>CP137681.1:14034524-14344662 GCA_037976565.1 Mesocentrotus franciscanus | reverse complement strand
AAAACAATGAAATACATAACAATTTTGATACTGGATTTTTTTAAAATGCGGCTTGTTAAGAATAATGCAGAGTGTCTAGATCAAAAGAACAGCACATTCGAGCTGTTTTGAGTGATTTAGAGCAAAAAGGTCTAATTTCATGCTTAAATTAGCATAATTAGCATAATCGATTAAACAAAATATTTTCAGAGAGATTAATATACGATTTTGGAGATTATGTTGCAGGTGGCGATTTCATCACGATCAGGCAGTTGAGGGCGAGATCTCGGGGCTAATTAGCACCCCCTTTGACACTGCATAGCCCGGGCTATATAGGGTTTTAAAAAAATATATATATGACCTTTCAAGAGATTAGGTCATAGTATCATTAGATAAAACGATTATTATTCCAAGAATTTGCCACTATATGTTTATATAACTGGATGAAGGTAATAACAACCTATCTAGCTGGCTGATCATAAACTTTGATATTTTAGCACACTGTTTCTTACATCAGGGCTATAATACATTTCCTTTGTGTGTTTTAACAGAAGATTCAACAGTGAGATGGCCTATATGCGATCTACTGATAATGGCCAAACAACCAACTGACAGACCACAGCTTGAGGAGCATGCTTGCAACACAGAGGATGAAACATTCAGACAGGTACATGTTTCATTAATATGTCCCTTAATTAAGACAAAGATATTGTGAACCATATTTAGTATTAAATGTATTTTAATCGTTATTTACAACTTGAGTTGCTTTCTAAAAAAAAAAATGTAAATCATCTACAATGCTGCATGACTAACACACTCAGCTTAATTGCATCTTGAGTGCAACATTATTCCCTAACAGAATTTACACTCTGTATAGTCTTCACACAAGATCTAGCCCCTAATATATATACATGTAAGCCCTTGCATAATTCCAGTCATTACAGTAATTACAAGTCATGCCGGTATTTTGGGGTCAGGTCATGTCAGGTAAAGATTAGCTTTGGGTACTAGTGATTGCTATACGCTTGTGCATTAGTTGCAAAAGTCTTCCCAAATTTTTGTTGTTTTGTTGTTTCTTGTTTTTTTTCTTAAACATCAATGTGAGCACCTCAAAAAATTGTAGTTATCTGCATTTACGTGTCGTAGGTATCGCACATCTGCATTTCTGCATTGAATTGCTACAATACACAGACAATGGGAAAATCGTCAATTTGCACGTTACCCGATGGTCAAAACTTTTTATATTTGGCATCAAAAGATGCGCAAGACTCTATGCTATAAAGTCATGAAAGCTCCGGCACAAAAAAAAATATCCTTAAACATATCCCGGTGAGCGTACAGCCCTTTTAGGGTTAATTGAAAATCAAAAATACAAAAATAGTAGAAGTTTCAACAATATTTTCTGATTTTATAAAAGAAAATTATTTATTAGGTTTCAGAAAGAATTACTATAATAATATGTTTATATGTTGTAAATAAAGTGTACATAAGGAATTGTCTTGAATCACTGATAATGTATGTAGTGGCACTACACTATTCGTTTTCAATTCACTTTCTTATTTTATTTATTTTACTTTCTTTTTCTTTTTGTTAGGTTCACATAGGACCCAAAGTAAAGGAACAGAGGACAGAAGTTAGGGAGAGAGACATGGTGGCAACATATCTCCCAGAGTACTCGACACACTGGCCTCAAGTTGGCTGCATTCGCAGTGTACATGAAGACAAGTCCCTACAGATCGAGTGGTACACAGGAACCTTGACTTCTAAGTGGAAGGAGGTAAAGGTACCAGTCAAAGGACAAAGGGCAGGAAACAGCTTTGGGTTGAGACTATTGATTCTAGTTCTGTGATTCTCCCTCCTTTCTCACTGACTGCTGGAGAAAAACTTCCTCTTCAAACAGTGAATGGTTTGAGAGAGAAGCACAGTAGCTATTTTCAGTAGCTTTGTAGATCCTAGCTTAATTGGGCCATTGTAATTGCCTTAGCTATCAAATAATTGAGCAAAATAGTAGGCCTATTGGTTTCAATAAAATTGGAGTAATATTTTTTGGGGGTGGGGGCTGTGAAGCACAAGTGGAGGAGCTTTTTAATTTCACCAGAGGGTCCTTAGTACAAATCTTAGTTGCATGAGATTTACAATCTATATGATTTAAACAGATGTAATTTTATCTTTTTTAATATTACTGTAATATTTTGAATTGAAAACTTACAAGCTTATTCCGCTGCCAGACATGGCCGGATCAGAAAATGTACAAGTAACGGATGGTACTTTTGTTTAATCCGTCATGCGGCTGTCACACTTGAGAACGGATGTCGTTTTTGGCATCGGTTGATATCCGTTAAAATGGTTTCATGTCCTTTTTGTCTCGCCTGCGTAGCAGGAGCCAGGCATAGGCGTCACTTTTACACCGGCGGTGTCGGCGTCAACAATTATGTTGTACACCCAATAACTTTCTATATCTTCGAGCTAGGATCACCAAATTCTTACCAGTGGTACATTTCTTGAAGACTCAGGTCAAGTTCGAATATGGGTCATGGTCGACAAAGTTCAAAGGTCAAAGGTCAATGAACTTAATATACAAAGCTGTACTTATGCTGTACACACAATAACTCTCCACAGCTTTGAAGTAGAATCGTGAAATTCATACCAGTGGTACATCTCTTGAAGACTCAGATCAAGTTTGAATATGGGCGATATCCGACAAAGGTGAAAGGTCAAAAGTTGTTGTTGTTGTTTTCCAGTTTTACGGCACTGTCAAAAGTCTATGAACTTTTATTAAAAGCATAGTACACACAATAACTTTCCATAGTTTTGATCAAGGATTGCCAAATTCACACCAGTGGTACATCTCTTGTAGACTCGGGTCAAGTTCGAATATGGGTCACTCGTGTTCAACAAAGTTCAAAGGTTAAAGGTCATTGAACTTAACATACAAAGCTGTATACACACAATAACTTTCCACAGCTTTGAAGTAGGATCGCCAAATTCATACCAGTGGTACATCTCCTGTCTGGTAAAAACTTATACGATTCAGAGAACAAGTGTCATGTATAAACTTATACAATTTAGAGAAGAAGTGCCATGTATAAACTTATACGCTTTAGAGAACAAGTGTCATGTATAAACTTATACGCTTTAGAGAAGAAGTGCCTTGTATAAACTTATACGCTTTAGAGAACAAGTGTCATGTATAAACTTATACGATTCAGATAACAAGTGTCATGTATAAATTTATACGATTCAGAGAATAAGTGTCATGAATAAACTTATACGCTTTAGAGAACAAGTGTCTCGTATAAATCTATACGATTCAGAGAACAAGTGTCATGTATAAATTTATACGCTTTAGAGAACAAGTGACATGTATAAATTTATACGATTCAGAGAACAAGTGTTATGTATAAACTTATACGCTTTAGAGAACAAGTGTCATGTATAAATTTATACGATTCAGAGAACAAGTGTCATGTATAAATTTATACGATTCAGAGAACAAGTGTTATGTATAAACTTATACGCTTTAGAGAACAAGTGTCATGTATAAATTTATACGATTCAGAGAACAAGTGTCATGTATAAATTTATACGCTTTAGAGAACAAGTGTCATGTATAAATTTATACGATTCAGAGAACAAGTGTCATGTATAAACTTATACGATTCAGAGAACAAGTGTCTGGTATAAACTTATACACTTTCGAGAAGAAGTGCCATGTATAAACTTATACGCTTTAGAGAACAAGTGTCAAGTATAAATTTATACGATTCAGAGAACAAGTGTCATGAATAAATTTATACGCTTTAGAGAACAAGTGTCATGTATAAATTTATACGATTCAGAGAACAAGTGTCATGTATAAATTTATACGCTTTAGAGAACAAGTGTCATGTATAAATTTATACGCTTTAGAGAACAAGTGTCATGTATAAACTTATACGCTTTAGAGAACAAGTGTCATGTATAAATTTATACGATTCAGAGAACAAGTGTCATGTATAAACTTATACGCTTTAGAGAACAAGTGTCATGTATAAACTTATACGATTCAGATAACAAGTGTCATGTATAAACTTACACGTTTTAAAATCTCATTGATATGTATTTAGTTGATTAATTCATTGAATTAATCAATATATATGTATTTGAATTTTGATACAGTATACATGTACATGTAACATATATTGATGGACAAATAAAGGATACCAATGAATATTCATTGGTTTTATTTAATTGGAATCAGTTGTGTAATGCAGTTCAATTTAATGCTCTGAAAACAGTGACTAAGTTAGAGTTTGCAGAGAGTGTTGACATGTGTTAATGAAAAGAAGCTTGATTCATTATTTTTGTAAACCTTTCTTTCCACCTGATATTAACAATTACACATTTTTTGCAAGTTATCTTTAGCTTTTTGATAAACATAAGGCATCAATTATATTGGAAAAATAAAGAAAATATGTGAAATTGGCAGTCCATAATATGCTTTTTTTGTCCAGATTGGAATAAATTATTGTTCGTGGCATACGAATACAGAATGGACTGACACATAGTATTGCATATTGAACCACACTACGTATTTATTTATCTCTGTGAATTTTGCTGTTACACCTCTTCAGAAAAAAACCAATGTCAACTGTGTACACGCAGGTATAGTCTTTGTTGTCTTGATAGGGGTATGTGGTTATGAATGAAAACAGCCTCTGTGGCCATTTGTGAATAGAACACATAAACAACAAACAAATAACGATTAAACTTTGAACAATATGTCTGTTCATTATAAAGCATAATGAATACGTACATACTATGCTTTTTTACCTCAAAGAAACAGGCATAGTATCCATAGATGGATATTGGCTGGCGGCTCATTAACATACAGATACAAAAACATAAACAGTATCACTATGATCCATGGAGTAACAATACTGCTTTGTAAGTTTGTGAAGAAATCGGAACCATAACGGCATTGCATCGTTTCAAATTAGGGCATTATTTACTTCTATTTGATCTCAGTCTTATAATAGTAATAGTAATAATAATAATAATAATAATAATAATAATAATAATAATAATAATAATAATAATAATAATACAAATAAAAAATAATGCTAATACTAATAGGTTCCTTTTATCTCGCATTTCAAGACAGGGTAAATTCACACTGCGCTTTACATGAAACAAACTTCTTTAAACATTTCAAACTTATGTCTTCATGCATCAATCAACATACTTTAAATGAATACAAAACAAAGTGCATCTTAAATAAAACAAAAATAAATAAATAGTTAACAATACAGAAAAGATGTAGCTGCTGCAAGCAACAACAAACTAATGTATACCAGTCAGTCCTGATATCAGTATTAGTGTAACAATAGTCATATAGTGGGAGCGTGAAGTTGAACAATTCATGATTATACATAATTATATATATTTGTTTGAATAATACTTGTTATAAAGATAGTAGTATGGTACTCTCTGTCACGAATTATTATGTATACTGTTGTATCACATTCATTTTCTATTCTGTTTTAGATTGCGCTGATGCATTTTGCACACAATGTATAATGCCTATAACACGAGTGGGCCAGACCACACATGTATTTCAATAAAAACCGACTTGAGAAAATAACGATAACAATAATGATGAGGATTATTATTATCATCATCATAATTATTATTATTATTAATATTATAATTGTTATCATTATTATTATTACTATTATTATCATCATTATGACTTATTAAGTAAGCAAATATCATTCCCAAAACCTGGGGGATGATTGTACATGCCATCCCCACCTTGTGAGGTGGGGGATGCATCCCTCATCCCCGTTGTCTACGCCCCTGCTAGTAATGTAAAGGGCTATTGCGGCACCACAACTGAAACGTTACCACAACATGATATAATACAAACATTACTGTATATCGTCTTATGTACATGATCATTGATACAACACTCCCGAAACGCCTTTTTTACAACCTTAATTTAATCTAAAATGTTAGACGGTACTTTTTATTGTAATAATTAGCTTTCATTTAAGAAACAATAATGCAATTATAAACTGATCTTTTCGATAAAAACAATTGAATAAACAGTTTCACTTTCACCAAGATATTGTCTGAAATGATTTTTTTATTTTTAGGGAGGCGGTAGGGGTCCAGTGTTAAATTTGGGAGATATGTGTTAAGAATCTAGGAGCCCATGTGCACTAGACCCTGATGGTGTCAAGTCTGCATTTTGTATTGCAAGAGACTCCTAACAGATTTTAACCAAAAATTCAATTTTCTCCCGTAACTCTCCTTTAATATCAATTGAATAATATGCACTGTATTTATGAACGCTTATCTTTATCCCCGACTCCTAAAATATACTACTCAATATACAACCGGCCATACTTAAAACATGTTCTCATTGGAATTCAATTAAATGCATAACAGTAGGGCCTACATAATCATCAAGTTCGTCCAAAAATGATAACTTGCATTGTCTGTAGGTGCCAAGATAAAACATATGTGATCATACCTTTTTGGCAGGAGGTCGGTGCCCTCGATGTTTTAAAGCGCCCCCACATTCGCTACTTGATATGTTGACATTTGTGTCGTATCTGAACGCTTATCTGCAATATACTCATTGAACTTTCGTCATGATCAATGACAGACTATAGAGGATTACGCCTAATCTACGAATTTTATATCAATAATTTTAGTACCGCGTACATAATGAGATACATGTAGGCCTACTATCAGTATGTTCAAAGGTTAAATCAGTAGGTAGGCTATGCAATGTTTGGCCCTTGATGAGCACTATGTAAAAGTAGTTTTTGTAGTATCTCATATATTTTATGGACATATTACCGGCAAGCATCCTTGGGAATGGTTGGATAATAACGGTCATGACGGTCATAAATATAAGGCCTGCATGGGCCCCGTTTCATAAAAATAAATATATCAATAACAACTGCCACTGATCTATCTAAAAATTTCTTATAGCCAACCAAATGGAAGTATTTTAGTAGCTTATAACAATCATTGTATCTTATTAGAATAACAAGATTTATGAACAGGGCCCTGTGTGTAGCCAAATAGAAAGATACACCTATCTCACAGTCTTCTGATATATTACAGTATAGGTCTCTTTACGGAGGCTATACGCTTATTAGGGAAGATATTCATTTTGGGTTGATATTTATGTGACTTCTTTCAATTCAATGCAATACGGAAAGATAAGAATTGTATATAATGTGCGCGCGCGCGTGAGTGTGTGTTCGTGTGTGTTTTGTGTGTGTTTGTGCGTGTAATTGATTGGTTTGGTTGGTTGTTTTACCTGACTTTAAACAAAAATATTAAAAAAATTACCTTTTGAGCTTGATGCGATCAATCAAACACTTTGGCAGCTCTTTGACATATCTTGTGAGGTTCCTCCCATTCGCTCTGTACTAAAAGAATATCAGGAATGTCTATCTTCCCTAAATAAATTGTTCAATTATACATGCTCCCTATATGTAACTAATGCAAATACATGTACATGTATATGTTTCTATACAATTCGTGAATAAAACAAACGTTTTCAGTCATCAATAACTAAGAAAATTAAGTTCATGAAATTCTGTACAGAGCGAATGGTATTGGAGAGGACCTCGCTAGATTCGTCACAGTGTTGTCGATTTGTGTTTCACTGACAACTTTAAAAAGTCATAACTTTCCTACTTTTAATCGAATATTGCTCAAAACTTTCACTTATCTGTTTTTCTTGTTTTCTGCTTTCATTAATACCAGCTAATTATTAGGGTTGACTTCCTCTTATAATTCTAACAGTCTTATTTTCCACCAAGAGGAGAGTGGGGGATTCTGTTCCTCCTGGTTCCACATGTGCATCATAACTGTAATTTATCAACCACTCGATTTCTAATTAAATTTTTTGTTAATCACTAGAACGGCAATCTACATGTGCATTGAATACAAATACGTATATTTTATTTTGCAACAAGGAAATAAATGCTAACAGTATACACATCAACATATACACATATGACAGGTTTTTAGTACATCATAGTCTATTTAGAATATGTTTTACAGATGAATTAATTATACTCATAAACAACAGCTACCAGGAACTTCCAATAGACTGCTATACGTGTAACCTTCTTTTACGAACAAATCATCTCCATGAATATACCAATACTGCCAGAGAACACCCTTTTCTCTTCTTTAATTTTCTCCTTTTTAAAAATTATTCATTTATTTTATTGTGTGGATGGGCTGGTTGGAAGCCGGTCAATATTAGAGACAGTATGACAGAAATACATGTATATATGAAACATAGATTGCATCAAAAGATTTTTTAACTGTTTCATTGCCACAAAAAAGTAGTGATTTACATGTCAGGATCGATGCGTGGAATCTGCATATTTGCAACAAAGGCACAGTAAGGGCAAAACACTTCCAGATCAATTCAAGCAAATTTGACCAGATTTAAATTCACTTTTAAAATGTTAGACATTACTTTTAATGCTGTGATTAGCTTTCATTTAGGAAACAAAAATGCAATTATAAACTGATGTTTCTGATAAAATAATTGAATTACAGTTTCACTTTCACAAAGACATGTCTCAATGTACAACTTTCTCTTCTGTATGAAGTTATGAACTAATAATGGATCTAAGCAATCATATGACTTATTCACAAATTATCCAATAATATTCTTTTCTGTGTAACCTCTCTTTGGAGCCGGAAGGGTGTTAACTAATGCCATTATAGACAGAATAAATGCCCTTCTGGCTCCAAACGGATGAAGAAAAAAACAGGTTTCACTCAAACTGGTATTCGGGGAAAATGTTAATAGTTAAAGAGATAGTTGAGTTTTGGTATAGAGGGCGCTACACAAAATAATTTGTTGTGAGATAATGAAAAACGGAGTGTCAAATTTGAAAGAGCCTACAATTTAAATGACAAAATCATTTTTGTTTGATCAAAATCGGTTCAGAGACGGCCGAAATATCCATAAATATAACCATTTTTAATATTTGTGCGCTGGCCGGGCCACAAAGATATTCAATAATTTTGAACCAGCCGTTGAAAAAATACGTTTTATTTCAGCCAATGCCAATGTTAGCCTTTTGTTGGCTTTTTTGTGTTGGTTATAATACGAACAACGAGCCGGCCCGTGTATAGTTATTATTATATATTTTTCAATTAATGGTCATCGTATTTTTTTGAAAGTGGAGCTGAATTGGTATGATCGGATTTAAAGATACTATGTCCCTTTTGCAGCCAACATCAAATTCTGTAGAACTTTGCAGGAATTATGAATATGTCATGTATGTCCTATCTGTGAAATTTAAACGTTAGCAGTGTCCTAATATTCAAATTATGCAAGGAAACCCGTTTACTTGCTAGACTTCACTGTCAGACACTATTGAGTGACTGACTGGCTTTTTTCATCTTTGGTAATAACATACATAAAATGAGCTGTAAAGGGTACATGAGCATTTGTCTACATCAATAACCCACTTCTTGTAATGGCCAAAATTAAACTGATTGAATCTTTGCGCAGCATAAAACGTACGACCATTCGGTACAATGGTCTGAAAAATCAGACTATTACTTACTGGCTCTATAGCTCCTAAGTCGATTCGACAACTAATAGTCGTTATTTTCCCACTTAAAGACATTTTCAAGCCCCCTTTTTTTTAGGGAAGTTCTAAATTATTATTGTCTTTCAAATGCCGTTGGAATTTAACCTTTTCATTTGTTTGGCCTGCAAATGGGATAAAGTACCTTTAAAGGTATTACAAAGTTTTGGTATGGGGTCATGAATTTGGTTCAAATGAACATATTGGAAGCATATCCGATTTTACAATATTCAATGATGTTTGTCGCGGTTGAAATCGAGTCTAAAGTGATGAAATTGTAAATAATAAACTCTTTATGTTGTACAGCGCCCTCTCAAGACTGATATTACTTTAGCTTTTAAACAATCTTTCTTGACTACAATCGACCGATTTGCTATTTCCGTTTGGAAACTATATATCAGAACTACATATTCTGAGATTTTCATAGTCGCAGCTACCATGGAATGGCCTTAGGCGCTATTTGAAATATTTGAAATTTACCGGGAGCACCGGTAAATTTTTATTATTCAATTTGCTCGAAAGCAGAAGTGTTTTAGGGGCTATTTTTTTTTTAGTGCTTATAATACATCCACAGTGGCATCCAAATATTTAAAAAATTTAAAAAATTTAAAGAATTACTATATCCATCCAATTTGAAAATTTCCCAAAACTTTGCATACCTTTAATCTAAATTTCATACATTTTGGGGTCTAAAACTACCATCATAGCAATTTTAGGTCCTAAAAGAGCACTAAAAAATGTCATGAATAAGAATAAGAGCAATAACTATGCACTTTGAAGGCATTTGGGGTCTTAAACAAGAACTCAACTCAACCCTTTAAGCATATCCTTTGCACTAATAACTCAATGTTAGACAGTACTTTTTAATGTTATAATTAGCTTACATTTAGGGAAAAAAAATGCAATTATATACTGATGTTTTCATCGAATTACAGTTTCACTTTCACCAAGATATGTCTGAATGTGCAACTAACTCTTCTATAAGAACTAATAATAAATACATTTATAAGCATTGCCTCACGACATCGTACGACTTATTTACAAATTATACAATAATATTCTTTTCTATGTAACCTCTGTTTGGAGCCAGAAGGGTGTTAAAGGTACTGTATGTCCTATTTGACCCTTAAAGGTACTATGTCCCGTTTGCAGGCCAAAAAACTGAAAAGGTTAAATTCCAACGGCATTTGAGAGATAATACGAATTTAGAACTTCCCTCAAAACAAAAGGGCTTGAAAATGTCTTTAAGTGGAAAAATAACGACCGTTACTTGTCGAATCGACTTTAGTGATTGCAATCATTTTAGTAGTAGTCTTATTTTCAGACCCTTGTACCGAATGGTCTTACGTTTTGTGCTGCGCAAAGATTCAATCAGTTTAATTTTGGCCATTACAAGAAGTGGGTTATTGATGTAGACAAATGCTTATGTACCCTTTACAGCTCATTTTATGTATGTTATTACCAAAGAAACAAAAAAGTCAGTCAGTCACTCAATAGTGTCTGACAGTGAAGTCTAGAAAGTAAACAGGTTTCCTTGCATAATTTGAATACTAGGACACTGCTAACATTTAAATTTCACAGATAGGACATACGTGACATATTCATAATTCCTGCAAAGTTCTACAGAATTTGATGTTGGCTGCAAATGGAACAAAGTACCTTTAACTAATGCCATTACAGACAGAATAAATGCCCTTCTGGCTCCAAATAGATGATAATTTATATTTCTTACAAAACACATGTTTCATTCAAACTGATATTTCTGACAAAATTGGAATCTAGTTCAGCATATCCTTTACACTAAACTCAGTTGCAGGGCACTCTTCAAGAATATGTATGACCTTTCAAGATGCCAAGAAAACAGAATCAAAGAATACGGCTGCCCTTTCCGTCACAAAACTATAAAACACATGAGCGGCATCTGCACAGGATATTAAACTCCTTTTCTTACTTGTCTTTCGTTCAATGACATTTTGATGGTCTGTTAAAGCAATATAATATTTTGAAGCATATGCTTGGAGAGAAAGGGGGGGGGGCATCAACATAAACATATTGAAAAAATCCACAAGGTTTGTCCATTTGATCATCGATGTTCATCAGAAAGACAGAAACTATGGAGCATAATGGGTATCATCTTCTCCAAATATTGAATGAAGGGTTTGAGTTGTTTGATGATGTTTCCTGGCCTTCCTCCTCGATCGAAAGCACGTCTCCACCCTCGGCCATTTTCTTAAGATGTGAAGCAAACAAAAAATGAATTTAAAACTAGAATTTTACTTATACAAGATGATTACAGGTTCTTATGTTTTTATATACCAATAAATTATTCTTTCCATCTCTTCTACCTATTATTTGTCACAGTGAAACTACTTGAAACAGGTTTCCATTTAAATTCAGGAAACAGTTCAGATTTCAAGCGTTTCTTTTATGGTCCCACTAAACTATAAAATCTATATTCTAACTGAATGTCAAGTTAATCTATCTCTTAAAACAAGCACTTGAAACCGAGGGACACCCTAATGAGTGGTTTCCTTCAGTTCTGTTCTGATACTTCCCCAGTATTTTTGTTCTGACATACATAATGCAATAATATCGTAGATAATTAATGCAATAGCATACAGACCAAGTAATAAAAGAGTGCCAATACTGTGTTATACACAATCAAGACCAGTCTGTATTTTCTGTCTGTCTGTCTGTCTATCTCTGTCATAAGTATGTACGATACTGACACTCACACACTATTTTTTTTCTTCTGACGTATAGATAATGCAATAACATGCATACCAGGTAATATAAGAGGACCAATTCTGTGTGATAAATGTGAAGACAAGTCTATAGTTTCTGTCTATCTCTGTCATAAGTATGTACGACACTGACACTTAATGCTGCATTTTTTCTTTTGACATATATATAATGTAATAGCATGCCCATCAGGTAATATAAGAGGACCAATTCTGTGTGATAAATGTGAAGACAGGTCTATAGTTTCTGTCTATCTCTGTCATTAGTCTGTAAGATACCGACACTTATGCTGCATTTTTTCTTCTTTTGACGTATAGATAATGCAATAGCATGCCCACCAGGTAATATAAGATGACCAATTCTGTGTGATAAATGTGAAGACAAGTCTATAGTTTGTATGATACTGTAGTAACTGGGCCTTACCCTTTTAATGTCCATGTCTGCACTCATTCTCATAAGTTGTGTAGTCTAGCTGTCTGTCTTTCTGTATGCATGTACATGTATCTCTGTCTTAAATCTGCATGATAGCTACTGGGCTCTACCTTTTCATAGTTCATACCTGCATGCGCTCTCTTTATAGGTTTCAAAATCTGTATGTCTGTCTGTCTCGGTCATCAGTGTGTATGATATATTAACTGAACCTTACCCATTTGTAACCCATAATTGTATTCCTTCTCATAAGTTTGATAGTCTCTCTTTGAGGCTGTTCACACCGCAAGGGGGGACCGTGGGCGGACCGTGGATCGCGCTATCGTAGCGCGACCCACGGTCCATAATTTCGCCAATTCACATCGCAGTGAGATAGCGCGGTCTATCGTAGCACCCCCTTTTTTGAGAGGTCAAAGATTTTGCGCGCTATTACGAACCCGTAGTTGAGTTGATGCATATTTTCACACAAGAGGGACTTTAATAGTACGAGTATAAAATTCCCCGCGTGTAGAACGATGACTTCCGGCGTGCTATCGTAGCTCGGGTTCACACCGGCAGAGATAGCGCTAGACCGCGCTATCTCTCGTGGACCACCCCCAAGAGGTGGTCCAGTGGCACGCCGTTTTGGCTTGCCGTAGCTCGCTGTTGGGTGGACCGAAACGACGTTGTACCTTCCACACCGCAGAGATAGTGTGGTCTAGCACGCGCTATACCGCGCTATCTCTGCCGGTCTGAACAGCCTCTTTGTGTCTCTGTTTGTTTGTGTCTCTCTGGTAGTTTGTGTCTCTCTGTTTGTTTGTGTATCTGTGCGATTGAACTGTTCAATAGTAGCTCTACATTGCCTCTTCTTAGGTTTCATAGCTGTCTGTCTGTCTGTGTATCTCTGTTATTAGTATGTATTAACATCTATGATACCTGGGCCTTACCCTTGTGTAGTCCGCGTCTGTACAAGATCTATCTGTCCGTCTGTCTGTCTCTGGCATTAGTCTGTATGATAGTAACTGAGTCTTACCCTATATAGTAACCCATAATTGCATTCCCTCTAATAGCTATAGCCTACATAATCTGTCTGTCCTCCCTACCCCTTTCCCTCTCTTTTCTTTCTTTGTCTTTATGTCTATCTGACTTCTTTCTGTCCATCTCTCTCTCTCTCTCTCTCTCTTTCTCAATTCCTCCCTGACTAACTAAACTCACTCACACTCTCTCTGCATGTCTTTCTCTCTTCCCCAGACATCTTCTCATGCTGTCTGTCTCTCTTTCTCTCTCTCTCTCTCTCTCTCTCTCACATATTTGACTGTACAGGGGCTTACCCTCTTGTAGTCTATATTTGCATCCCCTCTCATAGGTTGTGATTTCATGACATATGCTGATCCAGGTCTTGAGAAATGGGCGTAGTCTGATGAAGGCATGGCTGGGTCATAATCTTTTACCTGGAGTGAGAGAAAGAGAGAGAGAGAGAGAGAGAGTCAAAAATTAAAGAAGTAGCATGGGAGATAAACAGGTGGAGAGAAAAGAAGGAGGGATAGAGGAAGAGTATGAGAGGGATGGAGACAAATTATTATCATTTTTTTTAAAGTACCAGAGCGAAGGTTTTAAAATGCTTTTATCCTAAATAATATTGGTATCATTGCAAAGGTAATGTTACAATCTTTCTAATTATTCATATTTACTTTTCAAAAATTGTTACAGAATTGACTAATCTGCTATCAAAAATGATGAATTTGCTACCCGTTTTTCCGCCCTCGATCAGCCCGCTGTTCGCTGGTACGATGTGTGACGTAATAGCTTGGGCACATGAGCGAGAGTGCTTCCAAGCCTCACACAGCTCTGTCCGCTGCATGCATTATACGCGTATACAAAAGCCAGTCGAACGCGAAATATCCTATCACAATGTCCGAGCTTGAGGAAGAAGTTTTACTAAATTTAGATATCGAAGTTGATGAGCACAGCTCCACAACTAGTGACAGTGATATATTTGATTTTTGTATGTTTTAGTAGGCTCCACGCCGGAGTTGCGGGTCAAAAATGGATATGAAAGTACACTAGCGCCATGAAATTCCCAAGTTCGAGCTGGCTGTGCCGAGCTGCCACGCCGCACCGGCCCCGCTGACCTGGCGATCGATCCGTCATGCACTGGGGTGACCGACTGGGCGAGACATTTTCTAATTATAGAAAGTGTAGGGCTATTTTGGCAAATTTCACGGATAAAAAAACAAAGAAGAATAGATGTGAGATTATATCTTGCGAATACCAATTACATATATGCACCATAAATGGAACTGCACGACATCATAAAAATGCAATTGAGCCAAAGGGACTCTCGCGATTTATCAACACTCAACAGCAATCACCAATCATCTTGCACATGCCAAGCCATGACCGAAAACTTCACAGCAAATTACACAAAACGGAAGAATATTTGGACAAATCGATCTGCACAATTCACCCCCTCGTATTACATTACATAATTTGCTTAATATGCAATAATAAAATGTAATTTCCTGATTTCGAGAGATTATTATTCCACTTTCATCAAAGCTGGCTTAGGTATGAATCATTCGAAGTCTGCATGGGTAATGTATACTGAATGCAAAATACCGCACGCGAGCTGAGCGAGAGGCCTAGGAATTTCGATGGTGCCCAACCTCTGACGTCATAAGTCTGTACTCCGTAATTTTATTTTTCAACCCAGGAAAAGAAGCTCTGAGAAGGGTCTTGGAAAAAGCATCTTATCGCGTTTCATTTATATTTATAATACTTTAGAGCAGATGATTTGTGTTCATATTGGTGTAAGCTTTCAGTACATGTATAATTTGTCCATTTTGTGACATTTTGTGACATTTCTTCGCTCAGGTACTTTAAAGTATAAGAGAGAGAGAGACAAAGAGAGAGTGTATGAGTGAGTTTAGTTAGTCAGGGAGGAATTGAGAAAGAGAGAGAGAGAGAGAGAGAGTGATAGACAGACAGACAGACAGACAGGGGGAAAGAGTGTGTGACTAAGTTTAACGAGTCAGGGAGAAATTGAAAAAGTGTGAGAGAGAGAGAGAGAGAGAGAGATGGACAGAAAGAAGTCAGAGAGAATTTGAGAGTTAGAAAGAGAATGAGAGAGAGAGAGAGAGAGAGAGGGGGTTAAAGATAGATATATAGAAAGAGAGTACATGCACATAAAATTCCTTGACTGAAAGAACAAATGCTATCATATGGATACATGCACATGATATCATTTGACACTTTTCATACTTGCCTGCATATTTCAAATAATTTGATATGTCTATAGCCCAGTTCGATTTCAAATGTAATTCGCTTCCAAGGGATTGAATTTCAAGCACGCACATGAAGGTACACCGTAAATGAAATAATAAATTTTCTTTTATATCAGCCTTTATTATATTGCACCATACCACCAGACAATACACAATAATATCACAAGGTTATTGTTTTATTTTTACGAGATCCTCTTCATGCTGAAGTACTCTTGTTTACATATCTTGTACTCAATGCAAATTTCATGCCCATCTTCGGGAGAGATTCAAGCTCTCTTTGCTAATTAACTTGGCGGAGCTATTCAGAATGGGCAGAATGGCCACTGAGCCAAGTCGACCCTTGACCCATCCATACAGGTTTTGAGTTTATTTGAACACAACTTGAATACTATACCGTCTTGACAATATTCAGTACGATTTATTTTTTATTTTTTTATTTTATTAATTTCTCTTTTCCTCACAAGTGCCTCCTCCCTTAGGACACTACCGAAAAATATATTATGGATAGCAAATTATTACAGGTCATCTATAATGAATAGACCCTCCCGAATCAAACATTTTGAAAATTTTTTAAAATAATTTTGTGTGTTGAAACAAATGTAGTCCAGCGATTCGTCACAGTGACATTACCAATTCAGCCAATTCTCTAAATAGGTGTTGAGCATACAGTCAAATCTCTATAACAATAATAATAATAGGTCCATTCATATAGCCCAGCTACTATAGGAATTTATAAACTCTACTGCGCTTAATATAAAGTATCAGGGCTGGTACCGGTATTCAATTTAATACTTAAGTCAGGATTAGGAGTATTTTACTCAGTTTTCGGCTTAGATAAAATACTTAGCCAGCCAGTATTCAGTTGATGCTTCTGGTTAAGTATTTTACCCTAAGTTTAAGATAGATCTCTAGCAGACTTATGATGCCAATTATTTTGAAAGCATTGATTGGCAGGCTTATGGTTTTCATACACAGTCATCATAACCTGTGCACAATTAAATTAGCGTGCATTTAATGTGACGCGTCAATTGCGCAGTACTTTTGATTGACCTTACGTATGATTTGTCACAATGCTTATCAGTAAGTATTTTGCTGAAAAGTCGGCTTGTGAAAGTAAATTTCTTAAATGTGTTCTGAATACGAGTTAAGACATTTTACTTAGCTAAACTAGATGCTCAATAAAAGTTTTACTTAAACAAAGTATCAAATTGAAAACCAGCCCATATTTTTACCCTGGCTGAAGCTGAGCTGCCAAAATAAGGCCCAAGCATTCAAGGAATTTCTTCCTACCAGGTACCCACTTACTTCACCTGTATGAAGGATACCAAAGAGGAATACAAAAGAAGCCATTATAGACAGGTGGCTCTTCTATAAGTTGCTCTAGAAAGACAGTAGAGCGCTTTCGCAAACGCGACGGAAGCAAAGACGACGGGAGAATTACGGCGATATAGCTCTTCCGTCGTGTTTAGGGAACGAACACTATCATGGTCCAATACGGTCGTGAAAATCAACAAGACGGAGCAAATTCTGGTTAGCGCATGCGCAAATTGTTTTTTCGCTTGCATTACAGTCGTGTTTGCCTTCTGTCGTGTTTGCGAAAGCGCCCTAGTATCTATAGGTGAACACTACAAAAAGGTGACCCTTTTTAGATATGTGGCCACTAATACAGATTTTTAATGTCTTTGAACACAATTAGAATACTACACCTTTTTGACAATGTCTAGTCTGACCAGTTCAGCCTTTGGTGTTCTCTTACATCCTTCTGTCGCAAAAAAGGGCCAAATGGCCTCCATCGCTGAAGCAAAATCTGCGGCTGTTCTGTGGAGTGTGCAGAAAACAATAAAATCTCAAATTATGCCTTTCTGGACGCGCACTTTTGTTCACATGACAGCCTCGCCACGTTCGTCAATTGATTTATAGAAGTGCTCGGGCAAAAGAGACTACGTACGTCATTAGTGCATACATGTATACACGTAGAAATAGCTGAAATGAATATGTGCCATGCGCAGGTACGAACAGTATCGCTATTGCACTGATCTCTGGATCACAGCAGTAGCGTCTACCAAACGATCGCTTGATAAAGAATAATAATTTATAATAATAATAATAATAATACATCTAAATGAGCTAATGACTTGTCTCTTTCGCAACAGCACTCTTATTTTACGAACGTGGCTAGGCAGTTGTGTAAATAAAATGCGCAAGACAGTAAGTGAGAAAACAAATAAAAAATTAAGGCAAGTCAAAGAAAAATCACCGGATAGTATCTGAATTTTTAAAAATAAATTAGGACCTTGTCAAAGCTGCTATTTTGTCCCACACATGTACATTACCGCCAACATTTAAGATTGTAGCACAATCATTTAATAACCATCCTGGGGAGTGTTTCACAAAGACTAAGATCAACTTTAAGTTGGACTTAACTATGGCAGGTCGTTCATGCCACTTGTTCCTCTAACCATTCCGACATTGGTTTCTCAAGGGACGTACAAATCGTGGTCACAAATTGACAGAATTTACCCTTTTTAATAGTTCATTATTGAAGGAAAAAATATTATCTAAAGCTTAGATCATAATTGAGAGACCAATGGTGAGAGCAACCAGTGGCATGAGCGGCCTGCCATAGTTAAGTCCAACTTAAAGTCGATCTTAGTCTTTGTGAAACACCCCCTGGACCTTAGATCAAACCAAGTATATAAAGCAAAATAGATTTAATGTCACATTTAAGTTCAGAACTCTACAATACTTAGTAAGGCATGGGACACCTGACCATAAATAATCTTGAAGCCCATCAACATCCAAAATTTTTAATCATTATGTGATTAGTTATTCTTGTGGATATCGTACTTTGATTGGGATTATAAATACAAGGTTTTATTCAACATTTTATGGTGAAATTGTACTCTATGGCAGCATTTCACAAGGCCATCATAGATGAAACTTTGCCGACATCCCATTGAACACGTTGCAAACGCGACGCTTAAAAACTTGTAGTTTTCATGGTTTCATGTAATGATACCCGGATTCTTACCTACATGTAAGAAGAGAAACGACATTTCAATGACATCTATTATTGATTACTGTAGAAGTGTATGAATTGTGCTGAAAACGTTTCCTGGAATTTTTAAAGACGGTTGAATCTGAAATACATTGTACAGTGTTACTCAAATACAAATGTATCTTTACTTTACTTTACTTTACTTTAATCCAGCGATGCTATAGGACTATGCCTTAGTGGTTATACATTATCCTTGTCATTTCAAATTAAATTAGTGGGAAAGGACAAAATTGTGTGCAAATTTGCAATATCAACTTATACGGCTTATGCAGGGTCATAGACAAGATCAAGGTTTTTAGACCAGTATTTGTCTAGTCTATTTTCAAAACAGTTAACAGAAGTTGCTGAGATAAAATATTTAGGAAGACTGTTCCACAAACCAACAACTCTGTTGCTAAAGAAATGCTTCTTCATATCAAGCCTAGAGTACTGTTTGTCTAGTTTCATTTTGTGACCTCTTGACCTCCTCTGTGCCAAATAAAAAGGATTATGCTGTGTATCATATACTCCTGTTACATACTTAAAAACATCAATCATATCACCTCTCTTTCGCCTATGAGCAAGTGCTGGTAATTTGAGTTTAGTGAGGCGTTCCCGATAAGACATATATATCTAAATATCCTGGAATCATTTTTGTTGCCCTCCTGATCTGCACACTCAGGCCTAAGTGTATCAGGCCTAAGTGTATCATATTCAATTTGATACACAATAGCATTTTACACATTGTAATTGAAGGCTTTCCTTGAACAGTAATATGACCATAAAAGTACAACATACCTGCCCCTATTGTCTTGTAAGCTAAGATTAGGCTTGGCCTCCAGGAGTTTCATTAAAACTTTGCCATGTCCCTGGAAAGCTGCACAGTGACTGGGGGTCCACAGCGTACCTCCATTGCTCAAGTTAACATCAGCTCTGGTGTATAGAGAATTATAATGTGAAAATGGTCAAATGTTACTCAATAATTTTCATGGAAAAAGAAATGTTTGAACAGTGCATAAATGTTGGGGGGGGGGGGAGGTTAAAAAGCAAATTAGAGAATGTTTATTGTCTGTAAAAAAAAAAAGAAAACAAAAGTTTCTCCCTTTTTTCTTTCTTTTCTATTTGAATATTCTGTAGACACACATGGAAAATAATAAAATGTAACTAGATTTTATATCAGCTGAATGTTTCAGAACTCTTTGCCTGGAGGGGTTAAGTTGATGTGGGCAGGCACAATAAACACTCAAAAGACGATAACTGTAATTTTAATTATCTGACAATAAAGGGATAGAACACTGCGCAGTCAAAAATGCTGAAGCAGAAACAAGAAATTTATGTATATGTATCTGCTCGAAGCCACCAACAAGCCGGCAAAATTTGTTTTTATTGTTTTGCACATTTTCGGAAAGTAAATAGTCCAAGCTTTTGAGCAAAATTGGTAATCATCTGGGTATACCCAAGCGTTGTGTATCCGGACAGTGGATTTAAAAAAAAAGCAAGTTTATGAGCTAAATTTCATAAATCTTCTAGGGCCTTTGTCGGTCAATATTTTAAAGGACAAATATTTATGATGGCCAGTGCTATTTGATGATTTTTTTTCCCCCCTGTCAAATCGAAAGGCAAAAGAGAAGTCAATGGCCCGAATTCACAAAGGAGGTTTAAAGGAAAGTAAATAGTCCAAGCTTTTGAGCAAAATTGGTAATCATCTGGGTATACCCAAGCGTTGTGTATCCGGACAGTGGATTTAAAAAAAAAGCAAGTTTATGAGCTAAATTTCATAAATCTTCTAGGGCCTTTGTCGGTCAATATTTTAAAGGACAAATATTTATGATGGCCAGTGCTATTTGATGATTTTTTTTCCCCCCTGTCAAATCGAAAGGCAAAAGAGAAGTCAATGGCCCGAATTCACAAAGGAGGTTTAAATTTAACCCATGGTTTGAATCTTCATTTACATAGCCCATGGTTTAAAATAAGCGCAAAATAAGCGCGACACAGTCAGAGGTCCAATATTAGACGCGCCCTAATTTTTAAGACACCCCCCGCCCCCATCATCATACGTTACAAAAAATCAACCCTTCCCCATTATTTCTTTGTTGTCGGAATTGTGACTCATTGCCTCCATTGGTGGTTCTAAACCATTGATCGAGAGTTGAGACACACTATTTCTTAAAGGCATTACCCATGTTGTATGAGGTACTCTGCTATATGACTGTAGCCCCAGAATGCTGCATTGCAGAGCGGTGTGAATCCATCTCTTGACTTGCGATTAACGTCTGCACCATCATTCACTAATGTCTTCACAAGCTGAAAAAGGGACAATACTGAAAATTAATGACGGTGTTTAACAAGTTTAACATGCAAGATGCCAAGTAGTTCAGGATCAAAGGAGGAGTAGGAGGAGGAGGAAGATGAGTAGGAGGAAGGAGGAGGAAGATGAGTAGGAGGAAGGAGGAAGATGAGTAGGAGGAAGGAGGAGGAAGATGAGTAGGAGGAAGGAGGAGGAAGATGAGTAGGAGGAAGGAGGAGGAAGATGAGTAGGAGAAAGGAGGAGGAAGATGAGTAGGAGGAAGAAGAAGGTAACGAAGAAGAAAAGAATTAGGAGTGGACTTGGGGAGGAGAAGAAGAAAAGAAGAAGAAGTTAAAGAAGAATAAAATGAGGAGGAAGAACAAGATGGAGAAGAAGAAAATGAAGAGTGAAAGAAGGGGACAAAAAGAAGAAGAATGAGAAGAAGATGGAGAAGAGTGACTCAGAGTCAGACTCAGTGAGCCGGGTCTGAGGAGGAGATGAAGAAGAAAAAGGGGGAGAAGGAGGATCGAGGATAGACTAAAGTAAATGAAGAAAAAAGGCCAAAAAGGGGAGGAGAAGGAGGACAAATGAAGAAGAACAAAATTATCTGAACTACAAGAAGATGAAGGCAAAGAATGTGTTTAACATGTTATCAATATTCTATAGACTCTATAGATATTCTATCATTTGTTTGAAGTTCACGGACACGGCCGACATCCCCGGCCCGGTGCCCGTCGGCCGTCATAGGCCTAGACTCATACAAACAGGTCCCATTTATTCCAATTTGTGTCAGTGCAGCTCCATTCCGGCCCCAAATTCCACTGCAATAACACGATTTTAAGGAGGGTTCTCCCCCAAAAATATTAAATCATACGACACTAAATTGCACATTAATGAATGGTTTATCTCAAACATCACATGCACTCAAACAAGCTAGTAATAAACGTGAACAAATGCATGAACTACATACGTTCAAATCGCCACTCGCTGCTGCTGTTGCCAGGTCACAGGACGCTGCCATTTTAATTAACTAGTCTACATTCCTAACGTACATATACATTTATTTCCATTTTGTTTTGGTTTGGTCTGTTTGTTTGTTTGATGATTATCCTAAAATATCAGGATTTTATTTGAATGAATTAATGAATTTTGATTTGACTTCTTCAATTTTCCCGCCAAAAATCATGTCATGGAAATGATTTTTTTCTTCTCCTTGTTTTTGGTCGCCTCTGCATGGAACTCCCCAGTCTGCATATGACATATGATCTTAGGCTTTAAGTTGTGCAATCAATGCTTTGCCCAAGGAACACTATTTTGCATTAAAGAAAAAGCAAAGGTGGGAACTATTAGTCATTGGATAAATTTATTTCTCGGGCCCTACTATGAAGAACAGCGAAACCCGACCACCCCCACCTAAAACAGTGCTTTCCCATGAAGCCGATTCAATTTCCTCAATATTCTAATATTCTGCCAATTGTATACTATCAACACATTTTAACTCACATTTCATTTTTGGGTGAAATATCAGCGATATTTGTCATGGTGGAGATGCTGAATTGTATGTGAAGGCTTACAGTTTTCAGGATTACACCATATAATGAATTGCAACGGTGTAGCCCTGGGAAATTTACCTCAGCACACTTTTATGTTGTTCAGATACCAGCACATCCTAAAAGCTATATTTTAGCTTGGGTGAAGTGGTTCCCGAAAAGAAAGAAAAAATGGAAATAACTCCCAACCCGGTTTACGATATTTAATTTGACCTTGAAGTTCAAGGGCCTTTCACCCACAGAATTCAGTTCAAGTCTTATATACATACAGATCGAGTTAAACAATGTTCAAGTTCAAGTCCAAGTTTATTTTCACTCAAAAAAAATAACGACTACAACAAATAAAGAAATACAAGTTATAAATTGTATACTCTTATATACATGTACATAATAAGTGAAAAAAGGGGAAAATTCATTAAAAAATACAAACCGTTACTATAAAAAAGGGGGAACCCTCAGCTCTTGACAACGAACAAAGGGAGGGGGTGGCTTGCGATCAAACCATTTCCCCATAACGTTCATAGTACTACTCTGTTCAAATCCCCCAAAAAAAAGGAAACAAAAACAAATACGGGACAAATTACTTTGTGACAAAATTTCCGTTCCGACAATAACGTTTTACATACGGACAATAAATGTGATGCTTATTTGTGGGAAAAGTGCCAAAACATGCTAAAAATTCGCCTAAAATTTCAGGTCTAAGTTAATATTCATACAAATTTGTATTTTTTTTAAATTGCAGATTCTCTTATGCAAACACCATGACAATCACATACAGCAGAAAATAATGATGTTAGGAGATCCAGAATTGGCATTGTAGCCCCCAACCATTCACAATCTCTAATTATAGTACTTACAGTGTATATATAAAAAGCTAAGATCTAAGATTGTTTAGATGAACAGCTGCCCTAGTGGTTTTGAGCACATGACGAGTTCTCGCAGGACACTACAATATTTGCATAGTTTCTTCCAGTAGTGGTTCAACAGGGAGGGGTCGGGCGTCAATTAGCCCCCCACCAAAAAAAAAAATCAAACCTCAAATTTTTCCTATGAATACACATGAATGCAACAACCAAAAGCCCCCCCCCCCCTAAAAAGAAAATATCTTGAACCACTCTATTACAACTTTTATTACATGGCCAAATTGTAAGTTCACGCCAAGCTTTATTATTATTGTGGATACGTAGGTATGGAGGAAAGGACAGCGGAAACAAAACAACTCACAATTGTTGAAGGGATCGCCTTCCTTTTCCGAGGTCAGAGTATCTACTGTTCTCGAGAAAGTTTATATTTTCACAATATATTCGCCTTCAACTTTGGTGTCCCACCTCACTTTCGCATAATGGACATCTATGAGTCATCGTGGTTATAATAATACCCATGTATAATGGATCGACAGACTAAAGGATGTATTGTAATCTTTTTGGTTTCCTTCTTGTGTATTTTGTATAGCAGTGGCGGATCCAGGGGGGGGGGTGGCCGGGGGCCCGGGCCCTCCCTAGAAAAAAACAGGTAAAAACACCCTTTTTTTGAAAAAAAGAAGTTAGGCCCCCTCCCTTGGCGCCCAAGGGGGTGGTGGAAAAAATTACCCTTCCCGTAGGGAAATTTTTTTTTCGGGTGCCAAAAAAAAAAAAATTGTGCTCACTAAATTTGTGCTCACTAAATTTTTTTCGGGTGCCAAATTTTTTTTTTGCTCACTACCCCCACTGAGCGAAAAATCGACCGGCACGATTTTCAAATTTTCGCACGAAGTGGGCCCTTTAGGCCCCTCCCTTGCCGCCGGCTGGATCCGCCCCTGTTGTATAGTGTGATGGTTTGATGGTTTGTTCTACCTGACTGCTAAGACAGCAGGTGTATGTCTGTAAGAAAGTAACCAGGGGACCGAGAGCTTTAAGTCCTCTCTGAGGGACTTGGTATTGAGGATATTACCAAATGGGCCTTATCAAAGGGCAATAGAGCATCGACTTGGTTTCGAACCGGAACCTTCCGGTTACGAGACCACCGCTCTACCACTGAGCCATTGCGTCACCTTTAGTTATATTTAGTAATAGCTAATCTTAGCAACAATAGTTTGTACATAATTAGCTATCTCAAAGAAAGCACTTGAAAGGCGGTGACTTTAAAGCCCCACTGCACTACTTGTAGCTGCTTGCTCCCTCTATATAGAAAACAATGCCTAAGCGGTGCATGATCCTCTTTTTCTTATGTTAATTGAGAGCTGAGTTGATGATAACCACCTGTCAGTGACCAGCAGGGTGGTCTAATCCCTCCTGGCCAAACTAGTGCAGACGGGCTTTAAACCGAATCAAGACACTTACATCTCTCAAAACGGGAAAATCAATATTTCTCAATCCATCATTTCAACGGTGATCGCAAAATAAATAATACAATATAATTGTTTTAAAGGAGGGAGGGAGGAGTCCGAATTCACTACACCCCCAGGTAGTGAGCACAATTTTTTGTTCCCCCAGAAAATTTGGAAATCGTGCCGGTTAATTTTTCGCTCAGTAGGGGGTAGTGAGCACTCTTTTTTGGGGGCCCCGGCCCCTGGATCCGCCACTGGTGCAAAGTCATTCAGATAATTCATAGACTTCCATGACATATTTATTTTTTAGATTCACTTTTTTCCCAAGTCGATAGACGCAATGCCGGTTTACCCTCTCAGCCTATATAGCTGGTACAATTTCGCCCTTTTCGTTAGCTCCTTGCCGTTTTGTAGTTTGTTTTTGTTTTTCTCTTTTGTGTTGTTGTTGTTCTGTGTGTTTTAAAAAATGTATTTCAACGTCCGTCACCTTGATCCTCTGCAGGCCTTCCCACATAACGCCATAGCAACAAACAACTTTATTAAAGCGTGGGTTCATATTTTTGAAGCAAACAAATAATATAGGCAACCGCAATGGTCAGGTTTAAAAGCAAATAATATATTCCATATGTGTTATTTGTATTGCCCGATTCCATACTGAAGCAAAGCACCAGACTGCCCTCTTATTCTTAAAGATTTGAAGATTCCAGTGGTGCATCCGCTAAAGTGTATACTGTATGGTACTGTAAGGGATTTAAGCTCATTGCCGTTTTGTAGTTTGTTTTTGTTTGTGTTTTTCTCTTTAGTGTTGTTGTTGTGTTTTTTTTATGTATTTCAACGTCTGTCACCTTGGTCCTCGGCAGGCCTTCCCACATAACGCTATAGCAACAAATAACTTTATCAAAGCGTGGGTTCCTTTTTTTAAAGAAAAAAATAATATTGGCGACCACAATGGAATGGTGTTATATAACTATTTCAAAAGCAAACAATATATTCCATATGTGTTATTTGTATTGCCCGATTTTCCATACTGAAGAAAAACACCAGACTACCCTATTTGAAGATTCCAGTGGTGCATCCGCTATAGTGTATACTAGAATGGTACTGTAAGGGAATAAAACGGGATACGCCCCCATTGAAAGCCCCCCCCCCAACAAACAAACAAACAATACTATGTGTAGTGGGTCTACGGGCAAGTTATCATCTTCCCTCCCCTCCTCTACAACCCCCCACGGATATAAATATAATTCCGCCCCTCTGTTTCTCGATGTCTGGATACGCCAATCAATGGTCAAAAAAGATTCAGAGAAAACATCAATGTGGAAAAAAGCCTGACACTCTTTAATACCAGCATGATCAGAGCCTATTCTAAAACACGTCTCTACTACCAGAATAACGATGTATGCCTATATCGATTAACAATTTGTCTTAAATGTCGTAGCCAATAATTATAACAGCAAATTCTTGTTGGTGTTGTTTTCGTTGGTTATATTGTTGTTTCACATTTATTGTGCTTATTTCGCTGTCTGTTTATACAACACGGATGAGATTATGGGCCTTCCTCTTTTCTGCAATAAATGGCAAAGCAAAGGTCCTGCTCTGCATGTTGATGACGTCGTGATACCATTATCATTATACGCTTCCGACAATTCTGATTTGATGACTTTACCATAAACCTATAGTGACTCTAATATCAGTTCTCATTCTACCCCGAGCCATGTTCAGCCGACATGTGTCTGTCTTTGTCATCCTTGTACAGATGGTGAACACACTGCCAGTTTGGGCTAAATTAGGTGATGTATCATTGTGTGGAGTGAGAGAGAAGCCAGGCTTTTAGAGCTGGATAGATTTTCATGCCAGGAACCCGTGTATTTTATAACATTGTTTTGGGGTGGACAGAACGCACTTCGTAATGTTGAATCGTCGGTTGATCAGACTGTGATTATTATCAGATCAGTCATTTCGTTGAACGAAAGCTGGACAGTGCTAAAGGGCGGTGTTTTTGTAGGAGACAGCAGAATTTCATGTTGGATATAGTCAGAGTAATCAAATCTACAAACCGGCTTTTTGCAGACTTGTGTTATATTTCAATTCAAAGCAAAATGTCTTTGCGAGAATAGCATAGTCGCGGTGCTCCAGACTATGACATTACAAGAAAGAGTATAACTTCATATAGGACATAGCCAGAATACATCTATACAACATCGGCTACTTGTGGACCGAAAGCAATAACATTTGGAAGAAGACCTGAATTACGGGGATCAACTTCTTTGTTGTTTATTTTGGGTTCGCAGCCTAGACAGAATGCATCATCGTAACTTCTTACTCGTCGTCGTCTTCATAGCCGCGTTCTGCGCCTCGATGACGGGCGAAGCTGCGGTTATCATGAGCACCGATATGAGTCCGGAGGATCAGTTCAGATCGAAGTCGAGGGCGAGTCTCGATGATGACAGAGGATACACGGACATCGTCGTCGCGATCGACCCGAGTCTTGATGAAGAGGAATACCCATCTCTCATGGAGGATATCAAGGAAAGTTTTAGGAACGCGTCGTCGTTTTTATACAAAGCAACCAAGTAAGTCGAAAAAACACATTGTTAACTTTGTGTATCATTTCATGTAGATGTTTTTCTTCTTCTTCATACATGCATAAACGGGCCGCATAAATATATGACCCGCGGACTCTTGGAGGGGGAGGGGGGGGGGGCACTCCACTTACTTTAACAAAAGCAAGGGCGGATTCATGAATGTTGGACGAGATAATGAAAACAAATGTGATTTTTCTTTTTCTTTCAAGGAATGACTTTCTCCAGAAACATGACAAAATAATTTCTCCGGTGGGCATTTACTTTTTCTCCTAAAAAAAAGGAGGGGGCGTGGCACCCTTTGGTCAACCACTATTATGTGCCTGTACACCCCATGTCTAAATCGTCTCAAAGCTACTGTTCAGCAGAAAAGTATCTCTTCTCTGCATGTGTAATTCACTTTCTCGTAAACTTATTGGAAAAGAGTTCGAAGAAATGGACTTCACCGCCATGCCCGCATTTATCAAGAAGGATATACTAAATGGCAAGAAATTAATGTAAGCACTGTCGCATAATTAAAATAGAAGTTTGGGTTGTGGGAAAGGACGAACAATAATTTGTGAGATCATCATTCTTTTTCTGTTAGTTTGGAAAATATTGTAGTAATATTGTAGAAACAATATCTCCTGAAAATAATTGCTCTTTAAATGCCCTCATAACTATTTATATGTCAAGTATAGCTGGAATATTTGGTCAGAGACGTTCATGCCACCTTTTCATATAGTTTCATATACACATTTTTATGTAAAGCGCATATGACTCTAATGGGATTTTTGTTGTTGTAAGTCTGCATCCAATATTTAAAAAGCAATCGTGATCTCATTTTACAGAATTTTTTCAGATTTGTGTGAATTAGACCGAAAGCGAGAGAGTTTTTATTGCCAAAGGAAAGTAATTTCGCAGATATAAATAAAACTACTTGATTACACTAACACTTAATTAACCGACTGTTTACTGATTGCTTTAATCTCAACCGGATATTGAAATCATCAGATCATGAAACCTTTCAGGATTCGTTCAGGAAATTCGTATCATTTTCCATGAATAAAGTTAAATTCGCCAAATATGATCTTCTGCTTCCTTATTATCATGACACTTATAAATATCTGTAATATGATATTTGTACAGCGCTTCTTTTTCTTCCTCTTCAAGTTGAATACCAGCCTCTTAAAGCCTTTCTGCACTAGTTTGGCCAGGAGGGATTAGACCTCCCTGCATGGTCACTGACAGGTGGTTATCTTATCAAATCAGCTCTCAATAAACATAAGAAAAAGGGGACCATGGGGACCAATGGTCACCGATAAGGCTATATAGAGGGCGCAAGCATATAGCTATAAGTAGTGCAGTGGGGCTTTAAAGTATCTTCGTACTCTGTGCGGTGCTTTTGTGCCGTGTGCAGAGTGTGGCTACGAAAACTGTCCGTAGAGACATTGTCGATGTATTAATTAAGCGCTTTATAAACCCATGATATTATGATTATAATGATGATGATGATTATTATCATTATTCTCATTTTTATTACTTTTATTATCATTATCATTTTATGTTAGTATCATTATTTATTATCAATATTATCATCATCATTATATCTTATTATAATTATTATAATTATTATCATTATTGTTATTATTATTATTATCATTATAATCATTATTATTATTATTATTATCAACATTTTGCCGAAACCTGAAAACATCAAATATCAGTATATTAAAGACAATTTAGGACGTTTTGCATACCCGTCATAATTATATTTGTATCGCTTGATAAGACTTAATTTGGTCGTGTGTTGACCAGCAAACGTTATCATTTTAATCTTTCGATTATTATGATCACGCAGGTTTGATATTTCATGAAGAGAATTATGATTTATCGTCTAAAGAACAATCAATAAATTACAAAAGCCAAATTAAAACATATTATATGCAAGCCAGCTTTGATTTTTGCTGCCAAAATATATTGGATAAGGTTGTTCTTGTTGGCAGTCAATTAACTTTCATTATAATTTATCTCTAAAAGCACATGATCACCTATAAATAAAATATAACAGACTGTCTTACATCCAATTGAACAAAAAGTGAAAGAATAAAAAGGATTTGTTGTCTTCTTCTGTATAACCGCATCGCTCTCCATATCCGTAGATTTATCATTTTAATTGATTTCACTTCCACTCTTCTTTTCTCGTTATCACCACTTATTCCCCCCCCTTTTTTTCTCTCACTCTCTCTCTCCCCCTCTCTATATAAATACACTGTTTCTTCTCCCGACATCCGTAGATTTATCATTCGATTCCCCTTTCACTTTTCTTTTCTTTCTCTTCTTGTAAAGTTCCCCACTCGCCCCCTTTCTCTCTCTCTCTCTCTATATATATATATATATATATATATATATATATATATATATATATATATATATATATATATATATATATATATATATATATATATATATATATAAACATTATAAACTACATGTATCTCGGCCTTGTTGGTCCCATGTTCGGATTTTCTTATGGTAAGTTTATAATGCGAAAAACAGAAGATGGCGCTATTATACTTATTGGGCGTTGCAAGAAAGTTGCGATTGATTGCAAGTTGCGCAATTTGCAACTGATATTTGCAATCGATTGCAACTCAACTTTCTTGCAACGCCCCACTAGAATCCTAAATTTTCTAGGATTTTGTTAGGATTAAAGTTTTAACAATTAAATTAAATTAACTAGATCTAGCTTTTATTCTCCCCCCCCCCCTCTCTCTCTCTGGCTTACTAATGGGGCGTTGCAAGAAGGTTGACTTGCGATCAATTGCAAATTTGCAATTAATCGCAAGACTTACGCTTGGTTTTAGGGATTTGCAATTGATTGCAACTTTCTTGCGACGCCCCATTAGTGTATTACAACAATCGCTGGAATCCTGACAACGAAAAATCGTAGTAGCGCAGAAGCATGATAAACTTGGGACATGTGCTCAGTAAAGATGGACTTGGATAATTGTGTTTTGATGGCGAAACAGGAAGTGAATGGAGGAAATCTCTTTGCTAAATCGATGCGGGGTGCAAATTTGATCGAGATACAACAGAAGAAAAATGTCGAAAGCCTTTTTTTCTCACTGAAATGATCACCAACACCCCAAAAAAAAAACGAAAAAAAACGAAAGAAAGAAAAAAGTTTAGTGATAATAATAATAAGACAAACAAGAAAAAAAATCAACTTAAAGAAATAAAAAGATAAGAAATAATATTATATTAAAGAAGATCTAATTAAACAAAAAGTGAAAGAATAAATTGGAAAACAAAAGGCTATTTCATTTTTGTATAAATACATCTCTTCTCCCAACATCCGTAGATTTATCATTCGATTTCTTTTCTTTCTCTTCTTGTAAAATTCCCCACTCGCCCCTCTCTCTCTCTCTCTCTCTCTTTCTCTCTCTCTCTCTCTCTCTCCTTCTCACTTTCTTAATCTTGTTTCTGGTTGTCTCTTTATTTTTCTCTTTCATTATACCCTCTTTTCGTACACTCCCCGTCTACTCATAAACTATAGCTCGGCTTGTTGTCTCAAGTTAGGATCTTCTAATGATGAAATTATAATGTGAAAAACAAAAGATGGCGCTGTTGCACTTAGTGTATCGCCATGATCACTAATATCCGTCAGGGATTAAATCTTGCCTGGCAACGAAAAATACACTGTTGCCGTTAAAATTGTGTAATACTGTAATACGCTGGCTTCACCCGTACACCACTGCAGTCTGTTCATGTCTGTTTCCGTCCTCAACTTCATTTTGTAATGATACGTTAATACTTTTTAGTGGGTATCGGTGTAGTGGGATACATTACTTATTTGCTATTGAAATATTTAAAAGGCCAATCATTTTGTTGAAGTTCTTTTTATTCCATTACTTTGTAAAAAATATATATATATTTTGCTTTAGTTCAATCTTAAAATTGAAAATTCAATCACGTTTGTCAAGGATTTATCTTAAAATACAACCCTCTATATCATAATATTAATGGTTGTCTATCTGTGTCATTAAGGATGCACTCTCAAAATAAAATTATCTGAATAGAACAAAAATACTTGTACAATGCGCACTGATAATAGATTCTATTCATATTTGGATACATCATTTTGATAGTTTCAATCTATGAATTTAAAGGTTACTTGAATTCTTGTAAAATTAAAGAGTTTTGGGTAAAACAAAAATATTGCATACCTGTTCTATCAACATGATTAAAAGTGGAATCAGATTTCACGTGAGTGTGTGTATACTTTTCTCTGCCCCCCCCCCCCGCTCCCCCTCTCCCACACTCTCCCCACTCCCCCTCTCTCTCTCTCTCTCTCTCCCTCTCACCCCTCTCTCATATCCCTCCCTCTCCCCTTGTACCCCAGTTTGTTTATCCCCTTTATTTGTCTTTACCCTCTCCACTTCTAATCAATCACCCCCTCTCTCTCTCTCTATCTCTCTTCTTCTTCTACCATTATTTTCAGCGCTTCCCCACCCCCGCACTCCTCTCATATCCATCTATTGTTATGGATTTACAAGCGTTTAGGGGTGGGAGAGAATGCTAATAAGATATAACAAAGAGCAAATTGATCTTAAAGCTGTTTTGTATTTGTTTAACGAAGTACACACAAAGTAACCAGATACACGTACTACAAGGTTAACCGGGGTTAAAGGTACCATCTACAAACAGAGCTCATATTGTTATGCAAGGGTGTGAAGAGGATAGAGAAAAAGAGAGAGCTGGAGAGAGAGAGAGAGAGAGAGATGGGGGAAGGAGGGAGAGAGAGAGGGGGAGAGAGTTGTGTTCAAGCACACACACACAAGAAATACCGCAAGCAAATCAATAGGAGCATTGATGACTCATTATGATGAATGGATCATGTAGTATATTGTCGCACTGAACGCATTATATTCTTCGTAGGCCGTCGCTATTCACACACGCATTGTCGCATCAGACCATGGTCCATGATCAGACATTCATTTGGCGGTAGCTAGTGCTCCGTAAAAAATATTTCTCTCTCACTCTCTCTCTCTCATTCGCTCATACAGTAGACCATTTTGCTGGCGGATTTCGTTGGCGGCGTTTTAATTCCATTTTGTTACCACGCGACAATGCGATTGTGAGTGAGTTTCGCCACCGGAACAAATATACCTGAGCTGCGTTTGGGTTTCTTCGAGTGTTGTGGAATTTAGCACGTACATACGGATCTTGATTTTAATGGGATTAATTACGATGTGTTGAATTCTTCAGAGAGCAGCCCGACACCTTTTTTACGACCAAAGAATACCTGTGTAATACGTCACAAAGGTTTAATGGTTAATCGACCGGTGACGTTTTAATGATTCTTGTAATTAAATATATCACAGTGGAAGTATACCTAGCTGCGAAATTGTGTTATCTTTTCATCTCGATAGCCAGCACAAGCACAGTTTCCTCTAACATATAGAAAATGATTTATAGTCATTTTCAAGCAAAATAGACTGTTACCCTCTTCAATTTTTCAATTCGAAAGAGGAACAATCGTGATTTAGTGATTACATTAAGCGATTCGTTGTGAAATATTTGTTCTTCATATTTCTTAAGCTGAATCACCATTTACAACACAAGGGGGTGTGTGGATTTCGTCACGTTTATTTGTTAACGGCGTCGTCGCTGAGCATCCGCGACTCATAATTTCTGTCCATTATACTCCTCTCTCTGATACCTGGAATTATATCAACGATGTGGCAACATTAACCAATGACTCGTGCATATCTGTGACTGTATACTTTATGATAGATGAGTTATTACCGCTGTTACTGCTGTAGACTATCCGGCCTTTGATTCTTTCCATTTGGATTACCCGGGCAATTGAAGGCACTGGAGGAAACGTACCTTCGAATTCGTCTAGCTAATTTTACTATCATCGTACTTAGTAACTATCTGATAGCCAGTAAATAGTATTAATAGTATTATGAACAAAATTTTGCCATAGTATATTGTGAGTTACAGATATCCATTATTAGTGTTCGTACAGTTCAGCCAACACCAGTACTCGTCGTTGTGTGCATGCATTTCACCGGCATCGTATTTTTCTATTGATTGATGGTTGTATTATATTATTAAACGGCCTGACGGGATAATAGTACTACTATCTACCATAGTGTTGTATTCGCCCATAACGCCGCATACAGTGGGGAGCGTAACCGACTGAGCTGTGTACTATTGCATTGTAAGAAGTAAGGAGGTAATATTTCAAAATGGAAAACTCGACAAATAAATCACACCAAACGAGGACGGAGAGAAGAACTGTACATTTTACAGCCATGATCATCGCCATATTAGTATTTTTACTCTCATTCCAAGCCGACATTGTGCTATCGGAGGAAAATGACTTTGGAGAGGAGCATTTCGATAGTCCCACACATGTGAGATCATTAACGCCGGATGAACGTGGGTATAGGGATGTGGTGATCGCGATAAAAGATGATGTGAGTGAGGAGGATTTTCCAAGTCTTTTGGATGATTTAAAGCAAGCGATGACGAGGGCCTCATCCTTCATGTACATAGCAACAAAGTAAGTAATCTAAACAATTAGTTTCCATAGTTACAATCAACATATATCCACCCTCAAGACCAATGATATCCATGCTTACAACAAAGAGAAAAGGAAGATCAAAATACTTTTATTTACCCCTAAACAATATGAAGGGTGCAGCCCAAATTTGGAAATGAATTGGGTGGGATGTCCCCACCTTGCGATGGGCCTTTTTGTGAGGGACAATCGAGATCGTCCTTTACTCGTGCCATGGCTACGATGATGACCTCAAGTCACATAATAGCTCCCACAGTGGATAATGAATTGGACTACATGTGCCCATATCGGTTATGATAATGTGACATCAAATAGTTACCAGAACTGAATTTATATCATACATGCAGTTTCTCAGCAGTGCACATCATACATCGCATAAACAGCATGTAACTACACACATTTATACAATTCTTTTTAGTATTCTCGTACAGAGTCGTAGTATTATTGGCATCTATTCATTTTTGTAACATTATTAGGTCATTTGCTTCTTCATACATTTTGTTGATTTGTTTAGTAGATGGGATTGCAATAAAGTGTATCAAGGATACCTATTCTTATTCGCTTTGATAACTGTACATCCTTTATTACTCTACTGAACCACCATAACGCGATAAAAAGAAAATAATGATCAGCTCTATATCTGTCCTTGACACTATATCTTCCCTGGGGTCCAGTAAATGCTTTACCAGGAGTCCAGGACATTTCCATCTGCTACTCAGTACTAACGAATTTATAAGAGCGCTATGAATAAAATATTAACCGTCATAGCAAAATATAACCTTTAAAGACAAAGTTGAGACTGTTGAGTTCTGATCGTGCGATTGCAATTTGAGAGAAAATGTGTGGAAGTGAAAGGAAAAGGTTAATCACGTATAGCAGGTTAATATTGGCAAGTTTTGGTATTATCAAAATGATGAGAAATTGGCACAGGCCTGCTAAAAGTCACATGCACTGCACACATAAATGTGTATATGGGACTACACACAAACATGTGGAATGAAAGTATGGTATACAACCTTTAGCACTTACATGTACTAGTCATAATTATATTGACTATGACGTCATGTGAAGAGTCGTCCTTTTCAGGGGATAAGTTTTCTACGATACTCTCCACACTAACATAAACAAGAATGAAAAAGCTCTCAATTCTTTCAGAACTCAATCCTCTCTTTAACCTCTTACGGTCAAATGATGACAGAGCATCTATATCGCAATGGCTAGAGACTGGATACTTCATCGTAAATTAATCAGTGAAAGTGCGTTTCTTATTGTCAGTTCCTTAATTTGTTTCCTATTTCCATCATCGAAGATGAAATAGATCTTGCAAGAAGCTTAATAGAAACCAGAGGCATTAAGATATTGTATTGCGTCTAAATCTGATACGGGAAAGGGCAAGCCGGCGTCGGCTGCGCAGAAAATATTGTTAGACAATAGCTTTAAAGACAGATTCACAATTTTTCAAAGTCATTCAAATGATTTTATCGCTAAGTAAGAAGAAATATCTTTTATTTTATCACCTTGGCCTTATTTTAGGCTTCAAGTAGTCAAGTATAAGGTTACAATGTGTAGTTTTTGACGCCGCTTACCGTTGGTCTGTATTATGATCTATGAAATGGAATGAGTCTGCCCATTTCATCAAGGTTGCTTCATTCTTTTGCAATATATTCGAAGTTTTGTTTTTCTTCATTTTGGCCTATTCTTTGATGATACTGGCCAACCTTAGCATGCTTAGAGTTGAATCATGATCCGATTGTCATAGCTTTATGAATGATATCAGTGACTGGTATCATCTAAAATTGTTTAATTGTTCTATAGTTTTTGGCCTTGGTGATACTGACCAACCTTCGAATTGAATAATGATCGGATTTTCATAGTTTTATGACAAATTTCATTTATTAGTGGCTGTTATGCTCAATTAAAGCTATAAAATGCCCCCCCTGAAGTAATAATGATAATTATAATTAAAAAAAGAATATTTTTTTAAAACCAATGACGGGCATATATAAATCGTAGACGAGGGAGGGGGGAGGCACTTAATATGTGACGGGAGAAAAAAAGGGGAGGGGCCTATGCTCCCCGTGCAGCCTGCATATTCTTCCAATAAATCAAATCAAATCTGTGATATATACCACCATGTGCCAACAATGTTTGCCAAGTCCGATCGAAAGTAGAGCGATTTCAGCTTTTTTAGGCCAAAAGATTATCGTATATTATTAGAAATGCTTGAATGACCTCGCACAGAGAGAAGGTGAAGAATTATTGCCTAGCACGTTGGGGGTGGGGGAGGGGGGGGGGTGTATATCTCTTATCTTGTGCATGTTGTAGTATACTACCATGACTTACTTGAGTACTGATGATAATGTGCTATACTGAAATCAAGAAGGAAGTCATTATGTGCTTAATGATAAATTTAGGGGAAATCACTTCAGAATATTTCGGAGATAAGTGCACGCATAGGCCTTCATAACAACAAAGAAGTAAAACATGTGTGTTTGAAGAAGAGAACTTTAGAGAAGTAAAGCTAGGTCGTACATGTATCTAATGTTGTTGTTGTTTTCTGTCGATTTTTTTTTAAATAGAGAATAATGTAGAAATGCCCATTTGAATCAAGCACGCTATATTATTGAAACAAATGCAGATTTGAAATGTTACTTTAAAAAAAGGAGGGATATGATTTTGTTAGATTTTGTTTTATCATGTTTATTGAATGGTAGAATGCGTGGTATAATACTGGCTTAAGGCAATTATAAATCAATCATGGTGTTTTCTTTTTCTATTTTTAGTTTTCCTCTTGTCTTGTTTTTCATTTGTTCTCTTCTCCTTCCCCTTGAACTCCACTTATACTCAATCATGGTGTTTCTATTTTCTATTTCACTCTCCCTCTTTTCCTGTTTTTCATTTCTTCTCTTCTCCTTCCCCTTTATCTTCGTTGTACATGTATGCTATTCCTCTTAAATCTTCTTCATACTCCTTTCCCATTTAACCTTCTCCGTCTCTTTCTTCCGATTATTCTCCTTCTTTCCACTTTCTTACCCTACGCTTGTTTCCTCTTCTTCCTGTTTTCTTCGATCCCCTATTTGCCTTTCATTCTTTCATCCACCATCACCATCCCCTGTATTCAAGTGGAACCTATGTGTTACAAAACCCATCTTTAAGTTTTATGGTACACCTTTCTGAATGCTTCTACGAATCGTGATAAATATATTCCTGCATCGTGCGAGAATCCATTACTCTGATCCACATGATCTCCTTTACGACTGTATCCCAGATTTTACGGCCAATTAGAAATATCCCAATCACCTTGCAAGTTGTGTAAACTGCTACCCAAACTCTGCAGTTGAATGGTCACCAAGCAAAATCTGTTCACCGCATTTTACGGCCGATTACAAATATCCGATTTACCTCGCAAGTTATCTGAATTGATTCCCAAACTCTGTATTGCATTGTGTATATTGTGGCTCTTTTGCTTGTGAACCGAGCGAAAAGTAGAACGCAATACGTCACCTGTTTTCCCATCCCATTCTTTCCCATGTTAATAACCAACAAATATGAATGCCCATTCACTTTAGGCAGTGAACTTCAACGAACCATGTAAATAAGATATTGAAAAGACGGAAGGTATACTACACAAAAGCAAAATACTTGTAAACAAAAAAAAAATCAACAAAATATGGGTTGAGGTATTTGTTTACCCTTGGCATATTTTATATGTTTGCAAACTCGGACGTAATGATTTGAAGAAAACAAATGCAAACGTTGCTTTGTGAAGTTCCCGTTGCCTAGCAATACAACAATGGACATCTGAAAATAAATGACGAGTCCTTCAAGTCTTATGAGTGTGATATACAATTATGGAATGGAAAATATGAGTGTAATCGTGTAAATGTTATGGAAGTAACTGGAATGCCTTATTCGGCGCAAGTAAGTAAGGAATTCTTTGAATGTTACGCAAGGATAATTGTCGATTATTGTGAAAAATTGCCTCAAGGCAATAAAGTGCAATGTCATACTAATCATTAGTCAAGCAAGGTAAATACAAGCCTTCGGTGAATTCATCACAACAAAAGGAGTTTATAGTTGAAACTGATTTAATAATGATGTCACGATAACGACGTCAATCATATTCAGGAGTATACAGTCATATATATATATATATATATATATATCATTATCAAGTTTTATATCTTTAAAACTTCTGGAGTATTAACCTTTTCTTTTACTGAGTTAGACGAGTACCACATTGATTTTAAACGCACATAACGAAAGCATAACTTCTGTGGAATGTGATAATATGAAATTGAAATACACTGTATGCAACTATGCATGGATTAAATATTTGTATTCCGGCAAACATCACAATTTACATTTGACAGCCATTCACCATAAACCGTCTGCGGTTTTAAAAAAAATGGGGCAATATGTGCATGTATAATGGAATTTCTGATCTCCATGTTTAAATTTGATAATGGTTGCTTATTCTGTGGGAAAGTAGATACTGACTTCTGTGGAATGTGATAATATGAAATTGAAATACACTGTATGCATAGCTATCACATTTGTATTTCGATATACATCAAAATTTACATTTGACAGCCATTTACCATAAACCGTCTGCGGTTTAAAAAATGGGGCAATATGTGCATGTATAATGGAATTTCTGATCTCCATGTTTAAGTTTGACAATGGTTGCTGATTCTGTGGGAAAGTTTCGTTTCATGCTAACTAAATACCTAAAAATACGGGGTTCAGCGGAAGGGCAGTTTGAACAGCTTCTGGTTTTAGCCACCACATCCCAACACACCGGCAACATTTTGATTGTTTAAGGATTGATCCTTTAGGACACAGATCAAGCTAATCATGTTTTTGGGTGATTAATAATTGCAAACAGTATAGGCCTATACTGGTTCAATTAATAGGCAAGTAAACACTATTTTGCTCATCCGCGAAATTGGAGACCGGAAGTTCATATTTGGCCCAGCAAAGAACATCACAAAGTTTCTAACTATATTTCATTGTAATCGTCTGTACATTACACAAATCTCTCTTTTTTATGGCTGAGTAGATTCTATTCCATGGACATATTTTTTTTCAGTGTTTTTAATTCATATTTTGTTCCGGCCTGATCTTGATTGAATCCAGCACTATTCAAGGGTGCAACAAAGTCAAACTATTCGTGTGTACTGATCAAAAAGATATTTAGCTATCCAAATAGTACAGTGTCTTGCTAATCTAAAAATGCTTACGCAATGTTTGGTTGTTACTCAACCGCGTCACATTAACAGTCACACTTTATCACCCAGTCTGCCTTACACATAACAGATGACTAAATTACCGTGAACATACTACAGTTGATTGTTATGAAGAAAATGGTTGATGGTTTATTTCACCAAACTGTTAGGAAACAAGTTTATGTTTGTGAGCAACTAGGAGCCCTGTGACTTTAAATCCTGTTCGATGGACTTTGTCATGAGGATTTATTGCCTTATCAAAGGGCAAGAGCGCATCGACTAGGTGTCGAACCCAGCACCTCTGCGTAACGAGCCCGCTGTTCTACCACCGAGCCTTTGAGCCTCTTGGATGTGAACGTTTCGAAGCATCAAGTTGAAGAAAAAGAAGTGAAAAAGAGTCCTCACTATTTTGATTAATCATAATAATGATAATCGAAGTATTTGTAGAACGGTCTTCCAATCCACATTAATCAAAGCATTTTTTGTTACCTTTTTGATGTAGGCCTATTCTTTGTTATTGCATGGATTTTTCTTTTTCTTCTGTCACCCACTCTCGGTACATGTGACTAGAACGATAAACATTCTATTCAAGAACCATGTGCAAATAATGAAAATTGCCTGACAAACAAGACAAAGAAAGGCCAAGGTCAAATCTCATGAATGTGACATTGTGACAATACAGCCTGTCAATAATATTGATGAATTAGAAAAGGTGATATTATGGCAATATAGCAAGCCCAAGAGTATAATGTAGATGTTGAAATGAAGGTGGCGGTGAAAGAAAAGATTTAGGCCTACATGGAAGGGGAAGATTGTGTTTAAAAAATATTCAATGGAGAGGAAGAATAATATGGAAGAGGAATCAAGAGGAAGGGGAGGAGGAGAAATGAAGAAGAAGAAGAAGAAGAAGAAGAAGAAGAAGAAGAAGAAGAAGAAGAAGAAGAAGAAGAAGAAAAAGAAAAAGAAGAAGAAGAAGAAGAAGAAGACGAAGACGAAGAAGAAGAAGAAGAAGAAGAAGAAGGCGAACAAAAAAGGAGTTGAAGAAGAAGAAGAAAAGGTGGACGAAGAAAAAGAAGAAAACAGAAGAAGAGGGGAAGAAAAAGAAGGAGGAGAAGAAACAAATAAACAAAAACAAAAGAATTGGCAACATAAATCAAGAAGAAAAGGAAAATGAACAGGAGCAGAATAAGCACAAACAGTAGTATAGCAGAAGAAAATGAAGTTTGAGATAGGATATAATTAAAGTTCATGGATGATTATGTAAAAACCAAGAAAATAGAAGCAGCGGAAGGATATGATACACCAAGTTTTAAAAAAATACAAGAAAGCCTGCGGGGCAAGAAGTACACGAGAATGTTACCATAGAAGGGGTCATTGCACTTCTCGTTACCTTAAGGTTTCACTCCTGACCCTAATATCGGACTTTCTCAAGACCCTTCCCTTAATCCTTAGCCCTACTGAATATCAGATTCTCAAGTATGCTTTTCCAACCTCATCCCTGTAAATCACTTGTATTTCATGACAGTATTAAAAGAAACAGATTATAGGCCTAGTAATTAATTAGAAAATGTCAAAATGAACATTTCTGGACATATTAGATCAAGAGCTTAATACTAAGATCTTGTTACTCATTATCAATACTAAATATAGTAGGAATGTCGCGTGCACAGCCCCCCGGAGGGCTACTTTGAGCTTCAAATCAAGATATCATCATGATCATGTTAAAAGGTTTGTATTACATTACATTCCATGAGCATTAATATTATGATCGTGGTTGCTCCTTTTCATTTACGGTGGCTTTTCAAAAGGGTTTGGGGCAAATCGATCCCAACCCTCGTTTTATTTTGTCTCTTCCTGAAAATTCTTCGCTGACATCCTTCAGCTCGCAATACTTAATACATTCCTTTCTGCATATTATTAGGCATGATTTGTTCAATCAACGAATAATGATAATGCAACATCCTTAAAATTTGAAATCACTTATTATTCAGTGATATTCCTAAAATTCAAAGAAAAGGTGTTTTATCCCTTTCATTATGCTGTCAGAGTGGGCGTGGTTACTAGGAAACAGAATTGTATCCGAGTTCCTGAAGTGACCTCTAATGCTTCCCAAACATTACAGGTCCCAGTGGTAGAAAATATTCCTACCACAAGACCGCAAATTATTGGGCAACTCCTGAGTGCATACCTTTGCGTTGTTGTGGTTACATTATTGTGGTCAGTCGCTCTTATTATGGGTTTTATTCCTCGTCTGGAATCAACGGTCCACTTCATTTACCGGAAACAATGCGTTAATTGATAAGTTATGATGATCGAAAAAGGATACGCTGATGTATACTTTGTAATAATGCATAATCATAGTTAGAATCATTATTCATTAATATCAGGTGTGATTGTAGGCTATATGGAGCCAAAGAGGTATGACTTACGCCGGATGCGTATACAATATTTTCGAAGAAACGAATACGAGGCGGGTAAAATTAAAGTGACTCGGTAACATTGCCTCAGATTCTGAAACAAAATCTGGATTAAGCTCATGCTGCATTCATAATTATAAACCTTTAGGTCAGTCAGGAATCCCATGACGTTTACAAGCCGATCGCCTGTCTGATTATCAAGATATTTATGATTGGAAATCGAAATTTAATTTTTCGTTTTCCTAACGATTTTTATAACACTACAGTCTATTGGGGGAAATGAGTATGGTAAAACCGGTCACTCAAAGATTTTTTTTTTTTGGAGGCACTTCATGATAACTTTGAAGCGCAAATTTGTTAGGGCTTCAATATTACACCATATCACAGACAATGATAACACGTAGGGCCATGCATCTCAGATTTAACATTGTTAAACGATGCCTTTAAAATAAAACCGAGACCATATCCATTCATGGCTAGAGTATGGGATCATGTCTTCGTTTTATCAGGGAGATGGTTGTCTCATCTTCCTGGTTTTACGCTGCTTGTTCCTCTTCGCCTACTTTCTTCTCACTTTCTCTCCTGATTCGTCATTCGATGACAAAAAAGGAGGAGGGACCGGGAGTGGGGGGCGGGCTGAGGAAAGCCCGTGGCCCATGCCCTTGTAGCTACGCCACAAACTAACGATACATGTAATTCAAGACGAGTATATGAACGTGACTGTCTAACCTCGGTCTTAAGTTTTTAAACTCGACTTGTTTAGGCTGAGCTCAGCATCGGGTTTAGATTTTAATAGATCTCATGGGTCCATGTGTAGGGCCTACTGTTTTAGAATCCCCCTTGTAATACACACGAAGGACAATGAACAAGGGAATATTGTATTCTCTACAAGTGCTTTTCAGTGACTCATTCATCAGTGTATCAAAAGTAGAAGGACGTAATACTTAAAGGTCATGCTGACGGTTTATGTTACTGGTCACGTGACAGTTTTGTGAATAACACTTTTGTATATTATACTATAGTAGAAGATAATGATTGTAAACGTAGAGTAAACTGAATAAGAACAATTGTGCATTCATTAAGTTTTAGGATAATCAAAAACAGTAAAAGACTAAATATTGCTGATTATCCCAAACGATTAAATCACTTGGCACAGCTAAGGATACGTGGACTACACAAATCATCAAATTTTGGTCCAAACGCTTTGACCCTCTCCGGTTGGGGGAGGGGGAGGGGGGGGGGCAGGGGTCAGTTTTGAAATATGAGCATTTAAAGCCCCACTGCGCTACTTGTAGCTACTTGCTCCCTCTATATAGAAAACAATGCCGTAAGCGGTGCCTATTGGTTCCCCATGAGCCTCTTTTTCTTATGTTAATTGAGAGCTGAGTTGATGAGATGACCACCTGTCAGTGACCTTTGAAGAGCAATCTTTATGTTATCTCTTTTATTGTAATGTGCTTCCAAATAGAAATTAGGAAACAAAATGAGAAAGCGCACAACGACCAAAATGGAACTCGACCTCCTCTTTAAGATGCCCCGATCAGGGCCCCTTCATTGACAGATGAATTATTTATGATGTCTGTGACCGTGTTTATATTGGCCAGTATTGGGGAAGTATGGATATGTGAAAGTTCTCTCCTTGGGTCATTTTTATTTCCACTCATAAATGACAGATCAGTCCCATATATATTATAAAGATGAACAGTCTGGCCTTTGATTCTTTTGATTTCAGGGCCCTGTTTCATAAAACTGGTTATCAATATCAAGTGACAATAAGTGTTATAAGCTACTGAAATCGTGGCATTTGATTCGCTGAGAGCAAATTCGTCATAGAAATTCAGCATGTGTTATTGATAAGAAGTTTGTCTTTCAGATACGAATCAAGATTTAAAGGTTCTCCTGGGCTGTGACGTACAGCCTGACATGTGTTGAACAAAATCTGTTACTGTTTACAAGATCTAGCGAATATATAATTGTCATCTTTGAAATTTGAAGTTTATTTGTTCCACATTTACATCAAAAAACAATTCAATTTTTTTTTTTTAATTTTTTTTTTTACAAGCGTATAAGCGAAGATTTCAAATCAAGTAAAATGTACGGAAAATAGGTACGAAGTTTCGAAATATATAGATATGACAGGCAAGGTAATACAATACAATGTATTATATGGTAATGGTAGTATCAGGGTATCATGTAATTACATTTTGTCAGTATTTTATGTTTGTTCTTTCCCCTATTTCCCCACTTCTCTTTATCTTATGTAGATTATAATTATTACTTAATTTGTATGTATCATTTGTCTGTTTTGTTATGGCAACCCCACCACATTAAGCCCTGTGCTTTAAGGGAATTTCACCTCCTTCCTACCTAACATTGTAAATATATATTTCATGATATGTTCACTTTGTTTGAGTGAAGGATGTTTATTTAAATATACACGTAGAATATTCCATACAATCGTCCGTACAATACATACGCGTTAGCACCGCTACCAGCACAAATGCAGTTACTTTGTACAGTTTATGTAATATATGGTCAGTATGGTGCATGGATGGCCTTTTCAATAATACGCATCATTTGTCATTATATTGAAGTCGCATCGCTGTGTAATCCATACATTTATTGTCTGTCCATTATGGAAGTGTAGGTAGGCGTGAAAGATCCCTCGGCTTCGCTAGCCTTGTCCCCAGCGCGAACCACATTCCCATAATTACATAAAGAGAGAGAGAGAGAGAAAGAAAGGGAGCGAGGAAAGGCAATCGCCTACTGGGACTGGGAGGGTATATGCAGTATATTGAAATAAGAAAAGACTAAAGCGAATAAAAAGAAAAGAAAAGACAAAATGAAAAGAAACGTAACGTAATCCAAGAATACCCGCTGCCTCATGCAGCCATCCCCATCACAAAATTGAATATAAATTACTCCAAATCGAAAAAAATCCCCTGTTAATATTAAAAATGAGGCGGCAACTTTATGTTGTCCTGAAATGTGGGTGTCATTCTTCTATCTTCAATGAGAGAATACCTGTATTAGTGATTGCCTATGAAGAAGGTGGAGAGCGAGCGAGAGCCGTCCTGTTTGATTACCTTTACTATTCTTTTTACCGGATACAGATTGCATATTGTGACAGATCCTAACGAGTGGAATTTAATCGGGACTGACTCTCTTACGTTAAAAAAAGAAAGAAAGACAAAAGCTTTTGGTGACAACTTATCACCACATTTACACTTCAGTACACGTATCTGATATTTTAGGTTTACCCATGATAAAAGCCAACCTTTGAACCACACTACATAGCAGTGATAATAAAACAACGATACACTTGTATAAAGTCCAGTCCATTGTTCTTACGATAGGCCTTATGTAAATATTTTCTTTTCAGGCAAAATTTGTGTATAGCTCTTCTCTCCACTTCGCGATAACTGTATTTCATTGTTGATTGTTGTTATGTCGAGTATTATTTGTTTTTCTTCAATCTGTTTCGTAAACAAGTGGTTAAAATTTATGTGGGAGATATTTTTGGTTCGAATTTTATTTTAGAATAATGGTATCTCTTATGAAATGAATTGCATGGAGTTGTGAAAAAGAAAGGACTTCGTTCTCCTTCTTTTCGTTGTGTCACGCCGCCTCCATAGGCCGCCCCCGAGTGACAACACTAGCATAAACGTGTTGATGTATGCTTCGTGCACTTGACCTTGACAAACTTTCTTCATGTGTTTCAAATTTATCAAAAAAGATTATGGTTTACAAAGCTCAAGAGATAAGTAGCTTTGAATTTTAAAAAGGGCCTGTGAACAGTGAAATAATGGAACGCCGCCCCCAAACGCGACAACACGTGCACTCAATTACTGATGCACACCTTTTGCGTTTGACATTGACAAAGCTTCATTCATCTGCCTCAACTTTTGTCACAAAGAATTCTCGTTTACACTTGCTTGGACTCTGTAAAAGAAAATTGATTAATATTTCTTATGTGAGAAAAAGTATCAGATTTTCTTCGTGGAGCGCCGCCCCTGAGTAAACAACACATGCACCAAATCACTGATGCACGCCCTGTGCACTTGACACTGACACAACTTTATTCATCTGTTTCGAATTTTTCACAAAAGATTCCGGTTTACAAAGCCCTAGAGACATGCCGAAAGGCACTGAAATGGAAATAACGTGGGAGGAAATAAAATGTTATTATAAATTCTAGATCATTCCCGCCTTTTTATAAACCCGCTTGAGTAGAATGGAGTAATGCACGTATAGCGACAATTGTAATTCTCATCATCAATCACCTTACATTTCGATGTTTCATAACTCCGCATCAGTATCACTGAGTCAGTGCCATATTGAGCATGCGTGATGTAATTTGTTGGATAATTTTTGTTGTTGCTAGGCAACGGAAAACGTGACCTCAGTTTAGGCAGGTAGTCTTTACAAAAATCAAGTGCATTTGCTGACTTGTTCAGAAAAGAAAAGAAAAGAAATCAAAATGTGTACCTGTAGCACTTACAGTAATTACAGTACAAGGTAAATTAAGACCCCATTCACTCACTCAACCGAAAACAAATTACCGGAAAAGATCACTCTCCTATCGAAGGGCCAAGATTTGGAATAAGCTGAATTACCCTAATTCCACCATTGTACCAATTGAAGCCTTTAAGCGTCGTATAAATGTAACCCCATTATTTATCCTGACCATTCTTAGCAGACAAACTTAACACCCTATATTTAACCTATTAAGCTAAACATAGAAGACTCCCGGTTTTCTTTTCTTTTCTTCTTATTCATCGTTTTTTTTTCTCTACCCCCGTATCCGTTTTAACCCTGTAAGGACACGGTTTTCCTTTTTGTAGATGTTTTCCCCGATTGATGATATTGTCGTTGTTGTAGATAGTATACTGCTAGTCTATTTTTATATTGTGTAATTTTTGTTTTGTTGTTAATTTGTCTATTCTTATGAATAAACATGTATTGGTTTATTCTGATAGTATGTTTTATCTTGGCTTGGACCCCTTTGAAAAAACAGCTTATATCTGACAAGAGCAAACCATCCCATGAGTAAATTTATGAATAAATGAATAAATAAATATGGAATGCTACGATAAGATGCAAAGTTGATGGAAGTAGATTAATAGTCGAAATATTTGGGTAGCATGTAGCGCAGTAATGGTTAGTTGTTTTATGGAAAACGCATGTCCATAGATTTGAAGGTTCAGAATTACTCCATAGTCATAGACCAAACTGTAAAAAGTTTCTAGCTATTTTGTCAATCAGCAGTATATTTGGAAGAATTACGTTGGTGATTCGCTCATTTCCTTTGACACTTGCAATCCCCTATACGTCTGTCAGCATCATCGGGAAGGTGTATGACCCCGGCTAGGACCCTGATGTACATGTATAGATGGGGAAATGCATGCCCCAACTGTCATCCCCTCTTCCTTTCTGCTGTATATCCCCCCCCCCTCTCTCTCTCTCTCTCTCCCTCTCTCTCCCTCTATGTCTCTCTCTATCTCTCTCTCTCTCTCTCTATGTATCTCTCTCTATGTCTCTCTCTCTCTATGTCTCTCTCTCTCTATGTCTCTCTGTCTCTCTCTCCCCCTCTTTTTCTCTCCCTCCCTCTTTCTGCCCCATGTCTGCCTGTTACCGCTCTTTTCCTTGGTCTTCAACACCAACCTGTTGCTGTAGGTATCTTTCTTCACTGTGTTCACAGATAGTATATAAATAAATGCAAATATCGATCCATCGTGTCCACAACTGCTATATATGTAAGTTTATTTTCGGGAAAATTTGTTGACATTGTAGTTTCCTTTCATTCATTTTCGAGAATTTATACTTTGAAGAAAAGAAATCGGCATATCGCCTATATGGTGATGAGATTAAAAATAATCATTTCCCTTCATCTACAACAGTTACAATATTATAGTCATCGTTGGATAATGTTGTAAGTATCAAGGTTTTTTCTGTGGAAATAAGTTGCACGACCCTCAGCAAAGATTGCCATATTCCTTTGAAATCTGAGACACGGACTCAAAGAAAGAGGAAATAATGGGATTGTCTCATCATGGACCATGGTCTCATCTTCTTAGTAGGTCCATGGTCTCATCAAAGCCCTATTGATATGTTATAGTATAGTTATTAGTATGGACTTGGACTACTTCCGGTATAATGTTACAGCATATATATATATATATATAGGAATTTGAAGTTATAGGTAACTCGATAAGGTCAGGGGTAAACCTCAAGATTTCACCGGATCAGTTCCTGCTCACTACACTAACAAGGAAGATCTTGGAGTTAAACAAAATTAATTTTCGAAATTAGAAAGGGAGAGACAACACTGGTGACATCCGATATATACCTGACGTATCAATCAACTGCGTTTCATTAATTGCTCAAAGTGCCCCTTTCTTATCTTGACTTTGTCTTACCCCGTCTCCTGTTGCCTCTATGTACACAATGTGCAAGCTTTATAAGTAGTAGTTGTAGGGGGGGAGAGGAGGAGGAGGACGAGAAGGGGGAGATGGAAATTAGATGATGAAGGAGAAGAAGCGAAGGAGGGGAGGTAAATGAAGAATAAATGAGGAGAAAGAAATTACAAATAGAAAAAGAGAAATATTCAAGATGAAGAAGAATGAAGAAGCGAAGGAGGAGGAGAAGAGGAAGAGAAATGAGAAGAAGTGTCAATACAGTGGAAACTTGTAGAAGGAATAGAAGAAGCAAAATGAAAAGAAGGATGAGGAGGAGGAAGAAGAAGTGAATAAGATAACAAAATGAAAGGGAAGGAAGCAAGGTAGGGAGGAAGGAAGGAAATGGTCTATTATGAAAAAAGAAGGAGAAGGAATAGCAATCAGCGGAAACATTAATTCATAATGATATATTTATTCCGCTCACAACGAAGCAAGGTTAAATTTGTTTTAGACGAAGAAAAACAAGTATATATCCCCTGAAGCACAACTTCATGTAATCTCCTTTTAATTAGCTCCTTTGTCTTGGCTGTTATGGAAGGTTAATGATCCAGACAGGTAATGTGCCGGTAATTAATATCATCCTAATTAAAACTCGATTAATTGTAATTGTTTTCGCATCCGCACCGCAATGCAGTCATTTGCAACTGTTTGTATGACTTTGTGACGGCATGACGGACACTAAACTAAACTCCATACACAGTCAACGAGTGTGTTATACTCAAAATTCACGTTGATAATAATCATGTTATCGTTATGCATTATATTTAGTTTCATAAATAATGCACGACGAGCGAATTAAAATTATTCGAAAGCTGGTAGTTGACTTTCAATGCGTGTTGTATAGAATAATCTATCTGATGATTTGAAAGCTTGTGGGTATCTTTTCATGCGTGTTGATTAGGATAATGTTTAGCATTCTGACCATTTGTCTTACTCATGGAGACATAAATAGCGTGGAAATTATCATAGAGGCAGTCACGATTAATCAAGTAGTGTATGTGGAGTGGCCGGCCGGGGGATGGATAAGGGGTGTCACTGTCAGTAAAGTACCAATATATTTAAACATGATAATTAATATATACACAGCTACATATTAAAGATACTATGTCCCTTTTGCAGCCAACATCAAATTCTGTAGAACTTTGCAGGAATTATGAATATGTCATGTATGTCCTATCTGTGAAATTTAAACGTTAGCAGTGTCCTAATATTCAAATTATGCAAGGAAACCCGTTTACTTGCTAGACTTCACTGTCAGACACTATTGAGTGACTGACTGACTTTTTCATCTTTGGTAATAACATACATAAAATGAGCTGTAAAGGGTACATGAGCATTTGTCTACATCAATAACCCACTTCTTGTAATGGCCAAAATTAAACTGATTGAATCTTTGCGCAGCATAAAACGTACGACCATTCGGTACAATGGTCTGAAAAATCAGACTATTACTTACTGGCTCTATAGCTCCTAAGTCGATTCGACAACTAATAGTCGTTATTTTCCCACTTAAAGACATTTTCAAGCCCCCTTTTTTTAGGGAAGTTCTAAATTAGTATTGTCTTTCAAATGCCGTTGGAATTTAACCTTTTCATTTTTGGCCTGCAAATGGGACATAGTACCTTTAATATCACTGCTGTATTCAAGAATACAGCATGCTCTAACCAGACAGCTGTCTGGTTACAGCTGTAGCAAGGAGTACCTCGGCAGTGAGTGAATGGGGATGCAAGGGGATAGCGTTATTTTAAGAATTCTAATTCGGGCTTGTAATCATAATCTTACTTACATAATCATGTTGAAGCCACAAGGGAAACATATAGTTGCAACCAAACTTTTGAAAGTGATTCAATTCAACGTGACAAAATCGAGTGTCATGTTTGCGTCCATGCGTGTGTGTTGTGGAGAGGAGGGGGTGGTAATGGGGGAGGGAAGGGGTACCCCATTAGTGAAGGTCTGAACTCACATCTTACTAACACATTTCGTCAGGCAAACCAAGGAGCTTAAAATACTACCTCCTTGGGCAGGCTAAAGATACAGTCAATGTTATGACGATGCTAATTCAATCTGATATAATTGAATGTCAGATTAGTTCTGCGTCCGCGCGTGTGGAGAGGGAATGGAGGGGTTTGTAATCGGGGGGCTTAACTTACTAATGTTTATGCGCCCCTAAACTCTCATCGTATTTATTATGCCAATTTCTTCAGAGTTCAGACAAATGAAGTTACAGTCAAGTTTTTGAGAATTCTAACGCAATATGACATCATTGGATATCGGATTTGCATCAAGTTCGCGCTTGAATGTTTGTGTTAGGGGTGAAAGATATTGTAATCAGAGGTTGGGGGGGGGGGGCTAGAAGAGCCCAAGAGGGGCCGTACTCTTAACTGTTTAAAATGTTAACATGTTAGTGTGAAACATGACTGCCATAAAGCTTTAAGCATGATGAATGATAGCCTTGACTTGTAATCCCATCATCAGAGAATACTAAATATTTCATTTTGTATGGTACTTAATCTGATACTTAACGTACTTTCATTTGATAAATTACGTTTAATGTGAGAATAGAGAAGGATAAATCACCCATTTACCAAAGTTAATACTTGTAGCATAAAATCTAATGGTGCATTTCTCATGTTGCATGTCTCAGAAACTTTGAGCTTCCAGAAATGGTATGATTATGTGCACATGGGTGGATTTCAATTTTCAATAATGTATCGAGAACTTGTTTATTTTGCCAAGTTGCTGTTGGCGTTGGAAAATTAACGTAGATGTAATGTGCTCCTATATCTCTTATTCATATATGTACTTTAGTGTTCTTGAAATTCAGCTCGGATCGATGGGGGACTGAGTTCATAATGGGTGGGGCGGCACCAGATGGATACAAATATAGGGGAATGCAAGGACATGGAGTGAGGGGAGGGTGTTAAAAAGAGGAGGGGGGGATCATATTCTCTTCTTTTAATATGCCCTTTTCTCCTCTCTTTCTTTTACTTGCTTTCTTTCTTTTTTGGCTATTTTGGGGCAGATGGGGGGTCTACACCTATTCCCCCTAAGTTGCTATGCCATGCCACTACATCATGCATATGTCATTGAACTTGAGTCATGCATGTTTCCATGTGTCATGATAGCTGTCATTCATTCCTTAAGGGGGCCTCAAAACTATTTCAACAGCTCAGCCAGGGTCGCGGGGGTACAAAAGCATTTACTCTGTGAAATGTTTCTAGGGCATTACATGGCCATGAGCAATATGACTTTCTTGCATGACTTGTCAGATCGGGAGAGGGGGAATAAAAATACCAACTAAATGAACAAGAACAATATTCTGTGATTAATAATCAGTGATAGGCTTTTTGTACATAGTGTACGGTGTTAAAATAATTAATTTATATATTTGAGTGTGTATTCATTAATTCATCAGTCCTTACCTTATCATTTCGGGGCAGGGCGGGGGGCTATAATATCCCTCGGTCACCTCCTTTGACTACGCCAATTATCTGACGTATGTGGTCTCCCACATAGAGCTTAATCTGGTTATACCGAACATTAAAGGTACTATCAATCATTTTAAATAACGTTTCGAATTCTACGGTTAGCTGAGTTAACTATATATATTAATTATAAATATATAGTTAGATGAGTTGTTACAGAATTATTTCCTCCTAAGTACGAATAATAGGATTATTTGAGGAATGTGGGGCTTGTGCGTTTTAGGGGCTACAAAAGATGTTTAAAGAAATCTGAGATGGAGCATACAGAATGTGAATTGTACGTTTTAGGTATCGACAAGATCATACAAAAGTATTATTTTTTTGTTGATTATGACGGGTGCTGGGGCATGTGTCGTTTTTGTGTGCTAAAAAATGTGTAAGAAAAGTATATTGAAGTGAATACTGGAGGACACTATGAGTTGCACATAATTTACATATATATAACATCATAACATGACATTTTTTAATAGCAGTAGCACAAACGTGATGCCAATAAATGCTTCAAAAATTCTGCGCATGCCAATAGGCAGGCAATATTATAGCTGTGAAATTATATTCTAAGACTGGGTGACACATTATATTTTAAGGGAAACCCGGTACGTATTATTTACATCAATGTCATCAATCTTTGTGCCAATAACCATTCTTAGGCTATAATTATAAGCAGCGGATCCAGTTTCATAATGAGCATGGCTTATACAAATCTCCACTTTCCCCTGTTGAATCACTTTAAATAAAATGACCTCTATTCCGTCTTTAAAGGAAACGAGTTCGGATTGATGATTTACAAGTAATTCTGTTACTGTATTTTGCTTGTTCTGATTGAAAGTTTCCGTATCATTTACCTTTAATACAGTATTTCTTGATGTTATTTCATTGCATCAACAGTGCTGTATCATTTCTAAGAAATAAATGAATAGAATTGCTTATAGAATTGCTCATACACTAATGTACACTATTACACTAATGGAAGAACTGTGGTTCTAAAACCGTTCCCACCCCGCTATAAATAATGGCATCAGCTAATGCACATCCGTAAGTTGCAAACATAATTATGTAATTAAGTTGACTTCTAGATTCAAATTTATAAAACCATTTCAGTCCCTATACGAAAGTGCTTTGCAAGCAGTCGCAACTGTCTTTCGTCACAAACCATGCATAGTGCAACAATTATGAGTTATGAATGGAGAACGGAGGGTGTTTATCATACTAATTACTAATAGAGCAATTTTGCCGGTGAAATGAAATTGGTTTCCATAATGAAATTGGTTGCCATTAAACTGTTTAATATCTTTGTATCCATCCATTAATGCCTTATGAGTCACCAAGGAATCGCGGCCTGAATGCCATGAATGCGGCGTGCTGAAATAGGCCCCAGGCCATAATGATTTCCTTTGGGGGAATTAGAATATCCGTGATGTGATTTAAAATCGAACATCTTCTATTTTGTGAATTTTAGAGGCTCGACTAGCACGTGTGATTCCGGTCCCATTCGCCAGCTGTTAGCATAACATGATTCGATCCCGTAACATTACTTTACGTATTGTAATATGGTGTGCGCACGTTGTTCTCGTTGTCGGTGAATAAATAAATCAATCAATCATACTAAGAGAATACGACGGATATGGTTTGATTTGAAGCGTAAACTTCCCACAATATTATCTGATTGTAGAAGTTACTGATCCTATTATTTTTATTTTGTTAAGTTATGTTGGTATTTTTCTTTAAACCTTAGAACCTGTCACAAAGGCTCTTCGCGTTATTGATATAAATACCCCTATACATAATATCGGTTTCTCCTAGAATCTAATAATCTATTCAAGTTGGCATTGTTCTTCAAATATTGAAAGCAACTATGAATGATGTCCTCATCGTACGGGAAATCCCCCTCCCATCATAAAACCAGCTTCTTCTTAAATCCGGTAAAGTTGGTATTGTTCTGCAAATAATAAAACGCGTATAATCTATTGATGTGGTTTATGATGTCGTACACTCATTCCCCCTCACCGTGCTCATAAAGCAGATCGTCCACAATCATTGAGGTGAAAATCTTTTGTTCAATAACTATAATGACATGTGCTCTATAGAAGAAATGAAACAAAGGAACAAATATACTGATGACGTTTCTTTTTAAAATGTGTTACCGTATGATCCCAGACAATGCCGATTTCCAAGCTTGTAGCTATGTCTATAATCTGTCTGCGACTCTGTCCCTTTCTGCCAGTTTACCCCCTCTCTCTCTCTCTCTCTCTCTCTCTCTCTCTCTCTCACTCTCTTCCCTTGCTTTCTATTCCTCTATCTATCATTTTCTACTCTCACACTCGCTTTCTCTTTAAAATCTCTCTGTATACCCACCCCTAGTTCTTTTCTCTCTCTCTCTCTCTCTCTCTCTCTCTCAATTTCTTCTAATTATTTCCACTCACTGGCGACGCCTCGGAGGTAAATAGCCGTGTAATACATCCTGACTGCTAGGGTGCTATTTATATACAATCCAGCATAACATAAACATAATCATGATAATACATACTCTGCTATATGTTATCGATCTTTTTGACATACAACTATCACGATCATCTTGCTTTAACATTAACTCCCCCTCCCCCCACGGGAGTGGACGGTAGGCCACCCCCCGCGCATGCCCAGTGAAAGGTATACAATCCAGTATAACATAATCATATTTCATACTCTGCAATGTTATTGATATCCGACTATCACTATTATGCTTTTATCCCCGTGGGACTGTATCCCCCATTTAGCACCGGTGAGCAGCAGTAATTCATGCTGCCTCCAGCCTTAAAAAAAAATATGATGAAACACCTTTTCAGTTCCACATGTCCCACAGACGACTTTCTAAAACAATATCATGAACATAATTCATATACTGCATTGTTATTGATCTTTTCGACATTGGACTATATATCACTATCATGCTCCTGATATTGACCCCCTCACGAGTCTGTATGGGCTTGCAGTCCATTCCCCATTGAACATTACTCATTCATGCAGCTCCCAGCATTTTTACTAATTGGATACAACACCATTTCACCGACGAATATAAACGCCGTTGCAGCCGTTGCCCACACCTCTAGCAGTTAGTGCACTGTGGCTATGGCAGGCCCAGTGTTTTAAACGGGTATTTGGCATAATTTCGGGGAGGGGAAAGGAGAAAATGAGAGAGAGAGAGAGAGAGAGAGAGAGGGAGGGGAGGGATCATATTCATTTTTAAATGGAAATCTCTAGGCAATTGGGTGGGATGGACGTGTATGCATTCGTTGCCCCCCCCCCCTCCCACCCCTTATTCTTAACTATTTTTTGTTTTGACACACACACACACACATTCACACACACCAACAAAACTAAACAGAAAATAAAATATTCAATTTATTTCCAAAATTATTAAACCAAAAAGGGAAAATTATTAAATCAAACAAGGTAATAATGATATTATTAGCATTTTTATGTTTCACCAGATGACTCCATTTTCATTTAAAGCAACATGCAGCGATGTTGTCTTCGAAATGGCTTCTGCATCATCATATTTGAATGACTCTGCGGTCCGCCATAACCAGACGCCCACAGCTGTAACGACATACATGATGATGTTTCTACTTTTGTGAAATTAGTATAGCGGTACCGTCACATTAATATTTCCATATTTAGCTTTCCAATACCACATATTAAACCTAGATTGGAATTTTGCCAAAACACACATGATAGTAAATACAAACTAATGCCGGCATACCAGATATAAATTAGTTTACAGGCGCAAACCCTAATTGTCAGTCGTTGTGCGTAACAGAGTGTGTCTGATTTGCGAGACTATGCAGATTGCATGGTATACTGCACATCATAGGCTCTGTACACGTACAGTAGCTTCTCCAGACACAGCCAGAGGCTGACAGAACTAGGCTCGACTCAAGGCTTTATGAATTGTGGTTGAATGTCAAATTAGAGCCTGCGCCTGCAGACCAGAGACAATTTATTATTAGTGGTCATATCTTGAGCTCTGGTATGGAAATCGTATTTTTAGAGAAAATTGCTATGATTTATTCTGAATTGCTTATCCTGCAGTAGATTGGTTGTTTGAACCAGTGAAATAAAAACAAATGCACAAAAACCTACTCGACATCATCTTCGATAAAAACCACAACTCCCATCTGCACATATAGTCTACTTACCCGGGTTTCCTTATCTTTCAACGCTCATTACTCAGCCACTATACATTTTCTAGCAAAATTGTTTGGCACATGTCATTTATTTGTAATCTTGAACATTCAGTGTAAGTTTCCTTGGATTCTGTGGGAATTTTTAATCTATATTTACCAGAACCCAAGTTTATCTTTAACATAACTGCATGCCAAGTCAAACACAACCCCGCCTTCCCTTTTGCGGAATGAATCAATTCATAACACTTCGACTTTCATCAATATTGCCTGTTAGATGTGGTGTGCCCCCGCTCAGAGCATAATTATAATTTTTCATTTCGAGCCAATCGTTATTAATTTCGTCGATCAGGTACCAAGGTAGGGCTCTAAGCATGCCATGTAAACGATGGACGCTCGCCATGGTTACTGAGCTTATGAATTGTCTGATTATGTTGATTGTCTCGTATGGGAAGTAACCAGTATGCACACTAAAGTCTGTCATCTAATCGTGACAATTTCGACGAATAAACTAATAAAGCCATGAAATTCGCAGGATGAAGAAAGCATAGACAACAATATTCATACATCCATTGCTTTTGTAAATACATTTGTCAATGCTCCGTAGTGACCATGGTGACTGTCTTTAATTTACGTTGCCCCAGTAAGTTTTGGACATGCATCCATGATGAAAATAGATAGATGTTAGTAAGTTGATGAGGCATGTAAGGACATATAATGTGGTTTTTTTGTCATGGAATCTACCTACATCGATGGGAGAGGGTCGTTTACAGTCTTGAAGGTCCAAGTTTTGTGAAACCCATTTTCAGTTTCCGAGACGAGGCCATGCTACCCCGGTGCCCTCTCATTAATGTCGCAAGGGTGTTATAATGAGGCAGTTTAATAAAGATGATTCGATATGATCGAGAAACTTTCGGTATTCCTCAAAGGAGCTGACTTATGATCCTCCGGAAACACAACACAATAATGGCCAAGGCATGCCAGGGGCTCCGGGGAAAATTTTCATTTTGGGAATGCGCTTTAGAAAAACAGACATTGCTTGAGAGACAGAAAGAGAAAAAAAGAGGGGGAGTGATGGAGGAATGGAGGAAATAGATGGAGATAGATAGATAGATAGATAGATAGAGAGAGAGAGAGAGAGAGAGAGAGAGAGATTCGGGCTGGGGTTGGGGCTGGGATTATGAGAAGGGGAAGTCTGGACGACTTGGCAAATACTATTCGGGATAATTTATATTGGGCACTTTTTCCATCGCGATGGGGGCATTTCTAATGAAATGTTTAGAGTGGGAGGCTTTCATATTTCCTATCTCTTATCATTCCAACCATTCACCCCCACCCCCACCCCCTTTCTCCAGGTTCTTATTTTATCGTCACCTTTTAGACCGATCCAGCCGCTGTATGTGTAGCGAGCTTCGCACTGTCACATCTCATTACTGCGGTCGTACACTGATGTCTAATTTTGGTCTAACTTTGAAAGATTGCTAATATATTGAACGCGTGTGTCAACCTATTTATTCTTTAGAGATCACTGCCATATTGTAACGACATAAACAAAAGGGATGATGCGACAAGTAGATTTACTTCTCATTTTTACATTGTATTTATTTATGTATGTATTATTAGTATTTTTTAATTTTTTATTATTTAATCTTGTTTGGGGAGATTGCATTAACTTACCGAATCATACATAAGTGTACGAACTAAAGACTCTATTTCGGACATGAAAGATAACATACTTTTATTTTCAGCCTGGCCTAATTATTCCAAAAGCAGCGTAACAATTACAAGTCCCGAAAGAGCACCCGGCAAATCGAAAGTTACAAATGAAATCAATGGACATAAACAAAAACAATATCCCTAACTATCCACTTACCCTAAACTAAGTTTAACTGCCAGAGTAGCTTGTTATGTTCCCCACGTGTTTCCCTCTGACAGGAAGTGATTAGGATTAATTAGGCTTTATGATCTGGTTTCAATATCAAGCACCAATGGCTTTCTTTGTGAAGTAGATCAAGGATTATTACAAAGATTTCATGCACGATGAGTTCGGTCACCTGTTATACCAATACATGTCACGAAAAACCGGCCACTCTCATATTGCAGCATTCGTTACCTCATATTGCTTATAAATGATTTAGTTTTAAATAACTTGTTATAACTAAGATTATGTATATCATATGTACTTCTGTTTTCTTTTGTGTAAAGAAGAAGTTGAAGTTTTGCCTTCAAAAGTCAAACAAGATCTCTCCGCGTTTCCTTAATATTATTCCCCCTCTGGACAAAGTCTTGTCAAGGCCTCAAAATTACTTATGTCGACTGGTAGACGGATGGAGGAAAGGGTGGGGTGTCAGCGGTCATGACGTCCGGGTTGCTAAATTAGGGGGGGGGGTACCATCAGTGCTAAAGTCTCAGTTTCCAATACATAGCAGGTGCATTAATTAGCAGAGGCGGGTACTTAGGATGATATACAGAGCTGTGAAGGTAGTACTGTCATCCTGGGATTCGTGCTCCCGTAAGCAATCAAGGAAATTGGCGACGAGAGTGGACGAGCACACGATGTTTATATTAAGGGATGACTGTCTGTCTCGTCTTAAAGGCCCTGTTCAGTATCTTCAGTTAGAAATAACATGTATGTATTTTGTGAATGAAATAATGTTCATTAATACTCACAAAGTTTCAAGCACAATACGTATCGGCTAGTGTGTTAAAATATGAAATACTCAAGCAAAACTAAAACGGTTGCCTTAAAAATAAAATACACCTATCTGTCTTTGAAATAATTACTAAACGAGATAAACATTTTATTTTGGCATAAAATTAAGTCTGGTAGATAATCCATTTCTATTTATTCATTTGAAGAATCATCTACAAGTATTTCCTCAAATCTGGCTGAGAGTGGAAAAAATGTCATATTCATTCACATCATGCTAATATAGACATACATGCAGGTCTTTCTACTTTTACCCTGATCGATTTAGTTTCCAACCATAAAAATCGAGTGTGATAATTTCCTTATCGATATAGTTGTGGGGTGGTAGACCATGAGAGCCTTTATTGATTTTGCGCTCACTTCAGTGTCACCTTTTAATTTTTATCCTTTTTAGAAAGTGTTAAAATATCAGCGAATCCCATAGGAATGTCTTTGTTTCTTTTCCCTTTCCTTAGGCGTAGTCCCACAATGTGATGTATTTGACGCCAACTGAATATTTTAGTTGGTAAAAATGGACACGTGTCTCTATGTAATTTATTTTTTGTTCATGTATTTAGTGAATATGATAGAATGGTTACCATTATATATTGGTTACGGCAACGTACTATCAGGTAATTACTATTAATGAGAGTGAAATTATTTAGAAGTCTCGATGGTGAAGATGATATTCAGTATTTATTTACTTATTTATTTATTCATGTTTTAATGAATGAATGAATGAATGAATATATTAATTAATTCATTCATTTATTTAGTCTGTGTTCTTTATACATGGTAGTCTCTTCAGTACATGAAATATACCTGTATTAATATAAATAAAATACCACAAATTTTCAGTATAATTCGAGATCCGTTTCCTTTCCCCATTGCCCCCCCCCCATTAGGATTTCAGCATATTAATCATGCATGGCCAAAATGACTTCGTACCCCTCCCCCGCTCAATCCCTTCGTCATATTTATAGTAAACGTGTGTCTCAGAAGTCTACGTCACGTTCAAGACTATTCTTTACCATGATTAACTTAAAGAATTTGAAAGTGATAAGTCATTGCAAAATTAACTATTTATAAGCTCCGTTTACTTTTAGCCTCGTTTGTCCTTCATTTCAATTTATATTAGGTTCCATGATCATAATTGTCAAAAAAGAAATAGGATTACCATGATCATATACATTTTCCTATTTTTATATGCGGAAACAGAGATCGGGAATGAGGAAATATGAAAATGATAGTGAAGGAGGCGGTTTAAGGACATTTTTATGTTATTCAAATAGATATACTGATTGATTGATAGATATACTGATTGATTGGACTATTCGCAATATACACACTTTGACAGATAAGGAAAAAATATATATGTCGCACTTCAATTCAATGGGATCAACGAAAGTGAAACAATATGTCTCTTATCAAGAATTTACGTACTTATCGATGTTTATTCTATTATAAGAGGAGACTTCCTAAAATAACACGGATGCATATTGCAAGGATGACCACGTCACTCACCACTCCACCAATATATCTCTCTGGTTATATAGGTAGTTAGGTTAAGCGACATACCATAATGTCAGTTTCAATTTCGTGGTGCATTCCAATTCGTAACCATGGTCTGGAATTCGGAAGTCAAATTGCTTTCCACTCAAGTCAAGTCGAAGCTGTCAAAAGACTATGATTAATACGCCAGAGAACTGTAACTCTGAAAACTAGGCTATGTGGCGTGCGCCTGTAATCCAACTAACAGTGGAAGTTACAAACTGTTTCAGCCGAGGACGCAGGTTCGAAACTGAGTTACGTCTTTCGGATGGTGACGTTTAAAGGTCGGTCCCCAGACGTAAATAATCATATCTGATATCTGATTGATACACGTCTGTAAAAATTCATCCACACACACTGAAAACTGCCTGATCATGTGCAAGGATAAACAGCTACCAAGTAAATTATTCATACCCGTTGTAAATTTGATATTTTTGGGGATGTTTTTCGTAACTCGAGATTGACAGATGGACTGGTTGAATTAGGGTCTTTGTTGAATAATTTTAGATGTAAGCTTTAATACGTCACATTCTAAAGAAACATAAATCGGGACAAATAAATTTTCTCACATACTTAACAAAATTACAAATCTTGGTAAGGGTACTAAATGATTTAGTTGTCAACTGTATAGTCACCCTCCTCCTATTATTCTACATCCAATTTGCTGATACAGCCAGGTCCACACTTCTTTTCCTGATTCATTAACATTTGAGAGGTGTGTCTTTTTCTTTACTTTTATTGTTATCTCTTTATTTTCCCATAGTCAATCTACTGATTCAGTTTTTTTCTCAGCGGATCATGTCAGTTTCAAGTCATTTTCCTTTACCTTGTCTCTCGTGTATTTCCTCTCTGGCTATTCCTTCTCCCCAATTTTCGATCATCTCTTTGCCTTTTCCTTTATGTGCATGTTTGTTGCTTTTGTTTTTTGTATCTTCTCGTGTATGAACCCTCTTTGATTATTCAATCTCTGCTAAATCACTTTCTCTTTCGCTTTCCCCCTTTTCTTTTAGTCACCTTCTATTAATGCTTTTATTTCAATGTATCGATTTGCGTCCTTTTCGCCTCAGTTTCTTCTTACACTCAAATTATTCCAATAACTTATTGTCCTTCCGTGTCATTGACCTTTCGGAAAGGGTCTGTCCCGTGTTCCCACAAGGCACGATCATCTAGCCTCCGTCCATACAATACATCGTAACTCTCCGTAAGTCATGTCTCAGTCACACGAACGAGACAGACACAGGACCGACACCAGATCGAAAAGAACATTATGTTACTTCCAAAGACCAAAGATCGGTCGGTTTGGCGGTGTAACTGAAATACCCCAGTTGCAAAGACAAAACCGACATAAGACCGACAACGGACCGAACAAAACACTATATTACTTCCAATGACCGAAGACCGGTCGGTTTGGGTTCGGTTTGGAGGTGTAACTGAAATACCCCTACTTATACAGACAAAACCGACACAAGACCGACAAGAGACAGAGCATTATGATTATATAACTTCTAATAATGACGAAGAATCGGTCGGTTTGGACTCGGTTTGGCGGGTAACTGAAATACCCCAGTCACACCATCGAGACCGACACTAGACCGACACCAGACCGACAACAGAGCGAACAATAACACAAAAACACAATACATTCAGTCGATAGGAGACGGTCGTTGTCGAGTCGGTGTGGCTTCGTTTCTGCGGTGAGACTGAGTTATCACATCAAACATTCCAAGTCCAAGTTGATTTACATTCTCGCACGTGTTAGGAGGAGTGGGGGGTGGAAGAGCAAGCACTTGACATTTGTGGTGTTGACATACTTACAACCTATGACATACCCTGACTGGGAATTCCAATACACTTATCACCATCTTAAAGATATCATCACAGCAACACCGTAATGGTGCTATGTACAATAAATGGTCACACACTTAAAGGCGTGAGGATACCACTCGCAGGGCATGGGCCTACGAGAGAGGTTAGGATCAGAGTTTGGGTTAAACGATAGGTTTACGATTAGGTTTAAGGTTAGGGTCAGTTTTATAATCCCATAACGGTGTACAGCTCTGAAATAATTCTGCAATCTCAGGACCAATAGTGTATAGGACCAATACAACGTAATCGTAATCATCGCAAGATCGATAGCGCAATAAAGTGAATAATTACGCATATACAGCCTAAAACTATTACCTTCGTTTGCCAGGTTGACTTTCTTTAAAAACAAGTTTATCTAGTACTTACAAATTCAAAGACTATGTCACAACTTACGAGCCAGATACGGAAAGATAATAAATTGAATTTCTTTGCTTGACGTAGGTTAATTGTACGAATTCGTTTGATGTGTATATGAAGAAGCTATAGCACTACACATGCTAAAAATCATATAAAAGCTCAACATGAAAGTTGTGATTGTCTTGAAGTTATTCAAAATCTTGTGGACCACAACATGTTAGAAATTCCGATGCCTCCTGCTCACATAGACCCTGTCTGATCCTAGCAATATGACTGGTATGGTAATAAGACTTTCTCTTTTAGAGCTCCTAGAGTTTGCCTAGTCTTGTTTATTCAGTAGCTGAGAAAGTATACACTTTTGACCCTCTATCATCAGATGGCGAAATAAATGGATTTGAAACAAATATTTACGACGCTATAATAGGTTGAATTTGTACACGGGTGTGACGAACGAGCTACTTATTGACAATGCTACGTGACGTCATGCCGTCATGATATATTACTTTGTTGATACATGCAAATTAATCAATTATATTTGAAAGACTCCTAATTTATTTTTGGATAATGATGGATGATGAAGGATAATACATAAGTCAGGCAATTCTGTATTTTCATAGGCAGCTGTAGGTCGTGATCATGGCAAAACGAAAAAAGACCAAATGAGTATTACACATGTACTGCATATATTTTAAACTCGAGTGTTAAGTACCTTTATTCAGTAAACATGTTCCATACTAAACTCAATTTGCTATATTTGGTATACCGTTTAGTTTGGGGGAGAAAACAAACGAATGTCATCGATTAGCCATATGGTAAACTCGACCTTTGCTCTATGCTCTTCAAACAAAAATGCATTTATTTTAGGGTTGCTGAGCTTTTTAACTTTGAATGACCCTTCACGTAGGCGGGGCGAAAGTACCTTATAGAATATGGGTGCGTCTATACATAGATAGTATAAGACCACGGTCTATACCATTTTTGTTTGTCCTGATCGAATTACCCTTCGACGTTAATAGTAGGCTTTTCTTATTCAGGTATTTGCTGTCCATACTCTGTGATGTCCCTTATCACGATCATTATCTCACATGGTATGTACGGCGAAATTAAATCGAGTGAGGCTTTGACGCAACCCTTATAAGAGTTTAAAACAAAACGTACCTTCTGATTATCTCTTTAATATGAAGCTTATGGTATAGATAGGCTTGATATTTCCGTTTAAGAGGCACAGAGGGAGAGAGAGAGAGAGAGAGAGAGAAAGAGAGAGAGAGAGAGAGAGAGAAGGAGAGAGAGAGAGAGAGAGAGGGGGGATAGGGTGAGCTTGAGCTGGTTTATTCTTTCATCTTTCATCATACCTTCACTCAACAAAACATGATTAATGTTGGAGTCTTGCATACGTGACTGGCTAGCTCTCCAACCTTATGTGTATCGGCATTTCGCATGCGCAGTGCATATTCAGACTTGCTTCATCCTTCATGAATACCCAACAATGATGTTTCCCCCGAAATACTGAAATAACATTACCCCTCTTTTTTACCCCAAACCCTATAGCAACAATTATATCTATTCAATCCAATGTGTATTTAAATCGCATAAGTCTTGTTTTTAATCAATATCCAAACAATTATTTCGTTCACCTTGTTGTATCCCCCCTCCCCAACCATGAAATCACCTGACCCCTCTCTCTTTGATCCGTAACCCCAATCACTCACCTTCTTCCCCCTCCCTAGGACCTGCAGACGGCAGACGAATTTACGATGGTGGTCAGTAACGCAGCCACGCCCACTTGTGTCGCTATACAATACCGACACAAGTGGGCGTGGCGGCGTTACTGACTACCATTGCTATTTGTATCGCTTGCGAAAGTGATGCTATTTTAACAATAGTCTATTGATCGTTGACAATTTCACAATGCAATTGATATCTGCAATGAGTTGGCAACGTATCAGGTAGAGCCTATTTTTAACTATCTGCGTAGTGTCATAGTCTTTGTTTAATTTCTTGCAAATTAGTTCCGGAATCGTTCGTTCGTGTCTCCTTAGATCATTTGTCCTTAGTCCCGAAATCATTTAGTTCCCTTTATAGCCCTATATATTATACTATAACGAGCAAAATAAAGTACGCTCTAATAAGCACTCTTACAAACCACCTAAAAATAAGCCTACAGTGAATACTATGCAAACAAAACTGAAACTTTCAGCTTCTTGCAAACCTAGTTCTTTTGACTCTTAAGTGCACTACCTGCATTACTCCCAAATAGTGAGATTGACAAAGAACTATTTATATGCATACTCTAAAACGTTTGAAGTGTTTCTGTAAATATATCTGAATGAAAAACTGATTTACAGTTTCAAAAGCACGCCCACTTTCACACGGGATTGATTGACGTGTATATACAAAGTTTCTTCTAGAATGTTTGCGCCACTTTGTTTATTCATTTATTTCGCATATTACAAAGCAGGGTAATTCATTCAGTAAAACTGGTCTTCCATGAAGCCCTGTGATATACAACAAATACAAACAACAGAATAAAATACAATCGACAAGGACAATTTTACAGATTGACAACATCAGCAACAACGGCAACGTTCTACTATGACATGATAGCCCGCCCTCTGCATTTCAATACCTCCCACGACTAATCACTTTTGATTGTAAGTGTTATATCTTAAAACAAATATACTGCATGTATACAAGCAACCAACCAAAGAAACAAAGAAACAAACAAAGAAACAAAGTCAATAATCGAATAGCTGTTTTTCCATATTTTCAAATTGTCATGTAAACAAATCCAGCAATAAAACCTAATCATCAAATAAATGTAATCATAAACATTTACCTAATCATCAAAGAAAACCTGATACAGAAAATATGAAAATGCATTTTAAAGTAAACTTGTTATGAATTCATAGAGCTGCATGATATTGATTAACTCATTGTTCAATATAATCAACTACATTTATAGCAACGTGCTATGGAGCGCCAGGCGTGTCATGACAGATGTGAGCACTATCCTATATAAGACCCATTTGAATTTTTGTTGACCTAATTATCTTAATTCTCAATTTTTTCTTCTTCACCATGTAGGTCTCTCGCATACTTTAAAACCGTCCGGATTCTCCTTCCGCCATCTTGGATGAACGGCACAGACGTTGCCACGGCAACGTGGGAACGCTATGCTACCAGTGACGTCAGAATAGCACCAGCCAATGAAAACTTTCCTTACACAGAAAAGTTTACCGGGTGTGGTTTACCAGGGAGGTTTATCAGCTTGACTCCGGGTTATATCAGCAACAGGAAAGTTGGACTGGACGCTCTTCATGATATCTATGGCACGCCGAATAAGGTGGGTGTCATTATTTTGTGTTTTTAAGAGGATAGATAGATGGAAGATGAAACAGATTGGTTAAAGTTGTGGAAAGTCCGACAAAAGGATAAGAAAGTTATGTCAAGGCTTCTTCCAGGGTTAGGCTTACTCCGAGGGGGCCATTGGCTTCCATAAGCTGGGGATGGGGGGTTGGGGGATGGCACTGATCTTCTCTAACAAATGAAATGCGAAAATATAAGGCTGCTGATTAGAGGAAGGTGTGAGAGGGCGTCCTATCATGCCCTTTTCTCGTTATATTCCCCTTTTCAACTTCCATTTTCTCTTTAAATTATTTTTCGGGGCTCTATTTTTGTATCTTTCTTTTGCGCCAATCGGGGTGGGGGGTTGCACCTCGGGATCCGTCTAGAATTGAGGCCTAATTTGTTTATGTATCAATAAACTGTTAACTTTGATTATGCCGTGCATTTCTCATTTTTAATATTACTGATATTTTCCCCTCCCGCCCCCTCTCTCTCTCTCTCTCTCTCTCTCTCTCTCTCTCTCTCTCTTTTTCTATCAATTCCAATAGGTGATAGTACACGAATGGGGCCACTTCAGATGGGGTCTCTTCGATGAGTATCCCCGATATGATAGCTTCTATCAAGATCTTGATACCGGTAACGTTGAAGCAACCAGATGTGTCCGATCCATCCCTGGTAAGTTCATTTTGGGGTAACTTTGTCTATCCCCCCCCCGAAAAAGGGTGACTTTGCTAATGGTGCCTTCCTAATAGCGAACATTAGAGTTGGACAAGAATCGACGGAGTTTTATTTGCCAAGACATCAAGGCATTACATTGAGATAATATGACTGAAAATTGAAATTTCACATGCGCACCATGCAGGTTATATTATTGAGCTTATAACGGGTGTTGTAAGTCATAACGCCCTCTACACGTACTGACAGACATCGAAGATCTTGCTGAAAATTCGCAAGGCTAAATTAGTTAAAATAGTTAACTGAAAAAAATATATAAATCGAAAAGGAGGCTTGGTAGAGGAATTATTGCTCTAATTAGTAGAGCAACAATCCCATAACCAGCAGAACCCATTTTCGAAAACCAAAGACAGGCAAAATAAACACCACAGTTTTTAACGTATCTGATAATTAATATTTTTCAATCCTTATCATATCATACAGAAATTATATATTTTACCCCATTTTAATACATGTATTTTACAAGTACATGCGTCATAAATAGGTCATCGATGAAATATACATTATTTAATATCGAACTATTCCGACCTTGCTCAGCCTTCTTCAAGCCTTGGTCAAGCACGCGCTACCCGCAACAAAGTAATGAGAAGAGGTAATGAAAATGATTTTGTAGAGGTGGGCTCAAGAAATACAAAAAAGGAATCAAGGCCCATTCTTCTTTGATATGCCGCCGTTGATTACTTATCTTACATTATTTCTCAGAAATCATAAATGTCAAAGTCTATGTTGGATTAAAAATGTCAACAATTATATGATTAGAGGAAGGAAAACGTTTTTCTCTTTTATACACTTTTGTTAGTGGGAGGGGGGCTTTTCCTTTTCCATTTTTTATATTATTATATGATGTATCATCTTTACTAAGTACGTGCCTATCCGTATAAAGGCCGGAATAAAGCAATTCCTTAATGATGAATACAGAGCGATGCCATTTTATGATGAAATTCTGTTTATATAAATATAGATATTTCTCAGAAATCATAAATGTCAAAGTCTATGTTGGATGAAAAATGTCAACAATTATATGATAAGAGGAAGGAAAAAACATAATTCTCTTTTTTACATGTTTTTTGTGGGAGGGGGTGGGGGGTCTTTTCTTTTTCCTTTTTTTAATAATTATTATATGATGTATCATCTGTATTAAATACGTGCCGATCTTTATAAAGGACGGAATAAAGTAATTCCTTAAAGGCATCGTTTAACAGTGTTAAATCTGAGATGCATGGCCCTACGTGTTATCAGTGTCTGTGATATGGTGAAATAATGAAGCCCTGAAAAAAAATTATGCTTCAAAATGATCATGAAGTGCCTCAAAAAAGTAAATATCTTTGAGTGACCGGTTTTACCATACTTATTTTCCCAAATAGACTGTAGTGTTATGAAAACCGATAGGAAAACGCAAAATTTGATTTCGATTTACAATCATAAATATCTTGATAATCAGACAGGCGATCGGCTTGTAAAGTCATGGGGTTCCTTACTGACCTAAAGGTTTATAATTATCATTGCAGCATGAGCTAAATCCAGGATTTTGTTTCAGAATCTGAGACAAAGTTACCCAATCCCTTTAATGATGAATATACAGAGCGATGTCATTCTATATGATGACAAAAAAATGTCGTTACTGTCGATATAGAACACAGTCGATTTTCCATTTTCTTGTTGCATACGGCATACCCTCAAATGTACGCCATATTGCATTTATAAAGTTAGATGGGGCCCAGGTCCCAGAGACATTCATTAGGAGAGGTTGGCCAACCCGGAGTGAGTTGGGTACAGTATGACGTATACTGCTTCGTTTGGTGGGCGAAAAACCCCAAAAGAATATGTGCCTTCACGATTGTTTCATCGCAAAGCATGCCGGGACGGATTTCTAGTACGGAAGTAGATTTTCACCTTCGCCGCGATCAAATGTCATAAAAATACATAATCACAGACTTTGGTTTCTTACCGTACAAATGATACTGGAATGAAAGAAAATCACTGCAGAATAACGGATCATGTACAAGATTATGATGTCATGTTGATTCGGCAGGATAAAAAATCCCGTTGTTGGCAATGGAACAGCTGATCGCGGCGAAGGTGAAAATCTACTCCCGTACTAGAAAACTGTTCCGGCATGCTTTGCGATGAAACAACCGTGAAGGCACGTATGGACGCCATGTTGGTTGGGACCAACTGAAACCAAGTTGGCCAAACTCTGTGTATAGATGGCTCTGAAAGGCCTCACGTAATCTATAAACCCGACACTGTGTTGCGTAGACGTAGGCGTTGCAGCACTCAAACACGTTATCACTCACTTATCACGTCGTTAAAATACCGCGTTAATCAGAGCCGAGTTTGTTTAATTCATTATCAGGTGCGGTATGGTATTGGTATAACGGTAACAGCAAATAAACTACATTAACTGTTATCTCCCAGCCTTTTCGTTCTCTCTAAAAAAATTTCTATCGTCGTTGGAACATGTGAATAACAATATGTAAATAAAAACTATTTGGAAATAGATACAACCAAAAAGTGTTTTTAAAGTTTAGTTTATTGATATTCCATCGTACCTAAGCTATTTAATTACGGCACTAACAGTTATAACATTGATCATTTTGTGGATAAAAGCTATCCTTTTTAAACATATCTATTATTAATGATTTGCACGGAGAAGAACACATGTCTAATCCCTATAATTATAAACAATCACTTTGTGAGAAATCTTGACTCTAAAAATCAATATTCTATGAATAAAACAAGTATAGAGTGATATGAAATGAAGTCATTTACGCTTATTAGTATTAAGTATTGAAAATCAGACAAACTGTGCGATTCATAAAAGTCAAAATTGAGTTGTTACCCATCACATCTCCCAACATCAGAGACACAGGAACATTATTATTAAACATTCTTTAACAAAATAATGATAACCTCATTTCTCTCCTAACCCCCCTCCCCCTTCCCCTCTCTCTGTAATATAGGTGAGATACGGAATATCCGAACTGGTAAACCATGCGGAGTAGAGGATTATAATAGCGATGGACTGCCCGACTCGTCAACGTGTGTATTCATTGACGATATGGAGGCGAAGACGTACAGTGCGTCCATTATGTATAAGCAATATCTATCTAACGTAAGTTGCCCTTTAAAACTTCATGTTTTGTATTATTTCGAATGTGGCTGAGCGCTTTGGTCAGTTAATAGTAAATAACTATATAAGAAACCAGTATTATTATTACAAATATATATATATATACTCATTGGCAATTATCCAATTGAATTATTGAATCCTCTTAATATGGGTTATGCTGTCAAAATATATATTTTCCTTCATTGCAATACATAAGTTGTCACTGTTTCTTGAGCATTAATTATATTTATTTATATTGTATCATTGACGTTGTTTCAAATCCTTACTCCGATTAGGTCTACTATAGAAAGGTGTCAATTGAAATTTTGATGGAATATCCCTTTTTTACTTTACAGAACGAACAGTTTTGCGATGATCCCACTCGCCCCGGTGTACCAGATACAGTCGCACATAATCCTATGGCACCTAACGAACAAAACAACAAGTGTCAGCAGCGAAGCGCATGGGAGGTGAGGATATTAACATACCATCTTTATCCTGAGCATTTATGCATATTAAATAAATTCTCTAATACGGGGAACCGACTTTCTAGTCCACTGCTAGTTTTTTAAGGCTATGACTGTAAAAACGACGGAACTATTCTTAGTTTATTTTACATCACGGATATCTCTAGATATATGGGAGTTGCAAATTTTTTGAATATTCCTGTAAGCAATTCTTCAATTCTGGGTAATTTTATTGTATATAAAAAAAGACTGTTTGCTTCAATTGCTCTGAGCGAATATCTTCTATAACCGCTGTCGGGAAAAGCAGAGGAACATTGTCACAATGTCAGCATTGATGACGAGAAATAAAGCTTTACTTAACAATATTCGTTTTGAGGTAGGGGTGCTGGTGGGGTGAGTGTAATGTAAATTATCGTTAAATGTTACTGCAAATTTTGTATTTTTTTTTTTTTTTTTTTTTTTTTTTGGGGCAACCTAAGCAATTAATACATTGATTATGTATGAAGCCTTCTAAATAACTATAATAGACAAATAGGGTTTTCCTTAGTCACATTCCAAAAAGATCGTTGTTGGACAGACCTCATTTATATGTTTAAACAAAAATCTTGTCAAAATCATATGAACGCTTTATAGGTATTGCGTGCACATCCTGACTTTGAGGACACGGATAGTCTCGATCCCAGACCAGTTCCCAGCACAGACCCTGAGTTTATCATAGTACGACAGAAGCTGCAGACTACGACTGTCCTTGTTCTTGACGTATCGGGTAGTATGGAAGGAGAACGACTGGTGCTCCTCCAGCAGGTTGGTATTCAATCGTAAAAGAAATAGCCACCATGTAAAGCAAATTGTGTTAAAGTTAAGTCGTAAGTCGTTAAGTCCCGGTATATTAAAAGATATTTCTATTATGTTTAAAACCCGGGGCTTCTGGCACTGTGAAATCAAGTGTAATGATATTAATAGCCACATTGTATAGCGCTTAATACAATGTTTCTGAGCGCTGTACATTCTAATTATTATCACCCCGGACTTTGGATTCAATTGCGAATCTGCCACTCATAGAGCACCCGCTCCGCTCCCTGGGGAGGCGCCATTTTTATATACAAGCGCACACATGCCAATCCAATACATTAACGTTCGCATCCTACCGGATACCATGATTTTAACACCTGGGTGGAGAGTGGCAAATATAGAATTAATGTCCTGCCAAAGGACATAAGTGCCGTGGCTGGACTCGAATGTGATCCACAGGCCGGTGACGTGTCCACTAGACCACGACACTTCTAATGCCTTTTAGATAGTAACATTGACCCTCGACCTTTCTGTATTTCTTCTTCCTGATCGTTTGCAGGCTTCAGCGAACATCATTGAGAACATTCTCCCTATTGGATCACGTCTCGGCATCATCGCCTTCAGCGAGTACGCCACCGTGCTCCATGACATCGTCGAGATCAACTCACAGGTGAAGCGAGAGTCGCTGTTGAGGAGCCTGCCGAAGTCAGCGAACGGGCGGACGAGCATCGGCAGAGGTATGGATCAACCCACATGTTCGTTTCACAAGAGGCGTCATTAAATTTTGACTGACTGATAGGATTGCGCCAGCGCCCAACATGGCCTTTGACAGGCCATCTAAGAGTGATATTAACACGATCTCAACTACTTTAACAAATCAAGTAACATGTCAGTGTGATGACACCAGGCTATTGAAATAACCTTCGGTTGATTTTTCGAAAGACCTTGCTATCGTTTTTAATTTACAAAAGTCGAAAGCAAAATGATTATCTAAAAAGCTTGTCAGGACATCTATTGCAAACCCACCCGCACAACTCACTCACAAAAAGAACAAACTATCCCTTAGGAAGCTAGGTTATTATAAATACCACCACGGCAGTGACCCCACCAATATTACCAGATTGTAATTCAATTGAGGTAGTTACTTCCCTAGGGTTAGCGGTCCAAATTAGTAATCATGCTGATGATAATTTTTCTAGAGACAAAATACTTCACCACAATTTTCAATTATTTGGGTAAAGGTCCAGGGGCACTTGTCCAGTAGGTAGTTCTTCCCTGATGAGTTTCCCGCAGCATGATTTGCTGAATGAAGTTGTCCAGGGGGTAGCTATCACGGCGTTAGTCGTCCGGATATCACTTCCTCCGATTACCTGTCATTAAGATTAGGTGCATGCTCTTTGAATATGATACTGTTATTAGTGAAAGCATAATAATGTTGAATTTGTACACCTTTTCCTCAACAGGTGTTGAATTGGCAGTGCAAAAACTCCGTGAATTCGAGAGTGACCCAGCCGGAAGTACTCTTATTGTGATCACCGATGGGGAACAGAACTCTCACCCTTACATCCAAGATGTCTTACAAAAGGTTAGAGACCGAAGAACTGTGCAGTATTGCCCATTATGAAAGATACTGTATACTACAAAACCACTCTGTATTAGCACCCTTTCGACAAATGAATTATCATACTTGGTATGGGTAGCGAAATAAGGACCAACACTTTGTTTTGTTTACAATGTATAAGTGCCTGCCCTTTCCCGCCATTTTGTAAGGATTCCTATTCCCAACATAATATCTAATATCGTTCAGTGCTTGTTGATAAATTATTGAACTTGTGTATAACTTACACTATCCCTTTCGAGAATTCAACCCGAGTGTAATTCCAATACTCTAAATTTTAACATGTTAAAGTCTTTACGATTGTTTAGCTTGTAGATCTTGCGGTTATGTCGTCAGTTTTTACTATTTTTATGATTATATTTTGTAATACTTTGGTCAAATATTCCTGTGTTTTGATGAAATAAGTATTTAACTAACCCGTTTTCAATGTAATGCCTTACAAGCTGTCCCACTGATTTCGGTATCACCCATAGACTGACAACTTGACCGTCGACACCGTAGCTGTTGGCGGAGACGCAGATGGAGAGCTGGAACTTTTAGCTGTGCACACCGGGGGTGATTCCTTTTCACACACTGACAAGTCCAGCGAAATCTATTTGTCTTTCTTCAAAGCGGCTGCCACTCATATGAGTAAGCTATAATTTTTTCATTGCATTGCTTACTTACAAATCCACTCTCAAAAGAGTTATTTCATTACTAATTTGGAGTGAATTCCATTATAATTTGGTGTGGAATCAATTCCAAAGGAAGGGATATGACTCCCCAGAGAGTGCATTTCCATTGCTCTGCATAAAGAGAGGACTTTAGCGACTTTAATGCAACTACAAAAAAAATATCCAAAACATAGTTACCTTCAATTTGTAGAAATTCCTTTATTTTTCCTTTCTAAAAAAACCCAAAGACTTGTCACATGAGAGACATGGATAAGAACAAAAATGTAACAAGCACATTTAGGCCTTTAACAAAATTATTCTACAAAGAATAAAAATCGCATTTCACATATCGCTTCTTATTCTTTAAAGCAGCAGCTATAGCATTCCTTTTTGTACAAATATGCTACATGAGATCGAAGTGTTCTAGGTAAAATTAAATATATCCTGTTCCCCTCTTTTCAATTTTTTTTTGTCCTCCAAATAACCATAATAACCTCGTTCTCCTCGAGTCTTCTTCATCAATTTTGTTTCTCTCTTCTGCACAGCAGAACTTCTAGCCTTCGTTAACCTCTTATGATTTTTTTCAAAATTTCACTCTTACTTTGTGCCCTTTATTTGGGTATACTATTTTTTACTCAATGGTGTGCTACGATACATAATTTGTTCTACAATTTATTTTCTAAAGAATTACGCTCTATAAGCTGTTAAATTTATGGGGCAAAACATCATCAAGACAACCTTTAAAATAACATAATAAAATAAGTATGAAATAATTCCACAATTTAATGCACTTCAGGTATTTCTTAAACCCTAGCGGGCTCACTATATCATTCTTTTAAATCGATAATGTAAAAAATATATGATTTTGATCAAAATCATATCAAAGTAATTTAATAACACTCCTTTCCGTTACATCTTATTGTCATATAGGTGCGGGAAAGAGTAAGTTGAACACATTACCGCTTGTTATCAACACAGTATCGTTGCTATATTAGAATGTTTTAAAGGTAAAGACCAGTTTTGGAAACGCCCCTCTCTCAAAAAAATGAAATGGAAGCTCTCATTACCAATCATGTGAAAGAATATGTTTTGACTAATACGTGATGATACAAATTTTGCCGGGAAAGTCGGGAAACCACCTACTAATTGATATATTTGGTAAACTATTATATCTATTGGGACCAAATAGATATCGCGCACGTGGTCGCGTAGTCCCATATACATCTTTCTGTGTACAGTGCTTGTAACTTTACCAAGACTGGGCCAAATTTCTTATCATTTTTATGATTCCAGAACCTTGCAGTACATACCAATACTTATATGCTAGATGATCAACCTTTTCTGATCGATTCCACAACGTTTCTTTCACAACGCAATCGCATGACCAGAACTGGTCTTTCTCTTTAAAGTTCCATTCTATAATTGTTTCGAGCCAGTAGTAGTGTTCGACTTTTGCAGTTTCATACGTGCTTGCTAGCTTCTTTTGGAGCTGACTCTGAGTTTCCTTTCCTTTTCAATCTTTATAACATAATTTGCAGTCGCATGAAAGATATAATTTTGCTTGTTGAGGGTTTGTGATAAGATTTACCGCACATTTCTATTTGTAGCTAGTAACTCAGAAGAATAATCTCTGATCATTTGCAGACTAAATAAGAAATTTGTTTAACAACACATTAGGATACATAACCAGCAACTACATTGTTAAGCACTGCATGCATTGCTTTTCTTTCTTACTATTTTGCACTGTATTCGTACTTACGAATTAAAACAAAAAAGCTGTATAAATTGCTAAGTATGGATTAAATAATTCAACCAACTGAACAAGATATGTAATGGAATACTTATTTTTTTGCTACAAACACTATGCGTATCATTATATGGCGGTTTCATACTAATATGAATGAACTGACTAATAATGTTGAACGGGGCCTTAATTTCTTAAGCTAAAGATTTTTTGTTATAAAAGAAAAAAAACACACTTTCAAATCGTCTGTTGATTAAAAATCAATTGTAATATATTTTGTTGGTGAAGCTTTCATGCAAATTAATAATATTTATTTTAAAAAAAATAATACAAACAAAAAAACTGGGAGTGTCTCTATTTCCTTTTTTTCCTTCATATTTTCTTTCTCTCTTGGGATTTCAGATGGAAATGCGATACCAAAATATTATAGTCTTTTAGCTATGAAAAGCCATGCTAGGCAACAAGCAAAAATATTTCGTATCCACTGCTGTTCCAATATTCAGAGATTTATGTAATATATTAAATCATTGGATAATTCTTGTTACACAGGTCATCATTTTCATATGCTTTATTTCTATTATAAACTTTTTCGGCGAATGCAGAATGAATTAAACAGAAGTTGTTCCTGCAAACACAGAAGGAAGCAAAACAAGAAGAAAAAAGAAAGGCTACTGTCTTTATAGTCTTAAAAATTAACTTGTAAAATTGTATAATGTCATTAGTGAATAAATCATATCTAAATCGCGACACCTATCCCATGCTTAGGTCGATCCCAGGTCACGGACACCGTCATTGACGCTGACTACACCTACATCCCTATACGAGAAACCTTCACCAACAAATTCCACTTGGACGACGCCCTCACCGGTGGTCTAAAGATTACCATCGCGTACATCTGGACCACGACGCCTGATTCTGTGTTCTTTCTGCTGGTTCGTCCAGACGGCCTGGTGTTCCATTCGAATTCGATTCCCTCTCGTTACACTAAGGACAGAGTTTACAAGCAAATCAAGATCAATCTCAGCGAAGAAGATGTTGTAGTAAGTATAGAGCATAGTTAGGACATTCTGTGGAGGGTCTACAGGTAGCATACAGGTCGTTTTCGAGGAGACATCTGGGAGGGACTGAAGGAAAATGAAAATCAAACACCAAATTGTTGCGGGGAGGGGTGGGAACTTTCACTTTAAATGGACAGAAACAGAACTAATCAATCTAAGAAATACCGAGGAATCACGAGACATTGAATAGAATTATCTGCTAAAAATTATAAGTGTAACAAATTTATAGGTGAGTTAGATAGGAGGGTAATGGAAGATATATCCGATTTTGAATAAGAGATATGGCGAGTAACATGAAGAGGTAGAAGATGAAATGAAAGGCGGAAGAAAGAAATGAGCAGTAAAAAAAAAAGGAATAAAAAGAGAAAAGAGTAATTAAACAGATGATTACAATGGAGTAGAACAAGAAATGCCATATGGAAACAAAGAAAGTTATTAAAGGGTGAATAGATAAAAGAAAATAACAATGATAATAATGAGCGTTTGAAGAAAAGCCAACATTAAAGCCAAGAACCAGTAAAATAATATCACCATCGTTCACGAATTACGAAACTTTTATTGACTTTTTAAAAGCACTAACGCTAAACATATCTCTTGATTCTGACCCTCACAGGCCGGCGAATGGACATTGAATGTGACTAACAGAGGTTCGTACGCAGATGAGTTCAACATCGTCATCCAACCACGAGTCAAAGAAGGAACCACGCCCATATTAGCCACCGCCCAGTGGGCGGTGCCTTCTGTAACCCCGCCTAATCGACAGATTCTATTTGTCTTTGTTCAACAAGGTGGGTTTACAAACTGCTTCGAATTGACTTTCCTGGTATTCTAGTAATCATTTTAAACAGTGGTTTTACATTTTAAATTTCACAAACATAAAGCAAAGCTCACTGGAGGCGGCTTCGACACTGCCCCCTCACCCACGTAGAAATTATACATCTAGGTTGGTTCCTTTTACAACAAACGTGTTCATACTTTTAAAAAATTCATTTTATAACAATTATGAAGTTAGTGACGTCAGGTGACAAGAGCTTTCACCCAAATACCAATACTGCCGTCAGAACCTATGATGCCAATCAAATGGTATCATGCTATAATCACGTATACAATTATGTATTATTATCGTTACCTAGTTGACACACCCGTAACGTAACGGAGGTAGAAGAACGGTAGTAGTGATACAAAGCTAAAGCTAGGGTAATAATTTCCAAAGCTCTTTGGAAGCGCATAGAGATGTTATTTCATAACGTATTATGGGCTATACAAGAACTGAATATTATTATTATTACAAAAAACAAAGATCGGAGAGGAATACCCCGTGAACACCAATCCTCACCATTAAATGATATCACTGTATCGTTATTAATCCATACATTAATATCGTTACGTAGGTGACACACCCGTTACGGAGGCACAAGTAAAGGCTGTGGTGCGACTGAACACAAAAATTGGACAGAATAACACCGTCACCATAGTGCCTCATGATGACGGCATCGGAGCGGATATTACAAAGGATGACGGGATATATTCGGCGTATTTCACGAGTTTCCTTGGAAAGGGGCGACATGGTGTCGAGGTAATGCATACATTTAATTCAAATATCTTCAAAGAAAATGTGTTTTTATGATAAAGATGGAAACTTACTCGTAGGTATTCTAGTTATTTCCACTACTTTGTGGAAGAGTTTTATAGTAGCAAAATAACATGAAAGGTTGCTCTTAAAATACTCCCATATTCCAAATGCGACTATAACACAGTTTTCGGACAAAAAACGGTCGAATACATGTGTACGAATCTTTGATTCGTAAACTTCACACTGCATAATGGTACACAAATATTTCTCTGTTCTACATACTCTACCATACCCAATAAGACTTTTTCTTTCACAATGCAATCATATGAAGGTGTGACATTGCTTTAAAGGTAAAGACCAGTTTTGGAAACGCCCCTCTCTCAAAAAATGAAATGGAGGCTCTCATTACCAATTATGTGAAAGAATATGTTTTGATTAATACGTGATGATACAAATTTTGCCGGGAAAGTCGGGAAACCGCCAACTAATTGATATATTTGGTAAATTATCATATCTATTGGGACCAAATAGATATCGCGCACGTGGTCGCGTAGTCCCATATGCATCTTTCTGTGTACAGTGCGTGTAACTTACCAAGCCGGGCCAAATTTCTTATCATTTTGATGATTCCAGAACCTTGCAGTACACACTAATACTTATATGCTAGATGATCAACCTTTTCTGATCGATTCCACAACGTTTCTTTCACAATGCAATCGCATGACCAGAACTGGTCTTTATCTTTAAAGGGAGTGTAGCCCGGCAAATACTGGTTAACGCCATCTACGTCTTCTTTTGGACAACTGAACGTAAACGAATGTAATTGATTAACGGTAGTCAGCGACTTAATCTCTACATGGTCAGCGTTCGCTAAACAGACCGAAGTTCTCCTCATGCTTCGGTTTCGCGTATGTTGCACGCACGTGATTGCTGCCGTCGCGTTCGTATTATACCTGATTGGCCCCGGGTCAGGCTACGAGAAAGACACGTAGTCTCGTCAGGCTACACGCCCTTTAAGTCATGTCTGGTACATCCCATTCTATGATGTTACCGTATTCAGGATATTCTTCCTTTTTTGGTAGCTTCAGTGATTACTAATCATTGACAAATTTGACTGTGCTAAACAATGATGATTAATTTTGTTAATAATACATATTTCCTACCCCTCTCGCGTTTTCTGCAGGTTCGCGTCAGTGCCTCCCACGAAACAAAGCTATCCAAAGGGGGTCTGGTGGGATACGGTGCGGCGTCCAATCCCGCTTTTGCCTCCGAAGAACGGACCATTGTCACCGAATACACCGGTGACTTTCAGCGAGAGATCACTGGCGGTAGCTTTGAATGTACCTCAACTGACTGTGGGAACAGTAAGTATGCGCACTCATAAGATTAGTTATTTTAAAGTAAGTTATGAAAGCCAAGAGCTTTTTGAGATTACTCAAGATACGACTTGGAATCTAGCTAAATATTAAGGATATGAAACTACACCCTTTAACCAAAACAAAACAAAACAATGATTAACAAACACAAAAAGGAGAGATTCATGTGAAGGATTTATTTGTGAAGGCATATGTACGGTATTCTTAACCACCCGGATAATTTATCTTTTTTTACACATGTAGGGATAACTTCCTTCCATCAATAATTAGCCCTGTTCATGACAAATGTGTATTTTGGCTTTCGCGTCGTATTCGCTTGCAGATTCTAAATAGCAATTCTAGTTTAATACGTTTATTTTTAAAACTAGAAATATCACTTTCTTCTTACAATGTAGAACTAAAAGAAAAAAAGTAAATTGTTGAAAGTTTATTGAATGTTAATTCTGTGTTTTTTCTCTCCAGGTTCTGTTGATCTTTACCCTCCCAGCCGCATCCACGACTTGAGTGTCGCACGGGTCACCGACGACTCTTTGGTTTTACGATTTAGCGCACCCGGGGATGATCTAGCAGCCGGTTCTGGTGAGTGATTAGCTCCTCTTTTTCTAAGTCACTCCTACAAACCGACTACAAAACGACTACAAACCGACATATTATTTGGGATTCGGTGTATTGTGATTTTTGTTCGGTCAAGTTTCGTCTCTTTGATTGACTGGGGTATTGTACTTAGTCGAATCGGATACCGAGGGCGATTCCCATTTAGGTATTCACAACTAAGAGAGAACTAGGGAAATAGCTCGGAATAGTTCGGCAGCTTAACTCGTGGCAAGTAAGATAAGTCCTACTCACTCTTGTTCTGTACATGTTCAAAGGGGTAGTGAATATTTTACGAGTAATGCCGATCTATTCCAATCTATCCCGAGTTGGTGCCCGAGGGTTTTACAAGTTGTGTCGACTCGGTTTATGTTACAGCTCGACATCAGTCTTATTTGTTGTAATATATAATTTTATAATATATTGACAATAATAATGTTTACCTCTAAATTTTACTTCATACACCATCTCCTTTTATTCAGCCCCTGAGCTTCCATTCCCAAATTGTTCATTTTATATCATTCTTGACCCTTCTAATATAAAACATTTTTACCGTCATTAAAACAAGTACAGACAGGTTGTCTCGAACGAATACGTACATTTTACATAACTTACGAAATAAGGCTTCCCTGATGCTGATCTTTGAATGAAAATTGAAATCAGATATAAAAACATGCTACTTAAAACTGTTATCCCTTTTCATCTTCCCGACAGCTTCAAAATACGAGATACGTTATTCAGCAAACTTTACAGAAATGACCAAGGATTTCCAGTCGAGTAGCATCGTCCCTCTTCATTGGATTACCGACTTCACACGGCCCAGGAAGGCGGGCGCAGTGGAAAAGATTACAATAAAATTATTAGATAACACAGGTGAGGAGAAAAAAGAAATGAGGGTGGGTGGGAGGTGTATGTCGGAGTCGATTGTATATGGGTAGAAAAAATTTAAATGCAAAATAATCTTTGAGAAAACAAATGTAAAGATATATGATGAAACTAAGATGGAAAGACAGACAGACAGAGAGAGAGAGAGAGAGAGAGCAGGGAAAGATAATGAAAGGGTTTCCATTTTGTCCGATGCCACAATACATGCCAAATATTTCCCTCTTTTTTGAAGATTTATTCAAATGTGTTGTACCCATAATATCAAAATTCCTTTCACAAGGGCTGGGCCTCTGTAACATACCTTCAATATTTAGTGAGATTGAAAGTCATTTTTTGTACACTGGATTTATATATTTTGTTAACAAGTTAAGGATATCAATAAATAAACTTGACGACTTTTCTTTACATGAAATCATGATGGGGAATCAAAATTGAAGAAATCAGTTTTTCCTAAATTCTGCATCCACTTTGTTTCTTCTTTGCAGCGGAAACAACCCTTATATTCGGCATCGTCGCCACGGACGACGTGGACAACAGAGGCGAACGCTCGAATCTCGTCATTGTACGGATGACGCCAACCGCTAAAGCACAAACGGGCTGGCCCCCGGGCGCCATCGCTGGCGTCGCACTGTCGATGTTCCTCATCCTTTTATGTATACTCATCGTCGGTTTGGTGTATGTTTGGAGACGGAAACGATCACCATTAAAGAGCCAATCCAATGGAAAACATCCAGTTTCTGTATGACATGGTAGAGTTTTCTCCCTTAAAAAAATGAACAACCCTGCACAAGCGGCTGGATGTCTACCCTTGCATTGTAATGCCAGACGATCAAGTAATAGTTGACTCTCTCTGATAATGTCATAGAAAAATTATCATAATGACTTTGACCATCTCAATGTCATAGACAATATTTTATTGTTTAAAATTGATGACGTAATTTGCTTGTGGTAGCCGCAGAAACAAGTACTGTGAACTGTACGATGATGCAACTTTGATGCCAGCAGACGGGAGTGCGAGCTGAGAGACGGCTGCTACATGCCATCGGTGATTTCTGAATGAAGTGTTTTATTATACAGCATAATAAAAAAAAACTGGATATTTTCACGCTGATATCTATTATCTAATCGGATGAAGTCGCGGAATTAACATATCCCTGTGGAGATGTCAAGAAAATACGTTGATTAAAGAGCGAAGAGAATCCTAAATTATTTATGCCCTTCAGTACAAATGGATTTTGAATGGGTAAGGATGGCAATGTTGAGGACGATGGAAACTGCAAGCTTGACCTTGTTGACCTCGACATTGAACTCAGATTGATGTTAAGCATAGGATGGACAAGTGAGAGGTCACAAAGGCACTGGCTGGGGTGAATGGACCTATGCAAATGGTTCTAAGTGATAAGTCGCAGACTGCAATTCAATAGGCACTGGACAAAACTTGTACTGGTCCTGGGGACTCCTGGCTCTGCAGCTCCATGGACTGGCTAAATCCTGTGAATTTGGAACTCAATGTTTCATATATCATATTGGGATGGGTTAATTGTCGACAGTCATTGCGATATCACTAGGTCAGAAAGCTGATCGCCTTTTTTGTTTTATGCTGTTTATAATCTGACACTCCTTTCTGAATTGTAGTACTTCCGTGTGACTAATGTGACGAAAAATACAACATTTTGTGTGCGTCTGTACCATTTATTAAAAAGAACATCATAGACGGTCAGAACGAGGGGACTGTTCATATGCCCGAATGTTGCCATTTACATACTTCGTCAGATTCTTTTGTAACAATTAATTGTGTGGTACTATAAAGACTTTGGGACTTACAAAATCGAATGATAACTTGTAACTTGGAAGGTTTTGTCTATATAGTGCATTATTTATTCATTTGTATTATGTCAAAAATGAAAAACTATCATGCAGCATATGATTTACTGCTGATCAAAACAATCAAACATGATCTTGCTTTTGTTACTCAACATAAAATAATTCCGCAAATTTGTATACAATAAACTGTGAAGCAACAGTGTACTTTTGCTCTACCTATTCGTAGCATTAAGATCATTATGCATTATGTGGGCTACTCTAAATCTTTCGATTATTGTAATTGTTGGCATATTTTCCTTTATACTACTTACTACATGGTGGTTGTTATTTGCGGTTTACTCAGTAAAAAAATTCACTTCTTTGCAGCTGTCTTTGTCAGTGTTTTTTTGTGGGGATGGAGGGGGTAGGTCAAGGGTGCCGCCCCGGTAAAATCAATAAACTCTTTAGTTTAGCTGGTCAGTTATTCTTGACACGTTTCGGGGCCTCCTCGGAAAACTTTTCGACTTTTCAGACATTTTAGACGGATACAATTTTACCCTATAAGTGACCGCGGTGAAATTATTTGGCATTTTGCCCCCTGATTTCTGAAATAATCTGAATCCATTTCTAAAATATCAGTACATTGTACAGCTTTCGTGTTAAGCATTTGCGTGACAGGTAAATAATTATATTCATGCTAGTTTTACCTATCACTAAACATCTCAAATTATGACAGAGGATTATCGTGGGTTATTTGTATAAACGCCTTGAATGTAGCGAGGAAGGTTGCGTATAGCTTGTATTGCCAATTTGCCAAGCTTTTGGGAAGGTTAGTGATTGTTTCAATGTTTATTATTGTAAGATCCAACATGACTTGACATGGCAATAAGGAGTATTAATACTTTTGCCTGCAAAAGTCTCACACTGTTTGCAGACGTGAAAAATGATATAATCCTGGAAAACTATTGACTAATATGAAGAACATGTAGCTTCATGCGTTATAATATTTCGTACACTTTTTGGCAAATTGAAAGTTTTTAATTTCAGCAAGTCGATATCAATATAGTCATCGACCATTTTACACCTTCTCTCCTTTCGTATCATCAACTTCGAATCTAATACCAATGATAATCAGAATTCATTTTTTTTTACATGAAGACATGCTGCTGTCGTTGCAAAATGCTATTTTAAAAATGTTGATTTTCCTTGTCATTATAGCCAAATTCAGCACACCTTCCAAAAGGGAAGAATGCCAATCTTGTAAGTGTATTTTTTAAGCCTTGGATACAGGCTTTTTGTATATTGTGTAATATGTACTGTTTTATTTATCTGCATTTCTATGTCATTTTCCATGTTGGTGCTTTCAATTCTCGTATTTCAAAAGAGTTTATTTCTTTGAGTAAGTTATATATATCGCTGAAATAAATCATTTCAGAGTAGCACAAGCTCGGTGTCCTTTACTTGATCATTATTGTTTCCAAATAATGTGGATATTCTTGCTCAGGGGCGGGCAGTGTGTGTGCGTGTGTGTGGGAGGGGGGTTTACCATTTTCATGTATGCGAGAGAACAATTGAGGCCATTCTTGAAGGGGAGGTATGAGAGGGGTCGTATCACCTTCCTCTTATCCAATTTATCTTTCTCCCTCTCTCTCTCTTTCTCTCTATGTCTCTGTCCCTTTCTCTCTGTCTCTCTGTCTCTGTCTCTCTCTGTCTCTCTGTCTCTCTCTCGTGCCACCCGTGCACCCTCGATACGTAGGCATACGCCATTGATCTCGCTTTTGGTGAGTATTTCAAGACTACTTCTAAATATTCTATATGATTTATCAAAAGTATAAAATGGTCGGTAGAAAGAGAGAGAGAAAGAAAGAAAGAGAGAGAAATGGACAGACAGAGACAGAGGCAGACAGACAGACAGCATGGACAGGGGTGAGAGGGAGAGAGAGAGAGAGAGATAAACAAAGAGACACAGAAAGAGAGAGAGACAGACAGAGGGAGAGACAGAGAGAGAGACAGAGAGAGAGAAATGGATAGACAGAGACAGAGACAGACAGACAGACAGCATGGACAGGGGTTAGAGTAAGAGAGAGAGAGAGAGAAATGTAAATGCGGCGTAATTAGTCGAAACTGCATGTACATTCTCAGGGAAGCATGCATTAGTCGTCGCTATGTCTGGTAAAATCCGCCAATCATCATGAGCGTATTCCTGATAAATTCCGCCCTAAAAGCATGAATCAAATTCTAAGACAATAAAATTATAAAGTCAAATAATAAGCTAGTTCTTATATTCTATACATGAGCAGATTTGAGATATATAGGCCATTTCCGTAATGTAATCAAAATTAATACATAATATTTGTTAAGTGGCAGTGCCTTGTTACAAATTATGTTATTCACCTGCTACGGATAATTGTATATCAATAGACAGGATTCAAATTGCATACATTAGTTGTTGCTAGGTTGGACATAATTATAGTTTACCGTACCTAACAACACGCACTATATGCAATTTGCATTCTGACTAATGAAATACCATTATTCGTAACAGGTGAATGAAATGATTTGAAACGAGGCACTCAACAAAAATTCATGAGTTAAATTTGATTATATTACGAAAATTGCCTATTCTACTAAATTGGAAAAACACAGAGATGAATTCATAGGTGCTCATGAAAGTTATATGATCATTATTCATTTTTATACCAAGGCTACATTCGATAAATCACAGGTGAAAACAGGGCCTATTCTTTTCGAAATGGGAAACAGGTGGTTTTCATGAAGTATACCATCTCTTTGAGAATGAGTTTCCCCCCTAAAATGCACACATTGCCACCTCTCCATGTTCAAAGGGGAGGCATTTGAATGTCTATGGATATTTGTAGTCATTTTTTTACCATTGGCTAGTGACATTTACACGGAGTGGTCTATTTGATTAGTGCGTTCTGCACTCATAACGTATACAATTGTACATTGCAGATATATACACGACCGACAAAAAACATCTCATTGTTCCCAAAATAGCAGCATTAAATCCAAGTGCTATCAGGATTCCAGGTAATTCTACGAAATGATTCATCCATTCCATCCCTCTGCGTCAACTCTAGGGCTCAATGATCTGTTACCATGGCAACGGCAAAGCGGTCAGTACTATATGTTTGCTAGACAGACGACCAAGGTCTGATAGAAAAATGTGTTGTTCACGAGAACGACATGGTACTACTGAGAAAGTGAAACTAATTAAATATATCCGTGTCAGGAGAGGCAGGCGTAGGTTCTGTATTTCTTGAAAAAACAAAAGAACAAACAACAACAGCAACGACAACAAAGCAAAAAAAAAAAATCATTTGGTATCGAATAGATTGCAAGGAGTCAGTGAGTATTTCAAGCCCGTGAAGGACGTTCGTGTCATCTCGGAGAGGAGGGGGTAGGGGAGGGCGGAGGGGGTAGGGGAGGGCGGAGGAGGTTTCTTAAACAGTCAGAAAAAAAATATTACATGAGCACAAATTTACCCACCTAGAGGAGATACATGTGTAACCTTCTTTAAAAGTTGCTTTCAACCATGTTAGCTCACTCACTTTTTCTCGGTCACTACCCCTTATTTCCCCTCCATTTGAGGGCTCGGGAGCTTGCTACGCCGCCACTGAACACATGCAAAGAAACAACGTATTTGTAAAAGTAAAAGTAAACAAAATAATTGCATGTCGAATATTCCAATTCCAATCGAATAATTTCAATCACGTACAAATGGAGAAGTTCGTAGTTAGCACTTAGTAAAATGACCCTAACTATCCACAGATCTATTACACATGGAGTCCAAGTTGTGCATTTTAGAATAATCACTGCCAAAGTCATGAAAGAGCGTCATGAATACCTCTAGAACCCTCTTGAGAAGAATACTTTCACATGTTTACTATAGAATGTACCGTCGGTGCATCAATGAATAATGATTGAATAACCGTCATGAATACATACCTAGTATTCTTCTCGGTGGGTACTGCATTTTTGGTACAAATGACCTTTATACTCATGCGCAGATTGTATCTACGAACTGGCTTATTCTATTTTGCCTGGCCAGTATCCCAGTATGCATCACGATTACTTGATGAATTACTCATGAGACTGTCGCCCTCAAGAGTTCCCTTCGCACCAAGAGGTTCCAAAAATATTTTAGGATTCACACAACAGTAGGTCCCGCTCTCTCCTAGCGTTTTATTTGCCACACTTACACCCAAAATGTGTAAACGAAACCCATGTCGGCGATCCCAGCTTTGGAAATGGCATATTTGGTTTTTTGGGGGGGGAGGGGGTATCCACTAGTTACTAATGTCAGTTCGTTCTTTGGGATGTTGCTATATCAACGGGAAATGAGAGAATCTTAATGAGCTCAAGGCAAACAACCGAGGGGCTTGTAAAATGAAAAGAAGAATACTAACGCTTTATTGGTATCATTAAATTGCTGCAGGCGATAATGAGATCTCATACCTGTTGTACTTTTTGGCGAAATAATAGTAATACTCTCCTTGGGAAATACATGTTTGACAACACTATACACACGTGTATAGTGTCTTGTGCCATATACGATCGAGAGACTTTTAGATATATGTGTTGATGACGCAGGCAATGAATGATTTAATAATGTCAATTATTTTGGATATTTTGTAGCATACATATCTACTACACAAGATTCTCCGGGTGCTAGAATGACGGGTGCTACCGATTTCGGTCATACAACATTCAAGGAAACTTTTCCTACCAGTACCCATTTAAAACCTCGGTGGAGAGTGGCAAGTGCAGATTAATGTCTTGCAAAAGGACAATAGTGTCGCGCCGGTAATTCTTCTTGTTTGGTAACCAGTGCATTTTCTACAGCTAATATCAGTAATATAACTGATTTCTGTAGGAAAGCACATTTTCATGAAAGTTATATCATTCAGAGTAAAAGAAAGAAATAACCACTTGATTGCACATGGTGATTGTCATAACTTCGGATATTAACAGCAATAAAACTGACTTGAAATGTAAAGGGAGTGTAGCTTGACAAATACTGGTTAACGCCATCTACGTCTTCTTTTGGACAACTGCACCTAAACGAATGTACTTGATTAACGCGGGTAGTCAGCGACTTAATTTCTATATGGTCAGCGCGCGCTAGCGTTCGTGAAACAGACCGAAGTTCTCATCACGCTTCGGTTTCGAAGTTGCACGCACGTGATTGCTGCGGTCGCGTCGTCCGTAGTCCCGATTGGCCCCGAGTAGGGCCACGGGAAAGACGCGTAGTCTCGCCAGGCTACACTCCCTTTAAGGATATTGCTTACTTCCCTTTTGAGATGGGGGTTCTAATGAATTGTGCAGTTTTCAAGCCAAAGGGACCAACCACATTGGTGAAATTTGAAACTATGTAGAATACCTTCAAGATAAGATTTTAAGATAAGATAAGATTTTATTTGACTCTATCGACTCCCTTCAGGGGTATGAGAGCACAACATATTTACAATAAATACAGAAAGATATATAAAACAAAGTAAGATATGATAATATAATACATAGACATGATATATACATTTGGATATTTCTAAAACACAATAAACATGAACTAAAGACTAAGCATACACTATACAGTTTTAAGTTATAAGCCTAAAATATCACGTGGTTTGGTTTGTCTACCACTACGAGTAACTACACTTTTATTAACAAAAATAAGACCATGCCTTTCAGCCTTAGGATCCAACGAAAAGAATTGTGTTATTACTGTTATGAATCTTACGAGTTTTCTTAATTGTTTAACACTAGATCTATTAAACAATTTTTCCATGTGAAATGTGCCAGGGTTACTCACAACAAACTGTCGATCTAAGTATAACTGCCTTTCTTTCCTGAAAAAAGGGCAGATAAAAATATAGTGAAACTCATCTCCAAAAACCTTTAAATTACAAGGACACTCAATTTTACTCTCTTCTGGATTACTTTCAAACCTTCCATTATTAATTGGCAAGCAGTGTGACCTGCATCGGAATCGACACAAAGTGATTGCACCTCTTCTATTCAACTTTAACAAATACTTTTCAAATAAAATTTTGTTCTTGATAATTCGGTAGTTAACACAAATGCGATTTGACCAAACATTTGACAATATTTCTTGCTTTGACATGTCAGTCAACCTGAGCTTAAGAGCATGAAGTATCCACGTATTACTGAATCCATCCCCTTGCCTTTGCCACACATTTTCTAGCCCAGCATTATTTAATGTATTTTCTACACATGACAACCATTTAGATATTTGAGACTGGGTACCTCTTTCCATAAGTCATTTTAAAAGATTATAGAATCTAAATGAATATTTACAATGACTTCCTTTAACTAATTTTAGCCAAAAACCTACCATTCTACATTTAACCTGAACATTAATTTTGGTACGGCCTGACTCACCATAAATCATACAGCCAGGTGTAAATTTATTGACATTCAGTATGGCCCTTAAGAATTTGCGATGAAAAATTTCAATCTGACTTAAATCCTCGAAACCCCACACCTCACAGCCATATAAAAGTATCGGGAGGATTAACTGATCAAATAACTCACACTGAATATCCAATGATAATCTTAACCTTTGCACCTTTAAGGTCATTGCAAATGAGGCTTTTCTTGCCTGAATCACCTGTTTTGATATTGCCTTTTTAAAATTACCATTGTAATTAAATTTAACCCCAAGATACACAAAGTCAATAACCTTGGTAAGGTCAGGAGCCATGTCAGGAGCACGTTTTTTTTTTCCAGTACAATTCCAGGATTTTCAAGCTGAAAACAACTGCATCCGGTTTTGTGTTCAGTTTTGCAGGACTCTTTCCACCACTGTAAAGCCGGGCATTGCCAGAAGTAGTATTATTGAATAACTCGGCATTTTCCCCGACAAACACACAATGTCTACTAGATGTCCGCAAAACGTATTGATGACGTTCAAAAGTTTGTGGAACAGGGACTAGTTTTACAAAGCCTTTTTTTCAATGAAAAATGACATAAATCAGTGACAAATCTGCTGATAACCAATCAGAAGCAAGGATTTCACTAGCTTATAAGTCTTTTGTCACTGATGACATGTTTTTGTGACATTGTGCCCAGTTGTTTAATACCCCAAAACGTTCTGTATTTCCAGGGTCATTGGCCTTCCAGGTTTGAGCGTGACATCTCGTTTGGGGGGAATTGCATTATTTGTTGTTTCTTTTGGTCATTGACTTTATAAACTTCCTCAATTATTTCTTATTTTCACTGTATATAGTTCTTATTCGACATGTTAGGGGAAAATTGTAAGGGAGCGCGGCTGGCAGTCAGGGTCCACGTGCCTTCGGTGCATTTCCGCTGTTTTATTCATCTGATTGGCCTTGAATTGCTTGGCTATAGCGCTCAATAAGCCAAGTTTTATCCGAGTAAAGGTGGAAGATCTACTCCGCCGGAATTTAAAAGTCAATAGCATCAACATGCTGCCTCTTTTTGAAGCTATCTACATCACCGCCTTGAGTTAGGGAGGGCCATGCAGTCTCCATTGTATAGTATGTTGATCAAGAGGAATGTTCACCATCCAAGTCACCTTTGACATTTCGGCTTTGCGGTGCATTGGACTGTATTTGGCCATAGTTTAGACAGCACTGGACAGATGAACAAAGAGGCACGCTGAAAATAGTGGCATGGTTGTCTAGGAAAGTAGTACGGAACAAGTCTGGTTAAGAACAGTCATCACATGCGCCAGTCTCGGTTGACTTTAATCAGCTAGGGCATACCGTGGTTCAAGTAATGGGATTCACACATTTTTGTACTCTGTAGACTACATGCCAAAGGGCGAACGAGTATAGGAGCGGCCATTTTCCTTGCTATAACCAGGAAGATGTTCTCATCTTCCTGCTATAACTTAAAACATTATTTTATCTTTTCACATTTCGGTTACTTTCATTTTCCAGTTTCTTTCTCCCCTTGTATGTTTGTGTCTCTCTACCCCTTTCCAAGTTCTACCTTTTCGCGTCTCTAAACTGAGCCCTCTGTCATGTGTGTTTGTGCTTATCATAATCTCTATACAATGCCTTGCCAAGAGATTGTGGTCCTTCAATCCGTCAACTGCCTTTCAGCATGCTTTCAGCATGCGCATGGCTATCTTTTCTCGAAAGGCATTTTACTTGGTAGGGCCTATTAATAATACCTCGTACCGCCACAATCATTCAAGATTACAGTCATAGACATTGGTACACCAGGGAGTTGAGACACACACTGGGTACACGAAGCTGACGATTAACACCTGACTCACGATCCTTGAGTCCTGGAAGAGAATAGGTTTACAAAACCAAAACATATTCATGAGCTTAGAGTCCCACGAGACCAATTGTTCTTGAGACATGTCCTACATGATTAAAAGTTCAAGACGCTAGATACCCTCGAGACCCGGGAAGTTTCATGAGCATCGAGTCACGGAATTCCAAGGATGCACGAGCCTAGAGTCCAGTGAGCCATTAGGCGAAAGGTTTGCGGTCACGACCTCCGAGTCCCTTTAAACCGAAGATTCACAACCCCGTAGTAACAACGAAAGTTTCGAAAGTCTAAAGAAAACACTACTAGACAGAAAATGAAAGAGCCCGGAGTCTTACAAGACCAAAAGGCTTCAATACAAACATTGAGTCTGAAGACATCAATACCTAAAGGTTCGCAAGCCAGAAATGTCACAAGATTGGAGGTTAACGAGCCTAGAGTCCTGCAAGGCCGAAGTTTCACAAAAGCCATAAGTTCATGAGCAGCGGAATATAATGGTCATGATCCTAAAGTCATACTAGACAGAAGGTTCGCAAGCCGAAGGATTAACAGATCAAGGGTTCACGAGTCCAGGAAAGTGTTTCACAAAGACTAAGATCGACTTTAAGTTAGACTTAACTATGGCAGGCCATTCATGCCACTGGTTTCTTTCACCATTAGTCTCTCAATTATGATCTTTAAATAATATTTTTTCCTTCAATAATAAACTATCAAAAAAGGTAAATTCTGTAGATTTGTGACCACAATTTGTAGGTCCCTTGAGAGACCAATGCAAGTAAATGGTGAGAGCAAACAGTGGCATGAACGACCTGCCATAGTTAAGTCCAACTTAAAGTCGATCTTAGTCTTCGTGAAACACCCCCAGGTCCTAAAATAACCGGGACCAGCAAGACCGGAGGTTCAAATCAAAGACCAATGGAATACAAGGACGTAAACACTGTCCTTGCACATCATTTCAAATTTTGAGTGTTTTTTTTTAGAACGATTGACGTTTTTGGTACAGCCAAACTTCGATCCATTGTATGTAGGTTGTTGACAATCAGATTTTAATGTGTTTCCTCAAACACAATGTGTTCAAAATTCACAAAGTCTTAAGTAGTATTGGAGGCCAGAAATTAAGACACTGGGTTTTAAACACGTCCGAAAGTAGATAGATCTGTAAACTAGATTTTATTTCAATAAAGTGATAATAGATTCAGTTAGACGGTTATGATTCCAAAGGATAACATTCTATGCTTTACCTCCGATTGCTGTCCTTGTACCGGGTCAAACCAATAGTTATAATGATTACAATAATAATGATAATATTAATAAAAATAATAACAACAACAAAAACATTAACAACAACAAAAATAATAATAATGATGATAATAATAATAATAATAATAATAATATGTCGTCATTATTGAAACTGTTCTCCCTGAGGGCCCTGAAATCATATAACAACCCCGCATTTATGACTATCACATTATTGTCAATTACGTAATCACATAAAAACAAACATTTTAAGCATCATTACGAAGGCTGTGAATAACAAATACATATGATGCTCGAAACTTTCTCCTAATCTTCAGTAGATGTCAAAACACTTTTTCTAACTTCTCTCTTTTCCCGCTCTTTAATTCTGTCTCTGTCTCTGTTCTTGTCCCTACTCCTTCTGCCTGTCTGTTTATGCTCCTCACCCCCTATTTCTATCTACCTCTCTCTCTCTCTCTGCCCCCTCTCTCCTCGTATCTTGTCTGCGAGTTTTCCATCTCTCTCGATTATCTGTCTGCCTTATTGTATGTATTTGTCTATTGCTATATATCCATCCTAATTTCACGGTAAAGGCTTCGAACACTTGTTAATTTCCATTTATAATCGCAGACGTGTAAAGTCGATGCAAGTGTTCTCATTTCGAAACCACTTTTCTCGGCATACATTGTCTCGCAGTAATACACAATTTTACACCCTCTGACGGTCAGTAGCAGCATTACACCCACCTTCTAACCGAGCTAATTCCGTGTCCTTTCATCCTGATTGTTATGCATAGGAGGATGTTCGCCGCGCGGTCGTGAAACATTATCCATCGCATATAGTCAACGTATCCGCCTCTAAACCCAGCTACTTCTTTTCAAACATCTTCAAACATCTCTCGCCGTCGATTTCGAATCCGAATCCATATCATCAAACTTTGACCCCCTTCCTCTTTCAGGACGTTGTGATTAACAGCAAGGTCACCCTCAACTGCGTCGGGAGTTTCTGAACTTTATCAGGTAGGTTTGAAGGATAATTTTCTATCTTCACATTTTAATCGGCTTTTAGAGGCGCCAAACTGTGTGTAGTATGTGGGCGTTGAAACTATTATCTGTGTTGGCCGCTTAGCGAGGTAAGGTTAACGTTGCAATCATCACCGCCTACACATTCTTTACGGAGCGAACATTAATCGAGCGAAAGTATTGGCGCCTTATCGCGATTTTAGCAGCCTGTTTGTGCCATTTCTTGTCTGGTTACTCCTGAAATGTTACCTCTGTAACCTACCTAATGTAAGTGGGAAATTTGTGGAGTGGATATTTATTTGAAACTTGAAAATTCGGTAATATCTGTAATAGGGATCTGAAATATTTTTACCCGATAACAGACATCTTCAAGATCATTAAGAACTGAAAAAGGGTAACCCTATTATCTTTGTAACATTTCCAAATCATGTATTTATTAAACAACAAAAATGATGACAATATGTGTCGCCCCATGGTTATTATGCTGACTAATATATATATTACGTTTTGTAACGAATCCTGGAAAATGGAAATTTTTAGGCGAATATCAAGGTGCGCTTGCTTCTGATTGGTAACTTTCAGGACCGTTTTATCCAATATGATGACGTCATTAATGACATCGTGTCCATATTAATAATTCTAGGGAACAAACAGCGTCGTAGATGTACCAATTTACACGAATAATGAAGATAACATATGGTCTAGTTTTGTGGTCACAGAAAGTGTGCAGAAGGAGAAGTTGGGGGGAAATGGGTACTAGCGCTACTTTTATGAAAGAAACTATCGAATGGATTACAAATTGAGTCAACAATTGTCCGTTTTCAACATGAATGTATTGTGATACCAACTACTTTTTGTGCAAATTGTAATGCTGTTATTGTTGGGGGGAGGGTGGCACTGAGCCACTGACAACTATTAAGTAAACAGTTATTTGCCCACTAATCTGCAGATACGGAGAGTTTGCATAAAACTAGGGGGACCGTCCTAGTACTGCTTTCAATGAAATTGACTATAATAGAATGGATTCGAAATTTAGTCAATATTTGTTTTTTTATATTTATCTTTATTATTACTATTATTAAAAAAGGATTATTATTATTATTGTTATCAATATTATTATTATTCATTTTTTATTTATTTATTTATTTTTTATTTTTGGTTGGGGGACCACCTGAATGTACTTCGATTTAACTTCATTTTGAGCAAAATCTTATACTGTCCTGAGGCACACTGTGATTCCGATTTTCATACAGATCTTGCGTAGTTGACTCGACGTTGAATCTGTTTTGTGTCATCCACATAATTATACAAAATCTCCTGAGTAAGAATTACATGGCCAGCAATTAGGTTAGGTGCCCACAATGTTAAGCTGGTGTTGGGGGTACTGTTGCGTGTGCACGTGGGGAAGGTGGCATTACCATAATCTAATTGTCAAGGGGAATGGCGGGTGGGGGGCTCCGGCAAATTGAACCAAAAGAACCAAATGAATGTGACTTAAAATAAGCTCCTATTCGCTAACACACAGTGGAATGTACCAATTCAACGATAAACTGCACTTTGCATGCCTATCCATGCTCAATAAAGAAATATGAGAGGGTGTGTGTGTGTGTGTGTGTGTGTGAGATAGAGAACGATAGTGTGTGTCTTTATGTCACCACGTTGATAATTCTCTGTAGGTACCCTACACATGGATGGATGTAAGAAGGGCACATGTAAGTGAGATGTTTCAAAAGTTTGCTGTACTTGTAGCTCTCATATAGGCCTACTCTTCATTCAAGACAAATATTAAAAAATGGACCTTGAGGTAGATTAAACTTGTGTTCAACAAGTCATCCATTAGTATACTATGACTATTACCATTACTATTACTATTACTACTACTTCTATTACTATTACTATTACTACTACTGCTACTATTATTAATAAAATTATTACTACTACTACTACTACTACTACTATTACTATTACTACTACTACTATCACTATTATTAATATAGGTATTATTATATCCTGCATCAAAAATGTATTGGTTTTGATTGGTTGAGAGCTCGTCACGTGACCAGAAATATTTCAACTATTGTAAGGTTGCTCTGAAAAAGTACTATTTGGGAGTACTATTTGGGAGTTAAATTTTTTTGGGAGAATTTTTTTTTTCAAATTGAAAATGTTATTTATTTTTTTAATCTAATAATTTCTTCTTAATTTTAATTTTTTTAAAATAAAAATTGTAATTTTTCTATTTTTTAAATTTTGATAAAATTTTCCCCCAAATTTTATTTTTTATATTTTTTATATTTTTTGTATAAAGATAAATTTTTTGATACAGGATATAAAACAAATATACCATGCCTTCTTTTCGAGGTACTGGTTAAAACTGTGGGCCTCGGTGACTCCATTTATAGTACCATTTGCTTCGGGGTTGCGCCCCTCAGCAAATAGTACTATTGGAGTCACTTCTTGCGCATATTTTTAACCAGAACCTCTCAAGACAGTGTATCTTTATATACTACTACTACTACTACTACTACTAGTACTACTACTACTATTACTACTTCTACTACTACTACTACTACTACTACTACTACTACTACTAATACTACTAATACTATTATATTACTATTACTACTACGAGTACTACTATTATTACTATAACTATTATTACTACTACTACTACTACTGCTACAGTACTACTAATGTTACTATTACTATTACTACTACTACTATAACTACTTCAACTACTACTACTACTACTACTACTACTGCCACTGCAATGCTACTACAATAGTAATAGACAGTGCATGTAACAATTCGGAAGAACAGCAACATATTTTTTTGAATTCGTTCTCTTGTGACTCTGGAGATATTCAATCGGTATATCTCATCCAGTGTCATCACCACTACGATTACGCTAACAAGATTATTGTCCTATGTACCATGATGCACTCTTCAGTGGCATTTATCATGTTTATGTGGTAACTGAATCTTACGTCAACATGTATTTATCTGCACTTCGTTAAACTTTTTATGGGAAATTCATTTGAAACCCCTTTGTGAAGATGCTCATTTTTTGAAAAGTCTTTTAGTTTATTTGATCAGTTATAATTTAAATCTAATAATAATTATACTAATAATATAAGCTTCATTGATATAGCGCACGTATTCTTCCCAGGGATGCTCAAGGCGAGTACAAAGTGCAGTCCTTCTTTTAAGTGGCATCAAACTATTCGTGTGCCGACCGTCACTTGTGGCACATCAACGAATGTAGCAATCGGCACACGTGGTATTCAAAGGGTTAAAATAGGAATAACGAGTCTTACAACCGCAGTATGCTTAGGTATTGTTGAAAGCTTTCAATATTTAAAAAAAATTGATCGAACAAGCTGACAACTTTCAATGCATTACTCATGCACATCAACGAATGTAGCAATCGGCACACGTGGTATTCAAAGGGTTAAAATAGGGATAACGAGTCTTACAACCGCAGTATGCTTAGGTATTGTTGAAAGCTTTCAATATTTAAAAAAATTGATCGAACAAGCTGACAACTTTCAATGCATTACTCATGCAGCTGCTCTCCGAGATCTATGATATTCAATCACCATAAACATTAATAATGTGATTTTTGCAGGCTTCTTGACAGTTTAATGACTACCTCGGAAGATGTTAGAGGTTTATCAGCCAAGCAGGTGCTGTTTCATTAATACATGATTATCTGCTCATACATTCAATAGAAAAAGCAACAGGGAAAAGTCTTTTCTTTTTTTAGTTAGTTGTCTTCTTAATTGGGAACTCGCGACGACATGATAGTTTTGAGGATGGTTTGTAGCTTCTTTAGTCTCTCTCCCTCTCCCCCTTTTCTCTCTCCTCTCTCTCTCTGACTGGCTCTCTCTATCTCTTTTTTAAATTTCATATTTATTAAACATGATAGAGTTTCGCGGTCCTCCCTAGTAATAAATATCATAATTACAGTTGCTGTCTCATGGATCTCTGGATTTTTCTTCTTAAAGCTTACGATGGATCGCAGAGTTTCAAGAATAGAACTAGCATTACTAACACTAGGTGAACATGAAATTGAAATCGAGAAAATTGAATATTTCACGCCATGTTTTCTACGCTTGTTTTGTATAAAAAATATTCACTCGTCAAGTAACCGAAAGGAGATAAAGTAATTCCTCACTTCACAAATACAAATATTTTGCAAGAAATTGCATGTAACATTTTTTACTCTTATACGTTAATTGTAGCAGCTTCAAAGAGAAGTTCGTCGGTAGACGAATCTTGAATATGGCGATTTCACTAAATAAGTTTTCAACTCAGGGGGTATGAGCGTGCTCCAAAAAGATCGACTTGCAAGCCATAGGTACCGTAACGGATTTAAATATTAAAGCAAACAGTTGTCTTAAGCAGAAATCAATTTCAAAACTGGGCTTTGACATTACAAGGGAACTCTTGTCACCATGCATTGCTGTAGTATTCTCATCGTTCGACCTACTCTGATAATAATAATAATAACAACGTTTCTTATAAAGCGCTTACCACCGAAGTCTCTAAGCGCTCAAAAGCTTTGATTGTTTAATCAACTCTACACGTAGGCTATAACGTATTGGTCCCACTGACCGATGCACTGAAAATGTCATCAATTAAAACGGTTGTTCGCATTGCCAGTCAGTCAGTTTTGGCAGTAGCACCGGATAATTTCTTGCTTGGCTAGCCAAGGCATGGATTTAATTTCTTGCTACATGGCCGTCATGATTTACGTAACGACGGGGCATATGCATGTCTTCTGGTAAGAATAATTGTAATAAATTTATCATAGGCAATGTATGATTGTATTGCCATCGTGGACTACCAACCCCTCTCCCCCATTCCCCCCTCCAAAAAAAGCGGCCACCCCTTCTTTCTAGGCCATTGTGGATACGCCTTTGCTATATAAAGGTGTTGATATTAATGAGCCGTGTGAACGGATTTCTACCTTTCCATAATTGGGGACACGATTGTTGATAGGATCGATTGCTGGGAAGGTCTTTCAACATTTTCCAAGGGAAATGTATGAGGGAAATAGTGAAAGAGAGAAGTGACAGACAGAGATATACAGAGCGAGGGAGAGAGTAAAGTGGAAGGAAGGGTGTGAGAGAGAGAGAGAGAGGGAGAGAGAGAGAGAGATTGAAAGGAGAGATAGCGCGAGCGAGAGTAAGGGAGAGAGAGAGAGATAGTGAGAGAGAGTGAAGATGTGAGTGAAACAAGATAATTGGAAAGTTAAGAGAGATAGGTAGAGAGAGAGAGAGTAAGAGAAAGGGAGAAAGACAGAGAGAGAGAGAGCGGGAGAGAGACAGACAAAGAGAGAGAGAGAGAGATACAAATGGGAGAGGGGGGGGGGGTATATTAAAGGGGATGAGAGAGGTGTAGGTTTGAGCTGGTGGAAGCGATAAGAGGATTGAAGGAAGATATACCAAAGGCAAGAAATAAGAGACGGACAATGAGGGATGGAGAGAAACGGAGTTAGGAAAATAGTGTGACAGAGGGTGTGTGTTTGTGTGTGTTAGAGGGATATAGTGTGTTTGTGTGACAGAGAGACAGAGACAGAGAGAGAGAAAGGGAGAAAGAGAGAGGGAGAGATACAGTGAGTGTGTGTGTTTGTGTGACAGAGAGAGAGAGAAAGAGAGAGATAGAGAGAGAGAGAGAGAGAGCAAGAGAAAGGGAGAAAGACAGAGAGACGCAGAGAGAAAGAGAGAGAGAGAGAGAGAGAGCGAGAGATAGGGAGAGAGAGAGAGAAAGAGCGACAGGGATGGAGAGAGATACAGTTTCATCGAATTTTAGAAATTGCATGTGTTTTTTTTTCGTGAAAGGTAATGGAACGACATTGTTTACAAGGTTCTGAAGCTGCATTAGATAATATCTCTACTCCTAAAAAAGATCATTCATGTCAACAAGGTATCTGATGGTCATATTTCATATGTTTTTGCCACTTACACGTATCGCTGTATTCAAGTACATCATTTAAATGGTTTGAAGTGCATTTCACTGTTTTCAGCTTTGAGATAGTCTGCATATGATAAGCCATGTTTAAAGCTTCATACTGTCCGTCTTTAGCCGAGAAAGTACTGGGATAGGTAAGTAAAATACTTACCTGAGTGTTAATATTTGTATTCATAACATAGCTAAATTCACGGTACATGAATATTTGTTTCTCAAACATAAGCATAATTACGAATATGAAGAAAAATAAGTCATTTTAAAGATACAGGGAAACAATATAATCAATTTAATAAGTTTGTATATATGCATTACTAATGTTACTGATTTCTCTTTTCGGTTGACGCTTACCTACTTGTGAACTGCACAAATTATGGCAAATCATACATGGGTAAATATGATAACCATTTCATAGCGTCTGATGGACATTACAAGGTAACTTATTTCGGGGATAAGTTTCGAATCGTCAGAAACACGTTCTCTGATTGCTGCTATAATTCATTATTGTCACCTATTTATATCGCAAGGTCGGGGATGAAATTGCTTGAAACTCTTCTACAAGTGTACCTTTGAGCAATAATATATACAGATACAATATATTGTTATGCTGTCTCCAATAATTTTATGTGAATAAAAAAGGATGTCCATGGACGGGTCTTCTCTCTCTCTCTCTCTCTCTCTCTCTCTCTCTCTCTCTCTCTCTCTATATATAAATAGTTATCTCTCTATACAGGCTACCTGCCTATAGTGGTCACCCAAACTGCCCCGATCTAGTAGGATATATGTATTGAGGAACCCGTCTACAATGGCCATTTTAGCGTTTCACGTATTATAGGTGTCCTTAATATACAGGTTTGACTGGATCTTACGAGCTTTTATCTGACCGTGGCCTGAACCATGTGTTTTTGAGCAAGGTAACCACCTCCATCTGTAAGTGGAGATAACTTTACAAATATATGCGCATAGACATGGGGGCTTCTTTCCTAAGAGCCCCTAAAGTGACGGATACATTCACCTGTTACGAGTCATTGAATATCAATCTTCAGAATGCATGTTGTTTACATTAAGACTGATGTCGCTCTCTCTGGCAAGCCTTTGGAAAGATGTTGGTTGTCCAGTGACTATTGTAGAAGAAGTATGGGCACAATTTGTCAATTTATGATTTTTTTTTGTTTAAGTTTTAGTTTATTGTTTTCCATATTTCACATGATACAAATATTAAAATATAAAACAATTCTTTGTAAATTATAATCACACAAAAGGAAATTAGATACATGTTACAAATTTATTTATTGATCGAGTTATTTAGCAGCTTTTACAAGAAGACGAATATATTTATTTGATAGTGAAATATGACGAAACCTAATAAAAGCAAAGCTTGTAAAGAATAAGTTCCTCACAAAATATGATGAAGAAGATCGTCGATAATTTGACATGGCGCGATGAAAAAGATATAAAATAAAGTTAATGCAATATATATGTCGTAAGTCGTCTACTTTGGATATACTGTGGATATACAGTGGCATTAATTGAGTTATTGTTTGATTTGATTGCGACATATGCACCTGAATCATCGATTGATCGCCGCTTAATTACTAACCCGTGTTTCTGGTATGTACCTTTTCAACTAATGATGTTGGGGCGTGTGAACAAATCAATAGTTATTACAAGTGGTGAAAAGCTGTACTAATATCATACAGTCGTACACGAATCGATTTCGTCGTTGACATGTATACGTACCATGAAGTGTTTATTTTACTGTTTTATGAGGTAGATCTTCCAATTTTCAGCGAGGAGAGTGCAATCGATGTTAAAGTAATACATGGGCACGTCAGAGGTTTCGTGGAATGGTGCTTTATTCACTTGATTCACAATCCAAGAGTTGAGGGTTCGAATCCCAGCTCGGTATTACATTCTACTTTGGCAAGACACGCTTGCCCCTCTACACCCAGGTGTTACTCGATACGCCAGAGCGCTACATATTTGCCACAATCTATGACCGGAGTACGATGTTGGAGCGCCACGAGGAGCGTCACGACGTGACGGACATGTGCGCTATAAAAGAATCCACCATTATTATCATTAATAGATAGAAACGTGAGAAGTATTACTGAATCGTATTATGAATTTTTTAACATAAATTAATTATTTTAAATTACGTTTTTCTTTCATTCAAGCTTTTAGATTGATACAATCATCAAATTATTAGAAGTGGTCGAAAACATAATACATAAAGCCTGAACCTAGGCAAACACAGAGAGAGAGAGAGAGAGAGAGGGGGGAAAGAGAGAGAGAGGGGGAGGGGATGGGCAGACAAAGAGTCAGAAAAAGATATGAATATGCTGTGAAATGTGATTTACACATCGAGGAAACGAAAGGGATAATTACTATTTTCTAATATTAAGCATTTCATACTTCATTTGGTGCTCTTTCGCACTTGCGGTTAAATTATGAAATTATGACTATCGACCTTCACTTTGGCATTTAATTTGTAGCTCTATTGCAATGTAATGAGGCAGCGTTTATTAGATCAAAAGAGAATTGTGGATTTCATGGCCATTCATATATATTGCATGGAATGATGGTTAAAGAGAAATTACGAGACAGAATTGGAAAGAAAAAGAACAAAAGATGTAGAGGTCAAACAATCAGATCAAGGGAATGGATATAGATAATTATATTAGAGGGGAGATAGAGAAATCTGATGTGGATATTGTGCTCTGAGAGGAAAGGAGAGACATTATGGAGGGGAACATATGTATATACATTGCTGTATATATATATAATTATATATAAAGAGAGAGAGAAAGAGAAGAGAGAGAGAGACAGAGCGGAGGTGGGGAGAGAGTGAGAGACAGAGAGGAGGTGGGGGAGAGAGAGACAGAGAGACAGAGATGAGGTGGGGAGAGAGTGAGAGACAGAGAGACAGAGAGGAAGAGAGAGAGAAGGATTTTGGAAGAGATAAAGAGATACAGTGATTTAATAGAGATGAGAAGGAGAATAAAAAGTAATCATTTCTAATGTAGGTGTGAATGAACATAATACATGAGAGGAAAGAAGAGAGGGAGACAGACAAAGAGGGAGAAAGAGAAAAGCTCCAATACTATGAAAGAGACGGATCATCCTCAAAGGGCAAGTATCACTCTTTCATCCATTTCGGGAAGAAGAAAAATGACAAAAATGCACAAAATATGAGCAAACAATTACTCTTTCATCAACTACGGTGGAAATTAATGACAAATAATTAACTAGACACGCTCACACGGAGACCGATGTAGAACACTATGTACAATGTGAACAAGCCGTTAATCAGATCACCTATATGTTCTGACCATAATCATCGCCAGAGCTTCGGGCATGTGGAAAGCGGGGGCGGACAACCAAGATCAAATCCCTAGCCAGTTGTTTTATACCTGTTGCGTATTGCCTACAGCTTTGTCTGGCCGTAATACTTCCTATCTCTTCTTCTCTTCCTTTCTCCTCCTTTCTCTTCCTTTCTTTCCCTTCTCCCTTTCACCCTATTTGTTTCTCCCTCTCTCTTATTCTCTCTCCTTTTTACCATTTCTTTCTTTAGCCTTTTATTTCTTTCTCTCGCCTTCTCTAAATTTCTTTCTTTCTTTCTCCTCCCCCTCTCTCCCTATCTCTATCTCACTCAATTAAATTCTTCCTTTTGATTCACATAGACTTCAGAAACGCCGACGTAATCAAAGGCCTCAGACATTGATCGTATCTGCCAAGGGCGGCGATCCCGGGGACGGGGGGCACGTCCCCCTCAATATTTTTAGGGGGTCGTTCCCCCCTGAAAATTTGAAAAAGTGCACACAAAAAAATGTATAGCAAATACTGACGAAAGACTGCAACACACTTTTAGGCTCTGGAGGGCCCAAGAATGCAGCGTTTAGACTAATACAAATGTAAAAATCTTCTCGCTCAGTCGCTACGCTCCCTCGCATAATATTCTTCAAAAGTAAATATTGTAGAAAATCTGTATTCCGTTGGTATCAACGTACGTGATACCAATGGAATACAGATTTTCCTTCGCATTTCGCCCCCCCCCGGCACGAAAAGAAATCGCCGCCCCTGGTATCTGCTATTATAATGTGCGTCCTTGGATGAGAGAGATATCAGTTTTACAAATCCATATACAGTTAACTAAATTATTCATACTCTCAGTGAAAACATTATCGAGAAATTGGTTGTTTCTCGTTCATTTTAATGAGCCTCGCATGACTATGAATTGATCAAAATGTTGACCTCATTTTATTTGATTAATATTTCACTCACTAGCTGTAAAGCCAAAGTGTATTGGAAAAAAATATCGCAAAATCTTCTCTAGCGCCATTTCAGGTCAGCTGTTGCAGTAAGGTCCCCTAATTCGCTGCTTTCATAGCTGCTGCGCTACTGTCTGCGAAGTGGGAATTAGGTTTTGGGTTACGCAGTGTTGGCAAGTTGATCATGAGATGGCGCTGTGCAATAAAATTTACGCTATAGGGCACAAAGTACATCAGTTCAGTATCGCTTTAAGAGATTGTGAGAACATAAATTTGATTTGAGACTTGGGATGTGATGTTAATTTGCAGTGTGAAGTCAAACCTATAATACATTCAGGGTGGTATTCTCGAAAGCGAACTTACTTTAGTCCATGGTTTAATCCTCCGACTAAGTATGGAATGCCAAGTGTCCATTTGAATATGTTTTTGAATAATTTAATCTGTCACCAAATTAAAATAAAATGTAATAACATAATTAATAAACAACAATATAACTATGAAATGATTATGTTATTATGGTAATTTAGGGACATATCAAATTATTTAAGAATATATTCATATCGACACTTGGCATTCCATACTTAGTCGGAGGATTAAACCATGGACTAAAGTTAGTCCGCTTTCGAGAATACAACCCTCAGTCTTTAAGTATACATCAAAGAAGACATTAACCGTCATAATGTATTCCTTCGTCAATGCTGATTTGATATTTTCCTCCAAAAGTCAGAGTTCATGCCCATCAGTATTATTGACCAGCGTAAAAGAACATACGTATTCCTGTTCATCTCTTGGATGCATGCAAATACTCTTTTCTCTCTCTCTCTCTCTCTCTCTCTTTCACTTATTTGTATTTGTAGCTATTGTTCAATTTATACAGGGAGAGGGGGGGGGACGTGCCTCCCGGGAAACCTGTTGATACGCCACTGGATACGTTTTTATCTAAGGCGGCGGGGGGTTCCTGACACTTCCAAACACAGTACATGGACTGTAATCATGTATCGATTTAAAGCCCCTACGGCAAACCGTTACTTGTTTGCCAGAGCGAAAGTGATCGCCAGTAAATATTACCGCGGCCATATGGAAGAGGAAATTGGTAAGGGGAGACGGTTGTTCATTGTGGAGGGCTTTGGGAGAGCGGCGGTGACGTCTTGAATTCAATACGACCTGTACTCCAAGGCGTGCAAGCTGCCTAATATTCCTTATCTTATCCTTATCGGGCGAACTATTTTTACGCATTTGCATATAATCCGAAGGTGTGGATGATCACAAGAGGGGATGAGACACGAATATTATCATTACCATCATAGAAAAATATGCAAGTAATATTTTTCTTCCTCTGTGACTAAGGTGAATTCGGCTTACGCATGTTTTTGTTCTCATTACTGTGATATTACAGTGGATAAACCTAAGCCTTAATCATGATTGTGAAAGAGTTTTGTCAGAATGGTTGTAATAATGGTTTGAAAGTTCTTGTCTCACATCATTTTTTTATTACCGCGTAACAGCTGCACTGCTAAAGCCAGGGTAATTATGCTGCATTATTGTAGAGCGCTTAGAGACTTCTGATAAAGTAAGTGTTAGGCGCTATATAAGCACTATAATTATTATTATTATTATTACCTGTAACATTTTCGATGTCTAGAGTTCAGACATCTTCCTCAGACGCAAATTGGCAAACTGAAGTTAGCCGCCAATTTTTCGATCGCCAGTGGTTGTCGTATTGGCGATTACTGCGTTTATACGTCAGACAGCTGATATACGCCCCCGTCAGACAGCTGTCTGATTTATACGGCGCAGTTATCGGCTTGGCGGCTAATACCCCGGTCAAACAGCGCTACGACCTTACGAAGACCATGCCGATCACCCCGATCAGAAAAAGTTATCAAATCGGGGCACTATCGCCATCAAAATCCAGCAATTTGGCAAAATAAAAACTACATCACGACTGTGTTACGATGCTTGTACATCAAAAGCGGTGCTGTCTCGCTGCCACTATGGTTACACCTAGACCAATGCCGGCCAAGCGGTCGTTTCTACTACGTTACCGCTACGACGTACAGGACCATACTACGTTGCTACACAGACCTAGAAGACCGTAGGACGATGACGCTACGCTGGTGCTGACCATATTACGCTTCTCTGAGTACGCTTCTAGTACGATTTGTGGCGATGTCTATATAAATTGGGGGTGTCCAAGCATTTCTTCAGTTCTTTCCCAACTTCGAAGATGAACGGCCTAAAGCGAATCGAAATAGTTGCCGATGGTGCTGCGTTTTTATTACGAGTTTTTTACACATAGATCTCAACACGATTTTACCACGCTGCTTGTACGATAATGGCGTTCCCACTACGTTTTTAATAAGACTTCGCCCCGCATTTTGTTGGCCACGACCGGCTACGCTTATTTTGTGGACGTTCAAAATAAGCGTGTGGAGAGCATGAAGCTTCCCGACCTATAGGAGATCCCACCCCGACCAATCTCGCCCACTTTTCCACCGTAGTAGAAGCGGCGTCTATGTGTGACCGGGGTGTTACTTCAGTCTGCCAATTTGCGTCTGAGGAAGATGTCTGAACTCTACACATCGAAACTGTTACATGTAAACAACAAAATTGGATGTGAAACAAGAGCTTTCAAACCACTAAGTCATTATCATCTTACGCAGCCAATGCACCTCGGAAACTGTGCGGTTCTCGCTCTGCCACCTACAAAAGAAAAATGGCGCCGCAAATTGAACACTCCTCACAACTGTGTCGGAAAGCATTTCCAATCCTACCCTGCATAGAGAAACCAAAGAAAAGAAGAGAATACAAAACAAAAGCAACCAAAAATATGTTCGATTGAACATAAAGGTTGCCTTACCTCACAACCTTTTCTGCCGTGAATCAAAGATATGGGGCAGAATTTCGTAGATGAAAATCTATTGAAAGCTTTCTACATTGCTGTGAGAGATCTGAGGCTTCCAACCTTGATCTATATGTGCCTCCAAGTCGACCAAACTTCCGCTGGCTATTCTTTAACGTTTTCTCTCTATATCTCGTCATCTTCCAAATGCAATACATGAATGCTTTTCCCTCTATTTTGGCATCTCAGATTGATAAAAAATACAGAGGAAGTTTCTGCCGTTTTATACATAATTCTGATACATGTGTATACATGTGTTTCTGAGTGAAGATTTTTTTTCCCTATATATACGGTCACTTAAAGCCCCTCTAAAGTGTTGGGAGCCCCAAATTCGCCAAAAATTCGATGGCAAAATTTCACATAAATTGTATCATAATGTGAAAGATGATGTCATTTCAAGGTATAGACCAGTTCTGGTCATGCGATTGCATTGTGAAAGAAACGTTGTGGAATCGATCAGAAAAGGTTGATCATCTAGCATATAAGTATTGGTGTGTACTGCAAGGTTCTAGAATCATCAAAATGATAAGAAATTTGGCCCAGTCTTGGTAAAGTTACAAGCACTGTACACAGAAAGATGTATATGGGACTATATACGCGATCGCGATATCTATCCAGTCCGGATCGATATGATAATTTATATTACCAAATATATCAATTAGTAGGCGGTTTTCCGGCAAAATTTGTATCATCACGTATTAGTCAAAACATATTCTTTCACGTGGTGGTAATAAGAGCTTCCATTTAATTCTTTGAGAGGGGGAGGGGGGCGTTTCCAAAACTGGTCTATACCTTTAAGACACACTTCTGCAAAGAGTCCCCCAAAAAAAAAAAAAAAAACAAACAAACAAACAAACAAATATTGATGAAAGAATACATAATTCGGGCTTTCTGTTGTACGCAGAAAACCTAAATTTTGAATTCTTTCATCAATATTCGACTTCAAACACATTTGTTTTGAAAATCCTTGCAGGAATGTGACTTTAATAAATGACATCCTCTTTCACATTGTGATACAATTTAAATGACATTTTGCTATCAGTGTTTAGGGGCTCCCAACACTTTAGCGGGGCTTTAACTCTTACACTTCCATATTATTTTGTAGAAAAAGTATAGTTCATTGCAATTATCACTTTTTACTCGTCTGCCCATTAATATGCCCAGTAATTGCTCTCCCTCTCCTCTCTCTTTCGCTCTCTATCTCTCTATCTCTCTATCTCTCTCACCTTCACCTTGAATATCTCCTGTCAATGCATCATTCCTGCCCATCAGGTACGCAAAAGCGGGGGCCATCTCTTCCGTTACTTTTCTCTCATCCTTCCACTTTGTCCTACTTCAGTCTTTTCTTTCTCCGCTCTCTCACACACACTCTCTCTCTCTTTCTCTATCTGTCCATCTATTTAACGTCTATATATCTATTTAACTATATACCTACATGTGTCTCACTATTTCCCCTACCTTAACCTTCTATTTCCCATGTCAATACAAACTCATTCCTGCACCTTAGGTATGCGGAAGGCGGGGGCGAGCTAAACCGACTGAAACACGCACCCGCTCCCGGTGGCCACTCAAAATCTCTTCCGTCCCTCCTAGCCTTACATCCCAAGAAAAGGGCATTCGAAAGAATGAGAGTGAAATACAGAGAGAGCGAGAGAGGGTGAGCGAAAAAGTGCGAAAGATATTGTGTGCGCGTGTGCGTGGGTGTGCGTGTGTATGCGTGTGTGAGAGGAAAAGAGAGAGAGAGAGACAAAGAGAGAGAGAGACAGACAGAGACAGAGGTGGCAATGAACATTTAGGACAAGCTGTTTAGCCTCGGCAGATTGTGCTTCAGACTGCGTAGGTGGACTGTAAAATGGGAGTATTAGTCTGCTAAACGTTCTTTCCCCATCTCTTTCTTTCTCTCTTTTCATTCCCTAAATTTCTCTTGTCAATTATCCTAATATTTCAGCGGCGGGAATTTAGACATGTTAGAAGCGGCGGCTGCAATTTGAGAAAGACGTACAGGCACTGATAAATACAAATCAAACGTAGGTTTGTCGTTTATAACTAAACTGTTTGCGGTTGCGATGTTAGTGGCGTATAGTGGAGAATCTGCACTGGCGCTATTATATAATTGAGCATTCGCAGACATGAAATTAAAAAGAAAAGGGAAGGAAAGGAGACCCGAAGAAATGTCATAATTGTAATTAAAGGTAATGCAAAGTTTTGGGAAATTTTGAAAATTGGATGGATAGTAAATCTTTAAAATGTTGATATATTTGGATGCCCCTGTGGATGTATTATAAGCACTAGAAAAAACACTTCTGCTTTCGAGAAAATTGAATAATCAAAATTTATCGGTGCTCCCGGTAAATTTCAAATATTTCAAATAGCGCCTAAGGCCACTCCATATAGCTGCGACCATGAAAATCTCAGAATATGCAGTTCTGGTATATAATTTCCAAACGGGAATAGCAAATCGGTCGATTAATTGTACATTGTTTTAAAGCTAAAGTAATATCAGTCTTGAGAGGGCGCTATACAACATAAAGAGTTTATTATTTACAATTTCATCACTTTATAGACTCGATTTTAACCGCGACAACGATCACTTAATATTGTAATATCGCATATGCTTCCAATATGTTCATTTGAACCAAATTCATGACCCCATACCAAAACTTTGTATTACCTTTAAGGTTGATTGTGTAAGACTCCCGGCTCTACGCTTGAACTGAAATGTCGCACGGCTTGAAATAATGCAACAGTATGTAAATGATATAAATCATTGATGGGGATAAATTTGAAGCCCAGAAAACAGCGAGCAAGAGCAATTCAGCCAGTGTGAGAACAAGAAAGTTAATAGAGTCAAAATGGCGGTTTCATGATAAGGATGTGGAACATGGAAAATAAAATGTCGTACACGAACAACGACGCATTGATTTGTAACTTATTTACACAAATCTATTCATGCCCTGACAGTATAACGATTCGATTAACATACTTTCTACCCAAAATGTATGTATCAAATTAAATGAGAAAATACTAATTGAGAAATCAAAAATCTGTAGTGTCTACATAGAAATTGCAGTAGGCTGATTATCCAGATGTGCGTACTTTAAGTTGACCGTACTAGGCGTGCCTTAATCAAATTTGAAATCTTTGTCATGACGTAAGATTCTTGAATTATAAAATTAGTATTCAGTTTGAATTATCATGTGTTTGCGGAATAAGTTAAGTAACTAACCGAAAAGTAAAGTCCGCATTCGTTCTATAGTTTCCGACGTTAGTAAATGAAAGTTTTCCACTAAAATGGTAAACAAAAAAAGGGCGGGGACACAACGGGTTTACCATTATCGAATTAAACAAGTTAAACGTGACGCAAGATACACACATCAAAGGCATCGTTTAACAATGCCAAATCTGAGATGCATGACCCTACGTGTTATCCGCGTCTGTGATATGGTGTAATATTGAAGCCCTAACAAAACTGCGCTTCAAAATGATCATGAAGTGCCTCAAAAAAGTACAAATTTTGAGTGACCGGTTTTACCATACTTATTTTCCTCAATAGACTGTATTGTTATAAAAACCGTTGGGAAAACGGTTTTTGAAATTTCGAATTCCAATCATAAATATCTTGATAATCAGACAGGCGATCGGCTTGTAAACGTCATGGGATTCCTGACTGACCTAAAGGTTTATAATTATGAATGCAGTATGAGCTAAATCTAGGATTTTGTTTAGAATCTGAGACAAAGATACCCAATCCCTTTAAAGAAGCATGTGGCGTTCGAATATTCGTACGCTTACAGAAAAGTTTCATAGACTGCACGAGAGTTATTCGTTAAAAGAGAGTTATTCGTTAAAAGAGTAAACAAAAGGGGTGGGGACACAATAGACTTACCTGCTTGACCATGACGTAAGATACACAAATTATTTATTACTCTAGAACTAACATGTGCTTACCCCAGCCCCCTCAACAAAAAAATGTAGACTATACAACGAGCTATACATGTTTATTGTACAGTACTCATTCACAATAGTTTCAAACGTAAAAATATAAAGTTATTTGCTAAAACGATACAAAAGGAAGACGGGTCAAAATAGGCTTACCTTAATAGTTTTGTTTGTTTTTGTATATAATACTTTAACATGACGCGATCTGTGCAAATAAAGAAACAGATACGTTTAAATAATCCAGTTATGTTCTTTGAATACAAAACAAGTCTCTTTAAGGTAGATTAGACGAAGTTGTATTGAAATTCACATTAATGAATATAGGAAACGAAATTTATGTGCGAAAACCGTAACGAGGGGGAATACAAAAGTAATGACTGCAAGCCATTGATGCGCCATGGGTTTTGTGTCGTGTGCATACGTGTTGCACAAAACGCAGCTTCCATAATTATTCTTGGTTGTAAAAGGAAGATGTCTTGCCTCTGGGCGTGACTTACAGAGCGCTTAGGAGTGATTACACGGGAAAGGTATCCAGCCTGTCTTACTTTACCAGGGGTTTGATAACTTCTACGGATTCCTCCTAATACCAGGTACCATTTTAATATCCCTGGAAAATGTAAAAATATCATTTCATAAGAACAAAAAAAGTGCCAAAGTTTGTAAGCATCGAGCTTGTGCAACCCGAACCTCTTATCCTGTAACGAAAATCCATCTTTGTTAGAAAATCTTCGTCCAATGTGCTTTTGAAAAATTGTATTTTAATGTTTAGTTCATGAAGTGTATTGAAGCTTTACTTGTTGCCATAATATAAAGACAAAAAGGGAAATAGGTGAGATATTAGAGCAAGAGAGAGAGAGAGAGAGAGAGAGAGAGAGAGAGAGAGAGGGGGGTGGGTGGGGCATGAGTATGTTTGAAATGTATGAGAAAAGAGATAAATATAAATGGAGAATGACAGGATAAAATAGAGCATGCGAGAGGGGAGAGACAAAGCTGAAATTGGTGTACAGATGAATAGATGGCGAGAGAGAGAGAGAGAGAGAGAGAGAGAGAGAGATAGGGGTGGGATGGATGGAGGAAGAACATAGATAATGACATGAGACGAGACGATAAGATAATTATGATTTTTTTTTCTTCAAGAACGATATATGCAATGATTGAACGACATCATGAATCAATAGGAATCTACAGTAACGATAATAGGAATTGGCAGTGTCTGAAGGAGTAGGCAACATTTTATGTATTTCTTATATCTCATTGTCGGGAGGAGCGGAATAGGGTTGAAATACACACCATAATTTGTTAGATTATCTCATGTTGCCATGGAGACAATCTGACAAGGATTTTCCCTTCTATGATTATATTTTAACGGACAAAAAGGACATCAATTTCACCACTTTGTTCCTCCTTTACTTCTTATGCTTCCAATCATTCTCTTCGTCATGTTTGAAATAAGTCGACGCTATGACTAAACGGAATCAGTGGACAAAACTACTTCCCATTTATAAAAAGGTACAGCCTTTATAACTCAGTATATTTGTGTTTATTTTGAGTGGCCATATAATACTAAAAGCGTTTCGGTTTTGTTCGGTGGTATGTGGTGCATGATGAAAATAGATAAATTGGGTCTGCTTTATTATTATGAGTATATATATATATATATATATATATATATATATATATATATATTATATATAATTAAAAACAACTGTTTTTCCCACTCATTTTTCCACTAGAACTACTACTAATACTACTACTAATACTAATACTATTACTACTACTACTACTACTACTACTACTACTACTACTACTACTACTACTACTACTACTACTACTAATACTACTAATACTACTTCTACCACAAAATACACGTTTGTTACATTTAAAAGAGCCTGTTATTATGACGATATAAAACTTATACCCTACTCTAGATACGCTATTATAATTTTTACTTTTTTATAAAATCTACTCATATTTGGTTCCCGTCGTTTGTTTGCAAAGTCTACTGTCGTATCGTCGCTAATCACACTCTGTCATCTTCTGCTTTTATGAATGCAACGTCTTCAGAATCTTTTTATGTACATTTTCTTTCTTCCCCGTCTGTTCTCTTCTCCTTCCCCTTGTCTCTTTCTTCCCGCTTGCACATTACAATGTTGACAAGCATGACCATGGGAAGAGATGCTGAGTGTTTAATTACCATCTTCAATCCAGCTGCAGCATTTTCCTAGCTCCCGGCAAGTGATAGCATGCCTAGATCATAATATTCATCTATTTTCGTCCCATAAATTACCCGACGGGCCCGTCATCCCTTCAGACCACCCATTCCCCTTTGCCACTTTCGATTACTCCAAGCAAAGGCATAGCAGCGGAATAAAACCATCTAAATCACCAGATATACATTACTTGCAGCTGGGGCCGTCTACACTAACACTTTCTGCATCTTCAGAGATTTTACAGTTATGATGATTATTATTTCTAATTTCATATTCATAGATAGCAGTGAAAAAATCCGTAAGTGGCTAAAAAAATACTTTCATTTAAATTTAAATTCAAATTCAAATTTATATTTCATTTCTGATTTATTATTCATATTTTTTATAATTTCTATTTCCTTTTCGATTTGATTTTGAATTTGAAGTTTGATTGCCATTTGGATTTCGATTTAAAAACAAATAAAGTTGCTGAACTCATATTTCAATTTCAAATTCTATTTGGATTTCATTTTCGATGTCGATTTCTTTCAACTTTCGATTTTAAACTTTTTATTTTCAATTTTCAATTCTCATTATGTTTCGCCAGCTTGGACAAGACGCAACAAGAGAGAGAGAGAGAGAGAGAGAGCATCATACATTTTCCTGCAAACATGACATATCAATAACCATATCAGTACATTCAGTAAACTCAGTTTGAAACAGAAAACAAATTAAAGATCCATCTGACGGGGAACCACACCTCTCGTGCATGCTAAAAACCTACAATACTTTTTGGACAAAGAGAGTTGGGGGAAACCCCGTAGTACTTGTACACTATCACATCCCATCAATTCATATCGGGAGGAAAGGCCAGAGAAACAAAGTGATTTTAATTCGATTTATCCTCTGAAATTGTTACAGATGGTGACGACAAAATCTATACGAGGAGAGGTTTCTTTTCTACAACAGACATGAGAAAATAGACTTGTCGATCTTCCTCACACTGCTTCATGATATATATAATTTGATATGTCTTCAATTTTTCCAACAGGACTATAGTCGAAAAGAGAAAAGGAAATTTTTGTTTTGTCTCTTTAATATATTCGATGAAGACAGAATCTTCTTGCGTTTGAAAAGCATTACTAAAAGTCTCTAGTACATTAAATGAACTTTTAAATATGAAGTTGCAATAACCAGGGAACATTTACTTGTCCATTCAAAACCCAAAGTAGCCATAGTCCAGATTCAGCCGATAACTTTTTCTAAATTGCTTACAAATACGAATAAAGGGCGGGAAACTCTGCAAAAGGTTAATATGTTTTTCTTTTAAGAAGTACACTCAAGTAGGGATCTAAGTAATAAAACCTCACTCACTTACATCATCGTGACGTTTATAAAATGTAAAAAGGAATACAACTTGACATGGTATGCAATATGCATAGTCGTGCTTGTTTAAGGCTAATTCCCCGCTTTGGACTATCCTCCAAAAATGGAAAATGCCAAGGTCGGCAGAATATCGAATGGACAGAAGGACAAAAGTAACGGAGCGAAAGAGAAGGAAGTTTGTACAGCGGTAATGTGGTTAGTTTACCATGCCAATTATGTTTTTCAAGAGGAATGTCAGAGAAAGCGTATAGCACCAAGATCTTGAAGACAATTATTCTATGGAAGCATCTCTATCATGTCTATAGACATAAAAAATATGAACTTTCCTGCAAATTTGCTTAGTTATATCTGAAAAAAATTATGTGTATTATTGATGTTCTATTGATTTTGCTAAATTGTTAGTGAAATTATGTTATTGTTGAATGTTGAATAAACACCTCATCAGAGGCAAAGAGAGAAAGAAAAATGTCTATAGAGGTTGATTTTTTTTCTGTTGAAGAGAAACGCTATACTAATAGTGAGTCAAGCTACTGTAGGTCCGCAGGGGGAAAAGAATAAAAGCTGTTTTTATATATTCATGCCTATCTAATCTATAATCAAATATTAGTTTAATTAATTAATCCACAACTTGTTGTCATATTAAGTTTAAAATTTCACCCTCAAGATCCCCGTCGCGTTGATTTTCCCTGTTGAACTTAACAATCATTTTTTTTTCAAGTATTCTTCCCTTCGAAACATCGTGAATTTTTAAATTAAAATAAGAAAGGAAGAAAGAAATAACTATTAAGTAACAGTGCTTGTAACTATGGTTGTGTCATTTGTATTTCTTTGACAATTAATCAACATATTCTAAGAGAAAACTATTTTGCTTGCTTGTCTGTTCCAATTCGCCCCTCCTCTGTATTCCCCTCTCTGCTTCAATTTTTTCTCACATTTCTTGTTGGCCATTAGTTTGTTGAAATGGTAATGGTAATATTTGTTATAAAAAGCGGGACTGAAAAAAAAAAAAAAAAAAATATATATATATATATATATATATATAGAGAGAGAGAGAGAGAGAGAGAGAGAGAGAGAGAGAGAGAGAGGAGGGGGGGGGGGGAGGGGTAAAAGGAGCATGTGTAAGTACAATGAGCATGTTTCAAATAAACGTGTCCAAATTAGTTTATTTTCGGAAAGGCTGCATGTTCCTCAAGTACGCTAACATTTTGGGCAATCAACGAAGACAAAACTAACAGAAATTGTGGTTTACTTGACATTTTCTCATCTTACCAGCCTGCAGTCATATCTGAATCTCGCCTTCAAATTACCTTGATCCGTTCGCAAGTCTACTGGCCTTTGACTAAGGCGTCAGTCGCTGAACGTTGTTTATGAGATTTCTTTTATTTATCACCTCTAATGAAGAGACGTTGCAGGCTCAAGAGCCTTGATTAAAGGCTAAATGCTGCCAGATGAGGATTTTTGTCCCACTATTTCTTTTTGACCGCTCTTAGCGTGCATCAACCCCATGTACCGCTACATGTGTCCTCATAAGGAGTATACCTAATTTTGTTAATGGTTTTTATAAACATCAATAGTTAACTATTATTTTACTATCAACCATATTTTTTCTTTTCTTCTCTGTTTTCCAATTGTTTTTATTATGTTTTCTCCTCCTTCTTATATTTCTTCTTTCTCTTCTTCTTCTTCCTTTTATTATTTTTATCATATCAATTTAATTACTGAATGTCTTAATTTCATATTTGCCTATTTTACATTGTACTATTTGCATGTGTTTTATATGTAGCAGTTTTATTTGTGAATTCGAGATGTGTCAGCTTTCGGCTGAGACTTTGAATTGTTATCACTAAACCTTATCAACTCGATTCAATTCAAGTTGTGGAGCGCCATGAGTGTCAAGTTTGACAGACATGAGCGTTATACAAGAACCCTCTATAATTATTATCATTATTAATATACTAAACGATTCAATAGTTGGCTATGTGCCGATCAATAAATCGTAGCTATAGTATTGATGCAACATGTTAACGATTTCAGGACTTCCAATCCGGTGACAACCGCCGATTGATTCTTAGTCGAATTCTTTAATTCAGTCCGAGGCATATCAATTTGGGTCACCCTTAGTCTAACCTGTACCACTGTGTATCTAACACACAATCGCAACCTAAGCCTTATTGAACTCCTATATATCCTTGAGGAATTAAAGCCTTGAAAATCTGTCACCGAAGATGGGAAGACACAAACTATGTCGAAATGATTTGTTTTACATAGACAAGACATAGACATGGCTGAAACATTGGACATAACGCTGTTATCTAAAGTAGATATTAACATATCACAAAGAGAACTAGATCCCAGATTATATGGTAAAAGATATAAAAGTGGACCCGGCATTTTTATACTCGGTTCTATGTTCTGTCAGATATATACACTGATTTGGAAAGTAGAACGCGGAAGTGTCAGTCGTCATTACCAGGGACCCTCAAGTATGCTCGATAACACTTAAAGTATTCCCGCCTTTGTTCAGGAACGGCCATGCACCTGTCTGATTACATGATACATTGAATCATCTCTTGTTATGCTTTTGGATGGCCCCTAGCTATGGTGGACGAAGTCGTGCCGTGCTCCCAGAAACCATGGATACCGAATCGGAATGTTAATGCTAACCCTATGGTTCTATGTTGAAGTTAGAATTCGATAGTAAACTGTAGAAATTAGACCTATTTCTGTTGTAGAAATGATCGCCTTTAAAGCCCGTCTGCACTAGCTTGGAGCTTGGCCAGGAGGGATTAGACCATCCTGCTGGTCACTGACAGGTGGTTATCTCATAAACTCAGCTCTCAATTAACATAAGAAAAAAGGATCGTGGGGACCAACGGGCACCGCTTAGGCATTGTTTTCTATATAGAGGGAGCAAGTAGCTACAAGTAGTGCAGTGGGGCTTTAAGACGATGTTCAAGTGATGTTTACCTCTCCAGTCAACACCCACGCAGCATTTGGGCATAAATGAAATTAAGTCCCACATGCTGATCACCCATCACTTCCACTACCTAGCAACCTTGCCAATTATTACTTCATGGACATGATCGCTCATCATTTTATTAAATCATCCCCGCATTCATGACATTATCATCAATCAGCGCATAGGGCCACCCCCGTTCGAAGCCTTAGAAGATGAAGAAAGGAATACAATATAACAAAGAAAAAAAGATGAAAAAGCACAAGAACAAGAAGAGTAGAAGAAGAAGAGGAGAAGAAGAAGAAACAGAAGAGAATGAAGAGGAGGGGAGAAGGAGATCGAGTAGAAGAACGAGGAAAATAAGAAGATGGGAGAAGGAGAAGGGAAAAGAAATCAGGTTAATGGCAACCACGGTGTGTTTGCGCACTCCCCCTCACCCTACTCCTCCTTTCCTGCCCCTTACACTCTGGGTCCGAAGGGAATTCGTCCCCTTTTTCACTTATCCACGGATACCCACGGAAGAACGATTTGCTGTATGTATTAAAAGCGACGTCGCGAAGTGGTTCCGCCCTTTCGAATAGATGGTTGGTTAGATATTTCACCCTTAACAAGTGTTTCTCATAACCGTCTCGTTTCACCCTTTAACCAATCGAATCACGGTCAGGTGAAATTTACGCTCCACCATGACTACCCAACCATTTATTTACAATTGCATCTCTTGACCTAGTTGTTGAGTAGTCGGTGCCTGGAAGCTGAGATTCACTTCGTGTTATTACCCAGTTCCAGAAACGACTTTGTAGATGTCTTAAAAGCTAGGGAAATAAGCTATGCCCATGCATTATGAATGAGTCAGCGGGGAAAGCAATGGGTATGTACTTCGCAAGTCGACATTATTGCCACCATCATCATAAATCTTAAAACTGTGTCAGTTTAAACTGATTGCTACAACCGTATGGGAAACTCTACGCTACAATCTGGGAATGGACTTGTAACAACGAGAAGGGATATTTGATTTACATATGTATCTGTAAAGGCGGGCACCTCCTCCATTTAATCCAACAAACAAAATGACAGATATATGTCATATAAAAGAAAACCTCTATTATTCAGGACGGTAATTTTTTTTGAGGACCTATGATAATATGCTATCCATAATATATTTTGAGCAGTGCCCGAAGGGTGAAGAATCACCGAAATTAAGGAAAGTATTTTACACGACAAACGGGAGAGTTGTCATTATCTACGTCATAATTCACTGACTAAATTGGTAATTTGAGATTCGCAAAGACGTTATGATTTAATATTTTTCAATATTCATAACTTTCTTATTATTGGTCCGATATATTTCAGAATAATATTTAGCCAGACTTTTTATTTCTCGGATTTTTCTGCTTTCATATAAATGAGCTCATTACAAACGTTGGATAGCCCTTTATAGAGCGTGGTACTAACGCGGCTATTTAAATGAACTGTCCTGGCGACAAGAATGTAGCTGGTAAAACGTGTCGACGTGACAAACTGACTTGAACACAAGTCAGGGCATTAAACTTCCCCGTGCCTGGGGGAGTGTGAAAGATTAGTGGCTATTCTCACGACATTTGTCAAAGGATGAAGTGTGGACGAGTAAGCATATAAACTGCCTCGAATATATTATTGGTGAGTGCAGAACGTACGTGACATTAAGGCGAGGGGTTAAGTCGCAAATAAGGCATGGGCGAGATTTTGGGGGAGGAACGATCGGACAGAAAAAAAGGTGAGGGGTAAAGATGAAGGGAAAGAAAGGAGAGAGAGAGAGAGAGAGAGATATGGACCCTGAACAAAGAAACGTATAGATAAGAAACTTTAGAGAAGAGAAACAAGAAAGAGAGAAAGAGAGAAGGGAGAGGGGAATGGGGAGAGAGAGAGAGAAGAATAAAGACAGAGACAGAGACAGAGAGATAGAAATAGCGAGAGAGGGGGAGATGAAAAGATTACTGTGAAGAAAGTGAAGGAATTAATTATCATATGCCTCCTCTTTATCCCCGAAAGCTCATGCAGATAAATCAGCAGACTGCTCCCTTTTTCTATGTTAATTATTACAAAATGCTCTCGCCCTCTCGCTCATTTCCCGCTGATTACGGATCGATGTTTACATTCTTCCCAGTGGACCATTCGCTTCTTTCCCAGGGTCCTTTAGTGATTTTACTAGGACGCGTCTATGGCAGGCGTATGGTGCCATAAATTGTGATGGATAAAAAGACATGCCTTTAAACGCTTGAAGTTAAAAATATCGATTTTTGTTTGTTATAATCAGAACTTTGGAATCAACACGGGAAGTCTATAAGTTCAGACAAAGACAACATACGATTGTATTATTTATAGTTGTATTTCGTTTATTCCTTTGAATATTTGTATATACATTTATTCAATTATGTATTCATTTATTTTTAGAAATTGAGATTGACAGACTGAGTCTGTTGAAATTTTTGAGGTGAGCCGATGGAACACAATAATACGTTTAAAGTTGATAAATTATCGGTCCTAATTCTCGAGCTCTGATTAGTCATCAAAAACAAATGAATAAACAATCAGGCAAAGAAACGCAAATCAATGGGAAAGGATCGATATTTTAACCATCGACATTTTTAAAGAGATCAATTCCTTTTCCACTCGAACCAATATGACACCAAACGAATGGTAAACGATTGATGATTTGACGTTGAAATTTCAACTTTCAGCCATCGAAATTTTACGAAAGATACATGACAAAACGCATAAAAAGGATCGGTGTTTTTACCAGCACTACGTCCATCGTTTTAAAATAAAAATCGATCTCTCTTCTATCGAACTTATGGCACCAAACGCCTGCCAAACAAGACAATATCCTAAACAACCGAAGCCGCAGCAAGTGGAGATTAGGAAGTTGTGCATTCGATATTACCCGAGTGGTTCATGATTCATGGGCGTTAAAGATAAAGGCCAGTTCTGGTCATGCGATTGCATTGTGAAAGAAACGTTGTGGAATCGATCAGAAAAGGTTGATCATTTAGCATATAAGTATTGGTGTGTACTGCAAGGTTCTGGAATCATCAAAATGATAAGAAATTTGGCCCAGTCTTGGTAAAGTTACAAGCACTGTACACAGGAAGATGTATATGGGACTACGCGACCACGTGCGCGATATCTATTTGGTCCCAATAGATATAATAATTTGCCAAATATATCAATTAGTAGGCGGTTTCCCGACTTTCCCGGCAAAATTTGTATCTTCACGTATTAGTCAAAACATATTCTTTCACATGATTGTTAATGGGAGCTTCCATTTCTTTTTTTGAGAGAGAGGCGTTTCCAAAACTGGTCTTTACCTTTAAGAAGCTTGCACTGCTAAATGGATATGTGCGAAATATGTGTTTAGATGAGAAGATGTTTTACTGCTCCACATTCCACATAACTACGTGGTTTCATACGTGAGATATAACAAGATCATGAATAATAAAGCAACGATATACATGTAGCTTAGAGAAACAATAATGTGAATTATGGGGAACCTGTTAAAAAGCAAAGCTTGTATATAATAAGTTCCTGAATAAAATACAAAATATGGTAACTGAATCCGATAGCAGGATCGCTTGTACCATGACTTCTTTTTCTTCTTCTTCTCCTTCTTCTTCTCCTCCTCTGTTTTTCTTTTACATATGTTGAATGCAGATTAGAGATTCTTTTTTTATCAAGATGTGGAAAGGGCACGTTGATTACTGTTAAAAATATTTTTCTTTGTGGTAAATTTTGTAACCGTGGTGGCACCCGTTCGTAAGTGTTAAAGATTGTGTCTACCTAAGTTTACGATGATACTAAGAGGGAGCGGGGGCAGGGGGAGAGAAAGGGGTGAAGAGAGAGAGAGAGAGAGAGAGAGAGAGACAGAGAGAGAGAGAGACAGAGAGAGAGACAGAGAGAGAGACAGAGAGAGACAGAGAGACAGAGAGAGAGAGAGACAGAGAGACAGAGAGAGACAGAGAGAGACAGAGACAGAGACAGAGACAGAGAGAGACAGAGACAGAGACAGAGAGAGAGACAGAGAGAGACAGAGACAGAGACAGAGAGAGAGAGAGAGAGACAGAGAGACAGAGAGAGAGAGAGAGAGAGAGAGAGAGGGGATGGGAAGGGGGGTAAATAGACAGTGACCTACTGATAAGAGCTAAAAGAAAAGATAGGAACCCAGATAAGAAGTTAGATAGAGACAGAGAGAGAAACAAACAAAACAAGAAAGAGAGAGAGAGAGAGAGAGACTGAGAAACTAAGATGCCTCGCCAAAAAAAGATACAATATTCTTTGCATCACTGGCGAGCTTAAGATGAAAACCCTGATTGATAATAACGCCTTTGCTTTCTAAAAGAATGATGGATGATAGAGTGCGTCCTCCATTATGCACCCGTAGATCATTGTGGAATCGGAACACAGCTACACCTTTTTACGAGAACGTCATTCTAATCAAGACTTTGTTTAATACGTTCGCCCCGTCTAAACCTTCGCGAGCGAGCCTGTCGGAAATTAAAAAAAAAACTGTTACACCTTAATGCATCTGGGGAAGAGACTTTTGGCGCGAAATCTGTACCAACAAATTCCTCTTAGGGAGTGTTAGCAAACAAACTACCTCCTGTTGTCTGAGTCGTATTAATGGATGTAATAGTTCTCACCTAACCGCAACATCTACTCTAAGACTTTGTGATGTAATTTTTACGTATGGAAAGCTCAGATTATGCCTAGTTGTATGTTGCTGTTTCAAATGAAATAACGCATGGGTTTGAAGATCATGACTAAAACGAACACGAACTGATTTTTCTTTCTATAAACTTTGAATCTTAGAAACATGTGAACTCCAGAATACCTGACCCCCTTGTCTGTCTGTATGCCTCTCTCTCTCTCTCTCTCTCTCTCTCTCTCTCTCTCTCTCCATATATACATAATAAAACGTGTCAACAACAAATTAAAATGTATACACAACTTTGATAGCTTCCTACAATATATTTCCGTCCTCTGCGATCTTGATATTCATTGCACAGTTAAGAGTAACTTGTATTCCGTCAAACAGTATTTTATTCAAAACTTTGCTGTGACGAATCACTGACCACCAGGGTTATGACAAAAATGTCTCCTTTCATCTTTTTTTTTTTTTGGGGTAGTGTGCAGCCCCATGCCAGATCATGCTGACATACATACCACTAACTATCTCACCTAGCAATAGTGTGCTTAACGAGGGTTAAAATTAACCGCAATTCTATAGTCAGGGTCAATGATGTGCTGAAATAATCATGTTTTCACTCTTGCATTAAATTCAATTTCAGACGCCAAAATCATTTCAAAATTGAAAGTCAATCTCTTGAATGGCTTTCAGAAGTGCCAAGAACAAGATCGCATAGACTTTCTAAAAAGCAGCTCAAGGATATTTTCAATACTCTACTCTATAGAAATCATGTTCAGATTACATGCGCCATTGTACCGTTTGCACATTATTAAAGGTAATGGACATGGCTATCGAAATTGCTTTTTTTTCGATCGTGTTCAAGACAATTGAATGTGTAAAACCACCTCTCGTTGATATCACTTTGCTTTGATGCTTACTCAATGCATAATACCTGCATGTGAAACGCAATTACAACGTTAGATTGACTGAAACGTTTGTGGACATTATTTTAGGTATCACACTGACCTTGTGTCTCTGTAGCTCGCCGGTGTACCACACCGCATAAACCTTCATGTTTATTTCACAGTTTCCCGACAGATGTTCCTTGGAGGGAAATTTAATCTCGACGACACCCGCTGATCGAAAGCGAAATCTAGGAGGATATTCCCTGGGTGTAACATATCTTACGCCATGTCCTGTCGTACTGCTCGTTCTTACCCGGTGATTTCTGGAGTCTCTCATTTCCCATAGGCTTAGTGCATGGACTAAAGGGTTAAACATGATAATAATATTCTTTCGAAAATTGTACCGCCATCGCTTCAGCTACACAATATTCAGTTATTTCTTGGGAATCAAATAGATATAGTGGTGATAAAGTAACTGAGAAATTTTCTAAAGCACATTATTCTGACATTCAGTCAACGGTAAGAAGTAGATGAAGAGCTTTTTATCACAGGAAACTACAGAAATAGAATGTTGTCGCTCGTTATTGGTCAATATTAAAACACGGTTTCGTAAACATGGCATTTTAGGGATATGTTCGTGTTAATTGCAGAATAGGCCGTCGAAATTGAATTCAAAGGAAAGAGCTTATGCGTACATTACTTGTCTCATCAAAGAACACACGGCTCAAAAGTCACCAATACAAAACAAATTCCCCCTTTTTAACTCTGGAGATATTAAATACTCCGTCAATTTAAGAATGAATCATTTCTATTGGCCAAAAGTTCATTTGCTTTCCCTCTTTGTTCAAAATAGAAGTTTAATAGATTTCATCATTGCATATTATTGAGGATTTTGGAAACAGACAGCTTCGCAGCGTCCTTCAAATAGAGAGTTGCATTGCATGAACGCATCGCCGCCTCTTGACATTAATGTATCATGAACTTGGTGTCAATTCTAAAAAGCAATTACATGTTCAGTCCCTGTCCCATCAAACTGTCATAAATCCTAGGATCCCTTATTCTGAATATGTAATAATGTCCTTTGGCAAGACATCAATCTACATTTGCCACCCTCAACCCAGGTGAGGTATATGGATACCCGGCAGGAATGAATTCCTTGAAATGCTAGAGCGCCATAATGGCAGCCATGTTAAAGCCGTGGTTATAATTGCTGAGCGCCAGGAGTGTCAAGTCTAACATAAGAGCGCTATACAAGAACCCATTATCATTATCATTATTATTATTACTTTAATTACGTGTAATCATAACCTTATATGATGAATTCATATGTGAACACGAAAATTACTTTTCTTGGAAAGCCAATCTGCAATTTTCCAACTTGTTACTTCTCTACACTAAATGTCCATTCTAAATCAAGATTTACAATCTCGGTTCTGCACGTGTTTGAAACAAAACTATTGGTGTGCAAATATGGAAATGCTAAATTAAAATTGTCAGAAAGGAGGAAATGATTTCCAATGTAATTGTCTTTTAGAATGTTCATATTCGCAACACACAATTTTATTTCAATAATTATCTACATAGCGAAATGTAGATTATCACGGAAGACGTTTTTGCAATGAAAACATTATCACGAAACATTCCATGTAATTGCGAATGGAAAGGGGAGCGTGAGAAAGAGAGACATCATGTTTTTAAAGACTATTTCATGAATAATTCAACTTCTTCCCAGAGCATATCAAAACATTAAATTAGTTCCATACATCACAGAGGACCAGCTATTGGAAAATAAAGTGGAGGAAATTATTCCGAATTCTTCTCGTTCATTTGAAATTAAAATACATACACGTTTATCCAAAATAGTTATAGCCTCAACTGTTCTTGAAAAGTGACACTGAAGTTTGAAATATTAAAATCATACGAATTTTATGAACGAGTTTTCGCCATATTTGAAACAGTGCCATAATCTCTACTCAACTCTTGCGCTTATATTGAAACTTCTCGGTATACATAAGGAGATTTATTTTAGAACAGAAAAACATTCCCTTTTAGATCTGAACTTTAAGAACAATCTGGGGACGAGTCGTTTAACCTCTTTTGAACCGGGGAGGCAGCTCTGCCTTTTACCCGGCATCTCAGCATGCTCATGTACTGTAAAATGCAAAAACAGTCAACAGCGTGCTTGCGGCTATATCGTCTTAGCTCAAAGTATTAGGTACTCGACTTCTATTGATCATCATCGACGTCTTGTGAAGAGGCAATTTAGCAATCACTCTCTAAACACTCTATAAAAAGGAACAAGTTGCTTTAATCCGGGCACTTTAAGTGTGTTTTCATGCCGTTTATAGAAATATACAGCGTGCATCATGCCCCTCAACCCGACAAAATTTAGAATTTTATTTCTTGCGTGGTTTCCAAAATGCGAAAATAAAATTAATACTTTCTTATATATTGACAAACTGAATGCGACCAGTCGGTTGGGAATATCCTGTTTGTCGAAAGTATTATTTAGCATTTTATGTAATTGTCGTAAAAGAAGCTGAATTAATTATGAAGGAGATTATGAATACATAAAAGAAAGAACATTGAAAGAAATATAAAACAGTAAGAAATAAAAGACGGAAAGGTGAAGTCATTCAGTGCACGTAAAACAAAATTAATTACCAAGCATGTAGTGGTGTCTTTAAACAAATCTTTATTTTTTACCGGAATACCATCTCTGAAACTCCACAATGATACTTTATTTGTTATGCAAGAAACGTTGTTTAACAAACATCCGCCTACAATATAAACTTTTAAGTAAAAATGTGTATCGTTTTATTCTAAAAGGATTCCACTGTGAACGTCATCTTCATTTTTGGAAGTATGCTAGTCTCTATTTTTTGCCACCCTGTACACTGAGGAGTTTTTACCTTCACACGAGCCTAAAGCGATGCCTGATTTCTGAGGAGGGGTGGCAGCGAAAGTGCCAAGAAAAAAAAGTAAAACAGTATTGCAACAAACAAACGCAACTCACAAAATGGACTTAGCACCTTTTGCGATTAAGCATCGCATTTTAATCATTGTCATACCTCTCCCGGAAGAGATGCTGCTATTGATCCAGCGATCGAAAATAATTATGCGTCCCTACAGCGCGAAAATATCGATTGCAGATTGACCTGTAGGTTAGTGCTATGTGCATGTGAAAGTTTGAAACGAAATTCGTTATTTATATCTGTCAGCTATTGACATTGCTATTCTGTTGGTGACATAATTATAGAAAACATAGGGAAATCATAACAGACGGGAGGCAATCGGATGTTATTTTCACTCACAGCTACTTCAGTAGGTGTTGATTAAAAGTGTCAAAAATATCGATAACCATTGACGTTGGATTGTTGCTACTATTAATGGCATTCACTGTTTGTATTTATATACATTTCCCTTTCTCATCTCCATGTTGACCGAGGGGTGTTAAAATGCGTCAGTTAGGAAGCGGGGAATTGTTTAATTTGATGATAATGGATTTCGCGCCTGTAAATAGACCCGCTGTCCGATAATTGCAAATCTAATATCGAATGTATCGCCGAATGCGGGATCACTATGAAAACGAAACAGGAGTATAGTGCTACGATTATGGCAAGAAATATTTTTAGGAAGAAAGGGTAATACAAGAAGGAAGAGAGATTGAGAGTGGCCTTTGAAATTGACACATTTCGATTGCCAAGAGATACATTATTTATTGTTTAGTTTGCTTACATGACGTGGACAGACAGTAATAAGTGATAACCGCGTTGTCATTTTTCTTTTTGTACTAGATCAAATAACTTTCAGCCTGATAGGCAAATACAGTGCTTTATTTCATGTCGCCTGGTTCATTATCATGCAGAAATTAAATTTACAGCCTGATTGGAAACACCAAAGGGACTTCATATACAGACCAAAGATTAAATTTCCTTACATATTAACTCCCACTGTTTATTTTTAATCTAATCTATGAGAGGCTACCGCTCAACCCTTTGCTGCAAACCCTAATAAAAACTAATGCCTGATGCGTCATTTTGCTCGCGTTGTTACGTGCGCCAATCGACGCAATCGGTCCATGCGCCATTAACTTGAACCAAAGCAATGATTTTACGTTTCATGGTATATTTTACCCTTTGACGTACGGCGATATCATTCTCACATGCCACGTTAAAGGCTGTGTCAATAGCTGACACCGTCCTACGTTAAGCAAAATTCATGACGAATCGTGTGCAAGGGGCTAAACCGAATACCTAATTGATACATCAATTTATATTACAGTGGCAGATTTAATTACGAGAAATTCCTAGGCAGTTGCGATCATTTGAAAGGCACAGTGAGAATGTACATGGTAAATCAATCCAAAACCCTGACGTTTAAAGTGCTCATCAAACAAAATGACATACTTCCCCATTCCCCATTTACGACACTCTGATAAAGAGGGCCCTTAAAATCACATTCTGCAGACACTTTATTTAAAGGGGTTGCATTATCTTTGTGTCAGATTCTAAACATAATCCTGGATTTAGCTCATGCTGCAATCATGATTTTAAACCTTTAGATCAGTCAGGAATTTCATGACTTTTACGAGCCGATCGCCTGTCTGATTATCAAGATATTTATGATTGGAAATCGAAATTTCAAAAAACGTTTTCCCAACGGTTTTTATTACACTACAGTCTATTGGAGAAAATGAGTATGGTAAAACCGGTCACTCAAAGATTTTTACTTTTTTGAGGCACTTCATGATCATTTGAAGCGCAATTTTTTAGGGCTTCATTATTACACCATGTCACAGACACTGATAACACGTAGGGCCATGCATCTCAGATTTAACATTGTTAAACGATGCCTTTAAAATCACATTCAGCAGATACTTTATTTAAAGTATTGTCACTTTACCCTCCTACTGTTCAGCAATGACTTTCTTTTGTAATTTTAGCACACAAAAAAGAGATGTGAGAACCAAGACTTCAAGACTACATAAAAAACATGAGTATCTGTTTTTGTTGTTGTTGTTGTTGTTGTTGTTTATGGAAATTCCCTGAAATAATACATTTTAAACAACCTTACTTTAGATTGGAAGTATTCTTGGTGATTATCGTCCGACTTTACCCAATGCTGTACTGTTATTTCTTTTTTTACCGTCTTTCCATGGAGCTAGAACAAGCTCCATGCGTCTTTGAAACACCTATATAAAGTATCCTATTTTATAAAGCCATGTATATTGCTCAATAAAGAAGAGAGAGAGAGAGAGAGAGAGAGAGAGAGAGAGAGAGAGAGAGAGAGAGAGAGAGAGAGAGAAAGAACAAGAAGGGGTATATAACAAATGGGTGGGTAAAACTAAAGTCATCCACAGAGAGGGTCATATAAAAGGAGGCTTTCAAGGTATTTGCACGGGTATTAGGTTCAAATATGCAGAAAGTGAGAACAACCAGACGACTTTGTGTGGGCGTTTGTTTGTGCGTGTGGGTACGTGTGTGCATATATGAATAGAAAAGTGTTTGAAAGTGTTGGTCAGGGGGGCTGAAAGGGACACAGGTTGAGAGGGAGGTCATCTCTCTCTCTCTCTCTCGCCATTTCCCCTCTTTTTCTCTTTCAGATATATATGACTCTATGGTATCCTGGTATAACTGGTAGTTTATATTACGTATATTTTAGTAAACAGGTATCACGGGGTGTAGGCCGGCTATTTCCTTCTTCAATGAATGAAAACAAGAGAGATGCAGTAAGAGAGATACGGTGTGTTTGTGAGTCTTTGTGCGTTTGTGTGTGTGTGTGTGTGAGAGAGAGAGAGAGAAAGAGAGAGAGAGAGAGAGGGGGAAGAAGAAGAAGAGAGATACAAAAAGAGAAATAGAGAAAAGGGAAAGGAAAGAAAACGAGAACGAGAGAGAGAGATAGTGAGAGAGAGCGGTGAGACCTGCGTGAGAACCCAAGTTACCAGAATCAAATTACCCATCCATATTTCTTTTCCTCCTGTCCAAAGTCAAACATTTTATCGTCTTTTGTACATTTTCACCGCAACTTATCCACCCTCTTCATCTCCATTATCTTTCGTTTTTCTTTCTCCTTCCATGTCCCGTTCCCCAGCCAGCAACCTTCGACGTCAGCCGTTGCCCGGCAACAGGAAGACATCTGACCAAGTCATCCACAGGAGCGACTTTTGCGATGTCTCTCGATGAAGGTAATTTGTAAGGCAATGTTTAACGACAGGGCAAATAAATCAATGACATACCATCCCTTGAAATTGTGAAGTTTTTTCCCTCTCTCTTATTTTTGCTTCCATTCAGTTCTTTATTCCTCTGCCCCTGCCACTAAATTGGATTTTCGACGAATGACATGCCAGAGGTGATGTTAAAAGATCACGAACTTACAAGCTAAAATCATCAATAATGCAATGAAGAAGAAGCAATATGCTTTCACTTCCATGAATTATCTAGAGCCCAAGGTTAATGCGATCGCACAAAAATTATGCGTGGTTTTTCTTCTTCTTATTGTTTTCTTTGTTTGTTAGTTGAGAGGAATATGAGTTAAGGTATCCACCATGTGTTAATGCTTTTAGAGAATCCTTTGAATGTAGGACATAATTGACAAATATTTCTTCAAACAACGTTTCGCAGTGACACACTCGCAAAGACTTGAAGACACAAAAAATCAGCCTAGGCCAATTTTACTAGCCTTGTCCTTTAGATATTGAAATGTGAGAACAATACAATGAGTGATTTCAAGTACGGTGTTCGGTGTTGGTGTTGGTGTTGGTGTTGAGAGCGTGGAAAGGCTGCTAAACCGAGCTCCAACACCGAGTAACGTCATACTCTACAGGCGAAAAGTCTTGCGATAAAAGCATAATCCTTTCAGAAATTCCATTAAAATTACATCATATCGAATATCAAATGTAAAGTCTTATTAAAAAATGAATAGAGAAAATATAATTTCTCTTGAACATATATAGCTTCCATGATTTACAGTTGTTTTGACTGGAAAATGGATTTTACCCCGGATTTTACCTTGGCTTGATCGTGAGATTTGTGACAGATGCACGCAAAGTTACCAGCGGTATACTGCAACACCAACACCAACACCAAACTTGAAATCATGAATTTCCCAATCCCTAGGGGCTGGTGTTGGTGAATGGGAAAATTATACGTAAATCGTCAACACCAACCGCGCTACTCGGTTCAGCAGACGACATTAAACACCAGTCCTCAACACAGACTACCGGAAATGCGTCATATTTTCCGAGGTCAACCTCAACACCAGCATGATTTCAAGTTTGGTGTTGGAGCTGGTGTTGGTGTTCTTACAACACCAACACCAGCTTTCAACACCGAACTTGAAATCACTCAATGACGTATTACATATTCATGATGATCGAAACATGATTTCTATCGCGACTGTGTTCAGCGTTCTGTCTTTGGTTTACCCCAATTAAACGATAATGATTCATCATTATGCGTTTATGATGATTTTCATATAACGACATCATGATAGCACAATATGCTCTTATTTATAAATGTATTACATTATTTTATTTATTATGTTTTCTTTGAAAAAGCAGGGTAGTCCCATTATGCGGTACAGAGAGTCTGCTTCATAAGGGAGCCCTGCTAAGAACAAAGTAATACAACATAACAAGACTATATTAGTCCCTTTTGGAGCCAACATCAAATTTTGTAGAACTTTGCAGGAATTATGAATATGTCATGTATGTCCTATCTGTGAAATTTAAATGTTAGCAGTGTCCTAGTATTCAAATTATGCAAGGAAACCCGTTTACTGTCTAGACTTCACTGTCAGACACTATTGAATGACTGACTAACATTTTTTTTCTTTGGTAATAACATACATAAAATGAGCTGTAACAGGTACATGAGCATTTGTCTACATCAATAACCCACTACTTGTAATGGCCAAAATTAAACTGATTGAATCTTTGTGCAGCACAAAACGTACGACCATTCGGTACAAGGGTCTGAAAATCAGACTATTACTTAGGTGATTGCAATCACTTATGTCGATTCGACAACTAATGGTCGTTATTTGCCCACAAAAAGCCATTTTCAAGCCTTTTCGTTTCGAGGGAGTTCTAAATAAGTATTGTCTTTCAAATGCCGTTGGAATTTAACCTTTTCATTTTTGGCCTGCAAATGGGACATAGTACCTTTAAACATAAAATGCAATGATAGTATATAATAGTTATATTCTTATATATATTTATAGGCTGGAGTAATTTGTTCTTCCATGTGGTTATTTGTACAGACTGCTTCGCCCGAATCCTCATCAGCAACTTGAATAAACTGACAACTATGAAGATAGATGGTTAGATGAATGTACAGTAGGGTTAACGACAAAATATGGGGTACTTGGCAACTAATTACATGGAAGAATATAATACTCCAGCCTACAAATATGTGCACTAGCGCCTTTAGTTGAGCACCGCCAGTACCTGGAGCTTAAAGTGCAAACTTAATTATATTCTTACATATATTCTTTTTCTTCTTTTTATATAATGATGATGTTAGATAAAATATCTTGGTTGCACCATATGACCTTATAAATGCTCTTAAAATGTTTTAATACACTCCCTTAGTATGCCCTTATTATGTTGTTATATATCTACCAACTTAACCTACCATTACCAACCAAGCCAACAAAAGAGAACAAGTGAAGCAAAAAACAAAAACATTTAACAATAACACAAACAAAACTATGAAGGATGAGATTGGGAGCGAAATGGTTTCCAAAACAAAAACTTTACTTCAGAACAAGCATCATGATTAACTAATTTAACGGACAAAATACAAAGGGGAATTATGTAGTCCCGGTACACAATCTAGTAATGACTTCAATTTCCGAAATGCTTCCTGTTTATTGCCCGCTATCTTCAGCATCATCACCCCTTCATCAAATATTCATGGAATCATGTCGCACGTGCCGACTGCTATTCCTCATCGGTTCATGAATTTTTGATAGGATTGTATTATTGCCAAATCCCTGGGTAGATTAAAGAGGTATTGTTTATCTCAAACATGTGAAGATACATATATTTCTTTTTCTTAAAACACATATCGAGGAATCTAGGTCCTCTCTTATTAATAGTAGCAAGTCCTTTGAGCAATCGCAAGTTTGCACTTTCCTATCACTTATGTTCATAGTTGCGATTTATGTCAATCTCAAATAAGTTGCGATTATTCACAACTGTTTATAAGATGGGACCCTGTTCCGACTAATTATAAGGTCACAGTGAAATTAATATTGTAGTTCAGATGCCCGGGTTTTCGATTTGAATTAGATATCAGAGCAATCATATCTTGCATCGTTTCCTATATCTGTTCACAGTCTAATTAGCGGCGTTCGTTTGGGAGGGGATTAAAAATGAAACAATTAAATGAAAATGTCACTCAGAACTTTACAATTAGCCGCTCCTCAAACAGAAAAAAAAATGATATTCACCTTTTCTTCGGGGGGGGCACATCCATTCATCCCCTCATCTACGCCACCTACGTCGCCCATTGTGCTTCCCCTCGCTGTTACTGATGCATATTTTATGGTGTTTGATTAGATTAAATGTCAACATTATTCCGTGTTTTCCCTAGATGAAAGTGAACATGAAGCATTTAAATTGGCACAGTCAGTGGAGACACTCTTGTAACATCATTAGATACACCGGACATGACTCAGGTACCATGTAAATCCGCGATTTTCATTTATTTTTAAATTAAGTATACAAAAGTAAGTAAATATGATGAATATCGTCAATAAAGCTCCTGGAATTTGTAGATATTAATCACCGACATTACTTTCGTGAACCTTGTGTAGGACAACATAACCCAAATGTTCTTGATTGGCATTTTGTTTCTTGGAAAATCACATAGTTTTAAAAGCAGGATCATGATAATTGTGTAGACACTTCAGGTCCACCCGGCCCCTCTCATCATATTCTTGGCAAAGCAAATCTTGAGTTTGTGGCTTAGGTGTTGTGGTCTAGTGGATAAGTCACCCGAATGCAGATCACAAGGTAAGGGGTCAAGTCCCGCCGCGGCACTAATGTCCTTTGACAAGACGTTAATCTACATTTGCCACTCTCCACCCAGGTGTAAATGGGTACCTGATATGCTTGAGCGCTAGTTACTTTGGCAGCTCGGCTATAATCAGGGTAATATGTGTATAGCGCCATGAGCGTCACAGCATGGCAGATACCGGCGCTAAATAAATATCCATTATTATTTTATGACGTCAAAGAAATGTTTTCAGTACTGACAAGGTATGAAGGTATGAACAATGCTAGAAAGGGATAATCATGCAAAATTTCTTTAATAAACATGATTAATATGTGAGAAATCGTGAAAAGGGGCTAAGTTTATTCTTGTCCAGTCAAACACCACAAGAGCTTTTCCATATTAAATAACAACACATTGTCAAATATGTTTCTTTATATTTATGTCAGCGTCAGTCAGTACGTGCGTTTAACAATCTTTTGGACTTTGTCTCTTATACAAGTATATTTAACAAATCTTTGTGGACTCCTTCACCAGGAGTTCATGAATTTAATTTTCTGGATACCCATAAAGATAACTTCATCTAGAGGGGGAAAAGAAGAAAAGAAGAAGAAGAAGAAAGAAGATCAAGAAATAAAAAGAAGAGGAGAAGGAAGAAGAAGAATAGGAAGAAAAGGAAGAGAAGAAAAAAGAGGAGAAATTAGAAAGAAGAAGGAAGGAAATCAAGAAAGGAAAAGTGAAAAGAGGAAGAAGAGGGAGAAGTAAGAACACGTCATGCTTGTAGGTAGCCATTACGACTTATCAAACTTTTCCCACGCTCTCTTTATTCATCATAAATTAATATTTTCTGTCATCTTGTGGTAATTGGTTTCCATAGGCCAAGCAGATTATCTCAAGCTGCTCTAAGTCCGTTCTATATGCATGAGGTTTGCACTTATTAAAATCATACATAAAAAAGGGAATTAAGATTACCGATAGGAAGCTTAAGCTTAATAGAAAATGCCCACTGATGGTGAAATCTTAAGCACAGATATGAAAGTTTTCATTAGTATTTAACGCGTAGGCCCGTAATGCGTTCATTTCGATAGAGGATTGAAAAAATATTTGTAAATGCCGAATGCACTCACTTCTTAAAGTTTTGTAGACTTTTTTCCCTTCTTAGATTCAAAGTTCTTATAAGTCTTTAGGATGTGTTTGTTATCCAAGCAAATAATAAACCAGACAATATGAATATATGTTTTTCACCACCACGTGTTTCTTGATCCAAGAGAGTCATTGCCGTACAATACATTGTCCAATCATGCTTGTGAGCTGACATTTTTAGCGTTTTAATATTTGCTATTGATTTACTCTGAAGACAAAAATTGTTAAAGGTAATATATTTTATGATAAATGACTGGTTTCTGTATACAGACCTGAATATAATTTTTAAATGGCACATACATCATCCACAGAATACCTTACAAATAAAAAAAAACATTATATTCCACATACCAAAAATCTTGCAATATGAGTGGTCAAAATGAGGTCACGTGGTAAAGGATAGATTGCCTGTTTGGACGGTCGTAGGGATATCGAAAACTATCGATATATTTGAGATTCGCTGATCCCACAATTCGCTGATCCCACAAAGAGATACAAAAGTCAATAGCCAGACTATCTATACATCATGTTCTCTTCTCCCAGCTCGGAGTATAATCGCAACATGTTCCCATACATTTTATTCTCTGCCAATCTAGTGCACTTTTGCAGTGTTCTTCCACTCCAGGTCTTAATGTTCATCTATCAGTTGATTCCTGGCACCCCTCCTTGTCTTGTACCTTCTGCTTTTTCTTCCAGAATAAATTTCAAGAGACTCTGGTGTCTTTTGATTAGAATAAAGTGTTTTGCTCTCGTTTTTAACAAATCTTATAAGGATAGTTTGTGTAAGACCTGCTATTATCAATATTACTTTGTTACTTTTCATATCTTTCCATTGTATTCAAATCATTCTCTGTACACTCAAATGTCAAACGAATGAGACTTTCCTTTCCATAGTCTTTGTTAATGTCCATGTTTCTGCTCCATACACCAAAACAGACCAGATAAAGCAATTGATTCGTCCCATCCTAAGTGTAAATTGCTCTTTTGCGTTAAAAAAAAGCATTTCAATGGATGATTCAATTAGCACAATACCGGAAATTAGGACCTACTTGTAAGTGACCACGTGACTGGGTGACCTCGAAAAAGTGATGTCGCCGGACAAACCGCTACGCATCACGTGCATGGTAACACGCCTTATGTTTACCATAACAGACCATCAATAACTATTTCAGAGGAGGGCGACGTTGATTCTAATCCCCCTTAATCCCCACTTGGATATATCCTTGGCGTTGACGGTAGGTTATATGCATATTCTGCCTGGACGCTATTGTGTATAGCTTTTGGTCATTCGAAGGTATTTTAGGGTATCATCAGTCAAGGCATTGTCGGCTCTTGAAGTCGGAAAAAAGATAGAAAACTGTTAGGCGATAGAAGGTGGTTGGTGGGAAATAGAAAAAAAAGAAGGCCTTAAGTTTAAGAAAGTGCTGGTGACGGAAGTGATGTCGAGAAAGTGAAATCCCAGACTATCCTGATCATGAGGATAAAAATAAGTGAAAATAAGTGGATTGCAAGGGGTGTTATGAGAGGTATATTTAAAAAGTGGAAAAAGTGGCAAAAACGAAATTAATAATACAATTAAAAGAAAATTAAAAAACCAACCTCTTAAAAGGAGATTAAAACAAGGAATATGAAGAGAAGGTAGAATAGTACAGGTAAAGTACCAAGAAGTATAAACATTTAGAAAAGAAAGAAATTGTTAATGAATTGAACATTAGCGAGCCAAAAAGCAAGTTTAAATCACACTCAAACCAAAAGAACTAAACAAACCAAAAAATAAACAAACGTAGGCCTACTATTGAACAGAGAAAATATATATTATATGGATCAACTTTAAATGCGACGTATGCAGTTATCGAGATCACTAAAATGAAAATGAAATTATTATCGAGAATGCAGAAATCATATTATTTGATTAGTCTTAGATCTTTGAAATGAAATATATATTCAAAGCTACCGTAGTGTCGACCTTTCTATACAGGTCATCCATCTCTAACGGTCACCTACTGTTCAACAGTATGGAGGAGTATGTGATGTTACGACAGGGTAGAACCTGTATAGAAAGACCATCTGTTCAAAGTGGGTGGACTTATTAGACAGGTAGAATTGAACCTAAATTGCATAAATAAATATATACCAATGTCCACTGTGTCTTTAATAAATACAGTTAACACTAAATGTTTCATATCCCCTGTAATTTTGATGTTTTTGCATTTTTCGTAACTCAAGAATGAAAGGTGGTGTGGTTGATTTGGGGCTTTTTTGAATACTTTCATATGGAATGGAATAGTCTCAAGCAATTATAAATTGAGTGAATCATTTTTCACACATTCTGAAACTTGGTGAGGGGTTTGAATAATTCAGTTTTCAATAGTACTTATTTCCAGAATGGAATAAATGTCTCCTTTTCTTTTTCTTATTTTTTGTTTTATCTAGGTTAGATCTGAACTTATCACCGTTTTCACCTCCTGTTCCTTGTTGTATACATTTGTATCTGCGCTTTATTTACATTTATGGAAAGTGCTAGAGATTGAAAAGGCGCCGAAAGCTCAGAGACCACCTGTCTAAACAGTCATTTATCATGCTTCATTCTGTTCGCCGGAAATCGCCCCCCTTTTTTAATGGCATTTAATGCTTTACTTGTGATGTGTGTGTGTCTCTCTCTCCCTCTTTCTACAAATGTCATATTGGGTCAACAGATACTAAAGAAAAGAATGGACCTCCTTTCCCAGTTGTCATACCCCTGTAATAAATAGATATTAGGGAAAAAATGAAAAGTACATGAATTCAAAATACTAGTCTATAGTAGAATAATCAATGTACTATAACGTGATTGATCACTTGATAAACTTGAAGGTAATGGATTCAAACTCCGGCATATTTTAAGCCAGGTTTTTTTTATAAAATGTGGTTACCGCAACGTAGTAATGAACACTAGATATGATGCGTGTGTGTGTAATTGGGTTTTTACAGACGTGTATCAATCAATCATGATTATTTACGTCTGGGGACCGACCTTTAACATCACCATCTGAAAGACGTGACTCAGTTTCGAACCTGCGTCCTCGGCAGAAACAGGTTGAAAGTTCCATTGTTAGCTGGATTACAGGCGCACGCCACAACGCCCCGTTGCGAACAACCGTCTCTATTATGACCTTATCCAAGTGTGTTCAGTCCTTTACTTTGTCCACTTGGTAGAAATGTTACAATCGAATTTCTTGACAATTGCAGCTCAAGGAGCTTCATGTTTCATTGGTGCATAATGTGAGAAGGTGGTGCTGCAGAAAACATTACAGACAGTTCTTTAACAAAATGAAATTAAAACAAAAAAAAAGGATCATCTGATTGTTGCAGGGGCATTAGTGATCAAAGTAGAGTATCAAATATGTTACTTTCCTGTCTTTAGGGGACACGGAACCCAGACTTTTAAGAGTTTGTTTGCTATTGTTTGATTGAGATACAATCGCTTTTCTAGATGACTGCACATGCGAAGTCAAAACAGTCATGAAAATAGCTCCTGGCAACCCGTTGATCATTTATCGGTTTTCCTTCGACACCTCCTATGTTGGAGTCCAAACAGTTGACTTAAATTGGTGGCATTTAACGCCAGCTTTAAAAACAATTCGAGCGGCAAACCGTCGGGAATTGCAGCTTCTAATTTAGTATCTCGTGGCATTTCGGTTCGCAGCGGTTGATTTGACGTGAAAAGTACACTCGGTGTAGATAGTACCCCTTCCATATGGGAGAGGGCGTCTGTTGGGCCCGTAGAGAGAGGGTTGACACACCTTTATTGAACTTCCAGTTTAACCCTTATCTGCTTTTTAAAGTTGTTATGCTGAGAACTGATGATTCAGCTTTGCATTAAACTTTCAAGAAAATATTACAGAAAGGTTAGTAATGTTGCAACTTCTAGTGATAATTTAGAGTCTGAGATTCTTGAGTGGGATTAATTGTCTAATCATACAATGACTTGTGATGACCTTATTCGCACTTGGGATGGCCTTCTGAACATGTTACGGAAATGTAAATTTAGACACATCAAGATAGCTCGAAAAGCTTGCAGTTCGTTGCGGAATATTTGAAATGAAAAAAGAAATATTATTTTACGCAACGATTTGATGTTCATTCGCATGGAAACACAACATCCATTCGTTCTTTGAAACGATAAGCACACTCAACATTGCCCTGTGGTTTAGCCATTAGTCAAAAATACAAACATTCTTACAAAAGGCACATATAAACATACGTCAAATCATTTGCATCATGTGCTATGAGCTGCGAAAAGATGAGTGTTTTCCTTGAAACCTTGGGTTGAAACAAAATATACCAATGTGAATTTTTAATGAGTTGTTTTGACACGTTTCCTGGAAAATCGCATACATAATAAATAGACCACTCGAAAATAAATTTGTAATACACGGCATGTCCATACTTAATGATACAAGGAAATACCTTGTTATCACCGTACGATGCATTTATGAAAATATTGATTGAACAGGGTGGATGAAGGAAAATATGTAACATATACTAGGGATCATCGAGTAAGGAAACGAAAAGAGATATTGACTTGATATCTGAGAAATCGAATGATTACCATTGTAGGATATCAAGAACTCATCTATATGAATTTTTCGCCCCACCATCTTATGAAAAAAGCGAAATGAATAGCTAAATAATTCATAATAAATAATAACAGGAGAACCGATATGAAGAAAAATAGAACTTGATAAAAAGAAAGAGGAAAAGCAAATGCCAAAGCACTTAAGATTTCCCTTTTAACCACGATTAGATTGTAAGGCATGCTCGACTGTCATTATGATTACAAGACGCAGGTTAAATGTACAGGATACTTAGAAATTATTCGGGTACACGGTATGTCTTCAGTTTTCTGAATGCCCGTCATCTTTCCAATCATTGGAAATTGCACAACGAACCATGAAGTAAAACATAATTCGCTTTCCAACTCAATGTGGCTTTTTTGTCCATGCATAAAGAAGAAGGCAGGGCAAAGTAAGCTTTTACAAAATAATTGATGGCGTTTGTTTTCACGCTCGCCTGCCTCGCCAGATATTCATGTATGCAAGCGCAGACGATTAATGTGGTGAGCTCTCGCGCCTTTTCTGGGAGCCTGGGACAGCGAAAATGGCTCTTATGACGTCATGAAGCCTTTGCGAAAATATGAAGTAATAATTCATAACTACAAGGCAAGCTGGCAAAGAAAACAGTCCGGTGGAAAAAGCCGGTTGACCTCTTTCCTTCATCGATTTTGCTGATGAATTTTGATGAAGGACATGCTTGACTTCTTTTTCATGTTTATTGGGATCGAGAAAGATCTGTCGTCATCGTCATCGTCCTCGTCGTCGTCTTCTTGGTTGTTGTTTATATTGTCGTTGTCGTTGTTGTGTTCTTATAGACCGATGTATACATTTTTTAAAAGGGATTATGACTGTCAGGTCTTCAATTTCATATGCATGGCTATATTTTGCTCTTTAAAGATAAACGTCTCAAATACAAAATCTGCACTCACATATTTTCAGACCTTACAGTCCAAGCTCTAACATATTTCTTTAAAACAAGGGTAATTATGGAAAGGGGAATTTGATGTTCAGTGAAGCAATCTCTTGTTTATCTACTGTCTAAGGATGGTTTCTTTCGAAAGGAACTTCCATTTTAAATATGATGTTGGGCAAAAAAAAAGGGTATTTCGGAATTATCTTCGGGATTAGGGATATGGTTGAGATATGACTGGGTAAATCAAAACTTTGAATGTCTGTTGCATTATTAAAATAGAAAAGATTGCTAAAAATGAATATGTGGTTTAAGCTTCTACCAACCTTAGCATTTAGTAGGCAAGCTTACAAGGCTGGTAGAAGCTAAAACTGCATACAATAATAATAATAATATAATAATAGCTAGTTCTTATATAGCGCTTTTTAGGACCGAAGGCCCTCTCAAAGCGCTTTACAGATATATATATCATTATCCCGGTCATCGGATTCAGGCTTACCCGCACACAATGTATGCACATTCTCCACTCCCTGGGGAGCATTCAAGCCAGACGTCATTTTTACAAGCGCACACTTGCTAATCTAAGCACATTAGCTTTCGCATCCTACCGGGTACCCATTTAACACCTGGGTGGAGAGTGGCAAATGTGGATCAATGTCTTGCCAAAGGACATTAGTGCCGCGGTGGGACTTGAACCGCGGACCTTGTGATCCACAGTCCGGTGACATATCCACTCGTCCACGACACCTCTTTAACGACCTGCTTTAACGACCACCTGAATAGAAAGACCACCTGTCTACAGAGACCACATTTCTTTATTTCCCTTCAAAATGGTTTCACATTGCAACATGTAGCAAAGGAACATGTACTTAAAGACCACCTGCCTTGGAAGACCACTTTTCTTGTCTCACTTAGGTGGTCTTTGTAAACAGGTTTCACTGTATTATGATAAATCCAACCGATGAAAAAATTCGTTTGCTTAAATTATGTAAAATTTCATTCCTGCAAAAAACTATTTCTAAAGATATTTTTGTTGGTACTTTCTTTTCTTTGGTGCTAGTCTCGCATAATATGAAATTTCTACCAGAATACTTCGACCAAATATGATTTAATGACGCTATGTGACAGTGTGCATCAGACTTCAGAATAAAATTGCATTTATGAGAGGTACTAAATTTAAATGACCTATACGTTGATTGCTTATATGTTTTTTTAATACCTCCGTAACCATGGTTATTCGCATGATCCATGGTCATTGGAGACGTACTTGCATTCAGCTCTTGAAAAAGAAAGCATTCTCCCTGCAAGACCTCTCATGGCTATCTCTCCTGCAGATCATTATTTCGTATTTAAGGCTATGGTTTACGGCTGATCATCCAATGACATATTTTGTATTGTAAAAGTATGAGAGTACGTTTCTCAAGCAAAATTTCTTCGCAGATTTCCAATTGAGTTACCTCTATGCGAACATAACGTGATGAATGAGGAGAAAGAGTGCAAGAAAATAAATAAATAATATATATATATATATATATATATATATATATATATATATATATATATATATGTAGAGAGAGAGAGAGAGAGAGAGAGAGATAGAAAGAGAGAGAGAGAGAGAAAGAGACTGAAAGAGTAGGAGAGAGAGAGAGAGAAAAAGAGAGATGAAAAAAACACCAGCAAAGGCCTAAAAGTGGAGAGAATTAGAAAAGAAATTAGAAAAACATAGGTCGGATAAGAGAAAAGGAAAATAAAATGAAATAAAGATTTACAGAAAATGGAAAGGTAGACGAAAAGGAGAACTCAGGGGGGTTGAGAGAGAGAGAGAGAGAGATAGAGAGAGCGACAGACAGAAATATAGAGACTGAGAGAGGGGGACATGTAGTTCAGGTCAATATCTGCATTATGATTTATTTTCCAAGGGAAGCCTAAACGCTTAGTACATGACGAAAATAGCAACCGTTGATTTAGTCCTAAACGGCCTACTCAATCACAATGAAATTCATTAGCAATACACCGGTTGCCGACGCGCAGCAAAGTTAAACAGGTTTTGCGTGATTGATGACGGTGAAATATAAAATCGATATAAACACTTTTATCCATATATTTCTTCTTTGTTATTTCAACATAGAAGGGATCGTTGTATAGCAAAGGATTTTAACATATTGAAAGTGAGATGTCTTTTGACTCGTGTTTTGAAAACATCGACTGTGACGTTACTGGGTGGTATAGTGTTTGTTAAATCTGTGACGTCGTATCTTATTTGTTGTTGCTCGATTTGTAGGAGAGGCTGCAGTCGTGAGGGTTAAATGATTCTAAAGTTGCGTACCATTTCGATACACACATCTTAACATTTCGTGATGACGTGTATTACTTATTATAGTTGGTATTTATTTCAGTGCCATTTAACTCTTTACGCGTTTGCGAACGAAACGCAGGGCCGACGGTGCACTGGTGCGAAAAGAACGCATAAAGATATATAATACGATTTTCATAATTGTTTTTACTGGGAAATTATCATGACGCACATATCTAACATTTATATCATATAGCATATAGCAACTCAGCAAAGTGTTTTATTTACGAAACACAAAGAAATTATTCGAGAAATTTTAAGGTTATAAACATGTCTTTTATATTATGTTAAATGTAATTATATATCATGATCAGTATGTGAAATAAGACACCTCGGTAAGAGGATAAGAAAAAGAAAAATCAAATATTTATAGAAAAAGAATGATGATGATGATAATAATAATGATGCTAATATGATACATGATATGATGATTGACAAGAAAAAGTAGAAGAAGAAGCAGAAGAAGGAGAATAATTATAATAATAAGTTGAAGAAGAAGGAGGAGGAGAATAAGAAGAAGAATAATAACAAGAAGAAAACAAGTAAAAGTAATTGCGTCTTTCGACTGTGTTGTGTTTATTTGTTTAATAAACGGCGGCTTATCCGTTGGCACATTTTTTTTCAGGCAACTAGTCCCTCTGCAATTAAATTCTTTAGCTTCGCCCCTGATGGTCATCATAGCATGTCTGTTTTATTTTTACAATGACTCACGGGTATTCCGGCTAACTACATGTGGAATGATTAAAAAGCATACCCAGGGAATCAAGCCAGAAAAGATGCATTTACGGATCAACAGATCCAATAAATAAGTAAATGAGAACGCGTCCCGTGCGAGCAATTCATCAAGGGGGCTTCTCCCGTATTTTGTGCCGATCACGCACAGACTTCATTCATATTGCACGCACTAATCTTCCCCTTGTGTATTTACAATAACTTGGATCCATGTTCACCAAGTGGTGTGGGCGGGGTTGACGTGGGTGGCGTTTTGCCAGGCCCGGGGCTCGGGACGTGTAGTGGTATCCGAAAACGAACAGTATATCAATCAAGGCGATGGTAGTAATAGAGCTATAAAGATGAGACCAGAGACAAAAAAAAAATCATCGAAATTGATCGCCCTTTTAGGATAAAGTGATATGTAAGGAATTTCTTGTGATCAAGTTGTGACGTAGGCTGTTCTGCGAGGAAGCCTTTCGGACTGTGAGGGTGGCTACTCGAGTTCACTGTTATAAAAAGTGCATGTGCTGTTATTGTTATGTCGGTCAAAAAAACAGAACCTAAGGCAAACATCTCCACTGAATCTCTTTATTCGCCTTAATTGCCAAAGTTAATATTGCGCATCGTAAATTAAAGGTACATCAAATGCAGATGACACTACGATTGGCTCTGTACCTTAGCCGCTCCTGACGACAGCCAGAAACTGACAGATCAAGAGTCTACTTTAGGAATTGTGGGGGTGTCTCTTCGTATTATGTAAGTGGACAACATGTTAAGGAACAGAGAGACTGAAGACGGGAAAGTTTCTTCAACCCTTCACGTTTGTCTTCACCTCTCTTTTTTCCATGTTTTTGCCGATTTGGCAGAGCTATATTGCGCATCGTAAACACGGTAACAAAAGGTCCATCAATCGCAGTGGCGTAGCATAATTCTAGTGGGAGGGGGGGGGGGTGTCTCTTTTACATTCCTTAGATGGACGAATGACGATGGAGTGGAGAGTGTATGTAGTAATGTCTCCATAAATTATTCCACTCAATTTTTGTTGCCAATTATTTGTGTCTGTTGTGTGTGTGAGTATGACTGTGTGTGTATGTGTAAGGGGGGGGGGGCACCCCATGTTCCTTATTTTCTGTGTCCATGGTATTTTCTCATTTAAATGCAATATTTCTTGCAGCCAATTAATTTTTGCTCATTAACTGTCCTACAAATGCGTGGGAAGTGCAATGCAATATGATGTGATTTTCCCCCTGTGTACGTGAAGTAATTACTGGCAGAAATCAAAGGCTGTTTAAATTCAAATCTGGGCTTATTCATACTTTATAACGAATAGTATGGGGCACATTGAAATTTATTGAAGGATATGTTAGTATAATTAATATATACAACTATATAACCTTCAATAAGGATACTGAAATGATTTATTAGTTTCGTGGAGAGAGAATGAGGTGACAAGATAAATTTTGTTTAAAACTACCTTTCCTAGGCAAACATGTGTACTCCAGTATTGAAATTTATCACGATTTGCAATATCCTTAAAAGAAAATAAACACAATTTCGTTTAAGCGTTTTTTTGCATTTTTATTTTGCATTATCAACATTATGCCCATAGCGCACGAGGCATCATTTACAGGCGTATGAACCCGTCATCAACTGGCGCCATATTTGACGCGCCAAGGATTGAAGAGTTGCACCGGATAAAATTAAAAATTACATGCACACATTTAAAACGATTATTTACCCTTCGCACATGAGGCGTTATTTGCCTGACGTTGAACAGCGTCAGTAATTGGCGCTTCCTTTTACGCTTCAAGTGAGAGTGACATCCACACAAAATTATAGCAAATGAACAATAACACATATCGCCTTGATTGTACGTCAAATACCTCCACAGTAAGACGATGTTAACCTGTCTTCTACCCTTTTCATCATTGCTTGCGTCCTTTCAAACGGCCATATTATCCTTATACTCGAGGCATATGATGAACCATGCCCCTGACGTAAGGTTGCGTCAGTGGCTGATGCTGTCTTTGACGTGCCATGTCATAGAAATGTTCCACAATATATAAAGGACTTTCAAATGAACAGTAACAAATTGCAGTGATTTATTGACGCATCGGCCGTCAAAGGTTTGATTAGCGTGGCTAATAACGCAATCAGAATGACGCGTGTACCGTCAGTAGCTAGTACTAATCTGTAATCATATTTTGAATATGGAATACACAGTCACAATGTGTAAACGAACGTATCTCCGGTTTCCTTCTGTTTTTTTTAAAAATCGTTTACAAGTTAGATGATCTTTAAAAGGATTGGGTATCTTTGTCTCAGATTCTAAACAAAATCCTGGATTTAGCTCATGCTGCAATCATAATTCTAAACCTTTTGGTCAGTCAGGAATCCCATGACGTTTACAAGCCGATCGCCCGTCTGATTAGCAAGATAATTATGATTGGAATTTGAAATTTCAAAAACCATTTTCCCAACGTTTTTTTTATAACACTACAGTCTATTGGGGAAAATGAGTATGGTAAAACCGGTTACTTAAAGATTTGTACTTTTTTGAGGCACTTCATGATTAATTTGAAGCTCAATTTTTTTTAGGAATTCAATATTACACCATATCACAGACGCTGATAACACGTAGGGCCATGCATCTCAGATTTGGCATTGTTAAACAATGACTTTAAAAGATGGGTTGTGCATAGTGGTGCGTATGAATTCATCACGGCAAATTATAATTTTCAAATGAAACTATGTTCTTTATCGCAGCTCTTTTAAAAAGCAATATCTACCAATTATTAATTACGCTTGTCAACAATTTAAAAAGACAACTCAATCCCCGCTTGCTTCTGCCGTCACGTCGCCATGACGACCATTTGTCATCTATCCCTTGAGCTATTGAACATGCCGCCTGCACATTTTTAGACGCTATAGTGAGGGCTATATTGGAAAACATTCGTATTATTAACGATATATCGCCCGTACGTGAGGGGTTTGCCGCTATCTTCATTAAAATCGACCAATGGTTTAGTCCTGAGGAGACTAGGTGCAGAGACTGAGCTGGGACTTGCCATCGCGTGCCGAGCGATCATTTTACGAAGGTCATTTGGGAGGGAGGAAAATGAAGAAGAAACAGAGAGAGAGGGAGATAGATGGAGTTAAAAAGATGAAAGAGCAACAACGAAACAGGCTGTGAAGGCAAAGTGAAGATTATACATTAGCATAATATCTAAAATACGGCCTCGCTTCCTCGTCGTGGAGGCAACTTGGAGTCAAATGGTTTCATGTACCGAGAATGAGTGGAAAAAGGGGTAAAAATGGAGGCTTGACGTCGTCATGGCAACGCGAACGTCAGACGGGGCGGCTGCTAGGCGACAATGTTTCTCGCTAGCCACAATGTTTTAAACGAATCCCCGTGTCTTCCCAGTAAACGAGCAAGTGATGCGAGGACTGCAATCCCCCAACCGCCGCGCGCCCGAGGGGCAAATCTCCCCCAGCCTATCGGTTAAAAGCTTTAATCCTCTTTATGCGGCTACTTGTTGTAGGCACTCAACTCAAAGAATATTCAAGCTTAAAGGATTCGATGCATATCATTCTCGGGATGTGTCCTACAAATCGTCTGTGGTAGCCTACCTAGTTATTATTCTAGAAAATGGTCTGTGGTATTACCTACCTAGTTAATATTCTAGGAAATCACTGTTACATCATATTATGTTTTGAATAATTATAACAGAAAGTACAGAAAGTTATGCAACAGGAAAAAAAGATTATTTTTAACAATTAATTGACACAACTTTGTGTCTGTAATCCTATTGTGACACACGGTTTTGCTTAGATTTATGATATATTGACAACATGAATGTGATGTAATACATGTAGTTATATTGATAACTCTCTCTCTCTCTCCCTCTCTCTCTCTCTCTCTCTATCTCTCTGTCTCTGTCTCTCTCTCTGTTTTCTATTTTTTTTCTATCACATTTGTCACATTAATGTGATGTAACAATTACATAGGTAACTCTTTACCTCTCTCTATGTACTTTGTACTCTATTGTAACAGTACGGCCCATATTTTACTTTTTTAACATAATATATTTAACTAAAAAGGTAAAATGAATTAGGAGCCATGACAGGTGGGGGGGGGGGGAGGGGCAATGCCATACCATATATGCATGTCTGTTTAATAGGTGGTTGCAATGTGTGAAATACGGACGAAATATAATACAATCAGCCATTTCTTGCGAGCCTGCAATATATGGTAATGCATTTTTAATGCATCAATTGATACACAGTATCCTCCGTATTCTGTCATATACGGATATAATAAAAGTTGGAGCAGTCTTTCGTATACCCAATATGCTGATCCAGCTGTGCATTTGGGGGAATTAATGTCAATGTAAAGTTTCGTTGTGTTTTCTCATCGATTCAAAAAGCCATTACGGGGGCTGAGAAAGAGATTTGAAGTCATGATTTAAAGTGTCATTGCGTTGGGGAGTGAATTTTGAGGAGAGTGTCGAGGCTGTATTTTTTTTCAACGACAATCAAATGGTTTAACTTTGTGTTAAACAAAAAAGAGAACCATAAGGAGAGTGGTAATTGTCAACGTGAAACTTACAATCAAAACATTGCAATAGCTTTATCATTTCAATATTATATAAAGAAAGAAAATAAAATGTACACACACGCATATAATGTTTAAAACTGCTTTAGATTTTATTGTAAATTATATGCAGTATTGTTTATACATAGGCCTATGAAACAATCAATAACGACAAATTTAATTCATGGATTGATTGATACTACACATATTATAAACCGGAGTATGTAATGAAATTTAATTAAAGTTTATTACGATAGGTTGTCGCTTAAAAAGAAACTGTGAAGAAATATTCATTTTCTTTTCAAATCTTTTCAATTTCGACACTAACATGTATATAGGCTTTTAAGTTATTTAAAATGTCATTGTCAAGTCGCATTTACCTCGAAGCAATGAATGATTGACTTCTCTTGTAGAAAGGGAAGTGATGTCTCGAACAGATCGATGAGGGGTGAGGGGATTGGGGGTTGAGACACATTAGATTTAGTTGTATTCCTCTCATTTCGAATACCCTTTTCCGATACAGATAGCTGGAAGTTTGACGAGTCCATCAATTCATTTTTTAAGAGGAAGAGAAAGACATGGGGGTGTTTCACAAAGACTAAGATTGAATTTAAGTTGGATTTAACTATGGCAGGCCGTTCATGCCACTGCTCTCACCATTATGATTTAAGATAATATTTTGTCCTTCAATAATGAATTATCAAAACATGTAAATTCTGTAGATTTGTGACCGTGATTTGTACGTCCCTTGAGAGACCAATGCCAGTAAATGGTGAGAGCAAACAGTGGCATGAACGGCCTGCCATAGTTAAGTCCAACTTAAAGTAGATCTTAGTCTTTGTGAAACACCCCCCATGAAACATACAGTGGCCAGTGGCGTGTCCAGGTGTTCACAAATGGGGTCTCTTACACTGTGTAAGAAGGAATATCCTTGTATGACGGTTGAACTTTTTGAACACATCATGATGTATTTTTTCCCTTCACAGAATGAACTTTCTAATTACACACTTTACGGGCAAAATCCTTGCCCTTGTCATGTAAATTGCTCTGCATGTATATTAATTTGCAATCGTTGAGAGCTTGTAAGATAAAGGCGAGGGACCCCATCGAACATATACATCAATAACGTGTATGGCTTGATGAGTTTACATCGACGGAAGGGTGAATGACTTCCACCATGGGGAAGACTAATGGGCCTACTTAAGTATGTACTGAGAGTCATTACTTCCATTTATTACCGACGTCGGGGCTTGTTTTAAGTCAAGATCGAGTATGGGTAATGTGATTACACTGTGAAAGCGGTTACGCATGTCGTTTTTACCGAACGTTCATAATTCCGAAGGTTTATAATTCCGAAGGTTCGTTGTTCTGAAGTCTGAAGGTTCGTTAGTCTGAAGTTTCGTTACTGTGAAGGTTCGTAACATTGAAGGTTTGTTTTCTGAAAGGTCGTATTCTCGAAGGGTCGGAAAATAGTGGTCTCGAACTGTTTGACGTATTGTCAATTTCAATTTTTTCTTTTAAACATTAGCTTCAATGAAACAGGATGTTAATATTGATGAATTTCATGAAAAGGTGCATGTTTATGGATTTGGTGAACCCTGCCATAATATGGAATAACAGGGAAAAAGACTGAAAATAAGAAGTGAAAAAAGATCAAACATTAAACAAAATATTCGTTTGCATAGTTTCTCTGAAGGCCTTCGTACCCTGGGGGAAAAAAAATTCCCTTAGTCTTACGAAGAAGAAGAAAAGACAATCATTTGCTTTTATTTCCCTGCGTTTTCATTTAATGTTTTATCTTGCCTTCAAGGGGATGCTATTAGTATGCATATGCGTCATATATATCGATCAAAATGCATCAGTAACGCCCCATATTCTGAAGGGGAAAACCCCTCATAGAACGAACAAATATGATTGTAAATCATTGTTAACTCGCATCTATACAATTAAAGATACTATGTCCCTTTTGCAGCCAAAATCAAATTCTGTAGAACTTTGCAGGAATTATGAATATGTCATGTATGTCCTATCTGTGAAATTTAAACGTTAGCAGTGTCCTAATATTCAAATTATGCAAGGAAACCCGTTTACTTGCTAGACTTCACTGTCAGACACTATTTAGTGACTGACCGGCTTTTTCATCTTTGGTAATAACATACATAAAATGAGCTGTAAAGGGTACATGAGCATTTGTCTACATCAATAACCCACTTCTTGTAATGGCCAAAATTAAACTGATTGAATCTTTGCGCAGCACAAAACGTACGACCATTCGGTACAATGGTCTGACAAATCAGACTATTACTTACTGGCTCTATAGCTCCTAAGTCGATTCGACAACTAATAGTCGTTATTTTCCCACTTAAAGACATTTTCAAGCCCCCCCTTTTTTAGGGAAGTTCTAAATTAGTATTGTCTTTCAAATGCCGTTGGAATTTAACCTTTTCATTGTTTTCGTCCTGCAAATGGGACATATTACCTAATGTCGGCCACATAAAGGAAGACGGGAGCGGAAGTGAAGGCATTAGTGATAGTTTATATATGCTAAATGACATGAGAGCTTTAACTTATTCATGTTATATACCCTTTAATGCTCGGAAAACAGGTCGGGTTGTGTTAGTGGAACAAGTATATTGTCAACCATAATATTTGAGAAATAAGAGTTTTGGTACAGCTATACCCTGTTGGTATTATCCAGTGCATTTAAAGATGATTTTGAGTACCTGTTATTGAACTTTGTTTGAAAGAAACTGCCTAGAGATTATTATGAATGCTTATTAGTGAAAATGTTCTGATTGTCTACAGCTTTTTAGAGAGAGAGAGAGAGAGAGAGAGAGAGAGAAATAAAAAGGGGGGATTTTGTACCCTGGATATATATTTTTCATTTCATTTCATTAGATATATTTTCATTTTAAAACATTAACATTCAACAATGTAAAACAGTGAAATATGCAGGGCTTGGTTGATCATCATAGCAATTGAACAAGCTTACAATAAATACATGTAGAACATGCCTTGCGTCATAAAGAACTAAAACTTACGTAAATTATTCCATAGTGTACAAGTAATTGCATAATTCGACCGCACCTTAACACATCTTTACATACCCACACCCGCACGAACTAACACAGGTATTATATTGATATATAATTGGGTATATAGGACAATACAAACGTGTAAAGCTGTTAAATCATTTTCTAGTTGCCCCAAATACACCAGACAATAATGTTTCAACGTACTCTTAATACTTTTAAGGAGGGCCCTGGATTGGCATCACAGTGCGGGGGCATTGCCCCAAATGAGGAAGAAGGAAAAACAAAAGTGCATTTCTTGATTTACATGTACAGTGATTCATAACCTACTTACTAATGTTGTGGCTGTATTATTAAGGCAACCAGTCGTGTATGAGAATGAGTATTATTAGCAACGGGTTTCTCGGTTCCTCCTGCATCCATCTTGTAATTGTAGACGATTTCAAAAGAAGACATTCGGTCTTGTAATAAAGGGTATTCGTTTTTTCATGGATATTAGCTAGAGTCACGATGTTCTGACAAATTTGACTTTTCCTTTTTCTCTTGTCATTCCTTGTATGCTTTTTTCCCGTATCTTTATATGATGCCTAGGAATTCGGTTTGAAACATCATCCGAGTCATTTTCAGTATCCTTCCCTCTCATGCACGTTCCATCATTCTTCGCGAGTTCTTCGATTCATTCAAGATGTGCACACAAGGATGCTGCAAACGTTGACCCACCCCTTTGTTCCCGCCCCTCACCTTTTTTAGATTTAAACCCGGCCATCTTTCCAGCTTATCCATTAACGTTAAGCGGCTGAGGGAGTGAAGTGACACTTCCTACATGTCCGCCGCCCCGCCCCCTCCCAGTTTCCTCCCACCATCATCAAGTTTTTACCTAACTTAATAATGCGCCTGATAGCGATGGTGGTGATGGTGATGGTCGGGAGGGATGATAGTAACCCAATACCCCCTTTCCCCTCGCGTTTCATGCTTTTCATGCTTTCACCCTTTTCGAATATCGTATGCCTGTTAGTAATAAGGGATAGTGATGGGATGCATCCCTACCCTGCCCCTCCCCCTTTTTGCATTTCATCCGCCAACCTTCTCCGATAACTAAGACCTGTTCGCGGTCGGGGGAGTGAAGTGATATCAAGAATGAAGAGGCGCCATTTAAGAGCCTCTTAGAATTCGCCTACTTTTTGATCCATTATCTTTCATATGTATCTGTCCAATTAGAAATTCCCCATTGAACGAGAAAATCCGCTTTCACATGTCATGATAATTTCAATCTTGTTTTAATTCACATAGATCTTACTGGACAAATAGGTGAACCATAGGTTGACTTTAATGACACCTACATTGTTGGAAACGTTTTAAAACTGCTGCGTCTCGACGGCCCCTCTATATATCAAACATTGATGCTTTCAAACGCGCCCACTTCTGTCTGACAAGCAGTTAGATCCATCTTTTGCTACAATATATTTGTGGAAAATGAGGCAGTTGAATGAAAAATATGAATAGCAAATGTCTGACTTCTCACTTTGCAATATGGCTTGCCAAATTTAGTCACGTTTTAGGCGTAAAGCGAGGCTATCTAAATGTCACAATCCGACGATGTAAATCAAAGAATTGCCCATCATCGCGCGTGTCATATTTGATACTCGTTCATAGTCTATGACCCGGCATCACAAAACTACCTTAAAGTCGCCAGAATTTAAACAAATATATTTTTATTTAGGTCTGATTCTAAAAGAGTAGATGCTCAGCCTTAAAAACATATATCACTCATCACAACTATTATACCTCGGTCCCACCAACAAGGCCGACACCAGTCCGACACTGGTTGGAAGAAGAACGGGCAGCATACATTTCCCGAAATGGATCGATCTTTAGCTCTCCAAATGAGCAAAAACAAATCTCTCTGCCACATTCTATTTATCACTGGATATACAAAAGGCTTCATGATTTTCAAACTATTTCAGTGCAAGATCAACCGGTGTTTAAATGGATGTCATCGAGGTAATAAAATCCAAACATGGATAATTGTACAAAGCCATGGTGTTGCAGAAAGCAGTCCTTCTGTTAATTGGTGCCTATTGTTCTGTGCAAGATTGCAGAGGGGCGAAGAAAGCGGCAGATCAAAAACTTGAGACACAAGGCAATTATTCAGTCCAAAATAATGTCTATGGTAACGTGGTGGCAATGGTTTTAAAATATTAATATTTAAACCCACTCTCTTCAGAAGAAGAAGAAGAAGAAGAAGAAGAAGGAGAAGAGGCGGAAGAAGAAAAAGAAGACGAACCTGTGTTTGTGTTTATATAAAAAATGTTGACACGACAAATTTGACAGGAAGACAGTAACAACCACAATCAAAACAAGCAAATAATCAAACCGAAAAAACACAATGATGCTGCTCAAAGAATGTTAATATTCTTGAAATGGCGTGCGACCTCTTCAAAGCTTTTGTTAAATTAGTCAGAAGTCGACCCTCTCATCCCCTCTCTCCCTCTCTCTCTCTCTCTCTCTCTCTTTTCCCTAAAGTAGGTCATTTGCTATTGAATGCCCTGCTTCCTCGGGTCAGCTTGCCAAATCAATATGTAAGATACCGGCAACAGCAAAGGCTAATCGACAGCATATGTTTCTCGAATCCTTCCAAGAGCAAAGATGAATTACACTTACACTTACGGCGGAAGGGTACTTCATGATTAAAAGCGACGACATATCGCTGAATTCTACGCATGAATGAATTATTCAATATTGTTGATCTGAATTCACTTAATTAAATATAAACATGAGTAGTTGGTATGCGATTACATCGCGAAAGAAATTGTCCAGAAGAGCAATACCGAATACTTGATTATGCAGTACAAAAGAATCGATGTATATGGTGAGGTTTTGCAATAGTTTAAATGAAAATGAAAATAAATTTTGCCTGCACAATAAAATGGGTTTATGGCACTACACAGATACAAGTTTGGTTCAAACATTTTAGCTATTTCTTGTCGTATACGTGGGCATTTGAGGAGCAATACTGATCAGTGGATATTTCTACCATAATATTCTTCAAATTTGGCCTTTGACAAAAACATGTTTTTTCTTCTCATTTCAAACATACATGAACATTCTGTTTAAAGGCATCGTTTAACAATGTTAAATCTGAGATGCACGACCCTACGTGTTATCAATGTCTGTGATATGGTGTAATATTGAAGCCTTAAAAAATCGCGCTTCAAATTGATCAAGAAGTGCATCAAAAAAGTAAAAATCTTTGAGGGCCGGTTTTACCATACTCGTTTTCCCCAGTAGACTGTAGTGTTATGAACACCGTTAGGAAAACGCAAAATTTGGTTTCGATTTCCAATCATAAATATCTTGATAATCAGACAGGCGATCGGCATGTAAAAGTCATGGGGTTCCTGACTGACCTAAAGGTTTATAAATTATAATTATCATTGCAGCATGAGCTAAATCCAGGATTTTGTTTCAGAATCTGAGACAAAGTTACCGGATCCCTTTAAGAGTGAGCTACTTGCTTAAAGAATCGTATCAATGCAATAACCGGTACATGTTTTCATTTTCATTTTCATGTAACAATGACAGGGTCATTCTTGGCATGGCGAGCCATGTGCGAAGTCGACCTTCCTTATAGCAGGTCCTTGGGCGGTGTTTCTGGAAGGACCCTAATGAGTTTCCTGACCACGTAAAAAATTATGAGAAAAACATGGAGAAAAAGAGAGAGAGGGGGAAAGTGAACTAGGGATAGATTTAGATTAAGAGGGAGAAAGAACTAGAGACGGATAATTAAAGAGGGGGAGAGAGTGAGACAGAGGGAGAACGAGAAAGGTCGAAAGAGAGGGAGAGAGGGAGAGAGAGAGAGAGAGAGAGAGAGTGGGTGTGGGTGTTGGGAGAGTTGGGAAGAAAACTCCAGATATCAGAGATTCATTTCATACGTGATCCATTTTTAAAGCAATCTGAAGGATTGATATTACGATCAGGTCATCATATTTTTGTCATTAACCAGTTTAACCTTTCTCGGGAATCTAGGTTTCGATGGCAGTCGGAGTGCACCTGGAAATTACCGGATTAAGGTAATCTCAAAAGTGCGCCAGGGGTTTTAAGAGGTCAACAGCGAAACACTTGAATAGTGCGGTGAAGGGTTTGAAGAGTGTTGCGCGCTACGCAAACGTTTAAACTACAAATGGGCGTTTTGTTTTCTTTCTCTACAAGTGATTGCTAGTTTGTTTTCATTCGACAAATATTAACCCGAATGATAGATACAGAGAGATTGGACAAGAGGGGGAGTCAGAGAGAGAGAGAGAGAGGCATACAGATAGAGAGATAGGGGAGAAATGGAGAGAGGGAAAGGGAGAGAGAGAGAGAGGGGGAAAGAGAAATAGAGAGAGAGAGGGAGAGAGAGAAGGAGAATGAAAGAAAGGGAGACAGACATACAGATAGAGAGATAGGGGAGAACGGGAGAGAGGAAAAGGGAGAGAGACAGGGAGAGAGGGGGGGGGGGGATAGAGGGGGAGAAAGAGAGAGAAATAGAGACTATTAACAGGATCAATGGAAAGGGTGAGGCATATGTCGGAAGAGGAATATAAAATACAAAATAATTGCGAGAAATGAAGGTAGAGGAAGAGAGATGGCTAAAATACATTCCGAGAGGAAAAAAAAGACTAATAAAGACAAATTGCTGGTGCAGTCAGAATGCGAACACAAGCTATCTCTTGTAAAATCACGATAGATAGAGATTCAATAGTGTGGGAAATTGAGCATGAAATAGTCCAAGGAACAGTACAGGCATAGTAACAGGAATAGTGCAGGTTCGAATCAAAAGCACCATTTGCCATTGGTACGATAAAACAAGGGTAGTGCTATCTTCATTAGATATGAAACAACTTTGTTCGTGTATATACTGTATGTGATATGAATTTCAAGCTTCCCTGATGAAGGAGACCTTTGTTTAACATTCATAATATTATTCCTTTTTTTCCAGCCATTATACAGGAAAATGGATGTGATATAGTGTAAGGGAGGGCATGCAGGGGATACTTATACAAACACTATAACGAGAGAGAGAGAGAGAGAGAGGGGGGGGGGTTTGGGGTGGGAAGGGAAGGAAAGACTGAAGGGAAAAGGAAGAAAGGATAATCGGGAAGATGCGTTAAAAAGCAGAAAGGTTTACAAGAGTTAATTCTTGCTATTTTACCAGAAAGGGGGAACCACAGGGCGTTCAAAGTTCCTCTGATTACTGTTAACGTTGTTGATCTACCCTCATCTTCTTCTCATTCTGTCCATACCCGATACCGGATCCATAGGGATTCCTGTATAGGACCTAGCCGATGTACGTCCCATCTTTCAAATGTCCAAATGATCACAAAACTAATCGATACTAATTGCAATGTACCTACGTCATACGGGGCTTACAAAGGTACATTCCGATTCCCTCCCTTTGACGGAACCCTGTGTATTTCTGGATAAGCCACTGAATATGAAAATTAAAATCCTATTTGGTTGGTGGGGGTGGGTTGGGGTTGGGTCTAAAAAGTACGGTGACAGTATCAGGATATGAATTATGATTCGTGTGGATTACCAATGACTGTATATCCTAAAAAAACATTTATCTAAACATTTTTGTTTGGTATAGTAAAAATAAAAGAAGATCTTAATATCTACTAGTTTTTTTTAAAATATGTTATAACATTTATCACATTACGTGGCTCCCTAATCTGTACTACTACCATATTGATTTTTTTCAAAAGTTATTTTTAATGATCTGTAACTTTTTACGTTACCTTCCGTGCATGGATAGTTAAAGAGCTCAAGTCCTGGGTTTTGTTTTCCCTTTTCCCTCCTTTTTCTTTGTATGTCTTTGTCATAATGTCTCTGTTCCTTTATTGCTGAAGTATCAATAAAGTTTTGTACCAACTATTCAGAAACTTCCCCATCCTTCATTTCATACCACCTTTCCTCTTTTCCCGTTTTCCAATACTGATCGTTGTAGAGTACATGCTTCTGCGACACTTGCTCCGCGTCATTTTACTACACTAAACCGAATTGCAACTTCAAGCGTGGACCAAAGACTCTACATAACCCTAACTTTAACCCTAAACCTAACCTAAAACCCGACATCAACCCTTACCCCCACTCCTCCATGAGCGGTATTTGACAATTTATATCAAGGAAATTTGCTTTGCATACTTTATATTTTGCTACATCGGGCAAGCCTCTGACAAGCTTTCCAGTCGTCAAGAAGGAAACAATGTTCAAAATAAGCATTCGATTAATAAATAGTTTGTGTTCGGATCACCACCAAACTTCCCCCTTTACTCCCCCTTTCGAGGGCAGAATGTGCAACGGGATATGCAAATACAAGCCGGTGGATCTCAGACGTATTCATTCCAGTCCATCACACGTGAAGTCGGTGATCAGTCATCCTCGAAAAAACGGAATAAATCATATTTGATGAATTGACCCGCGAAAGTGGCGTAGTTACAAGAAGCACAGATGATACGTGCACTCTACCCCCTCCTCCTAGCCCCCAAATGAAAGAGGGTAAGAAATAGAAAGAAAATGTGACGAAATGAAACTAATAAGAATAGAAGTAATATGTATAGCGCAAAATGATTATATTTCAATTCACATAAAAATATTATTTAATATTAAAAATACCACATTACTGCAAGGAAAGATGAGCCTTCGTGGATTTCTTAAATGTATCGAGAAGAGATAGTTGTATTCCTAAATGCTAAATAATTCAACAGAGCAGAGGCGGATGGTATGACAGGGAAGAGGGGAAAAGACAAGAAGAAAAAAGACCCCTGGGCCACCTCCCACACCATCCCCTGAACAGTAGCCTTGTACATTTACCCTTTATTTTCCTCGTAAGACCCCCCCCCCGCAATCGTTCATGTGCCGTCCCAATGGATGGATTCACACTACCCGATTGATCTACGAGATGCCACCGTACCCTTCATTTTCCTCGTAAGACCCCCCTCCGCAATCGTTCATGTGCCGCCCTAATTGATGGATTCACGCTACGCGATTGATCTACGAGATGCCACCATACCCTTCAATTTCATCGTAAGACCGCTCCCCCACGATCGTTCATGTGACGCCCCCAATGGATGGATTCACGTTACGCGATTGATCTACGAGATTCCACCGTACCCTTAAGTATGGAAAAAATACCCACTTCTCACATAACGGGGGTAATACTATACCCTCTTCCGGCACTCTCGAAGCGCATGTAGAGTGCTTTCGCCTTGGATTTATGTTGGATGTTAGTTGCGGAGGAATACTATAGTCAGTGTACACCCATTCATATTTTTCATTCCTTCATTATTTCCCTAAAAGATTGCCTTTCATGCAATGTTATAAAATTGTGTCATAATGAACTTGTTTGTGGGTTCATAATTATGGGCGCTACATAATTAGTTTAGTTATTGCAAGGATGATACATTTATTCTATAGATGGCTAAATACAATTAAAACAAAACTGTTATTGGTCTCAACCTTTATGAGATCAACTCAGAAGCTCTTCCAATACTCCAATCTCATTGTATTGAAATGTATCATGTTCGGATTATGCAAAATTGTTATTTCTATGTTCTCATATTTGAATTCAATGGGTGACGCGGGAGAATACTGAAAGTGCCTTAGGTTCTATTGTTGATGGTCCTTGCTTTCATATTATATTTTCCATACTCTTTGTCTTCTGTGTAATATCATCTATTCTAATGGGGCACATAGACGATGAACTGTTGTCATGATTATGTTTCGTACTTCATAAGTAAGACTTTGTATGATTGACATTCGTTTTCTATAGATTTTAGCTACAATGTAGGAAGAACGTGTCATTGGTCTCACATCTGTAATTCCACTCTTGCAAAACATTCGCATAATGCAATCGGAGGAGCTTAAACATAGGAAAGGGACAAAAACGAGAAGAATCAAACAATACAATAACCTTATACACACTCAAGAATATATGCGGAACCATCACTAATGGTTTAATTGAAATAGAAATATCACAGAAAAGAGAGAGAGAGAGAGAGAGAGAGAGAGAGAGAATGAAAGCAAAATCGAGCGACTAAAACACAATTCGACACATTTTTATGAAAACATACACCTATCACATCATTTGTATTCTTAATGAAAACCATAATGGTTAAGACGGATAAGTTTCCTGTAGAATTACATTTTTAATTCAACAGACGTCATTCTATTTTGCATACCTGTATATATATATATATATATATATATATATATATATATATATATATATATATATATTCATGTAGACACACGCACACACATATTGTCTGTGTATTGAATACATATATACGACAGCTTTGGCAACTCTCCTTCTGCATTGAATAATTACACGCACAATGTCAGTAGTGTAGACAAGCAGACCATCAGGCATCATGCTATGATAAAACAGTGACTGAATATTTATCAACATACGTGTCAATAGGTTTATACTTTCTCAGACTGAGAAGTGATTTTGAAGGAAACAGGATTTATTGATAGATACACATAATAAGTATTTAAAAAGTATACATACAAGCACTAATAAGTAATCAAAAGTACCCAGATCATTTGAAATTAATTCACCAAATTAAAGCAATTTAATTACCTACTATACTACGCCATTTTATTTCCTCTTCTTTATCTCGTATCAAAGAATCATGATTTTAATGTCAAGTGCACATGAAGTGTGCAAAAGTATCCATTTAAGTTCAAATCAATTCAGCAAATGCAAGCAATTACAAGCAGTACTACCACGCAAGTTTATATCAAACACTATACCTTTTCCATTTTCATTAAGCTGTATTAACGTCAACTGCCTACTCACTCAACTTTTGTTTTCTCGTTTACTAAATATTAATGATTATCTTGGCAAGCACCCTCTGTAAGTACCCAGATCATTTCAAATCAATTCAAAAAATGGAATCAATTTGAAACAGTAGTATCGTTACCACTACGCAAGTTTCTATTAGGCATATGGTATGTCCAATGTTCGTTCAGTTGTTCTATCTTCTACTTGCCTATTTAAGCTATTTTAATACTAGCATTTTACTTCTCCCCTTCATTGATCATTTCACTCGCAGATATCGACAGCGCTTGACGTCATTCAGCAGAGCAACAACCTACAGCGCCACCACAGTCCATGTTCGGACAGGGATACTACCGATTCTTTTAAAGCTCGCCGGCGTGGCTTATGATTGACACTGAGCAATGCGACTTGTCATCTGACGCTATAACACATAACTTTACTGCTTGCATAGCCACGGTGAATACCAAGGAGAAATTGTGAAGAAGAAACAAATTGGAAGAGGAATCGCCAACTTCATCACACTAGTGGTATTTTCCAGCGATTTAATTTGCATCATTGTACCCCCTGCACCTGCCCAGCGAAGTATCAAACCCCTTTTTTTCAATATAATACAAACCGAACCTTGCATTGTGAACTTTATCAGCGGTATTCCACTCACAGCCTACACGAACGCAATTAGCTTATTGGATGCCTGCCGGTTGGTGTACACTCATTTTTTAATTGGCATATCAACCCAACGAATCCTCGTTTTCTCTGCATTAGCTAGTATAATGGATATATTCTCGCAAGGGGTTTTCCAGCGCACTGCTTTAAAGTGTGATGCTGTTTATGCGTAACAGGAGGACAGCATTTCCATACTAGTATTGCGGGGGAGTTTTGGATAACATTTGTCGACTTCATCGGTGAGAAGTACGGCTCCTTCTTGACAACGAAGTGAATATATCATGCTACTTGTCGTTCTCATCTCATTAAAAACGCCTCAAGCAAATTAAACTGACATTTTGGACTAAACTGTATTGGATATCAATATTCTACCGCCGGAAAAGGTAAGACACAATTATGTTTGCTTTTCAATGGCATTTACCCAATCATTCTATCATGATTTAATGCATATATATAATACCGACTTTCATATATCATTGTTGAAAATGTTACACGTGACTGATTCATGTTATAGTCACATTTATTATGTGTATATTGTGATCAGGGCCCCGTGTTATAAAGAGTTGCGATTGATCCAAATCAATCGCAAGTCCTCCAATCAATCGCAAGTTTGCAGTCTCCTAACTCTTATGTACATAGTTGCGATTGGTATAAACGCAAATAAGTTGCGATTAAGACGGGGCCCAGGTATATCAAACGCAAGCCCCAGCTTAAAGGGAGTAAGGCCACTAATTACCGCGCTCTTGAATTATGCTTATGTACGTATGTACGAATGATGGACATTTTCTAGAATATGACGAAAGTGCTGAAACAAAATATAATTACGCCAGCTTAAACAGGGACGGGTCACCAAAAGGACAGTTACTTCCCTCGTAAATTCCATGCTGCCACTGCACGTTTGGATATGATTGGACATAATACGTGTTGTTTTCGAGTGGTTTAACCACCTGCGTATGTCGTGGGTTCGAGTCCCGGCTCGGCGAATACCCCCTTCACATACACGGATTTTTCTTACGAGTCTTTACGGACCGCATAAATTCACGGATCCTTACAATTTGGGCACATTTACAACCGATGTAAGAGTTGTTATGAGTTATTACGAGCTATTTACGGTTTATTACGAGTTATTACGATGTATTTACGGCAAAATTCCACGATTTGTTACGAGTTGTCAAGGATAACTACGAGCAACTTACGGGCATTTTACGAGCTTTTTACGGAATGTTGCTATTCATCGAAACTTTTACGTGTTGTTACAAATAGTTACAATTTAGTTACGAGTATTTTTGAGTCCTTGCGATTTTGCAGCTTTTATACCTTTCCCCAGATCGTAAACAATACGTAAGAATACGTAAAATATACGTATCTATTCGTTAAGTACTCGTAACTACACATAAAGTGTTCGTAATAACTCGTAACAATCCGTAAATCCATCGTAACACGACCCGAATGAAATCGTAAACAACACGTAAGCACTCGTAATAGTCCGTAAATAATCCGTAAACAAATCGTAAACTAACCGTAACAAATCGTTAACAAAAGTGTAACGAGTCATTTACGGATTCTTGCGAGCAGTTTACGGATGGTTATGTGTTGTTGCGAGCAGTATACGAGCGGTTTACGATACTAACGGATTGTTATGAGTTATTTACGGAAAAATCAATCCGTGGACAATCGTAAGAAAACTTTTGACATGTCAAAAAATTTGCCTCTCCTTTCACGGATCCTTCAGAGTGTCTGCGAGTTGTTGCGAGTTGTGACGAGTTATTTACGGATACCAGCGAGTTATTTACGGATGCTTGCGATTGACTACGAGTTGGCGATCCGTAAGGACTCGTAAGAAAAATCCGTGTATGTGAAGGGGGTATTAAGGTATCCCTTGACAAGACATATTTAATGCTGTGAGCACCGAAATCGTTAGTCCATTATAGCCATCTAGAACCGGGTTAATATTGGAGTGCCTTGAGTACTTTACCAGGTGCACATGTGCGTTAACAAAAATATCTATAATTATTTTTATCATTGTTGTTATTATTATCATTATTATTATTATTATTATTATTATTATTGCTTTTATCATCATTAATTTTATTTAGCAGTAATAGTAGCAGAGATAGTAGTCGAAGTAGAAGTAGTAGTAAAAATGGTAGTAGTAGTAGATCAGTAGTAGTAGCAGTAGTAGTAGTAGTAGTAGTAGTAGTAGTAGTAGTAGTAGTAGTAGTAGTAGTAGTAGTAGTAGTAGTAGTAGTACTAGTAAAAAATATAAATATTATTCCTCTTCATCAATTTTTATATTAATATTACTTTTACTACATAATTATATACTGTTCTTTAAAACAAAATGACGCAAGTCATTGATCCCGACACGTGAATTCCCGCGTGTTTCGGGCGACAAAGAAATGTAAACAAATTCAACACCTGCTCTCTGATGCGATAATCCATCTTTTGCACTAATTGTAACATCAACGTGATCCTGCTATCATTCAACTAAAGCCCTTACTTCGCTCTAACGTGTCCGACAGCTGATGCATAAAGTAGGGCATGTATACGAATGCATCACTTGTCACCTTCCCCGGAGGTTTCAGCCTCTTGATTCATTAATTAATGAAATAGATGTCGGAAAATGACACATTCTGTACTTTGTTTAGCTTCTCTGTATAACCAGTATTCGGGGTGCACTTAATAGCGTACAGCCATAGTCCAGGAATCGAGGGAGCACTTTCATTAGGGGTGGGGGAGAATTTAATAGACCACAGCATTTTTTTTCTCGAAAAATATATATCGACAGCATGCCTTTTGTATACACTGCCTCGTATTGAACGTTAAGGGCTCTGTATCACTGTTCCTTATCTGCTGCTTTCCAAGTATTTGTCTGTACTTGGTTTTCCGAAGTTGCGTCTAACTATAGAATATAATGTATAGACTTTAAATATTGACCCTTTTTTTAATGGCGAATTCTGGTACCTTTTTAAAAATCTGATTCCCTTCTCCTCCTACCTTTCTCCCACTTTCTTTCTTTCTCTCTCTCTCTCTCTCCTCTCTCTCTCTCTCTCTCTCTTTCTCTCTCTGTACTTTCCCTTTTGTTTCTAAATTTCGTTATTCAGCCAACCATACACGTGACTGTATGGAAGCACCGACACATAATCGTCATGATCAACGATGATAACACAATGCGATACGCTTTTCTCTCCTACAGTCGTGATAGTGAAGGTTCAAATTTTCAGGCTGACTCTATCACATTTCAACAACCCAAAAAAAAAGAAAAAATGAAGGGTCACACAAGGGTAAAGGATTGCCGCGATGCTCACGTTTGCATTTCAGCGAACGTGATCCTCAAAGACCTCAAGATGACTCCGTGTGTCATCATGAATACCAATTTTTGTTTCCCTTTTTTTCTCTCTCTCTTGCTTTTTGGGGATGGCTTCATTCACAAACGTAATTATCGGCGATGGGCAAGAAAGATATCTTCCAGGCGAACTTGTCATTGGTAATGACGCCCATTATAGCCTGTGGATGAAAAATATAAAGAAACACCTTTAAAGGCATCGTTTAACAATGTTAAATCTGAGATGGACGGCCCTACGTGCTTTCAGTGTCTGTGATATGGTGTAATATTGAAGCCCTAAAAAAAATTGCGCTTCAAAATGATCAAGAAGTGCCTCAAAAAAGTAAAAATCTTTGAGTGACCGGTTTTACCATACTCGTTTTCCCCAATAGATGGTGGTGTTATGAAAACCGTTAGGAAAACGCAAAATTTGGTTTCGATTTCCAATCATAAATATCTTGATAATTAGACTGGCGATCGGCTTGTAAAAGTCATGGGGTTCCTGACTGACCTAAAGGTTCATAATTATCATTGCAGTATGAGCTAAATCCAGGATTTTGTTTCAGAATCTGAGACAAAGTTACCAGATCCCTTTAAACAAAATCACTTTCTCTGGAATTGAGAGAGAGACAGATAGAGACCAAGAGAGAGAGAGAGAGAGAGATATATATATATATATATAGAGAGAGAGAGACCAAGAGAGAGAGAGAAAAAAAAAGAGAGGAGAGAGAGAGAGAGAAAGAGAAACATGGAAGAGGTTGTCAGATTATATGGCGTAGAGGGTGGGGTGAAACTTTGATTGGAAGTGAGGATATTGTATTCGGTATATTTGAGCCAATCATGCTTTTAAATCGTAGAAGGGGGCGGGAACGGCCCTGAGAAATGCCCCTCCCCCCAAAAAAATTGCTTCTGTTGTTTTGCAAGAGCTAAATGTTGGAATATTAAGAAATTTATAAGAATACAGTAATAATTCGTTGAAACTCGCTATATCACGGTCTTTAATAAACATAATTATTTTAGAAATATGGATTCACCGTAGCTGAGCTGATCTTAGGGGTTTTGAGAAAGGATAAAATAGGTTTACATATTCAGAATCGTTGTCATGTCGTGGTAATTGTAAACACCTACATGTCAGATTCGTCATAGGAGGGAATTTCCCCTTTCAATTTCGTTGAAATTCGCCATATCACGGTCTTTAATAAACATTATAATTCTAGAAATATGGATTCACCGTAACTGCAGCTGATCTTAGTGGTTTTGAGAAAGGATAAAATAGGTTTACATGTCCAGAATCGTAGTCAATTTGTAATTGAAAATACCTACATGCAAGATTTGTAACAGGAGGGAATTTCCCCTGTAATGCATAAACATAACGGCATGCAAATGAATGGCTCAATAGAGCCGTATGATTACTCAGAATTGAGAGTTAACCTCAACTTATACCTTCTTTTATTTTAAATTGATCAGGGAACTGTGCTTTTGAGATGAATCTGTTTAGATATCTCCCAGACTATCAGACGCGTTATCAATAACCCCAATAGTTTATCGAAGTGTGACTTCTAAGTTCATAATGGCCAAGTTGTCAAGGTTGCTGGTTCCAAACAGTTTTGTGCTAGTGATCACACCCTCCCCCAAAATTGCCCTGCTCCAGTCCGCTGCTTGTATGATTTCGCGGGGAATCTCATGCGCAGTCTCTGTTGTTTAAAACCAGTAACCAGGACGACGAGCGAATATGACGTTATCACTTCGTTACCCTATGTAGTTGCCTAACTATTCGATTTATCTGCTAGGCATAACAACACATAATATATGGAAGGAATCCTTTTGCATACAATCGATGGTGCTATGTCTGGCAATGCACTGAAAGGATTTTGAGTCAATAAGAGTAACTTTTGTAGAGGAAGTAGGCGTGAAATTAGTAAACCAGGGCAGTGTTTCAAAAAGACTAATATCGACTTTAAGTTGGACTTAACTATGGCAGGCCGTTCATGCCACTGTTTGCTCTCGGTGAACCTAAGTTTACAATGTATTCAACTTTTTTGTTCAACAATGAACTATCAACCAGTGGCATGAACGGCCTGTCATAGTTAAGTCCAACTTAAAGTCGATCTTAGTCTTTGTGAAACACCCCCAGCAGTTATAATTTCACATTTTTTGTTTCTTCAATATTTTTTGCCAGGGGTCTTAAAATCTCACCATATAGGTCATTCACACCGCATCCTTCCCCATTTCGTCACCCTCACTACTTATGTCCAAAGCACAACGAACAAATATACATCATCTAACATCTTTCAAGGTACGCCGAAGGCACATTTCTCACCGCACACCGTACGCGGCGCTGTCTTCCATCGATATTTAACACGCGCGGAAATAGGGAATTTTCGTCAGATACCGTTGCTTAGCAATTTGAATAGATAACACCGGCGGTGAATAATTCATCTCACTTGCTCTGTGTAATGAGATTGAGATGCTGCTGAATCTAGATTTACCCCCAAGTAATTACTGGGAGGACTCGAGCATCACCTACATGTCATGAGTTTTCCGTTTTATTTACAGGAAGAACACATGTTAATACATCGCTTCGTATTTATTAAGCCTCCTGGACGCGCGTTAACTTAATTATTTTTAATGAGCACCGGAGTACGTGAGAAAATAAATTACAGTGTATGAGAATAAATCACTGACTCTATGAATTATCTGATTTTTTCTCTTGTATGGGCGTTATTCCATGTCGAAAACCAAGAAATGACCGTAAAACTTACGATTTTTGTATGCCGTAGTTATTAAATGAGAAATCTAATGCAAATAAAACAAATTTTACACATACTTTTTGAAGAATGGTAAACTGTTCCTGACGACTCAAAAGCTTGCCCGAGGCTTCTCAGACATGACGACAACCAATGAATACTAAGTGGATTCAAACTCAGAAGTATCATTATGCGTAGCAAGTCTATTAAATATTGATTAACAAGGGGTCCTGGGGGGTGTTTCACAAAGACTAATATTGACTTTAAGTTGGACTTAACTATGGCAGGCCGTTCATGCCACTAGTTCCTCTAACAATTCCTGGCATTGGTTTCTCAAGGGACGTACAAATCGTGGTCGCAAATATACATAATTTATCTTTTTTGATCGTTCATTATTGTAGGAAAAAATATTATCTAAATATCATAATTGAGAGACCAATCATGAGAGCAAACAGTGGCATGAACGGCCTGCCATAGTTAAGTCCAACTTATAGTCGATCTTAGTCTTTGTGAAACACCCCCTGGAGAGAGACATGCATGTATTGAAGACAAAATAAACATTATTGAGGTCTGTACTGTTTTTTTTATCAAAGCGATATCAAGAGTCGTGCGCATCACCTTTCGAAACATACACATATTACAATGACAAATGCAACTCTGAGCATCATCTGTTAAGGGAATACAGCCGAATATGAAAATAACTCTTGATTTGATTTGTTGAAGTATATGCGATAATTTACCCGACTATATTACCCGACAGCTCTCCTTGCAAACATGTAATCATGCAGATATCTGAGTATATTTATCATCTCTTGAATGAATTGCTGTAAGAAGCAATATTGAAAAAGTGGGACTTAAATGTCGAGCACATAATAAGATATCATGATGTTGAAATGATGCAATCCGGTATAAGTACGATAAAACTAAATTATCGTCATGAGTATATACGAGTATAAATACGGTATAATAAAAAAGCGTAGTTACACGGATTAACATAATAAGCATTACATGAACTTCAATTCGAACACCCAACTGCTCATGGGCACTCCAACATAAACATGTACTGAACGTCACGCCTAAAGGAAACTGTAATGAGATGACTCAAAATTAATGAATTTATTAAATTTAGATAATACAATACCTCTTAAAAGTTGATAAACTAATTGTTGTCATCATGGTCACTGAAATGAAAAGAGATTATTCTAGTTAATTATTTCTTTACTAGACGCTGGATTTTTTAGCGTTGCATGAATCTAGTTTTAGAGTGTCAACGTAGACGGGTAAAAAGCGATTAATCAAGCCCACCAATTAGAAGGAGGGAGTGTAAAGAGATCAATCAACCCCTTTTCTAGTGTCTATTTCTTCACTTCAATATCCCCCACTCCACCCCCTTTCTCTCTCTTTATCTCTCTCTCGCTCTTTCTCTCTCTCGCACGCCCCCCCTCTCTCTCTCTCTCCCCCTCTCTCTCTATCTGTTTCCCCGTCTCTATCCTTCGCTATTGGATGGGGGTGTCCACATGCCCCTTGTGGATACGCCACTTATGAAAATATATCACAAAGACACTTTTTTCCACGAATAATTTATGATTCATCACTTTAAAAACCATTACTATTTTAAAGCAGACGGATTGGATTGGTCCGAATTCACAAAGGAGGTTTGTCGACAAACCTAGGTTTATGTGCGTCATAATGATGCGTTTCGATGCGTTTCAGACCAAGGTTCAGACAAACCTTGGTCTGAAACGCGTCGAAACGCGTCATATGACGCAGATAAACCTAGGTTTGTCGACAAACCTCCTTTGTGTATTCGGGCCATTATGTCGTGTTACTAATGATTACATTACATACGAGAAATACAGGAGGACACTGTGGAAATTGACCGTTGCATAAATTTAATATGATTTGATCTTCATTTCTTTAACATGAATTTTTAACATGTACGGTCACATAAAATCATGGATAAAAAAAGGGGGTCGTCACAAGCTGACGTCCTCTGTCATCATAAGTAAAATATTCATACAATAAATATACATTATGTAAATAATGCAAATTTCAAAGTGGAAGGCCACTTCAAAAAATGGAAGAGATAGAGAGAGAGAGAGAGAGAGAGAGTGAGAGAAGGGAGAGTGGATAGTTGCATTCGAATCGCATCGAGTGGAAAATTTAAAATCTGTAGATACCACAATTTTGACCACACTTACTTAAAAGTGAGTTCGAAATTGATTGTCAAGGGGAATCACTACACGCGACATATTTCTTTTCAAGTTGAAGAGTTAATGGCCTTAAGCGGCATATGTTGTGTAATTTTACAATAAACCAACGGTTTGTTGATTTTCTCAGTATTCAGCTAGGGGCGGGGGCGTTCTCTCTCTTGCTCTCTCTCTCTCTCTCTATTGCTGAATACATCACTGTAGATAGTAGATTGAGCGAGGCCAGGCCATCATTACCCAAGGGTGGTGCAAGTACATGGTAAGGCATAAATAATGTATTATCTTATTAAATATAAAAGTGGAAAATCGTGATATTAAATGCAACATTTTCACAACACGAGTAAAGTCAACGGCCTCGCGTCATCAAGCGATCCCTCGCAACTAAGTGACTAAAGAAAATGAAATACATAAATTAATAGACCATACAAAATGGCAGATAAATATAATGAAAGGTATGATTCTACCATATGCATAAATGCATTAATGCAATTATGCATTAATACCTGTAATGGGAGTCATTAAACATGCTAACAATATAATGAACGGTATGTGCCGCGATAATATGAATATTGTCAGCGCTTGTTTGTGTGTGTGTGCGTGCGTGTGTGTGTTTGTGTGTGTGTGTGAATCTGTGAATACAGAATACCTAACTGTTAGTTCAGTCTCCCCCATAAATTCGTACACAGACGTTTATCAGAGTCCTTAAAGTCCTTAGATTGTAATGATTTGTTTTTCCGCTTGCACACACCGTTTAGATGAAGGCAATGCTTTTTTTCACATTTTCTATGCCTCAAGATAGACACGACAAAACTAACAGCGCCATCATTACAATAGATATAACAAAAAGGAGATAATATAACGCGAAAATGATCCAACGTTATTGCTACCACTTTACAGTCAGCTGTATATGTGTTGTGAATATCTTTTGGATGGATTTTACAGGCCTTGTCGTTTTTTGTTTTGTTTTGATTTATACATTATACCACATTCGATTTAAAATTAATTTAATATTCCCTCTGGCAAAACAAATACAAACATATTAAAGGCATCGTTTAACATGTTAAATCTGAGATGCATGGCCCTACGTGTTATCAGTATCTGTGATATGGTGTAATATTGAAGCCCTAAAAAAATGATCATGAAGTGCCTCAAAAAAGTAAAAATCTTTGAGTGACGATTTTTTACCATACTCATCTTTCCCAATAGACTGTAGTGTTATAAAAAACCAGTAGGAAAACGCAAAAATGAAATTTCGATTTCCAATCATAAATATCTTGATAATCAGACAGGCGATCGGCTTGTAAAAGTCATGGGATTCCTGACTGACCTAAAGGTTTTTAATTATGATTGCAGCATGAGCTAAATCCAGGATTTTGTATCAGAATCTGAGGCAATGTTACCTAGTCACTTTAAGTTTCTGGCATAAAATTTCTTATGTACATAATTGCGATTGATATCAGTCGCAAATAAGTTGCGATTAATATCGAAATACTCATATTGCAATCAGACATTCTGGTGCTGAAAATTAAAAAAAAGAAATGTCACACCATGGCCCCGTCTTAAAAAGAGTTGCGATTAATTTGGATCAATTGCAAGTCCTCAATTCAATCGGAAATTTGCAGTCTCATATCTATTATGTACATACTGCGATTAATATCAACTCTTTATAAAAAACAGGGCCCAGATATTTCGAGAAGTTGAAAAGTATGGTATGCTTACAAAGTAAAAACCTACCATCTTTCAGAGTATTATCTAGGAGAAATGTGCTTTTTGGTTAGGAGACTTTAATTTGAAGAAAAAAACCCGGATATTTGGAAAATAGCACATGGAAGAGAAGGATAATGTAAACAACATAGTAAAGAAAGGCCGCAGGAAATTAATAGGGCATTAGATAAGAAAGGGCACATGAAAAGTAAAACACAATTATATAATGTATAGAACAGAACACGTAAAGGGCTCAAAGAAATCAATTGTACATTAACGTTTGAATATTGCATCTATGATAAGGAGAGGAGAAGAGGGCCACAACACAGATTGTTTGGGCCACTGTGTGAAAAGCGAACATCGAGAACACACTGTAGCCGTTCTTGAGGGGGATTGGGGCTCCACCCTCCCAACACACACAGACACATGCACACACACAAATTCAAGCCCCCGCAATTATTGATTATAAATGAATTTAAAGCGAATCACAGAAAAAATAAAATAAAATAAAAGTAAGAACGCCCAAGCCCCCTACCCCTACCCCCAAAAAAGAAAATATTCTAGAACCGTGCCTGAAAACATTACATTACCGAAAGAAAGGGACATGAGGAATAACATTACGAACACAACTATAATGCACAATGTGTTTTATATGGGGCTTTACCCTTATTTAACATGTTGACAGGTAGCAAAGGAAAAGGGGGGAAAAACTATTAATGCAAACTCTCGCAGGACTGTTTTCGAAGAAGATACTCGATCCCGGTTCATCCTTCATTCGAGCGATTCACAGGGGAAATGTGAAATATTTAGGTCGAAGTTAAGAGTGCGGAAGTAGACACAGAGAGGAAGTCATTGACCAAAGAGAGAGAGAGAGAGAGAGAGGGAGAGAGAGACAGACAGAGAGAGAGGGGGGAGAGATAGAAATAGAGAGAGGTGGAGAGAGAGAGAGAGAGAGAGAGTAGAGTAGAGTGACAGAGAGAGAGAGAGAGAGACAGTGAGAGACAGACAGACATAAGGTGGGGGTGGGAGACACCTGAAAAGGGGATAATTTATCTCTTTCCCGAGAGAGAAAGGAGGGATGTATTAAATAGAAAGGGTTTTTTTTTTCAAGTCGCCCACTGAACGACAATAATAATAATATTAAATGTATAGGTCGGTGAAATAAAAATTTATTTATAAAGATAACTTTGACGAGAGAGGAATATAACTAAGTAAAGCCAACACCGAAAGTAAGTGTAAAAGTACTACTAATGAATACAAAACGAATTGAAAATTCAAATCAAACCGACTCAACTGACACGAATTCTCGATGTTTCTGTGACTAAATCCAGTAGCCAGTTTTTTTCTTTTCTTCACAGAAAAATTCAACCTTTTGAAGAAGTATGTATCCAACATTGGACATGAGGTTATTCATTATAAAGCAAACAAGAAGATAAATAAAAAATAAGCATGTATTACAACCGAACTCTGAATGTCCTCGCATGAAACAGGCAAAAGTGGGTTAACGGACCCGGATAATCACTTTCATGATAGCAATTACTCGATATGAGTTGGCCGATAGCCCGTAATGATGGTGATTATTTTTCGTAGGCAACAACATTCACATGACGGGTTGTACTTTTTTGGGCTTTGAAATGAAATTAGCCACTCTGCTGTCTCGGACGAAATCTAGCAAGTGTATTGCATGCACGATCTCAATCGTCATCCATTAGTCAAATTAACAATGCATTTCGAACAATCGAATGCTGATCACGTGACACGTATCATGAGTAATTGGCTATTAACGCAAACTAATGTGGGTTTACTGTCACCAATTGAGCTCAGTGACGCATGTATGATCGCTTGTTTAGGATTTCTCATTATTTGGAAATTACCAATACATCTCCAGGAATGAATCGTGGGTTAATTGCTCAAACAATAAACATACATCAATTTTCGCATGTTTACCATTAAATCATCATCGCCAGGAAATGTTGTTATTAAATTGTGTTTATTGTGTGTTATTCAGCTTTGCGATGCATATGTGAGTGGTTTCTTAAATAGAGTTTCCTTTATTTTTAAACGACGATTAAGATTATGAATAGTTTGGAAACGAATTGATGAACAAGGCTCTCAACATTGCAAAAGTGAGCATACACTGTCCCGTGGTTAAGCTCTTAATGTTTTGTTTTTACATTTCAGAGATAAGTCGATCTTCATGTTCGTTTTTTAATTTTTTTTTTATTGATTTTTTTTACATCCGTCATAAAGACAATCAATCCCCTCCCCCCCAACAAACAAAAACAAAAAATTACCCACCACTTTTTATAATTCATTAATATCCTTATTTCTCTAAAAAAAAATAACACCCAATATTTTTTGAGTAAAACTGGTACATGCTTTTTACCCCGTAACTTTCTCAGCGTCTGAATTTCTAAAAACAGAATTATATGTTTTAAAGTGTATAGCAGAGTCAACTCAAAGACTTGTTTTCCTTTCTGAATGTCACTTTCATATCCGATATAACTGAAGCTATATAAATGAGATGATCATCAGCTACTTGTGTAATCCTTTAGAACCATAAGTGCACCTTTCACACGTAATATGAGTTTCAATTATATGTCGTTTCCATTCCGTGTTGCTGTTGCTAATAACCCAAAGCTTCACAAACTCTCTGTCAAATCGGGATCATTGATGCAGGATCTTGATGGATAGCCCGCGTTGGTTCGAAGCGAGACTTGATGACGTCATTCATAGCGTTGATGTTGATAATCGCTTCGTCTCATTGAACTAATTAAAACCGAGAATATTTTTCGACAGACTAATTGTATAGACATAGAGAAATTGTTAAAAGTGCATTTCTGCATTAGTGGCGAGAGAGAGAGAGAGAGAGAGAGAGAGAGAGAGAGAGAGAGAGAGAGGGGTGAAGAGATCGTCTAACTATGCAATAAACGATTCTGGGAACTAACTATTATTTTTGACGGTCTGGCTAATTTCATGAATATACTGAAATATTGATGGTACAATTCTGCATCATTGCTTTAGCTTGTTTTGTCATTAAAAGAGAAAGTGTGTGTGTGTGTGTGTGTGTGAGAGAGAGAGAGAGAGAGACAGACAGACAGACCGATAGTGATTATCTAGCTTTGCGATCAGTGGCTCGGTGAAGTTATTGAAATTAAGAAATATCATTCAACCAAGATTGACAATTATATTTTGTCTATTCTAAAGGACCTGAATAAGCCCTACGGGCGGAAAAAATGCTTCTCCTCTACACGTGACTTTTGAAAAAATGTTTAAAATACTCCAGTGCGATGCACTGTTCATTCGTGGAATAAATAATGTACCTATGAATGTACCGCAGAATGCCAACGCTTTAAAGAGTTTTAATACAATTTCGTCAAAGGTTACATTAAAATATTCAACTTTTTGATATGAGTTTTCCCACTTTTCTTGGATCTACAGCGCATCAGCACAGACGTTTTTATTATTTATTATAATTTTGTATCAAGGATTCTTTTACCATGATAAAACATCCTTACGCTGCCATGGAAATCAGGAATAACGGGCATGTTCATTCGCCAGTGGCATTTGTTTCTTTTTGACTTGTCAACACGCACTATTGAAAATGTCGAAGTGACATATAACGGAAATCATCCTGCATATGCTAATGGCATGGATGTTCAGTGCGATTTCAGTCAATAACGAACCTCACGTGTTTTAAGGCTTGTTTCCAAGACAACATTCACACTGAACGTGATTTTAGCTGACTTTAGGAAAACGGAATTTTCAATAATTGTCATGTTTTCATCAATATTGCATTGCCAATTGGGAATTGAATCCTCTACGGCGGCGACGCCTGCAGTCAGAGTAAAAACAAATTGGCAAATCTCTAGAAGAAAGATGCAGATATCCATCATTTCTAATTTCGAATGATCTTATGATGCTAAAAATAACTATAGCAATAAGAACAGATGCTAACGTTTTTTATGGTACTTACACCGTGTGAACAAAGTAAAATAAAAAATATATATACAAAATGGGGGCACTTCTTTGACTTGCTTTGCCATTTTAGAATAGGGAAACAATATGAATTTCATGTGAGACCCCCCTCTCCACCTAATTTAAAATCACGTAATAGTCATTGCCTACTTACCAACTTCTTTTCTTATGTGTTTCTCTCTCTCTCTCTCTATATATATATATATAAAGTCACACCTGCTTTAGTGACCACCTGAATAGAAAAACCACCTCTCTACAAAGACCACAATCTTTGTTTCCCTTGTAAATGGTTTCTCATTGAAACATGTACTAAAGGAACCTATACATAAATACCACCTGCCCAGTAGAGACAACTTTTCTTGTCTCTCTTGGGTGGTCTTTATAGACAGGTTTCACTGTATATATTATCTTCTCTCTCTCTCTCTCTCTCTCTCTTCCCTTCTCTCTATCTCTCTTCCATCTTTTTCTCATCCACTTCCCCCGACTTACATGTTATAGTCCGTCCCTCCATCACTGTCCTTTCTCCGCTTCTCTTCTCTTCATCGATGACCCACGAGAGGATAAATATAGGCACGTGCTGGGGCCGCTCCATCCATCTGCTAAAGCAAGATGTATGGGACCATGAATTCAACGTGTCTTCTGAATATACAAAGAGAGAGAGACTCGTAGGTTTTGCGTCTGTACTAGTCCTTTCTCTTTTATTTGGCAGTATATTTCAATTTATCTTACATCAGCCAAAATGTCATCTGAAACAACTACTGTGTCCCTTATGCACCATAAAAGTATGTTGTGCGTCCGGAAATCATTAAACGATTGATGTAGTAGTAGTGATGGTTACAGGAAGGTGTGCGTGTGTGTGTGTGTGTGTGTGTGTGTGTGTGTGAGGGTGGGGGGTGGTCAAGTGTTGGAGGCACACCAGCGATAGGTGATCATTGTGTAGGTAGGCTCTGTAAGAAAATCACGTTTTTAAAATCAATTTTCTCCTAATATAATTCCTAATAGGGGCACCCGCGTGCGAATCTAAAAGGAAGAAAGGGGAAAGGAGGAATGAAAAAAGGACATACATATACAAGAAGAAAAATTGGAGGAGAAAGAAAGAGAAGAAAGAAAAAAACATAATATATCATATTTAGCAATTCATAATCATGAGCCCTTTTTAACAGCCCGGTATTTCAACTCCTTCCCACTTCTTGTGAATTCTCAAAATTCATTATCATAGTCAGTCTCTGATAATCATCCAAGAAGTCGTGAGAATCTTTTGCAATAATGACAAATAAAAGCCCTCTTGATGAAATAACCGTCGTCGGAATTAAACACACTGTCTTTTGATAATCCTTAAACAACATGGGGAACACAAAAAAACTTGGAAACTGATATAACGGCGACCTTTCTGGTAATCTTCAAAAATGAAATTATTCTTCTCTTAACTTGTTGAGTATTGAATTCTCTCGTTCCCATAGGCTTAATACAGGAGCCACCAGGTTCCAGGAGTCAATGGGTTAACTTGACCGTAGTAGGCACTCGACTTGATAACCTTCTTAGATATCAAATTAAGTGTGCCCGCCTTCTGAAGATGATTAGCTTCCAATTCGGCAGGTTCAATAATGCATTTCTTTGCTTATTTTCTGAAGAAAGCTTTTTTCTTTTCACAACTTGACCGTGGTAGGCAGTTTTTACATCGTGACTTGCTAATCTCCGGAAACATCAACAATAGTGTTTCTGTTGCCTGAAGATCATTATCTACCAATTCATCATGTTCAATAGTGCACTACTTTGGAAGTTGATTAAAAACAATATTTTTTTTTGCTTATCTTCTGATGAATGCTTTTTCTTTTCACAACTTGACCGTGGAAGGCATTTTACACAACATGATGTGATAACCTCCTGATACATCAGATTAAGTGTTTCCGCCGCCTAAAGATCATTAGCTTCCAAGTCAACATGTTCAATAATACATTACTTGTGAAATTGATAAAAAAATAAAAAAATCTTCTGAAGAAGTTGACTTTTTCATAACTTGACCGTGCTAGGCACTTTACACAACCTGACTTGATAATCTCCGGACACATCAAATTAAGTATTTCCGCTGCCTGGAGATCATTAGCTTCCTATCCAATAGTACTTTCGGAAATTGATAGTATATAATAATACAAAATCGTTGTTTATCAACGGATAGTTGTACTACACCCCCTCTAATCCTATTATCGAACGTCTTTACAGCTATTTGCACGGCGATATTGAATAACTGAAGATGCTCTACTCTTAAAGCGTCTCTTGAATAACTGAATAATGTTCCTGTACGACATTGTATTTCTCCAGAAGACTTTTCCCTTAGGACTTCTAGAGTATTTCAACATGATAGTGAACAAATATTGATACGTTGGTTCTCATGTACATGATCAAGACTGAAAATGGGGTTTTATTTGCAATTATTTTCTTTTTCGTTTGTAATGCACATTGCAATCATTTTTCGCTTATGTATGTGTTAATAAATGTGCTGTACAAAATGATTTAATGAAGATTGTAAGCTATATGAATGTGAGAATTTTCTCCTAATCAATAAGTCAGTTTATTATTCAGATTGTTCAGACTGTCAATCATAACAAGATTAATCTCTGAATTTACCGAGTGCTGCCTGTCTCAAATTTCCTTGAAAGACAAATATAACATTGTGAAATGGCTACTTTAAATTGGAGTGTGATTGTGTTATGTATCCTGGATAATTGTGTTTTGGCGTCTCCAGGGAGCCAATGATAAGCGAAGCGTCAAATGTTGTGACACCCCCGCGAAGTCCTGAGGGAAGGGAGATACTAGGCCAATGTCCTTTCTCTCAACCTAGCGGGGTCTCTTCCGCCAATTCCTTGTTTATGTATGTCCGTCTGAGTCGCCGTCTGTGTCTGCCCCACCCCCTCTCTCTCTCTTTCTCTTCTTTCTCTCTGCGTCACTCTGATTGTTTGTGTGTGTGTGTGTGTCTCTCTCTCTCTCTTTGTCTGTCTGGTCCCCCTCTCTCTCTCTCTCTCTCTGTCTCTATCCATTTCTCTCTCTATGTCTCTTTGCCTGTCTGGTTCTCTCTCTCTCTGTCTCGGTCTATGTATGTCTGTCTGTCACTCTCTGTGTGTCTATATCTTTCATTCTCCATATATTTGTATTCAAATACACAACATGTTTCTTGTTAACTTCTTACAAATTGTGCCAAGTCATATTTCTAAAATCTCTCCAATTAATTTCCACTAGTGTGTGAGGTTACTCGTATAGTATTTATAGTTCGTACTAAATCTATTTCTCTCTATTTCTGAGTACCCATTCTCTCACTCTCTCTCTCTGTCTAGTTATCTTTCTTCTATTTCTCTCTCTCCTCTCCTCTCACTCTCCCAATCTACCTCCCCCTTTCCCTCTTTTTCCCACCCCTTCTCTCTCCTTGTATCCCCATATCAAGTCATGTTTACTATGTTTATATCTACTTAAGATCTGTCCTTCTCCGCTCTTAGCAAATGTCCCTGTATGCATTGCTCTTAGCCGCCAGCCTTGCCCCCTCGCGTTCCATTAAGAGTCTCCCAATCCAGCCCCCCCCCCCATCTTCATCCCCATCCTCTTCTCTCTCCTTTCATCTCAAATACCACCTCTTGTGTAGTATGTTCTTATCTACCATTGATCTTCTCCCCTCCAAATAAAATCGAAAGCATTACTCTAAGCTTCCAACCTTTGCTTCTCTCGCGTTCCATTAAGCGTCTAACCGTCCTGTGTTCACTCAGCCCCGGTACTATAGCCTCGGATAGATATAATGACAGGTGTATCTAATGGGGCGTGTTTGGTAAGGTGATAGAATAAGCAAGCTTGAATTCCATTAAAGGTGACTCCGTGAATTCTTTAAACAAGAATAAAGAGTTTCGTTTGTCAGATATGAATTGTAGTGGAATACAAGACTGGTCCCTCGTCTTCTTCTATCCCTCGTCTTCTTCTATCGCAGATTCTTTTACTTTTCCTTTCTCCGCACCCTCTCCCCCTCTCTCCCCCTCTCTATCTCGCTCATTCTCATAGGCCTACTCGCCTACACTGTACACTTTATCCATATCGTATACCCATCTCAATTTCCTCTGCTATTCTGCTATTTTGCTATCTCTCTCTCTCCCTTCTCTTCTTCCCTCTCCCTCTCTCTCTCTTCATTAATCCGTTTAGCTTTGTCTGTAGCTTAAAATTTCTTTTATTTTCACATTTCATATCTTACTAAAAAGCATACCGCACTATGCATTTCGAGTTTCCTCCCCCTTACTTTTGTCTTTTCTCTCCTACGCATATATCTTCTCATTTCTCCTCCATTTTCTTGGCATTCTCTCCCTCTCTCTTTCTCTCTCCTTAACAAAATACTTTTTGGGAGAAAAACAAATTTCCTTCCAGTATCACAATATCTCTCTCAGGGTGTTAACCCGAGCTCCCGGGAAAGGATATCACTTTCTAGCAGCTAGCGCAGGTAATAAATGTAGCGCCTTGCTATACGACGTCAAATTCGAAACCTTCTCAGATCGAAATATATATATTACTTAAGTTTCTTTTTTCTTTCAATACCTTATATACACGTCAAAAGAGCATTGATTGTTATGTTAGGTTAAAGGGATATTTGATTTTGTTGCAGAGGGCGCTACACACAATCAATTTCTTGTGACATAATGAAAACTGAGTGTCAAATTTGAAAGAATATACAATTTAAATGACAAAATCATCTTTGTTTGATCAAAATCGGTTCAGAAACGGATGAAATATCCATAATTATAACTACTTCTGATATCTGTGGTGCCCCACAAATATTCGGTAATTTTGAACCAGCCGTTGAAAAACGAGATAGTGCCTTATACGTTTTATTCCAGCCAATGCCAATATTGGCTTTTGGTTGGATTTTTCGTGTTGGTTATAATACGCACAACCAGCCGCCCCGTGTATAGTTATTATTAATTACTTAATTAAATAACAGTCACCGTATTTGTTTGAAAGTGGAGCTGAATTGGTATGATCGTATTCAATCTAAATTCACACATTTTGGGGTCTAAAATTACCTTCATAGAAATTTTAGGTTCTAAAAGGGCACTAGAAATGTCATAAATAAGAATAAGAGCAATAACCATGCACTTTGGAGGCATTTGCGGTCTTAAACAAGAACTCAACTCTCCCTTTAAGTTGAAATTGACTCAACTGGTGTTTTGGAATTGTTGTTATCATTGTTTAAGTGGTTCTTCTACTATAATAGTTGGGATTAAAAAAAAACACAACTACAACCTTCTATTGGTTTAGAATTTACAGACATCAATTATTTGTATTAATCTATACAAATCTACATTTGCATATCATTTAGATCAGTGACATCCCTCGTTTCAAATTGTATCCGATAAATAATTTTCAAAATGTTACCTTTTTTAAATTTACTTATTTTGGCACAGAAACACTGATGATCAAGATGGCGAACAGACCAACCGCATCGTTCATTGATGAGGCCAAGCGCGCCATCAACGACCAGGTTACAAAGAGACAAGCAAACACAGGTATGCAACTATCGCCATGTAGTTTATCATGCGTATTTATTATGTGTTTTCTGTTTGACTATAACTCAATAATTTCACTGAAATAATGATTGTAAGCACGCTAGTGTAAAAAAAATTACGTTCTGCACATTTAGCGTCATTTCCATCTCTCCCTCACCAACTTTAATAGCAACAAGTCATCGCCCCCCCCCCCGACCCAAATATATATATATATAATGTTAAATATATACATATTTTTTCTCTTTCATACTTTTATGAACCTAGTCAAAAGTTAACCTGGTTTAAACTTGGTGGAAATAATAATGGCCCGATAAAAGGACCTATAGAATTCCTTTTTACTCAATCCAAATTGTTTTGTGGCGTTTCTTGTTGTTTATCAATTGATCAGATTCATAGTATGAGTCCCATGATTTCTAATTGTTCTGTTTAGTGCATACCGTGGGTGCAGTTGTCTTTATAATGTTCATACCCAGTATTTGTGTGTGTGTGTACTTGTGTGTGTACTTGTCGATTTGTGAATGTGTATTGAGTTTGAAATGACTTTAAAGGTAATATGTCCCATTTGCAGGCCAAAAAAAATGACAAGGATAAATTCCAATGGCATTTGAAAGATAATACTAATTCAGAACTTCCCTCAAAACAGAAGGGCTTGAAAATGTCTTTTAGTGTGAAAATAACGACTGTAAGTAGCCTAAGTGTTGTCGAATTGAATGTAGCGAGCGTGCTCGTTTAATTAAATAGTCTGATTTTCAGACCCTTGTACAGAATGTTCGTACTTTTTTGTGCTGTAAAGATTCAATCAGCTTAATTTTGGCCATTACAAGAAATGGGTTATTGATGTGGACAAATGATGTACCCTTTACAGCTCATTTAATATGTATGTTATCACCAAAGAAAATAAAAAGTCAGTCAGTCACTCAAAAGTGTCTGACAGTGAAGTCTAGAAGGCAAACGGATTTCCTTGAATAAATTGAATACTAAAACACTGCTAACGTTTAAATTTCACAGATAGGACATACATGACATATTCATAATTCCTGCAAAGTTCTAAAAATTTGAAGTTGGTTGCAAAGGGATACACTGCCTTTAAAGGGACTTGGTAATATTGTTCACATGAGAGAAAATGGTGCTAAGGTAGTGACTTCAGTGCTAAATGTACAATTAAAGATAATCTGAAAGTTTGAGTGAAAACAGACCATTATTAACGATAAAAATTGAAAAAATCTGATCCGATCGATTTCGTAATTCTCCCAACTCTATTATTACAATTTAATTACATTTTAGGTGAATGTAAATCGAAACAAAGCTATGAATTAGTTTTATATATTATTCCAGACATTTAAGTGTTGAAATATTTTTTAAATCCTGTCTTATGTCTTATTTTCATGGGAAAAACGGTTGGGAAATTTCAAAAATGGTTGGGAGAATTTATTGTTAGAAGGTGTTGACCAGTGACGCCTTCAAAGAAAACCATAAATATCTTTGTGATTTGAGAATTTGTTCAGGATTTTTTTGCATGCTAGAGGGTTAGTACAGTAGAAGGAATATAATAAGTAAAATTTCATACAAAAATTACGTTTTTTCATCAACCTTCAACAATGTTACCGAGTCACTTTAATGTATAGTTTAGATTTATTTGAGAACAAAAATTCGGAGCTTGCCATTTTCTGTCGTACAATTATGAAACCGAGTCAACTATATAGGTAATGTAGGCAAGCATCGACTAGATCATTGTATTACTTTACTGCAACCATGGTTACGAATTGTAGGTTAAGGTTCCTAGTCGTGTCTTTTCCAGCTGCAGTGCGTTTAAGTGGACGTGTATCTTCGGCAGCTGTTGTGCTTCATATTTTATCTCCGATTGGACATAACCTGGTCAATCGTCTCATCCTGCGAAAAATATAGATTTTCTGAATAATGTTCATCTCGATGGCCTTATTGCAGCGGTATTCGCGTTTTCATCCTTGGAAAGATGTTAAGTAGTCCACCTACAACATGACTTGTTTCCGCTCTCTCGCTTCCATGGCTTCCTCTATTCAGCCATGTCTGCTTAAAGGGGGTGTAAACTGACGAATACAGGGGAACGCCATCTACGTCTTCTTTTGGACAACTGCACGTAAACGAACGGACTTGAGACTAACAGTAGTCAGCGACTTAATAGGGACTTTTAGATTTGCACGTCGACATAGTGGACTGCAACGTGTGACGTCCACATAAGGCATTGTGATGTCCTTTTAAGGCACTGCCGGGCACGGCCCAGTGCCTTAACACAATGTCACACGCGGCAGTCCACGCTCTCGTCGTGTAAACCTAAAAGTCCCTAATCTCTACATGGTCAGCGTTCGCGAAACAGACCGAAGTTCGCTGCGGTTGCGTCGTCCCGATTGACCCCGAGTCAGGCCACGGGAAAGACACGAAGTCTCGTCAGTTTACACCCCTTTAAACTTATTTGAATGTTTTCCCACTGACCATACGTGCATTTCTCGTTTTATGACTGTCCCATCTCTCCAAATTCCTATCATTTTTTTCTCTTTTTCTCTCTTTTATCTTTCTTCTTTTTATCGTCCCTTTTCTATCCCCTGTTCCTTCCACAAACAATCATCCTGTAAATATAATATATGTTCCATTTCTCCCATTGCTTTGTTCAGTATTCATTCTCTGTTCCTCCACGCTTTGCCACTGCCTCTTCTTCTCTCTCGATCTCTTATTTCAGTCTCTAATCTTTCTGCCCATCTCTATCTATATATCCTTCATTCTTCAGTCCATCTTTCATTCTGCTATATCATAATGAAGACCTCCATACGTTGATGTTTGTAATATATTCCTTCGTTATTAACAGAGTTGCTAATCAAAAGCGCACACGATGTTAGAAGTTAATTGTGAGCCCCTATCGATTGCATTATCGTGGGCGGCAGCACATAAATCGACCGCGTGATATTAACCGTGTATTGGTATGCTTCTCGGTGTTGCCTCGGCGGGGCGGGTGACATGTTGACATACTTAGACAAGTGTTGGCCGATCAATAATTTTAAAATAGAATGAAGGAAATGTAACCTAACTCTGTATTCATGCGCTTCATACTAATAACTGCGAGCAAACATTCGAATCGATCTAAAACATTAGCAGAGTAGTGCAATAATCATCGCACTGGAATCACATTCTTGCGTCACGCATTGTATCACGCATAACATAGAGTACAAGGCTATAATAAAGCTGACTAACAAATATGTTTAAGATTTATTACTTTTTTTGAGTTGAATTGGGTGGAGTATAGTGTACTGACTTATGAAACACCATTTGTTAACCTCTCCATCTCGTCATGCTCGTAATAAAAGGAGTAAAACAATCTTGATATTAGGAAATCTATTCATTATTATCATTTCCAATTGATTTTTGGCAATATTTCCTTCATCTATTTGGTAATAAAATTATAATAATTTCGCAGAACAAAAGATCGACACTTAATTGGTGCACCATTCACCAGTAGACTAAGTGAAATCCAGGGCCCTGTGTTTACAAAACTTCGTATAAGTAGCAATATAAAATAACTGTTATAAGCCACATTTATCGTTACATTTGATTGGCCATGGGTAGATTTTTCATGGCTCTTTTGGCAGTTCTGTTGTTATTTTGAAAGCATGGCCCAATGCGGTTTACCTAGTGAAATGCGAGCAAAAGAATGGCATTATCTGCACGTTGGTGATGTATAAAGAGCTGTCAGGAAGTGGCGATTTATTCTTAGAGTAGGCTCTCCAGTCTCAAGGAGGATTAATATTCCAATTTGGAAAGTAGACCGGGGGCATTTCACGCGCCGAACCTCATTCCAATTTTATTGGAATCTGTGAACCCGTAAAGCGGAGTCAACCTCGCAAAGACTTCGCAGCGTTGCCATGGTGATATGCAATCACCTACTAGATAATAGACGGTCCTTTGACACATCGCAGTAAAGTGAGGCGAGTGCAGCCTTGTATCATAAAAAGGCATGATTATCTATTCCTTCACTGCATTGCTATGTGTCCGAGTAAGTCGATATCACCGTGATAAGATTCTATTTAAATCTGAGACAAAAGTGGCAGTTCTATATTTATAAGCAGAAGGCAAATTGAGAAGAAGAAAAATGCTGGTATCGATACGTTTTCTTGGGAAACAGATGCATTATTCGAGTCTATTATGTTTAATATAGGTAAAGAGGCATACATTGAGATGATTTACAAACAAAAGAAGAACGAAAGAGAGAGATAGAGAGAGAGAGAGAGAGAGAGAGCATCCAGAATGATTTTCATTTCGACGTTTTAGACGTCTATGTCAAATAACACTGATACAAGCCTTTGTTAAATACAAATTTTACTGCCATTTTCTGCATGCTCGAAAATTCAAATCCCGGAAAGGGAATCTAGAAGTAAACGAAAGTGAGGGGGACTTGAGTTACATCAATCAAAGCATGATATCTATTAAAAGATAAATTGCCTTTAACACACGTAATTAACTGCTTCGTAGTTATCCATACAGCCACTGAACCTCTAAAAGTAATTACCAAACGTTACAGGAAAAAATGTGGAATATGGAGAAATATATATTATATAGGCCTAGCCAACTAATGATGACATTTAAAAATACTAGTTCACTGTAAACATTGACGAAACTAATTGAAAATATGGGTAGGAGGTAAAATGATAATCTTTAAAGTTGAGTTGTTCAAGGAGGATTTTGAATAAACGCACTAATTGACCTGCTGGTCTTTAGGCGCAGTTAAGAAATCAGCCATTCCAACGACAAAAGAAGATTTAATGAGATCTTGTTTGAGACAACCAATTTCCTGTCTGTTCTATTTTCATCCGATATTTAGAGAGGGATGGAAGCTGATATTACATCTCCCCTACTTTAGTGAAAGACTGACATTCTGGAAAAGCGAGGAAGAAAATATCTTCCAAATGAAGATCTTTAGTCGCGAAAGCCCTGACATTTACTAACACTGAAGCACGGTAATTCAAAGGGCAGGGAAGTGGGGTGTAAAGATGCATATTTTGGTTTGTACATTAGAAGGAAATGTTGGAAAGATTTGACATTTCGTATTTAGCTGTTCTGTATTGATGTAGGGCAAGATTGCCGTATTAAAATGAAGGCGGTAATCTAAAATATCTCCGTGGTCATTTTGTGTACTTAACATCCTTGGTTGAAGGCGTAATGCCGCATTATTTCATCAAAGATGGTCTGAAATTAAAGTTCTGCAATAAACATATAAGAGTTTCGATATATAAGACCGCTTAATTGTGAAGAATGAGGGCAGAGTGTGTCAATATAGCCTTGAAGTGAAATGTCAGCTATATCACATTGCCAACGACGTGTTCCATAACTGACGACATTTTCTTATTTATGACATTTTTTTTGAGGGAGTCAAAATTATTGCCAGTATAAGATTCAGCATTCCTTTTCCGGGTTGCGGGCGATATGTGCTGGAAAATCTTCATCAATAACAACAAGACCAACATCAAAAACAGCCAAATAGATAAAGAAAAATAATTAATAAATAAAATGCTGAATAAATGAAAAATACGTCTTGTAAATGGCAAATAAAATAGAAGATATGAAATATCTCCATCTCTCTCTCTCTCTCTATATATATATATATATATATATATATAAACATATATATATATATACATATAATTATATATATACATATATATATATATATATATATATATATATATATATATATATATATAACACTTATATATTACATTTGCCATACCTTGTAAAGTTGGAAAATAAATAACTACATTTTTTTTAAAATCCGTATTACGTCGCAATTTCCATACTCGAGGCGTCATTTCGATTGCAGTATTGCAATTGACTTAATTTCTCCTCATCAACCATCGTTAATGGCACTTTAAAAAAAATGCCAGATTTCCGCTTCCCGTCGTGGAAAAACCGATCTCGATAACTGATTACTCAGCCCCTATTTAAATTGATTCGCCATGTACTCGACAAGGCAATGTATTATGCATGGCAGCCATAATGAAATCCAGTCGAACGACTAAATCGAGCTTGACAAATAGAATTCTCTTTGACAGACTATTTGATTTGAAACCGGGCTACCTTGCTGCGCTTCCTGTCCATATTAACTAGGCATAATTTAAACAAGTTATTTTATTCTCCCACATCTTGGCTTCATGTTTAGGGTTTCACCAGTACCTCGATATCTCAACGTACATATAAAAACGCGATTCAAAGGATCTTGGATTCTCACTGGCGCAGATGATCTTAGGAGATTGAAGAGCGCCCTCTAAATCTCAGCACCACCAACAACAATTGTATCATTTCACAGACTTACGATGTACTATCAACAGCAAAAAATGTCTGCCTTGAGCGTTTATGTGTGTACAAGAGGACTATGCTCCCTTTTACAAAAGTTTAACTCGTCTGTAATGGTGATTTCATAAAAATAATGTAGATTTCCGTAGATAACTGAAATATCTTTTTTGTTCATACCACCAATACACATAATTTATAGTTTACTCTGTTTTGTGAATGGGATATAGAAATAAAGATTGTTGTCAGTTTCAATAATACGTCTAAAATAAACGTGATGAATGATTTGCGACAGCTCATAGCAAATCTTGCCTTAGGTGTTAACACATTAACATTGTAGCAGGCATAGACCCACATGTTCTAATACCCGAGGAACAAACCAAATATCTGCGACGATGACGTGCTCACATCATCTCTCCAACTGCTTGAAATGGGTAGTCAATCAATCAAGAAGTTTAGATGAGTAGTCGGGCGCCCTCTTTCGTTCTGAGGCGGGCAGTCAAACAAAATTGCCGTCAAGGATTACTGAAGGATTTGGTAAATGAGCTGGTGCTTCTTATTACTGTGCCTACTCTAAATATTGCCTTGAATAAAAGTATTTCATCTTTTCCTCGCATTCGATGTCGCTAAATATGTTTTCGTGCATGCATGTTACTTTATATCCAAAGCAATGAATTAAACATCACTCCCTTGTATTGGATAATATTGAAGAACGAAATACACTAATGAATACCCTTTTTTTCTTCAAAAATTAGAAATGGCTTATAATAGATTCATATGGATACATGGACGGGAATCAAAGAACGACCTGACATTTATTGTGTAGGATTTATAAAGATGTGTCAAATTATAATCATTATTCATTTACCGAATCGATGTTAATGTTGTTTATTCACTTTCTCAATCCGACCAAAATCTGTGCTTTCTGGCTTGCAATACTTGACCCCATTTACTGATTTAATTGAATTTCTGGAGGGTTTTAACCAGGTTTTGAATCAAATCGCCTGTAGCCAAATCAATCTATTTTCTTGTTCCGTTTAGTTTGTTTTGGTTGGATTTGTTCGATAGTCTTACCTGACTGCCAAGAGTAGCCCAAGACAGCTTGAGTATGCGTGTATTAAGTACTAAGCAATCGAGGGGACCGACGCTTCTAAGTGCTCCCCGAGGGACAAGGTAATGAGGATTAAAACATTTTCCAAAGGGTATGAGCGATTTGACTTGGTTTCGAGCCGGGAACTCCTGATACGAGACCATTGCTCTACCACTAATGCCTGAGTCACAGCTTGCGTATTGCTGCGTATTTATGGCGAGCCGTTTTAACATTTATTCCTATTTCTTGATACCAAGAACTGATTTCTTGATATAAAAAAATGAGTTCTTGATACAAGAAATCAATTCTTGATATCAAGAATTACCATTGCTTTACAACAGAAATAATTTCTCGATATCAAGAACTCATTTCTTGATATTAATAAATAGAAATAAATGTTAAAACGGCTCGCCATAAATACGCAGCAATACCTTTCAGGCATTGTGCCTCCTTATTCTTGGCCTTGGTGCGAATCATGTACTTATGGATGTATGACCAGGGGGGTGTTTTACAAAGACTAAGATCGACTTTAACTTGGACTTAACTATGGTAGGCCGTTCATGCCATTGGTTGCTCTCACTATTGGTCTCTCAATTATGATCTTTATATAGTATTTTTTCCTTCAATAATGAACTATCAAAACAGGTAAATTATGTAGATTTGTGACCACGATTTGCACGTCCCTTGAGAGACCAATGCCGGTAAATGGTGAGAGCAAACAGTTGCATGAACGGCCTGCCATATAGTTAAGTCCAACTGAAAGTCGATCTTAGTCTTTGTGAAAAACCACCAAGGGTTGTACTAATAAAGATTAACACTGTTAAATTCTCTAAATATGTTTGAAAAATGATATAGGAATCAATGAAGGAAAAACACGGCATTCTTGAGAAAAAAAAGAAGATTATGAATTGAGTTCTTTCCTATCCGATTTCAAGCTAGTTTTATTGAAGTTATTTACTTTACACTGGTCCAATTATGTAACCTACTGGGTGATAGGCAATTCAAATCTACTTTGAGCTAATTCAGTTCAAAATGCAGTTACAAGACAAACTCTTCAGATTTGAACTTTGTTTAATAAGAAACCATACCATCAAAGCGTTTAAGATTTAAAATTCTAAGCATGGCCTTCCTTGTCATACTTCAAACAACAAGTATACCAAAGAATGAATTTTGGGCTTATTAGTGAATCAAGTCAGGAAAATTCGTTTACACTCCTACACAAATGCAATTATCGTTCAGGCGTACTCTGACGTAATACAAGCCTATCGAGAATTCACCACATCACTCATCTCGGTCCCACCCGTCCAATTTGGTGTATTGATCTTACGTCAAGTCATGTTTATAGTCCATGCAAAACGCATTACGTTTGACTGTGCCCCAAAGAGAGTCTTCCATGGACGGGTTTTGGGTTCCCAAGATATTTCCCCTTCTTAGATAACATTTATGCTCCTGATTTGTGTGACTTCCATGAAAAATAGAGACAACAACAGCCAACAAATAAAAGAAAACACAGAAAAAGTAGATCATTGTCATATATCCTCACGTGCCTCAGCAATTATGCGGTTTGGTGATTGGTTGCAGAGATAAATGAGCGCAATTTGACGATCTTGCAACCCTCGAAACATGGTGTTACTCGCTTAGGACTTGCGGAAATCTCCCAGGAATCATGAATTATTATTTCGTTTGTTCATCATACTTTTGTAAATCCCTATTCTAATAAATTAACACACGAGCAACAGATTGAGAAAAGTGTTTACCTGTTTTTTTTTAAAGACAATAAAACGGACGTACATGTAGGTCACAGTTTAAAAAAAATATTCACTATAGTGATGCACAACGCAATATCAATGCAATTTTCGTACTCAAAGTGGCAATTTGCAGAAACTTATTTAGATGCCATGTATACATCTTCACATGATGTGTTGATGATTTGGTAACGTGGTGTGTGTTGCCCTAGCCCAGTGCAGTCTTGAGCAGTCACTTGATGTATAATTCAAGACTGGTTTAATCTCTTATTTGTGCGGACGCTGATGTTATCAATTCGACCCGGAGATATAAATCGATTTAAACAAAGAAAAAATGAGACAAAAAAGAAGGAAAAAGGAAAAAAGGGGAAGAAAAAGAAGAAGAAATATGTTAATTTATTTATACATATATATATATATATATATATATATATATAGAGAGAGAGAGAGAGAGAGAGAGAGAGAGAGAGAGAGAGAGGGGATAAAGCCATAAAGCAACCAAATATAAGCGTCAGTATGTTTAAGCGCATATAAACGAAGAGAGAGAGAGAGAGAGATGAACAAATACAGCGGGAGTAGTAGGGAGAAATACTTTAAGGGAGGAAGCGGAAGAGAGAACTAGAGAAAGAGAGAGAGAGAAAGAATGAGAGAGAGAGTGAAAGAAAGTGAGAGAGAAAGGGAGAGAGAGACACACACACACACGCGCACACATACACAGAATAGGAGGGGTAGAAATGAGAGAGGTTTGAACACTCCACTAAAAATGTTTTAAGGGAGGAAGCGGAAGAGAGAACTAGAGAAAGAGAGAGAGAGACACACACACAAACACACACAAACACATAATAGGAGGGGTCGAAATGAGAGAGGGATGAACACTCCACTAAAAAAGGAAGTTCCAATATATAGATAAGCCTATAATTGTATGTTTTTTAAAGCAATAAGCGAGGTGACTTCCTTGCTTTCATTTGGGGGAAGTGCGGGTATTATTGGGAACCTCATACGAAACATAGAGAGAGGGAGAGAAATCTCAACTTTTACACACTGGTCGGTTATTAACACAATGCAGCAACAAGAGTGCCTCAGGATGGATTTATTTTTGTTTCACCTGCGATTTTTCTTTCACTTCCCCCTCATCTGCTCATCCAGGGATGTTTTACCTATTTGCAATGTCCCGCCATTCTTTCGCATTTTTGTTCTTCCTTTGGAATGATACAATTTCGGGTAGCTGCTGTATGTCTGTCTCTCTCTCTCTCGCTGTGTCTCTTCGCCCGTCGCAACTTACTGTTGTTGGGTTTACTGAAGTAACACAGAGGTCCACGGGGTAGTTCTTTTATCTGTCGCTTGATTGATCTTAATGTGCCTAATGTGGAGACACTGTACCCAGGGTCCGACTTGAGCAAACCACACACACACACACACACACATATATGCACACGCACACACGAACCTCCGCACAAATCCGCCCACACTTGTTGTCATCGCGCACATATAGGAGTCAGTCTGACATGCGAGCGTTGGTTGCGTGCCCCCTTATTTTAACATTTGCGTTTTGTCTATTTTTCTGACATTTGCGTCGCTCACAGTTGACATCATTTTCCATCGATATTTCATTCCTTCCGGGCTTTCAGTGCCAGATTGCGAAGGAGATTATGCGGCCAACACGCGTGGCTATGTAAAGTTCAAGTAAAATACACCCCAAACTCAATCTACTTCCCCAGGGGTGGATTAAAGAACGTATTCTTAATCTCATGAGTAAAGGAGTACTCAGCCGAAAATATATTGTATTTCTTAAAGAATATCATTTAGTCTTGTCTCATCGATTGTGAACTGGAAGAAGTGCAAACCTCTATTACACTAAATACTTTAATACAACATTACAGTTTATTGATGTACTATTGTAACTCAGAGAATCATATCACAATCCTAAACAGAACAGTACTATTCCCACCGTCCTACATTTTTCGAACTTAGGTGTTAGATAAACATTTAGAAAGTGTAGGGAATTGAAATCAGTGTGAACATATCTTATCCCACTCTTACCCCTACGTCGGTACAGGTTACATCTATCATGTTAATTTATAATATAAAACAAAATTTGTTACTCGCTATTTCTTCTTTTTATTTGGGAGAACGCGGTCACCGTTGCCCCTTTTCATAACTCGATTGATCGCTTTCATCTTTATAGTGATGTTTTATGTGGTAATTTGGTAGAGAAGTGGGGGAAAACCTAAATAGGCAAAATGAAACACAAAACGGAAAACCTGTCAATCGTGAAGCATGAAATATGAATTATTGTGCTCATTTTATCACGTATTCAGAGCTTATCACGTGAATGGGAAACAAATTACCACGTCGTTAGATCCATCATATGCATTGTAATTATTCCTTTCCTTGGAAAAATCGTTACTTTGCGGTATTAGAGACATTCTGAATGCATCAAGGGGGATTCCCTTTACATGTAGATTGTACCACCCTAATAACAATAGCCTCGTTCAGATATGACGTGACAAAACCGCGGCGGATTTTCTTTTTATGATGACATCAAATGTGATACGCTTCACGTTTCTGTATGCGCGCAGGATCTTTGTTGCGCGCAGTTGTCATCATTTTCACGTGAAAAGGCCGCGGCGGCTTTTTTGTGGCGGTTTTATTACCGCGTCATATCTGAACGCGTCTTATCCGTATTCATATTATGCATGACATATTGTAAATAGATCGCGGCATAACTCTTCCCTTATCAAGTGCTAGTTCTCATAATTCCCTAGAATCAACTTTTCTTCTTCTGAAACGCATCCCATTTCTCATTAGAATGCATAACGTTTTGTATGGACTTTAATCTGAGTTTAAACTTTAATTCAGCATCGGTTTATTTCCCTGTGATTATCAGCATTGCCCATTCATATGATCTCTCTCTTAAAACAAAACTCTTTTTTTCGATTTTGTTTCAAAATTCAATACACGTATGGTCATCACTTTTGCTCTCTCGCTAATACACAATTTCACACAGGATAACCGTTCTGAATTTAAAAACAGAAGGCGTAAAAGATTAAAAGAAAAAGGAATGATTTCCGAGAATAGATGAATTATAATTTGCTAGGATTTCCATTCCATTCAGGGATTTGTCGCAGGGATATCGTGAAAATAAATGCCATCTTAAAACATTCCTTTTCAAGAGGCCGTGATATTCGAAGCATGAGCAAAACCACAAACACAACAGCTATTACAGTTTGGCAAAACTTTCAGGCCAATTGTATGTAATAACATTTCTGTGTGCAGTGCATATATGACTTCAATCCAGATGTAATCACTTTCTTCTTGTTCTGGTGATTCCAAAACTTCATATAAACAATGTTATATGTGCTGCATAATTGACCTTTCCTAGTCGATCCCAGACATACTAATTTACAATTAAATGGCAAGACCAGGGCCCCGTCTTGTTAAAAGTTGCGATTGATCGCAAATCGCAAATAGGCCTATGTACATAAGAGAAAGGGGAATGCAAACTTGCCATTGATTAGAGGACTTGCGATTGATTCGGATCGATCGCAACTCTTTATAAGACGGGACGCAGGGATCTGTAGTACAAGGAGTTGCGATTGATTCATATCAATCGCAACTGTGTACTCAAGAGATAGGAGTTGCGATTAATTTCAAGTTGCGGTCGATTCGAATCAATAGCAGCTTTTATAAGACGGGCCCAGAAATCAACTATCTTTCAATCTAACAGCAACTCCTCTAGAGTCAAGAAGTCAAAGACAAATATCGAGACCTTCGCCTCCTCCATCTTATATTTTCTTTGGAAATTCCTTGTCACCTCAACCCTGCTCCCATTCTCGAATTCCCTATCGGATCCTCCTACACGCTCCTATAACCCATCAATGTACACCAACATTCTTTTCTATAACATATATTTGATAGTTATGATACGGATCAGAGCCTCCAACGCTATGCACTGGTACTTCACATCAAGACAAAATACAGTTCGTTATCAGCTGCATCTGTTATGGAAAAAAAGATTCTTACCTTGCTCATCCGGCTTGGCTTTACGTGAAAATGTGACTATACTATTAGACATTTCAAGTGTTCTGGCATTTCTGTCGGCAATTTCTTTTAGACCACAACGAAAATAATAGAAAGGTAAGACTCCTTGGGAAGAAAGAAAAAAAAAATCATGTTTTGTTACTATACTCTCTCTAGCTTTCATATTTTTAATGTAATTTTAAATAAGATTTCTCGACATGTCACCAGACTCCATATGCCAATTTGATCGACAGAAGCCTTTCCTTTCCTTGGACATTTTTTTTAAAAATCCCGTATGCTATGAAACATTGTTGTGGCCGACGGATATGTCACTTTCTTCATTTAATTGCTTGCATCACCCAGATTATTGACACCATCCTCGTTTGGTCTCTGCCTCCCCCGACTTCCTGCGCACTACCGTACCGTGCACCGCCCTAGTTTCACCTCGCCCCCGGTCACCGGTATCGACTGTCTTCTCATACCTGCCCGAAAGCTGAGAGCCATTCCAAGGGAAGTGTCTTTCGCCAGGGCAACCACTCTGCGAGCGGTTAACCCCCATTCACCCCACGCACTCACTGCTCAGCGATGGCGGTTTTTTAATATCGCTCCACCTGCTCCCAGTTAAATGCTTGCGTTGCGACGTCCGCACCACACTCAGCTGTGCATATGGACGGGGAAACGCATCGCCCAGTGATATATCTATTGCATTAATCCATTCGATGCCTGGGATTGTGGATGGTTATATATTGTTGTACTCGCACACTGTACAGTGCCTCCTTGACGGGAGTCAAAGGATTAAAGTGTCTTATATGTAAGGCTTTACTTGAGGTGCACCTGACACTGGAGAGGTAGGTCTTTTAATTTCTCTTCCTCCCTTTCTCTTTACTCATCACCATAACAAAGTCCATTCTCATTCTGCTTTGTGATCCTTGAACCCACCTGAACCACCTGTATTTTTCATCGCCCTTGCATCATCATGTTTCATTATTTTTTCTCTCTCTCTCTCTATCGATCTTTCCCTTTACCACTCTCTTTTACCCACTCCAATTCTATATATCTCCCTCTTCCTCTCTCCTTTGCCTCGGGACTCATGAAGGACGATTTCCGTACGGAATATCTGCTCCATCTGCCTCTGGTCATTATATGTCATCCCATTTAAGCATCCTCATTTATTTTATGCGCCACCCAATTTAAAGAGGCTCTTCGAAAAGCTTCGAAATAGTAGAGGAGAGGTAAAGAAATATTTCGTTTTTTATTTGACCACTCTTGAATGTATATTTGAATGTTTGTTGTTTGTAATCTTAACATTATCTCTAATATTATATTATTAAAGGGAAGACAATTTTGGATCCTTTTTCTTTTTGTTTTGGATATTCATATTTGTTTGTTAAATGTTTATCATGATTATCAGTTGCAGGCTAGTTATCACGAGGAATGTACGTTAGGTATGAACGGATCTTTTACGATAATGGCATCATACTATCACATTTAAAAAATCGTCATCTTTTATGAAACGTTTTGTAAGTATCTTTTATGATTAATACATGTTTTACAGGTTGCACTTGCCATTACCAGATGACATCTGTCTCATGACGTTTGACAAAGAGAGAGATATTTAATAGAATAAATAAAACATATAAGATTGCCTCGTGCCGTTATACAGAATGTTCATCACGTGTTGACATCTGCAATTACCATTATTTCACCAACAGCAGTGCAAAGAAATTTGATAAATCAAGAAATTTACCCTTCCTCAATCACAATGTTATTAAGTTGAAGTGACAGGCCTACAATTACTAGGTGAAATACGTCATATCTCACAAAATACTCTTGAAATGACAACATGACGTGTACACAACATTATACACGTAACTATCTACATACTATCTACACTACCATGGCTACGGTATCAATTTTCCGTACTTGTACTACATGTGTCTCGTGATTTCCTTCGCCATTCATAAACACAAGCGTCGTTTCTTTACGTCAAACAAGAATATTTTTTAAATATTACCCGGACTCTTATTAACTTTTAAATAACTTGATTATCCTAAACCCCCCAGAATATACCGTTTAAAGGCAACTGCATCACGATACCCCAATCGTTTCATACCGGAGGCAAAGTGGTGGGGGAAAAGGCGCGGGAAACTAAAGAAGAAAATAAAAGCGCGGGAAATTCTGTACAGATGGTGCGTGGGGGAAGAACGCTTTGGTGGCTGATAATAAATCAATCAAGCCCCGCAAGATGAATCGAGTTGGCCATTGAGAAGGCAAGGAAACTAATATCTCAACGGGAAGCCTGCTTGCAGGCTATGATAATGATGATGATAGCACGGTAAAGGAGATTCTTAGCATGATAGCGTTCGTTCGTGCCAGTTATTTATCTCCTTATTATCGCTCTATACGCTCTGTTTGGGGCAATGTGATGTAACCTTGACGTGTAGAAAATATTACGATTCTTATCATTCTCATCTGTTAACCTCTTTCTCTCTCTCTCTCTCACACACACACAAACACGCACACACACGCACATTCTCCACACATTTTCCAGTGTCACACTCACACCTGAGTTTATGGATTATGGTTATCAAGCTGTGAAAGGCCGATTATTTTTGTCTCAAAAAGAATTAGACAGTAACTTCTGAGATATTTGATGAACTTTATATTTTAATTTCCAAAACTTAATAGTCACCTTATATAGACACATAGAGTGAAGCGAAATAACCGCGCAATTATGTATAGAAATACAAAACACACGAACAAACAACAAAACAACAACAATAACACCACCGACAAAAACAACACAACTATTCCATGCATTTGAAGCATGCTTATTACCTACATGAAAATAATATTGCCACATTTCACACTTATTGAAGGATAAAGCGAGCTCTGCTCCCCCTTTAACATTTGATATGAAGGAGATGTAGAGGGAGTTTGACGTAATAAGGTGGACGGATGTACACTAAACACTCTTTCAGTCCCTTTTCTATGATTACAAGGGGCGTATGTGGATTTGAGAGTACTTCGTTTTGATTAATACCAAATAGTAAACGTGACTGAAAATCGACAGACTTTACATTCCCTCTGGTATCCTGAGGAGAGCCACTGTTTGCTGATTCCATCGATCTTGTTTGGGACCGCGCGTTAGCTAGGATTTGTGTACTCAGCGTAAAATGAGTTGACCGCCGCCAGCCACCGTTGGCCTCGTCTGCAGACGCCCGGATTTACTTTCTATTCGCATTTGCGAGAATTATTTGAATACCATACTATCACGAGATTTTGCTCAACGGAAAAGGCCCCGGATGAATAATAAGAGATTTTATACAACTCACTCCCAGATCCTAATCAAATGATTGGTCATGCGCGGTCACGTGTGATTCATTTACTGAGCCTATTGCACGCTTTTTCATGAAAAAGCGTGCAATATTTTCCAGTACTATCTAACGATTTTTAAGTGCCGCGCAGTAGTGCGCGTAGAGGTTAGAGCGCTTAATACTGCGTGTACACATGGGCCTATTCTTGCGCAGCACTATGCGTAAATGGGTATAGATAGAGGTGCGCTCGCTATATCTATATTAATATGTGTGCGCACTAAATTGAGACTTATTAAATCTTGAGATTTATTTGTCAGCCATAAACTGTCACGAAACAATCTTGAATTAACTATTTTTTACATTAAATAACAAGGATCTAGGAGTTTCGTTGTATAACAAAAATGATGCATATTTTCATTCGTTCATTATACGATCTATCCGCCCTCGTTGATGCTGTGTGTATCTATCGCACTCAGCCTAACGGCTTCGTGCGATAGAAACACACATCCTCAACTCGAGTGCGGATAGATTGTATAATGAACTAATGAGCATGCATCATTTGTATAATATACTTGCACACTGAATCCTATTTTAGATGTTTAATACATGTACTTTGCATACTTGTGTCTACAAGAAGACAACAAATGGCACAAAAAACACTTCTTTATCACATCATCATATTTTACAAATGTGCCTGTACAGTTTTCCACATTCCGAACACGAACAGACTATCCAATAGTGTCGTACAATTTTCTCCTTAACCCTGAGGGGCTATACCATATAGATGGCATTATGCCATATAAGATAATGATATGGACATTGAATATAATGCATTTACTTAGAGCACGTCATGTTTATTTTCAATTATACCTTTGGCGTATGGGCCTTTCAGCGACGCCACAGCGCTATCAACATTACGTGATTCCAGTGAAATTAATTCAAAACCTCAGGGCAACCCCTGTGGAAAAAAATGCCCCTAGCCAAAACCTCCGAGGTAGGGATATTGCGTTTCACCCGAATCATTTATTCATGGTACCGTTTAGCAAGTCAACAAGCCACCCGAAACCCCTTCCCACAATTGATTCGCACTAATATGCAAATATCAAACGCAACAAGTAAAACATCACCCACCGTTACTTTTGGCTCGTCGCTAGGCCCCAATTTGATATTTGCATTCGGCTGTAACACGAAGCCAGTGGCGCACTTCTTGCTAAATGGGCAGCTTGAAGGATCCGCTATCATGTTGCAACTTTGCTCGTTTTGGTGAGGTACCAGGGAGCAGTTTTTTGTTGTAGATGAAATTTCCTTTTAGTCAGAATTGCTTTATTTACAATTTGAAATTCAATGGCTACAGCCGGCAATAAGTGTAGAAATCAGCGATAGCTAAAATGGATTCTTTATTGACGAATCCCTTCTGCATTTGAGGAAAACTAAGGGAAAGAGTGGAGGGAAGTCAAATAATAATCCATTCTGTATATTGTGATAGATGGAAATCATTTAAAATTTATTTTAGTCACTTTATAAAATTTATTTGTCTGTCTATCTATTTGTCTATCTCTTTTTTTATCGTAGAATTTTGCACTTTTTAACCACCTGTCTATTTTGCCGTGTTTCAAAATAAAGAAATTAAAAATGCATTCTGATCTTAATCATAATTCTGAGGTATCATCCGGGACATCAGAACACTTAAAGAAAAACATGGACATACATTTTAGGGCTATGTAAGTATAATAGCTATCTCTAAGCCTTTTGTCCTGATCCCCTATAAATTTTTTTTATAAATATTTTATATTTGACGGTTAAAGCTCGAATGAAGTACTAAACGAAATACATTGGTAGTATGTTCACTTTAAACGTATCATCAACAGTGAAGCCTGTTGAAGACCAATGCGACATAAAATGATGATTCACCATTCAGCTATTAAGCATATTTCTGTCTCGTGCACATAGTGTCTGCCAAATAAAGGCACGCCGAAATTGTACCCTGCACAAACAAATGTTACAAATCGTTTGAAATAGCAGATGGTTATGATTACTTTACAAAATACTCAGTGAATATAAATTATGGTGTAAACTTACTATACTTTCACCACGCCTGTCGTTTAATTTCATTACAATTCAGCCCTATTAGAACCAACTACAATTGAAGAAAATGAGGGAGGGTGAGGGTGGATGGGGTTGGTGGAATTAATGAGGGATGCATGCTTTGCTGAAGTGGAAAAGCTTCAAGTAAATACATTCTCAGGATGGAAAACATGGGATCGAAATGTAGTTTGGTTTACGATTCCGAAAACAAGTCTTTGATAACGTGAAAGATAGTTGTATATCTTACCCTCGCCCCATGCCTCGATTTGAAGGTATGGTAGCCATGTATTTTCAAATTAAAAAAGAAGTAATATAACCAAATGTTATGCACTAAGAGATTATGGAATGATAAAATAGGTCCCAGAGACTAATTCAGCCTACGGACAAAAACTATTTGATAATACATAACAAAGATAGCTATTCATATTACCCTCGCACCATACCCCAGTAAGCAATAGTATCCATGATTTGTTAGATTTGTTGGCATCGAAATCTCCAAGCGATTTTTCATATCCAAGTCTCCTTGAAACCTCGGTAAACAGATGCTGTTTCAGATAGAGTTGCATCGTCCCCGAAAAATTGTGCCTACATGAATATCAAACAGTAAAGTGGCAAAAAGAACATGATAGCATTATTCTGTTTTCCTGCAAAGGCCCCAAATATTGAACATATCACAGGATGAGACGAAGAATTTCCCCTGTAACATAGTGCCTACTCTTTCCACTTTTATTCGTGTTTTAAAAATTTGTTTTGTCTTTTAGAGCAACATGATGCATAACAGTGTCAGGATAGAAAAAGAAACAAGAAAGAAAAGAAAAGCTCATAGAAAGGACGGTTATCAGTTGTCTTTTAGATGCGGATTATTTCTTGCTACGAGGGCATTGCAATTTAGCTCTTCATCGTAAAACAAAGTACCGAAAATAAATGTATAAGGGAATGCCGAATATAAACACTGGCTATTCGATGGCATTCTTAAAGAATCTTTCTTTACGCTACCCTGGACGGTAAGTTTTTCGGTAAATAGGTATGTCGTTGAGTTATCGTGGTTTGGGACTATAAAAATAATTTTAAAATTGGACTGCATGCAAGTGTGGTTTCCGAAATCTCGTCATTATGGCGTGATTTTAGATAACAAGGCTGGCCAACACAGGACAAGTCAATTAACTAATGAATTTTCAGATGCTGAAGTATAAAGATCTGACAGAGGGGCCATTACCTGGAACATCTCAAAGACATTGGAAAATATTTTTTTCGAAAAGGAAAGACATTTTCATCTGGAAGTAATTTCAAACAGTCAGGGACTTCACATTCCGTGACAGAAATCGTACAAGACACCACCACAGAGAAAACGTTCTTCTTCAAACACGCAGAAACCCTTAAGCTAGCCTCAGAAGGTCCCACATCCTGACCAGGCACTATACCACAACCACCCAGATGACTTGAAGAGAAACCACAAAATGTAAGCCCATGAATCACCAATCAAAGCCTCTTTTGGAGGGAGCGGTTGAAAATTATCTTCATTCCACTCTCCAAACGACAATCCCCACTCATCCATGCCCCATTCTCAACATCTTTTGGAAACTTCTACATTCTACTCTTCTCTCGCTAAATACCACTTGTCTGCGGAATATTCTCAACATCTGCGAAAAACCTTTTAATTCCACTCCTCCCTCGGTAATTTCCACTCGTCCATTCTCAACATCTTCACGAAAATTCCATGGGCATGGTGGAAAGGGAAAATGGAAGATGGAAGAGGCTTGACAGTCTGTTATCACCTCCAGCGCTGGCAGTAGTTGGGTGTGTGGGAAGTGCCCTTAGACGCTGCGGATAGTCGTTTAGCATCTCACACGGGAAAACATTATTGGACTGGGTGGATGGAACTGGGTTACATGATTAGATGGTCATGTAAGAAGTGCTGACAGCTTGAGCGATTTCAAGGAGGCCATGCTTCGGCTCGTGTAGCTGAGATAATAGATGGTGATAAGCAAATGGTTCGTGTTTCCTGAGAAAGGGCGGTAGAACGAAGATGGCGACGCCGTGTGGGAAGTTCCGCTTCTCTGTTGAGGGAACCGACGATGCTCTGACGGCGCGTATGATAGATTGGCGCAACTTTTATGCTCTGGAAGACGAATAAAGTTGGAAGTTTTATCATCATGTTTATAGTGACGCTATCGGATCAGGTTATCTGATTTTGAAAAAAGACCAAATGTTCCCACAGTCATGGTAGGAATACTTTGACCTACTTAAATGGCGTTTAAGTAAAGCTTAGGACAGTTCTTCCTGTTTGCATGTCCATGAACACAATACTGTAAATATTATCAGGATATCTGATTTTGAAAAAAAAGACCAAATGTTCCCACAGTCATGGTAGGAATACTTTGACCTACTTAAATGGCGTTTAAGTAAAGCTTAGGACAGTTCTTCCTGTTTGCATGTCCATGAACACAATACTGTAAATATCTACAAATGATCTACTTGTCATACATTCCAAAATGTTTCATAATGATATTAAACTTACGCTTTGTTTACTTTCGTGGGGCTTTTACAGCAGATCTGTTGGAGAAATGATAATCACAATTTTAATAAATGTGAATTCCTTTATTTTAAAAATGTTTTCTTACTGAAGGTTTATCTTTAAAGATATAGTTGAGTTCTGATCATGCAATTGCATTGTGAAAGAAACGGTGTGGAATCGATCAGAAAAAATTGATCATGTAGCATATAAGTATTGGTGTGTACTGCAAGGTTCTGGAATCATCAAAATGATAAGAAATGTGGTAAAAGTAACAAGCACTGTACACAGAAAGATGTATAATGTGACTACACAAACATATGGCATAAAAATGAGGTCCTCATTTTTAAGCTGTTACATGTCATATCTAGAATATGAAGGCATTTGAAGAGCCACGCTTTTCAGGGAACATTTGTTTCTCTGATGTTCTTCCACACTTGCATAATAACAATGGAAACGCTCACAAATAATTTTTTACCTCTCCCCAGAACTCAACCTTCTCTGTAAGTTACCACTTGGAGAAGGCCAAATAAAGTAGGTTGCCGTTGTTATCGTTCCCAAAGGCATTCGTTTCCTTCTTTCTAAAAAAATCACTTTAACTATTGTAAAGAACAAACATGAAATACAAAAATATTTTCTCTTCCCGTGTCGACATATTCTTTCCACCGGGGGCGATTTCAGCGCAGGTGAAATCATTTTGCGTAGGATAAACGGTATTTGTTCCTAGGATCATGTTAAGCTGCTCTACACCTGCAAACGAAATGAAATAATTGGATCATGATACTGTAGGAAGTCTGGGCCCTGTTTCATAAAACTTGATATCAATAACAAGTTACAAGCTACTGTTATAAGCTACTGAAATCATGGCATCTGATTGGCTGAGAGAAAATTTGTCATACAAATTTAGCATTTGTTATAAATAACGAGTTTTATGAAACGGGCCCCTGGTCTATATAATGCCCATGTAAGCATGGCATGAAAATAATGGTATCACTGCAGGAAGAAAATGACTTGCAATAAAGATGCAAAGGATAAACTGCTATAAAGCGTTTTAAAGTTATTAGGTTTCCTAATGATATATTTGTTCGTTGTTAAGATTTTGTCATTGTTAATATTGTAACGGCAACAACCCCAAAATACGTCAGCTGTAGATTAAGTGTGTGTTTTATGTGTCATTGGGCGGAATTTTTTAATAAGCCATAACAAGCGAACATTATAGGTCTACATATTTAGGACCTTGTCCTATTTTAACAGAGACGGATTTTGTTAATTTCCATGTTGAAATGGAAAAAAATGAATAAAAATCATGGTTTGAATAACACGATCATTGCCCGAATTCAAATCTGCTTGGGCTACAACATTTTCTTGAACGCTGGGTTTAATACTAAACTGAATAAATACCACCAGCATTGATTTGTAAATTGTGTTGTAGGGTGATTGTTCACTTTAAGCTACAGCGATACGCTTGTCTGTTTCAATCCTTCGTTCGTACAGCCATAACTCAATTGGAGGCAGCCTGCCGCAATTAAATTCTAATTTCGTCATCCCTAGACAGAAAATTGTCACTAACATGCGGTGATTGCGATTCAGTATGGACATAATGCATCACAAGTAACGTTGAACGCCCCCTTTTCAGAACATAGTTGAAACCACAATGAATTATGTAAGTAGAGCTTTGTGTAAAATACATCTCACGTCATTTGGCAACATTTTCTGTGGTTCTCGTTTTTCCAACGATCTATGTTTGACGAGATTACACACAGATACTATGGCGACAATTGTTCTTGCGCTGTGGTGCATTTTGTCTACCAATATACCTACTTCAGTCACACCGCCAAAGCGACCCAGGCCGACTCCAACCAGACCTCTTCTTGACCATTATGTGTAATGTAATTTCAGTTCGGTCCGTTGTCGGTCTGATCTTGGCTTTGTTGGTGTGACTGGGTTAATCACCGAATTAATAACTTTCAACTCAGGACCAACACCATACCAGACCCTAATCAAGCTAGTCAAGCTGTAATCCCAAACCTAAAACTAACGCTATAATGAAACCCAGAGCAATTGTCGTAGAAAAGTCGGATAACCCTTTGCATTAATTCTCATTCTCATTTTCTCTGCATTTTGCTGACAATCCCAATATTCCCGGATATGACATGCATGCATGTAAGCGGCTGGATAACATCTCCTCTCAATTTACATTTTAACAACTGCCTTCAGAATGAAATGCATACTATTAAGCATTTCACGTCACGTACTTGGACTTGACACACCAATGAATACTTATCCTGCATGTCTTGATGTAAACAAGTGTTGAGAATTGACTAGAATACCCACATCATATCCAATCCCCAATCCCTATCATCATGCCCGTGTCAAATGAACGTAAAAACCACATGCCGTATCCATAATGCATGTAACGACCACTATTTGGTTCATGTTGATGAGTTTATATCATCAGATGCTGTAATGGTTCCAGAAGTGCGAAACAAAATAAGGACGTCTGCATAATCATCTACCAAGGTGGATAATGCAGTTGTCTCTATTGACACAGATCAAGAATATGACCCCTGCCGGAGAAACATTACCGACATCGGGCCGACAACAGACCGAAGACACCTTTGCATTGCTCGAATAGCCACGAATCGATCGGTTTATAGTCTTGTGTCGCTTTGGCGGTGTGGCTGACGTATTATAGTCATTAAATCAACGTATCACATGTAGGCTGTACTGAAGGTGTTGAATCCTTAGATGATCTATATTCTAACGTAATCTAAATACGTTTGGAGGACGGTTTACGGTTTCTCCCGCCTTCGATCTTATTTGAAAATAAAACGGAGGACATTTTCTTGAAATGAAGCTGAGGCAATTTTAGTAGCCTTGGTTGTCCTTATATATTTCATAAACCGAACACGATTCTTACAGGAAGTAATCAGGTACTGATATTGCCCATGAGTTGGATTTTTATTGTTGAAAACTTCTGCGACTGTTTTATACGTGATTTTGAGCTTTTATTTAGTATGTGAATTGGGTAACGTTCCTTTTGTGACATGCAAGATTCATAATGGAAGGTGACAATTCATATTTTACTTTTCCATGTCAGTGGGTTTCATTACGTCAGGGTTTGATCGAATATACACGGCGTAGTATTCCCTTGTCATCTTAGTTGATTTGTCATTCTATGTCTTCTTCAAGACGCTCTGAGATTGGAATCGGAGATTGCATTGGTCGCGCTAACTCTACCACACCAATATTGTTTATGTTGCTGTCGCGATCGAGGGAAGAGGGCTTGTCAAAAGACACCTAATCTATCTCACTTTGGCACCCCATCGCATCGAATGTATTTTGGCTCGGTGTTAACATTACTCCGTAGAATAAACATTCAGTACCTATCCAATAAAAAGACCATCTATTTGGTGCCGACGAACTATGGTGCAACCGATCGCATACGAGTAATGCAACAGCCCATTGTTTAAATCATTAAAAGCATAATATTTGGGTTCTACACCACATGATGAAGTCAACATTTCTCGACGGTCAATATCCCATACTGAGCGAATTCCTTAACTTTCACTCTGGAAATCGTGAACCAAACGCTATACAGAAGCTTAGGTTTGAGCTTAACCCTAAACATAAACCAAAACCTTAACATGAACCTTACCATGTACCTTTGACGAAATAAAACCCGGGTCAGTTGTCGCCCGAGCAAATGTTTGAACACCGTTAGCACTCTTTCTCTTCAGCTTTACACCAACACCAACATGAAAACGTTTTTTGTTTGTTAACTGGAATATATTTTGGGTGTGATTTGGGCTCCGATGTGTTCGGATGACAAACCCACTTTGAAGTATGTCGTGACTCATTGGCAGAATCCGTTGACTCAATAGATTGCCTTCATAGGATTGTTTCGTGTAGCAAAGGAAATGTTTAAATCGCGTAAACAGTGGTTATTGCTTTCTCGGCGAAACGTCGTCAGCAAAAAGAGCATTCGAAAGTAGAGGACATGCATTGCAAACGACTTTGCTTGCTTCGCTTCCATGAATTTGTATAGGCAGGCACCTGTAGCAATGTAATTCCTGTAGTATTGATTTAAAACTACTTCAGATACAAATGCATTCGTAAGTGCGCCCTTGCATTTCACGGCCGAGAAAATAATGGGGTACGGGACATGATGTTGCTGATGGCATCGGGCATAAGGTGTTGATGAAGCTATTCCTAATCTAATTTATTTATTTCGCAATATGCCATTGTATTTGGTGCATTATTCCCGATGAAAGCTTGCGTTTCTATTCCTTTCACTCGACGCCTCTTGTGATATACGTTGTGTTAACCTTTTATTTTTTCTCGCTCTGTCCATTAGTATGATTGAATGTGCGTTTATGTGTGATTACTGATTAATCATACGATATGTTTAATCATAAATCCAGTAAGCTTGTCTTGCTTCAAGCATCTTTGACATGTTTGAGTAGAGTTTAAAAAGTGCTCCTTTAATGGGGTGATGGGTAAAAGTTTCTATTCTTTGGATTTGTGTCAGGGGCCTCAGTTTCTGAGAAATATATAATACTTTTACGTTGAAGTACGAGCTAAGAAAAAGACATAACGCAGCAGACCCATAGCGTTTTTTAAAAGGAAAATCAAAACAATTGTAGTAACATTGTGTATTTATGTATCATGTGCATATATAAACATACATGCATACTTGCAAACACATATCAATATAAATATATATATATATATATATATATATATATCTTTTCATCCCTTTGATTTTGCCGGATTAAACCAAAACAATCCGCTGGTATCCCTGCGGTGTTTCCCTTTGATTTCTAAATCAATACATCCGAAGGATTTATGCTGAGGTATCCATTAGGTAAATTGGTATTCGAGACGGATCCCTCAAGAAAGTGCCCTGAAGCTCATCTACCTCTTTCTCGAAGGCCATCAATCATACTATGGAAATATTTCCCCTTTCACTTTCCTTAGACGTGCCTGATCACCATCATAAATTTGCCTAATAGGTGCACATGCAGGCAGCTAATAAGCATGCCGCCAAAAGAACGATGTCTCACCAGGTATGCTTTGTAACATGCAACAAGTTTAAGTTACACATGTTCCGTGACATGCATGGCCCTGGCTTGTATTATTTAATCAAGTACATATTCGGTTAGCGTAAGGGTTAAGGTTGATATCAAATCTTAGGTTAGAGTTAGGGTTAGGTGTCGTGGCTGGTCGTAGTGTACATGTATATTTAGAAACTCAAGTAGTGTACGTTATTGACGCGGAGCAATTATTGTCCCCAAGAACATGCGTCTACTACCACTTGCACTCTCTCTCTCTTTAAAATGTGTGTGTGGGGGGGGGGAATCCTTAAGTTACCCCCCATTATACTTTACATGTCTCACAAACTCGAATCCAGTTGTAAATAAACATAATCATCTAGTGTAAAAAAACATAAAACAAGTGTCTATAATTAGTATAGGCCGGCTAGTGTCCCAGAAGAAGGACAACATGACAAAAGAATTGATTTTATTAAACCCATGCATTATTTTTGTATGTAGACATTGAGCACAATTTAGCTTTACGGCTGTGTGAGACACTTGAACAAACATTTTAAGTTAACATAACAATAAAAACAATAAAAAGGATAAAACACTTATCTTCAACTGTTCCTCTAGGCTGGGGCAATGTTCGGATCTGAACAATTTTCCTTTCAATGTTTTTTGAAGATATTATGTGATTAAAGTTGTAATAACTTGTCATAATGTTTAATTACCACAGAAAATATCAATAATTCACCTTCTAAATCCTAGCGTCGAAATGTTTCAGCATATGAGGGTGATAAACACCTCTCTGGGCAGAGGATTGCGCTGAATTGGGGTGGGATTGTAAATCCTAGGCTTGACTTATGAATCCTGGCAGTTTGTCAGGATCTTTTACGCATCACCATCGATCAAAAGTTCAATATAAGTAGGCCATTTCCCGCCTTATGCATTCCTATTCTAGCTTGGAGTTTTATTAGAAAGTTCTCTCTCAGTGATGTGGCTCCTAAAAAGAACGGGTACAGATTTCAAATTGGGCATTTGTCATATTAACTGCTATAAGGAATGAATCAAATATGTATGTTTTTCTTTAATTTAGAGTCATTTACGCGTAATCGTCAAAGTTATCTGGTTATGTTTCTTTCATGTGAATGTGAGCTTAAAGGTAATGCAAAGTTTTGGGAAATTTTGAAATTGGATGGATAGTTATTCTTTAAATTTTTGATATATTTGGATGCCCCTGTGGACGTATTAGAACTGAGCACTAAAATATTTAGCCCCTAAAACACTTCTGCTTTCGAGCAAATTGAATAATCAAAATTTACCGGTGCTCCCGGTAAATTTCAAATATTTCAAATAGCGCCTAAGGCCATTCCATGGTAGCTGCGACGATGAAAATCTCAGAATATGCAGTTCCGATATATAATTTCCAAACGGGAATAGCAAATCGGTCGATTATAGTCAAGAAACATTGATTTAAAGCTAAAGTAATATCAGTCAGGGTTTAGTATTTACAATTTCATCACTTTAGACTCGATTTCAACCGCGACAACGATCATTGAATGTTGTAAAATCGCATATGCTTCCAATATGTTCATTTGAACCAAATTCATGACCCCTTACCAAAACTTTGTAATACCTTTAATGTGTGTGTTTGTGATTTAATGTTTGACTTATGTCTTCTTACCTCCTTAATCTCTAACCTAATGAACATAGAAAACGTCCCGACATCAATTCACAATGTGGATAGAAAGAAAATGTCCTGACTTCAATTCACAGGTGAAAAGAAAAATGGCTTTGCATATTTCCGTCTCTCTTAGCGTCGATTCGTTGTACACTTGAGAAACATACCACCCTACCCTCGGAGTATATTGGACCGTGTCCATACGCATATTTATTCCACCAGTGGCAGTGTAAAACCGGGCTCCATAAATAGTCATAATGGATGAGAAGGATCATTTTATTCAAAATGACAGTTCTTTAGAGGATCTTTAAACAGAATTCGTGAATTCAGATCACGTTCTTTGGTACTCCGTCTATCTATCATGAACGAAATTTAACACTGACCGGACGTGCACGGAGAGAAACGGTAAATTTTAGAGGGATAAATGATATTTTGAAAGCTTAATAGATTCGATGGAGGAAAATGCTGGAAATTATTGGACAAATAATTATTATTATTAGTTAGAGGCAGCGGTTTTCCACGTCATTTCTTTACCGAGGCAATACATTATCTGACACCACTTTCAGACCTGTCGCAGTGTTACTCACACGAGTATTGAAAGGAATAGACTTTTATATACCGAAATCTAACAGATTTATTTGATGTATTTTTTTTAATTTTTTCGTTTGTTAAATTTTTAAACAGGTATTTCATGGAAAGCACTTTCCAGTATTGACAAGCTCTTCGAGAGTCAAACATCCTAAAGGATGTATCTAGTTCGAGATGCCGTTTGAAGTTGTTGCATAATTGATTATGTAGATAGACTATCAAAGTGTGCTCGTTTAACTTTCCTCCGAGATCATTTCTTTCTTATGCCATTATGAAACTCTTTTGATAGACTTGAAACCAATCGACGTTTAATTAAAGTGCGAGAGGTATATTTAATGATATCATACATCAAGAATAACGATGAATCACAGACAGGCACTGGCTGTATAAATGTTAGAATTTCCTCTTTATGCAAGGATTCCTCCAGATCAAATGAGTATTTACCATTTGAAGACATTCTCATCCACAGTCATAACAAAAATGATTTGATAACTTAATACGTAGGCTTAATATATACTTTCATGAATTGTGAGAAACCACGCCCCCTCCCGCGAAAAAGAGGCTGTGCGTCTAGTCACAGATGAAACCAAATGCTTTATTTTCTGTTACTACATGTATTAATTTGATTTAACTACTGGACAAATGTTAAGCAGGTTTTCATTTTAGAAGTGAACACTTACTTTTTAGACATCATTCAATTGTTAAACATTTAAATGAACGGTGTATTTTCAATTGGTCATTACCATTCGCTGATCTCTTAAAAAATCCTTTATTTCGTTAATGAATTGTACATGGTTATAGACTGATTCAATAACTTCATTAGACACAATGGCTAAACTCCATGATGTAACTCCATTCATGGATTGTGATTATTTGTTTAATTTGACGTTGCCATGGTTGCGGAGCACACTGTTATGTATGTGTTGTTCTGTTTACTCCTCATCCAACATTATAGAGATCAAGCTTTGACGAAGTCTTTTCCTTGTCAAGGAAATATCCATCTCAATATTTCTTACACTTTGGTTATGCTTATTTTTTTAATTATAATAATGCTCTTACGGTTCAGTGACCAACACGCTCGGATATCGATCATTCAGAACGAGATCGATATGAGGCATGGACCAAACGAAGAAAAAAATGCATGTTTATTATAGAAATATCAAGCGTACATCCTTTCTCAATTTCCCGGTGGTGGAAGAAGTAATTTTAGCGGAGGAGATTATACTACTGCATTATTCATATTTTGCAAATGACGCTGCATGTAATAAAAGTTGCGCCATGAATATGTAATACAAGTTGCGCCCATGAATATATAATACACGTTGCGCCCATGAATATGTAATACAAGTTGCGCACATGAATATGTAATACAAGTTGCGCCCATGAATATGTAATACAAGTTGCGCCCATGAATATGTAATACAAGTTGCGCCCATGAATATGTAATACAAGTTGCGCCCATGAATATGTTATACAAGTTGCGCCATGAATATATAATACACGTTGCGCCCATGAATATGTAATACAAGTTGCGCACATGAATATGTAATACAAGTTGCGCCCATGAATATGTAATACAAGTTGCGCCCATGAATATGTAATACAAGTTGCGCCCATGAATATGTAATACAAGTTGCGCCCATGAATATGTAATACAAGTTGCGCCCATGAATATGAAATACAAGTTGCGCCCATGAATATGTAATACAAGTTGCGCACATGAATATGTAATACAAGTTGCGCACATGAATATGTAATACAAGTTGCGCCCATGAATATGTAATACAAGTTGCGCCCATGAATATGTAATACAAGTTGCGCCATGAATATGTAATACAAGTTGCGCCATGAATATGTAATACAAGTTGCGCCCATGAATATGTAATACAAGTTGCGCCCATGAATATGTAATACAAGTTGCGCCCATGAATATGTAATACAAGTTGCGCCCATGCATATGAAATACAAGTAGGCGTTAGGGGATGATTATCACATGCCTTAGGTGAAATAAATACATGTACATTTTGCTATATTCATTGCTAAGACGATAATTGAAAATCACCCTTTTAATCTGAAAACAAATATTCAGTATATTATCATTACCAACATTATGAACAGACAGAAAGAAAAATCCTACTGCCTCTGACATTATGATACACAAATCTAAAGCAAACTTTCAGCTCCAAAATCAATGTGAGAAAATGCATTCGCTGCACTTAAGGCGCCGTTGGGCAAGTTTCATACCAGGGTATCACAAATAGAAGGAAATTCTTCAAACCAGTTTATCAAGTGTAAATAGGAAAACGAGTAAAGTAGAAGAAGAACGAAATTGGAAAAATAAATAAAGGAGAGGATTACCAAAATAACACGTTGTTCTCGACGTAGAGAGGCTCTCTATTTCCTCGTAATAAAATTGTATCTTGGCGCCTTCATTGTGTGGGCGGCAAAGTGTGCGTGTTTGGCGTGTGTTTTCTATCACGAAATGCGATATTCTGTGTTGGTTATGTGCCTGAAGTATAAAAAAACGTGATGTGGTTATAGTATCAAGAAATGCATCTGCTCGTTGTTATCATGCCCGGGGACTGATGGGCCTGGATTGTTTCTGGTAAAAGAAAAATACAATAGTTATGTAAAGTAGTGATAATCCAGCCCCTCTCAACAGGTTTTATTGCCAAGATTTACGATCAATTAAGCACCGCTATATTATCTACGTGACGAAGTATCTGTTGATTGCCTTTTACCTCAGTCTTGTGTCTGCTTGCACTTTATTTGCAGTAGGTCTTGCATTCCCATGACTTCTCGAGACAAACAAGAATAATACAAAACAGAGAGAAAAACGGAAAAAAAGAAAGTTTAACTAGTGCCAAGATTTGAAGGAAAATAGAAGGAACCTCAGTGCTTAGGTCCATGGCGTAGACAAAGATATGCCATCGCCTCGATTTGCTGTTTCGTTACGCTAAAATTCATACGATTTAAATGGAGTAAGCATTAATTCCTACGATATCAATCGGGTAAACATTAAATTTTCAATTTTTCTCTTAATAAAGGTTTTTTTACAAAATACAAAGTTTATTCCTACATCCTTAGTATTCTAGGTAAGACCGATAGAAATCTAATGTTGCCCTTTCCAATTCAGAACAAACACCCTCTTTACTGGCTACTGCTATTATCAGCCCCTCTATTAAAGTAACATCATCGGTGGCAGGAAAGGATCTTGGTTCTCATCGATTCTGTCACGAAAGGTTATTCGTATTGTAATGTACACGATATCTGCGTGGGCTGCACCTTAACGTTCTAAGAGGGTGTATTCAACAGCCTCTTAAATTTAGAAGGATGAAAAAGAAAATACCAATGGTTGAACTCCTTGTCTGAATTCATTTTTACGAGACAGGTAATTCCACCCTCGCCTACGCAATGCAAAGATAATTGCTTGTAGCACGACGTATATTTCTCGTTATATATAAGAGGTAGACCTATATTTGAAATTAAATGAATACCACAATCCCTTTCAAGCCAATACGTAGACCACATTACAAAATTAAGACTTGGGCTGTGGTCCTCTTGCTATACGCAGCTCTCAAGAATGTGTTACTTGGTTCTGCGATGGGATTACTATGTTATGGTCGTATCAGCTTATTAAAAGTAGATTTCAAATACAAGTTTGTTATACAGTATAGGTTAATCAGCATGATCATTACTCACATGGCCGAGCGGTAAGGTATTGACGTTCAAAGCCATAGTTCCTGCTTCGGTCCCCTGGAAAAAGGTAAATAGAAAGGATTTTCCAAGCAATGTTCCAGTGAATTAAAATCATGAGGAAGCTTGATATTTAAGTTTTCTTCAATATTTGTTCAAGAACATATGACCAGTGCTGAGTCATTGAAGCATGATCATAGTCGTTCATGATGTTTCCATTAAAAACATACATGATTTATAATCTTAAACGCTGTAACCTAGATAAAGCGCTACTAGTCGTTGAAGAGATTCTAAGGCAACCTGTACTTTCGTTTGATGTTGTGCGTGGGTGGGTGTGCGCTGAACAGTTTTCGTCGGGGGACCGATGTGGATGATGGATGTCCGGTCGCTACTGGTAAGTCAACCCAGTGAAGAGGAATCAGTGCCCGTTAAAACAACCCACGATCACCCGAAATTGGCAACACATTTGCTCCTTTGGCATTTGTATCAACACCCTTGCCTGGTCAGATGCTTTTGCAAACGTTTATAGGTATTCCCATTTGAAGGGAATGGTAAAACCACTGCAATCCTGGATTTTGAACAATATGATTTTTAAAGGAATCGTTTAACAATGTTAAATCTGAGATGCATGTCCCTACGCATTATCACTGTCTGTAATATGGTGTAATAATATAGCCCTGAAAAAATTGCGCTTTAACATGATCAAGAAGTGCCTCAAAGAAGTAAACAAATCTTTGAGTGACCGGTTTTACCATACTCATTTTCCCCAATAGACTGTCGTGTTAAGAAAACTGTTAGGAAAACGCAAAATTTGATTTCGATTTCCAATCATATATATCTTGATAATTAGACAGGCGATCGGCTTGTAAAAATCATGGGGTTCCTTACTGACCTAACGGTTTATACTTATCATTGCAGCGTGAGCTAAATCCAGGATTTTGTTTCAGAATCTGAGACAAAGTTACCCAATCCCTTTAAGGCCCATATCGAGCGCCGTGATAGTATTTACATTACAATATGTTAATTTGAACTTAGCAACCACTGACATGACTGAGTTAATTAAAAGCCTATTAGGATGTTTTCAAGTGACGATAAGAACGACAAAAATTTCACCAAAACAAATGTTTGCGTTTATAAAATATATATGTTTTTTAGTTTTGTTTACGAGGTACGACAAGGTCCGACTTGGCATAAAAATTGATTCACTCCTGCTGGAATAACATTCAATTTGGCATACAAAATTCGATACTTTGATAAACTGCAATTCAATAGTAAATGTTATTGTTACGTATCCTGACGGCTCGAGAAAAGAGAAAAGTTTGCGTTATTTCATTAGCGAAATTCCATATTGATATCTGTCAAAAAATGGATTCCTTTCTTTAATACGTTTGTCCTGCATTCCTCTACCCTGCTCGGATTTACCAAGAAAAAGAAAGTGCAGGGGAAAAAAAAGGAATCCTAGAGCATGTGTTTACGCTCCTATGCCTGTAGGGGGATACATATCCAGGGTTCCTTTTATATCTTCTCCCAATAATCCCACGGATTCTTGAAATATAAGCTAAAGGAGATTGTCCAATGGTTTTGTGGTAAGCATTCCGATTTCCAGAAATTGTCATTGATCTGTTTACATACTCTCGCTGTCTTTCTGCTCCGTTTTGAATGTCTTTTCTTTTTCTCCCATTAAAACATATATTCAATAATCGCTTTTCCAATTTTAATTTGAAAATTGTTTGTCATGAATTTCCAACATGTCTTCTGACTACAGACGTAGTTTTTAATATCTGTCAAGGAATATAATTTGCAATCTGGATATTAAAATCATATATGAGCATGGCTGAGAAATATTCTTCATCACTTCATAAGGCCGTTTCCACCGCTTTTTTGCCTAAATGTTTAGGTGGTATGATTTCTTCTGGATATTGTTGCTGTTAATATACAGTTCAACTTCTTTAGACAACTACTGTTTCATCGTTGAGTATCTATTTTGTGTTTAATGTTCACTGACTTATGTGATGTATTCGCCTGTTTCAGTTCAGGACAACTGACTTGTTTAACTTTAATTTTGCAACTGACTGCCATGACTTACTTTGCAGAGTACAAAATTCATGAAATCTGAGTCGGACCTTTTGGAAGGTGACGTTAGGAAATTGGCCGCAATACATAAATAGTTAGTATGCAATTGATGTCTAATGACACGCTGGCATATTAAACCAAATTATTGTGTACAATCATACACACATAGCAATGAACTTTCCGAAAGATCTGAAATCCATTTAAAACGCGTTATCCAGATACCACTAAAGACTGAAGAAGCATCCAACGCCAAACTGAAACATTGTAGAAAAAATGTTGCCCTTTTACTTTGACACTATACCCCCCCCCCTCCATCGCACCCTGTCTTGGTATGTCACTCGAGCCCGTGATTTTTTTCTTCTTTTCACACCCATACTCCTCACCATCGAAATCTATCTGTGATAACTGCTCCATTTTCTTTACACATGCATAACACTTAATTTGTTTCCGCGTGTGTGATGTTCCAGCCCGAGGTATTTTAACCTTTTCGCGCCAATTTTAGTCAAAGAAATGCTCGTCTGTGAACGCACTTTAAACACACCTCCGATTGTTTCGTCTGACTACCTGCTTTTTCTTTCGTCTCTTTCTGTCCCCCCCCCCTCCCTTTCCCCTAGACTATTTTTGTCGTTTGAGCGCGCTGCAATTTAACCTTGTTTCCTTTATTCCATAGAATAAACTGTCAATCCACGATCCATCAATCTGTTTAAATAACGAGTGCAGTAAAAGGCAATAGTAATATTCAGCTTTATTAAGACGCCAAACAAACATGATCCCTCGCTTCGTGTCTCTCTAGGGGGAAAAGCCAGTCAATATTTTAATGAGGGTGGATGTTTTTTTTTAATAGTTTACCTTTTAATAAGAAGCTTTTAAAGGCAAGGAATAGAAGGATAAAGTAGATCATCAATACAGTTCGTATATGCAGATCATTGGGATGTGTATGAACAATCATCCAAATAGACTTTTAATAGATGGGTTAATGAAATAAATAGTAACCTATATAATATATGGATAACACAGACCGATAGATTAAAAGATAAACGATCAGAGAAGAGACATAATCTGGTCATGCTTTAAATATATATTATACTAATTAAGATCCATATTCGGAAATAGATTGAGGAATGGGGTACAGGAAATGGGTGGGCGGGGCAGAGGAAGTGCCTCTGAACCAGAGTTCCAGGGGCTTCAATTAACCTACTCTACGATTCGTTTATGTTGTACATCTTCACGAACCACTGGCCTGGGAAAGCCTTAGATGTGAAACCCGTTGGGTGTCCATCACACTTCCAGTTTCCATGGTAATCGACGAATCCTAGTCCGTTTAAACCCCTCTGGAAAAGAGAAGTCATTTCCAAAGTACCTAGATATAAACACTTAATATGCTGCCTGTTCACTGGTACTTGGGACATTCCTACATACTATAGCGCTTGTGCAGATTTAAACGTTTGTTTGTTTGTTTGTTTGTTCATCCGTTCATATTTTCTAATGATAGTTTACATAAAGAGGGAGCGAGAGAGAGAGGGTATGTGTGTGTGTGTGTGTGTGTGTATGAGAGAGAGAGAGGGGGAGGGGTAGATGGGGGAAGAGGACAATACTTATATAAATATAATGTTTGTTGTTTTTTAATTAAAGGCGAATCTATATTGATGGCCCAATGAATGTATGCTGTTCTTTCGTTGGGAAGCGCTTTCCTTTTTTTTTAATATGTTAGGCGTACAACATTACTGCCTCTTTCAAAAGGAAAATATAGGTGAAATTTAGTGAAAAAATTAACAGTTAATAACATTTTTTGTGAATATCTTGTCATATATCTATTCGCATGCAAATTGGTCTTGCAAATAACAAATTTGTCCCCAAATTTTCCCTAAAATGATACAATTGCATCGTGCCGCAAAATTATATATTTTAATTGCATTTAGATGGGCAAATGTAATAGTTTGTTTTCGTCATGATTAGTTATTTTTCGTTTCGTTAAAAAAAAAACGCAGAAAAGTCGATTCGTGTCTATACAATAAGTTATGGAAGATAGCTTAAAGATATCTACAGGAGTGTTAAATTGCCTTTCATGTCTACTCTTATTGATAAATTCACTTTTAGATTCTCGAAGACAAGAGAGGTAGGTCGTTGTAAATGGCAAAAACAAAGAGGTAAATACGGAGAGCCTGCTATACCCGATCGCACAGGCTTTCGATAATCGGCGTAATGCTGAAAGCAAAACCCCTGTTTTCCAATTACCGGAATTTCTACTTCTGTCAGTCGTTGGTCTTTATTCGCAAGGCTGAATTGAATTACAGCTTTCAATCTTCTCGACATTACCCATTCCTCCTTTGCTCCATTTCACCTGGTACCGGGAAATAAGCATTCCCTGTGGCCTTTTTAATTGGGGCATGGCAGTAGATAGGGATGCTTAGCATTAGGGGGAAGGGGTTTACGTTAGAAACTAACCCAGTTAGCAACTGCTTATTCTTTAACTAAGTATACAGCGTATTGTTTCTTTTAGAATGTTCCTATTTTGTATATCATTATGATTATAAAGACAAAGGGAGGACGTGAAGAGGGTGCATGAGAGTAAGAGAAAGAGATATTTTGCTTGAAATATAGAGGGAAGGAGAGAGACACAGAGAAGGAAGGAGGTGGAAGAGGATGGTAAAATAAGATGGGGATTTGATCTGTGAGGAAGGAGCGAAAATGTTTTTTTTTAAGGGAGGGAGGAGTAACATAAAAACAATAACATTGGGAACAAGACGATGAAGAAGAAGGGGGACGATGAAGAAGAAGAACAGAAGAACAAGGCGAAGAAGAAGAGGTTGATGATGAAGAAGAGAAAGAAGAAAAAGGAAAGAAGAAGAAGAAGAAGAAGAAGAAGAAGAAGAAGAAAAAGAAGAAGAAGAAAAAGAGGAGGAAGAAGAAGAAAAGAAAAAGAAATATAGAAAGAAGAAGAACAGAAGAATAAGGCGAAGAAGAAGAAGTTAATGATGAGGAAGGGAAAGAAGAAAAAGTATACAAGGAATACTAGGGGCATGTTTATATGCGCGTGTGTGTGGGAGCGGGAGAGAGAGAGAGAGAGTGTGTAACATCGAAAAGAAGGAAAGAAATAAGGGAAAACAAAAGAGAGAAATAAAGAGTGGAAGAGGCCGGAGGAGTGGCGCAAATTGGAAATCCAATCACCCGGCACCTGACCACTGCCCCCGCGACGTTTTTAGTTCGGCTCAATATCCAATCTGATTTGCGGAACAATTAATACGGTATAGATTGCATGGAAGTCGGCAATGTGGCACAGTTAACTTTGAAGGGCAATTGCAGAAAGCTTGTCCTCTTCACATAATGGAGTAGCTGAAGGCATTTCGGAACCTAGTCGTTTAGTTTTAAGCCTAATCCCACATAAGCATCACATTTTTAAGTGTAGTAATCTTGTATATAGCTTAATGGATTATTTGTCTTAAATCGAATTTGTTGAACATCAGCTGTTTAGGTAGTAAACATTAACAAACATTGTCTGCAAGGAAATTGTTACTATTGTACAGATATAGCGTAATATTCGCCATATGCGTGATATCATTGCATATGCGGGGAGTAGTTGGAAGAAAGGATCCTCGCTGTTTTCAATACCCCCTTCCCCCCTCTCCCTCTCTCATATATACATGTATATATATATATATATATATGCTCTTTAGTCTTGTCATGTGTCTCTCCATCTCAACATCTCTTATTTCTGTCCATCTCCTGACTTACCCGTTATCCGCCACATCCATGTGCTATTCGAATAAAAATGTCAAGCAATGCCATAATATTCTCAACGATTATTCGTGTGTAAATCAATTATCTTGAATCATAAAATAATTTCTAGAGAATCCTTCTTCTCTACAGTCAACACTGTTCAATATCTTGCATTATTTATACTGCACATGATTTTTCCCTCTGATGTCACACGCGGAGTCACACTTACACTTGGTAATAATTAGATAAACCGTTATGGTAATGGTAAGTGTATCAACATCATCGACCAAATCATCACCTCTTTGCAACAATTGCCCTGGTATCGAGCGAAGTGTTCATGGTGGCGATATGTCCTCGGGGCGAACTTCATCAGACAGGGCGACAATAGAGACGTCACGGTATATTTTAGGTGTGAAATGGCGTCAGGGAGCGGACCGCACCAATCTGTCATTTCGTGCGCTCCATCTAATAGGAGGCGAAATGGATACAAATCGCTAGCAGCGTTTGCCAAACCCATGTGCATAATGTCATTTGGAATAGGTAGCAACATAAAACGGCCGGATCTGTGTTCCTGCCGGTTGAGGAAAAAAAAATTAAAAGGTGTTTTCCTTTTCTGGCAGGAACTGGGACACGAAGCCCTGGTTCAGTGACCAGTTAAGTTGGATGGCGATGGAGGATAAGATAACAGCACTTAATACATCGCTTCGTCTGAGAAGAAGCCATCTACTTTTCGCAGATGTCCAGATTACAAGGGTGTGGACACGACGGAAAACGTATGAAGACGTTTAAAGCAGCTTGGCAGTTTAGTCATGTGATTTGCATAAAACATGGCCGCTGCCGTTGGTCTTCAGTGCAGAATTCATGGTAACGCCATCCTTAAATATGTTTCCAAAATCTTTCAATTCTTCTTAAAAAAGCTACAATACCAGTGAAATGATTGTATATCAACCTGTCTTCTATTAACGGCTGTCAATCGATGCAGGATATTGTTTATTGTTAGTGTTGACTTTTGGTTTTCAGTTTCCAGATGATGCAACTGTGTTGTATACAACTTCGGAAATAAATCTGTATTCCAATCCCCTCTCCATTTCTGTCACTTCCCTTCTCTCCACCCCCTCCCCTACCCCCTCTCTCTCTCTATAACTCTTCTCCTTGTCTCTCTCCCTATCTTTGGATCTCGAGTTCCCCATCTTGCTTTCGATTGACTCACAAGAACATAAGCATCTTCACAAAATCTCCCAGGAAACATTGCCTGAGGATAAAAACATGTTGACTAATTTCATCAGCTTTCGATGGAGAAAGCTGAAACAATATCAAATGTATAATTGAGTGCTTCACTTAGTTACAAATACATGACGAATTCAAACTTGTCGTTAGGACAGCGGCAAACGCACTTGGTGGATATAATACACGTTTTGCTATGATCACACCTATATATTAAGGTCGAATAAAACTGTTACATATACACGCCACTCTCAACTATTATATCCTAATTATGCAAGCGTTTTGTTTCATCAAAACACACCAAAAAAAAAATCTTTACCTTTGATAATAATCGATTCTAGCCTTTGCATACTCATTGCTTTCTTTTTATTTTAATATAGCAATGTTTTACCACACTCCCAACGCTGTATGAATATACGGGTCAACGGAATCCGTATTTTTCTTTAAATGTTTCAAAACGAATAGAGCGCACGTGAAAAGGACACTATGATGTCCTTCAATGAAGTAGCATTCAACTGGGATTTGAATATTTAATGTGTTTTAGGTAGAATAATGGAATTCAACTCCATCCTTGAGTTAGATATTCTTGCGTGGCCGTGATGCCTCCTCCTCTGTAATGTACTTGAACATTGAGTGGACCTTTTCCCTCAAGTTTAGATGTTTTGTTGTATCTATACCTAACTGGAACTTGTCATGTCGATGTATTCAGGGTACTAGAACATAGCGATCTAACTTATTCAAATTCTTGTTGATATTAGAATTACTTTTTATTGATAATGGTCTTCATGCAAACATTCTTCCTTTATGTAAAACATCTCTGTCCATAATCCACTACAAGACATTCAGTTATGAACATTAAAGTGTTTTACTAGTAAGCTGCCTACTGCAATTCAAAGAATAGCATGCAATACTAGCATCAAGAGTAGTTTTCTGACTCCCTTTAAAAATGATGTAAATAATGGAAACAATTATTTTATGAATGGTCCCGTACTCAGTTCGCTTGCCAAAAAAGGTCATGTAAAATGGGCTCTTCTGTAACCAGTTCTACTAGATATTGAAAGGATAACCCACGCACCTGAGAGAAATTGCATTGAGAAGGTACCCGTCTTAGGTAATTTAAGGTTTAAGTGGTTCGAGCGCCACACTAATGGGTAGAGATTAGGAAAGAAATTCAAAGTTATTTCTTACGGATCAAACCAATATCTAGATCTATTAGTATTACACCCACTGCCTCGTAGAAATCCTGATGTGATACCCATTCTCATTTTCGAATTGCTGTCGACATGTATAAACTTAATTTTTCAATATATTATAGACACGTTATACTTATTATAGTTTTAATGAATGAAATCATGTTCAGTAATTGGTCAACAAAGCATCATGTGACTAAACATAACATTGCTTTGATGTTACCGATAAGAAAAAAATAGTACTACACCGTGACGTCATGCACTATACCATGGCAACTATACCATGGATAACGTCATAGATACTTCCTTCCAAGGCACTACTGTGCATGCATTCAGCGAGCGTACAAGATTTCAAATGCCTCCATCGGCCAACTCCCGCGGTGTCACGGCACTCACGCTGTGCAATTTACGCAGAGCCGCATTAACTGGACTACACTACTGCAGTACTTGTATAGCACCAGCTTTCCGTCTTTAATGTGTGAATTCCACGGTGACAGAAATGATTATTGTTATTATTATTATTTTTATGAAGGTTGGTTTGAAAAATATAAAACAAATATATCATGCACTATTTCAAGCCACTAGTGAAATTATGGATTCCTCGGAGACAGAAATAGCATTATTTTCTTCGGGGCTATGCCCCTCAGAAAATAGTGCTATTCCTGCCACCTCGATCCATAATTTCAACTAGAGCCTCTCAGTGCATGGTTTTTTTGTTTACTATCCATTACTAGTGCAAACAGCAACAACAACCCAATTGATAATGAACCATACATCATATTACATGTTTTGAAACATTTCTGTTAAAAGCAAAGTTATTTATTAGGTTGAAGTTTGTTTTGTTTGTTTGTTTGTTTGTTTGTTGTAATAAACTTTTTATGTTTGATGAATTGACATATGTTTTGTAAAGGATGTGAAATAATGAGGTAAACTGAATTAGAATATTGGGTCAAATCCTGTTTGTTGCGAAAAAAGGTACTTTACGACAAATGTTTATAAAGGTTAATCTAGATATGGAAAATTGAAACTGATAGAATCTAACAAAAGAGGAAATTATGTGCACTAATTCCCGTAGAGAAATCTACTGAGGATAATATGCGCTGTATGTTTGAGCACATCCGATTTTAAATCCCTTTAGGCATCAATCTAGACTCAATATATACTAATTACTTGTCAATTACCAGGCTTACCCCGGGATTCGACTTTGCTACAACATTAATTTGTTTGAGATTTTTAAGGAATTATTCATCATTTCAAATCCTGAGGGCAAATTAGAAGAGATTAATAATATGCACAGCTGTCAGTTGAGCCAACGGGCCTAACTTCTTGAAGCTTTAAATCTTGATACTAACCTGTTGACTACCTTATTGTTTGGTTCCCATAGGCTTAAGAACGGTGCCGACTGGTTGCAGAAGTCAATGGATTACTTTGTCGACTAACATTAGATGGGGAAAAATGTTTACAAGGGGCAGAAATACCATACATTAGTATGTTGAATTGCATTTTCAGATTCTTTCTTTATAAAAACACAAATAAAAATGAAGTACCCGATCATAAGTTCAGTCGGATACATATCCTTAAAACGAGGGAACAAGCAAATCAATAAAATCGAAGGCAACCGAGCAAAAGCAGTATACAACCAGATAGGCAACCTAGTTGGATCACCATTGCGAACGTTTTTGCCCTCCCCAACTTTCTCATATCTCTCTCTCATTCTCTCTTTCTCTCTCTTGCCTGAATCTGTGTTCCTTAACACAGTTTTTCTCTGTTTGGGTTCAACATTTTGCTGTTTGCTGATCATGGTGGCACACGAGCGGCCCCTTCCTCAAAAACAAAAAATCAATGCCGCGTATGAAGCGACGAAGAGGGAAAACGATCAAAATCCAGAGGCCTCGCACTAGGGGACGAGAAACCCATGTATGCTGGATAAACAGTGGGACTTCTTCGCCATGTATTCGACCCACTTTCTCACCACATTGCATATATCGGTATTTTGATATTCAGACAAGCATGATATTTCATTAGTGCACGTCATGGCGGACGGGCAAACTCAACGTCTGTTTGGCCCAGCGCATGAGAACATCACTTTTGATAGGGTTGTATTATAGAGTAAACGCATTCATACGTATAATATGATATGGCATGTCATACAGTGTCTATTAAGTCATATTGAAATCAATTTGGATTTCTGCACATGCCGTTCAAATTTCTCATCTGAAACAATAAAGAAACTATCCCAAAAATACGAATTGTCATTTCGTTAAAATTGCATTATTCACGTTATTAAAATTGTATTCTTTCATCCTTTTACAGAATGTCGCGGGAATGTCTGTCGTTTCTGTTATAGGTGTTTAATACAGAGTGTTTACAATCAACGTGATGTTCGAATTCCCCGACATTAAGATTATATTCTTGAATATTACTAAGACTTCCGTCATCGAGAGTTATTAAAATTAAAATTAATCCTTAATCAGTATTAATAGTACGTAGTGTTTTAAATCAACGTATGATGTTCATATATTTATACAAATAACTGGGTCCACATCCATATTTGCGCCTGCAGTACACACTCGAAAAAGAAATTTGACTTAAAGACCCAATAAAATCTTTATTTTACATTTCACGGTCATAGGAAAAATAATCGTGAGCTATTGAAAACCATTGATTTAGATTTCCTTTATTGTTTTTGTCTGGATAAAGATCGTTCTGTCACCTTAATCCGTTATCTAATAAAGATGTGAAGCTATTCATTCTGATGGAGGGAACCATGTTTGTTGTTTTTCGCGAACTGCGGTAGAAATAATGAAAAACGTGCCACTTTGGGACATTTCCCGCAATCAGTCCCCTAAACATCGGCCGGGTCATGCCCTCCCCATGGGGATAGGTAATTCTGGAAGACGTCCCTAGGAGCTGTCAAGGAACACTATACGGAGTCATCGGTCGATTTAGTTGCCTTGTGAGCTTACAAAGAGAGAAACGTCAAGGCTTGAAACCAGGTCCCCTAAGATGTTCACCTGCCGTGGATGACTGTATTCGGAAATCGATTTACGATTGCATTGGAGAGAGGCTTTAAAGTGGCCAATATTTTAAAATGAGAGAGAAAGCGATGTTCTTATTGCTGTGGTGGCAGTATTTCACTCAGTCCTTCCTTTCTACAGGTCGTATGTATTTGTGCAGACGCGTTGTTTAGCCACAGGGGAAACGGGGTAAACGACTCGTGAACTAGTTAGGAAAAGGTTATGAAAATTGCAAACTTCTCTTGCGGGTACTTGATTCGCAAAGCAATGGCTCGACTTCCGCCTGTTCTTACTACATAATTGCCGTTTTGTATTAGGTAAAAAAAGGGTGAAACCTCTGAACAATGTTTAGAATGGAGCACTAAATTTGTTCGTCATCTGAATAAATACAACAAATCCCTGTGAAGGGAAGCAAAATTTCTTTCAGAGCTACATTATAGTGTCAGGAAGGGAAAAATTATAGTTGCCTTTTCGACAAAATAATACTTGCCTTTTCTGGAAAATACATTTTTGTCATTTGTTATCATCCCTATTGTTTTGTAACTTCCCCTCGCCAGAGCTTGCAAATTCATGTGTTAGTGCTCACAAAGGTCTTTGTAAATCCTTGACAGTGAGTAATAGCCATGTCCTAAGAAAGAAAACGATAACGGAAAAATTATTTATGATAAACCGATCTAAGATCAACAAGTGATGTTCTGTCTTGGAACGATGTGCGCATTCTGCAGTCTTGGTACTTGTTTTTTATTCGGGTACTAACATGCATGTATGCCTTGTATTTTTGGTATAGCATCCCTGGATGTAGTGACTCACATATCACACACATGCTAATACATCACGTGCATATTGACAATACACACATACAATCACACACACACACGCACGCACACACACACACGGGTTGTTCATGCGGAATGCATATGGAGTGATGCTTGTCGAGAGTGTGTGAGCGTGGCGCTCGGGTTCGGCTACCTTTGCTTCCGTATACACAAACTCTCACGTACACACCCACTCTCGCGCACACTTCCCAGGCAACTCCTCTTTTCTCTTCGCGTCCTTCTCATCCGCTCTCTCCATCTCCATCTCTCTCCTTTTTCTCTTCCTGTTCTTCCCACTCTTGCTTTCGCTCATGCATTATCATCTAGCATTTTTCCGATCCCCAATGTCCCCACGAGAAAGAGAGACATTCCACAGAAGATTGTTCGCCACCGAATCATAAACAGGATTCTCCGATCTTCTCTCTCTCTCTCTTTCAATACACTGTGCCTATTCCGTTCCCATTCAAACGTGCCAGTACTGTCTACTCAATTGTTGCTATGTCACGTCGCTGTGCTGATGATCGCTGCCTTCCTTTTTTAATTCAAACATTTGCATTTCATCATTGAGAAACTTCTCGCCAACTGAATGATTGATATTGCTACGGATTCTCATTGGAATATATTCTTATCACAGCCTCTACATATTGGTCTTATCTCGATGATTATTTAGCCGATTGGTAAGTTCATCTGCACTTTATCCCAGTCTATTCGCTAACTTTATTATTCAATTTTCCACACAGTCTAATGAAATCTCACCTATATTTTCGCATTCAAGGGTTGATGTATCAATATTACCTTGCTACCAGGTGATTCCACTATTAAATCAATGTCAGTACAATGTAGAATGGAGCTACCTGTATAACGCCGTTTGGGTAATAACCTATTTGCCTTTGTTGTTGGGTAAATCCCTTATGACACCTCGCGGTCGTAGTTTCCGCATGCATACAAGCGGGGGAAATATAAACAGTGGATAATGAAAGCATCCGATTTTAGGAGGAAATTACTTTATCACTGATAGCTACTATTCAGTATCGTTTTCCGTTCTACACTAGTTCACCATATATTATGGTACAAAATCAAGTGAGTGATAGAAACAAATAAATATTGCAATAAAATCATTAATCAAGATTATTAGTGATTGTTAAACGTATATAACCATTTTCACTGTTATGAAATTCTTCTCAAACGTATTTTAATTGATCCTTCATCAGTCTTTATTGAGTGATTCTCTTACGATTTGATATTACCATAGTCAAGAGCGCTTTCAATTTCGTATCACCATTGTTCCCGCTCTTTTACTTTTTTAGTTCTCCCCCTATCCTGTTGACACTCATTACCCCTATCTTTATACCTGTTTTAAAGGAGTTTGGGTTTACCAATGGATCAAAAACTGTTGTCACAATCATGAACAGAACAATTTTGTTTATATCCTCCAAAAGAATATGGCATTCCTAAATTCCAATCCGAAGAGGATAAAGAGTTTTATACTTAAGTTCTTATTTATGAATTATAAAAAACTTTTTAGCTATCCTAGCACTTATTTTGTAATGTAGAAATTTGTGAAATTTATTTCAAAAAATTTGCTCTTGCACGCGAAAGATTTCAAAATCATTAAAGAAAAATGTAATGACATCGAACGGGCGAAATCGATCCATTTTCTTTGTAAAGTATTCAAAAATTGCCTCACTGGCATTTGCTTCGAGCAATCAAGTTATCTATATAAAATTGCACATTTCCTTTTTTTTAAAGAGTAATTTATTCCACATAATATTCAGTTTAGCAGTTGAAAAGTGGTTGATAACGCGTCAATTAAAGACAAAAAAATCATGTTAAAGGTTCCTATTAAAGGGTTTTTCCTTTCATTTCCGTCGTTCATTTGTATACCCCATTTGAACTGTGTGTACGATGTTACAGTAGCTCTTGAAAACCCCGTCTTAATTTTGCTCATTTTTCTCTCTTGGTCTCTTCCTCACACACATACTCATTAAAAGATACCTCTACACCCACGCGCGTACATTCCCTGGCAATCATAATCCCCATTTCAATTGATCTCATTCTCATCTCCCATGCCATGCCCTAGATTCTACTTTTCTATTATTCCTTGATCCCCAACTCATCATTCTCAACCGTTCCCCGTATGCAAGTCGTGGTGCCAAATCCGATTCATTTCTGAGCCCGCCAACACACGCCATAATGCTCGCTCATTTTCGCTGCCGAGTATTTTCAGGATAGATTAACGATCTCTCCATTAACTTTTCGAATTTTCCGAGAAATCTTGATTGCAATGCAGTGAATCTGCAACTTTGCATCAGCCTAATGAATATTTCATTTAAGGGCATTGCGAGTTCACAGACTCTGCTATTAGTTCCGTTAAGGTGTTACGTTCAATTAATCAGGGCGCCTAAATAAAGTCACAAAGCATATGAAGCGATGTATAACGAATTACATGTAGATGTTTAAAAAAAAATAGCACGCCATCAAAATTATGAAAACAGATCCCATTGAGTTCAAGCAAAGTTAATAAGTAATAAGAATGGCGCCTGACGAGGGCCAGAAAGTCGTTATTTCACATCAGCTAGAATTATATAACATAAGGTAACGCATAGTATTGGCTAAAAATGAACTACGCATTCTTTTATGAATTCTAGTATTCATCTCTGGTGGAAGAAATTATCGCCTAAACAACCCCTTCTGAAACACCTGCAATTTCTTGATATACTTTCCAGATGGCTATCAGATGGTTTTCAGTATTTATCGGTGGCTATGTTAATAAATGCCATTCTGTTGTCGATATCTCACGGATGAAAATTGAATACAACCTGGCAAATATATACATGTACATAAACAATATGTATTTAGTGTTTAAATTTAGTGTTTAGTATTTAGTGCTTACTTTAAGCAGACTACATTATTAACTTTAAAAAGCAATAAATTAAAATACGTGAATGCTCAACATAGACCTGCTAATAATAAGCTTGAGTAAACATTCCATTGAGACGAAGATATTCTTATTTTTGTCGTTCAAAACAAATTCTCACAATCTTCCGTTTTATTTCCCTATATAGTTCCTCCTTAGCTGAAATGAACGAGAAAAAAAGAAGCGTGCCATGGTTTTGATTGAAGATGGTTTCCGTTTAGATTGAAAATGCACCGTTCCACAAGCGATGCGGAATAACCGGTCAAGGTCGCGTCACATAATTTCAATTTTCCTTGCTTTTTTCCTTCGGCAAATTTCCTAATCGCCCCTCTTCATATGAGATACTTCTTTCGCCGACAAGTGGCTATTTTTTCTTCTTCTTCTTCTTTTTCTTTTTCTTCTTCTTCTTCTCTCTTTCTCTCTCTCTCTTCTCTGTGAGTGTGTGATTAGCGTTCATTACGGACCACTCCGTGCAGATTGTAATGGGACCGTTTAAGTAGGGTATTAGCGGTCACCCCGTGGGATTCGAGTTAAAATATTGGTTCTTTGGAAAAATATCAATCTGTAAATTCTCGTGGATGGTGGTGCCACTTCACAGTTGATTTATAGGCATGATGACACATCCCCTCTGTAGTTTAATCTATTTCCTTCTTATCACAGCATTTAAATATTTTCATGGATTGGACAGAGAATTTGGATTTAGTTCTTTCTCTCTTCCTTGTCCCTCTCTCTCTCTTTTGAAGACTAGTTGTCTCAAATAGCTTGAAATCTTTTTGACGACCAGCGTTATCATAAACTTTAAATAATCTAGAGTAGTCTAAGCTTAATAAGACACATGATTCAACTCGAAACTGGATATAATAGTATAAGAAAACACAAACATACATTCCTGAATAATATATTTGAAAAATCTATGTTTTTTTTTACCATTGCATCTGAATCTGCAAATCGTTCAAATGGGATATCTAAACGGGGCACTTAGGGCTAGAATTTCATTTAATTCTAAATTGCGGAGCTTCGCCAGAATTATTACACCTTGGAGCTCAGATTTGTGTTTTTGTTTTGTTGTACATCGGTTTCAAAATCTAGATGCTCTTGGCTGGTTAAGCTGGTAATCTTAATTAGAATTTTCATTTTCGATCGAGAATCCCTTTACAGCCGCTGCAGCTTAGGTAGGCTGGTATATTAAGGTCACAAATCATGCCTCTCATTTACAGTTGTGACACAGTATAATCCTTAAATCGAACGGCCGTCTGCAATCTATTTTCCTCCCTTCAAATTGAGAATCAACGGATTCATTATATATTTCCTGACTACAACACAGTTGCTACTTTAACCTTATTTTATGACTCCCCCAAAAGCATGGGACAGACATGCCGAAGCAGTAATTAAAAATGGTGATTTATATGTACAATAAATATAACAGTTGAAATTTGAAATGATAATTTGAAACATAGTGTATATCATCATGATAATAATATATTGAGATTAAGATTATTTGTTATGGGGACACAAGCGTTGCTTTTGCTGAGTGTATTTTAATATTTTCTTTGTTGTTGGTTGCATAAAAATTAGCCCATCCACCCCCCTCTCTCTCTCTCTCTCTCTGACTGCGTGAACTAAAAGTGAAGCTAATAGACGTTTCGACATTGTTGACGTAATGCACACTAAAATCTTATGTTATATACACAAATTGAAGTCTCAGTGTTACGTGCATTTATGAAAGATGTTATGCCTTGCGATTTGCGATTACGTAATTCAATTATGTACATTGTTGCGATTTCCGGGAAAATGTTAGTTCGTGCATAACATTTGCATACAAATATAACATATTTAATTTTAACCATTCATATGAAAACCACTTTCTCATGAAATCATGCCCCTCATGCCGGATCGGGATCACAAGTGACAAGTGTATTAGCCTTTTTTTTCTGGTTCAATGTAGGAAGCATTGCCATTAGTCAATCAGTTTTGTATATCTGCCGTCGTGAATCTTTCACTAGTCATATTACTATATTTACAATTTACCATTCTTTTGATTTCTACAAAGAGAAATTAGATTAAATATGGGGAGGTGGAAAGTGAGTGGAAAAAGAGAGAATTCGATGAATTCATCTAAACAAAAAAGAACAAGAGAAAGAGAGATTGCATAGAATGTGGTGAAAGTATGATACATATTTTAAGGGTTAGATGGTGTGTGCGAGGAAGAGAGAGAGAGAGAGAGAGTGTGTGTGTGTGTGAGCGATGTAGATAGTGAGAGATATAGGATAAGTGGATGTTAGATTGTCAAATTTGAAGGAGATGGAAATAGAGATAAACATTAGACAGCTCAATATCGTGAAAGGAAGAGGGGAGATAGACTAAGAGAAAGAGAGAGAGAGAGAGAGGAAGAAAGGAGAGAAAACCTGCTATGTCTGATGCAGTTTATATGGTACGACAGAGAAAATACGCCACGGAATGTGACGGAACGACACAGATAATTAGAGAAGGGGAGCTATAATACCGTAATGATGATCGCGTTAGAAATAATAATTACATCTCAGATAAATCTGCCTAACAGCTGTCTTAAATGCCTCTGTCACACCTTTGCGTATTTGGTTTGCGTATTGCTGCGTATTTATGGCAAGCCGTTTTAACATTTATTCATATTTCTTGATATCAAGAATTGCCATTGCTTTACAACAGAAAATCATTTCTTGATATCAAGAAATAGGAATAAATGTGACTGAGGCATTAGGCTTCTTGGTTTAAATATTTTCACGTTGCACTGAATTTAATTCGTAACAAGGTAGATTGGATTCAAATTAAGTCTCTCATGCTAGCATTGTCTGGATTTGTGCGTATAGGCAAGGGAAAACATAGATCTCTGACATTACTAAGAAGTAATCATAATTATCTGATATATATATCTACCTAATTGCTGTCTTTAAGGCTTTTCGGATTTACCAATGTCCTCGTTGCATTGAATTCATTTTGTGGCCTAGGTCGAATGGATTAAACCCAAATCTCTTCCTCCATTGTCTTGATTTGAGCGTAGGCGAGAGAAAAACAGAGAACTCGGACGTTAGCAAGAGCCTTCCCACTGCCAAATTTGGTTTGATATGATTTGATGTTCATTTATTTTCCATATACATCATCACAAATAAAAAAGTTGCAAATATGTATGGTCACATAGGATCATACATAGAAGAAGAAAAAAAGGTCGTCATTAGTACTACGTCTTATACATACGTAACCATTGCATAGTAAAAAAGTGGAAGGCCAACAAAAAATGAAAGAGAGAAAGAGAGAGAGAGAGAGAGACGAGGGAAGGGGAAAGTTGCATTCCGATCATTTCAAATGGAACATTATAGTCTGTGGCCACCAAACACCTTGATAAAACTCTTGAAAACTGAGATTTTCATATTGTAAGGTACATGGATAAATACTATATAATATTAACTGTAGGTATATAAAAAAAGTCTATGCATAAAAACCAATGTTACAGATAAAGGCATACGAAATACAAATTGTTTTGTAATAATTAGAACCCAAGTTTACAGAGCCACCGCGCATGTCAGCAGCAAAGTGATATGCATATACGAAGAGTAGTAGCCGAATCTAGATTTGATTTAAGGGGTAGTGTAAACGGCGCCATAGAAATTGGAGCCTGAGGACCGTTCCACTGCATATTTAATGTTCACCGGTAACCCTCACAATTGCCGATTAGGAACTGTGTATAGTTAAAGAAATCAGGTACGTCGTGTCTCTGCGAGTGAGAACCAATCAGCTTTTCTTCCTTTTCCTTCCCTTTTCCTTTCCTTTTTGGTCCTTTTTCACCATTTCTCTTTAATCTGAGTGCTGATTCTTTTTTGGGGTAATATTATGTTCATGAATTATTTCGTTTTTTCTTGTATTGGATATTCCTTTTCTTACTGCATGGAATTATATTAAAATGGGGTGAGTTATGTATAAAAGAGACGGTATAGCTTGCCTGTGAACTTTCTGGCTTTTAGTTTCCCCGTCTCTATCTCTCTAATGGGGCGTTGCAAGAAAGTTGCAACCAATTGCAAATCCCCAAAATCAAGCATAAGTCTTGCGATTAATTGCAAATTTGCAATTGATCGCAACTCAACTTTCTTGCAACACCCAATCAGTAAGAGAGAGAGAGAGAGAGAGGGGAGAATAAAAGCTAGATCTAGTTAAGTTAATTTAATTGTAAAAACTTTAATCCTAACAAAATCCTAGGAAATGTAGGAGACTAGTGGGGCGTTGCAAGAAAGTTGAGTTGCAATCGATTGCAAATATCAGTTGCAAATTTTGCAACTTGCAATCAATCGCAATTTTCTTGCAACGCCCCATTAATCTATTTATCTTTCCTTATCTCTATGTGACTTTGCCAACTTTATGTTTTCCTTCACTTCCTCGTTATTTCTCTCTCTCTCTCTCTCTGTGTCTCCGTCTGTTTGTGTGTATGTTTTTCTCTCTATCTTCCTTTCTAACTATAGCTGCCCTTCTCTAACTTTCCCTTGGTACTTTATCTGAATTACATACATTTTAGTTTCAACGCTGACTCCCGATTTTAATTAAGATTCATATTCTCATTTTATTCACCCAAAGCGAATTATTGTTAGGATTTCTGGCTTCGGCCCACTCAATTCTATGCTAAAACTGATCTCTCCCACACAATAGGTAGAAGATGGGTGTAGGCCAAAACTGTAAACATATCACAGTTTTATTAGAAAATATCTTTGAATCATCGTGCTCTTACGTATTCTCTAACCTCGCCCTTTTCAAGGATCGTATTGGCACTATTGTAAACGTGCAATATTGAAGTCGAATACTCAAGGCGATAAGTGCTTTTCTTAAAAATCTTAATAATAAAACACGTCACAAATAACAACAGACAGCCTCCTGATTCGGTAACGTTTTACGCTTGTATCGTGATAGCAAACACAAGTGCATTTTCGATTGGTTTATTTTCCATATTCATTGAAATGTGTTCTATTTGCGGATGGATTATCCTTCGTATGCATGCATGTACATAGATATATATGCATACATCAACATCTTCCTATCTATGTTCGTATAATTTACAATCATCTATAATTTTCTTCCTTTAAATATATTGTATGTCGTAATGTAGAATCAGAGGTGGATCGTAAAAACTTATACAATTGTATTAGAGAGGAAAAAGGTGCCCCTAAGATACTTCAGAGGATTACTAATGGGAAATCATATTCTAGTATATAATTAGTAACAACGCATTGTAATTTTTTTTCTTCTAAAAGTACTGTAACTCAAATGTCAAGAAACATCTACTGTAGAATCCATTAATCACTGTATGTCTGGAGGGCTGTTTTATCTCCAACATAGCACATGTCGTGTTGTGGCTGCTGCAGAAAAGAGATAGATAGATAAAGAAAGAGAGACAAAGAGAGAAAAATCAAGGGGGGGGGGGCAAAGGCTTGTTTCAGGATTCTTTGTAAACATTCATTTTTACGAAACTTGTTTCTCAAGCAGACTCTTTCTGCCATGCTTGAAGGTTAAGTACAAGAAACTGTATCAAGGACAAAAGTAAATGAGCTCTCATCGCATCCGGTTTACTCATTTTTATATTTTGAATAAATTAATCCAACCTTTCTCCCCCTCTCATTCGCAAAACATTCGTAAAATCGCTTAGTTTAATTTTACAAGCGCTGTAATGACAACTGGGCTACAGCCGGGGTAATAATTAGTGCGCCTCGGAATAGAATTTCTAGATAGATGGCGCTATAGAAATGCCTATTATTATTATTATTATTATTATTATTATTATTATTATTATTATTATTATTATTATTATTATTATTATTATTATTATTATTATTATTATTATTATTATTATTATTATTATTATTATTATTATTATTATTATTATTATTATTGTTATGGGTTGAGCGTCGATATCATATAAACTTGTATAAACTTCCGTGACATTAATTTATCTCTATATACGTTGTTGAAAGATTGATTAAGTGTTAGTATTTATATTTGCAGCTTCACAAAATAATTATCTATGTCATAAATCTAGAAAAATAGAACAGAAACAAGAAACAAAACAATCTTAACCCAACCCACACCGCCACCTAATAAGGTGCATATTTGAAAGTGTGTCACATTCATCATACAACCTTAACGCAATACCGCAATGTACATCACACGGGGCTGTGTTATGTCACATTACATACATTAAACGAAAGTGCGCAACTGGTATATATCGAGTGTAAGGATTCCAAATGTCACCGCAGGTTTGAATGTCAGATCTATTAATCCTCTTTATTTGCTCTTCGTGCAACACGTATTCTGTTAATAATCGACGTAGAAAGGCCACAAGAACCAGTTTCTGCTTTCACATTTGTATATCCAGTTTTATTCTCCAATATTGCGTATGACCTTTGATAACGCTCTATATATATATCCACCATAAATTTGTAAACACCTAACAAGATGTCGTAATTTGAAGTTTAGTGAGATTTATTCCTATGCAATATGAGTCACTGCGTCTAGTGGAGCAACGAAGGAAAAACAAATTAAAGGAAGAGTATTTCCTGCCCTGGTACACAATTACGGGTGAAAATGATTGTACCCAAACTAATTGTCTAGATGGAGCAATGTTTTAGACAGCCCTGATATGTGGTACTAAATTGAATTGATCATAATTCATTTTGTACATACTTTTTTGTAGTAACAAATCGAATAGCGTCTAATTATTTTGTCATTCTCGTTATTGCCAACCGTGCTGACTAATGGACCGATATATATAGGCGGATGTGGGATTTTGGATGTGCGAGGGGAAAAATTTCCGGGGAATCTGACAAGTCACCAGAAAATATAATAACCCAAATGTTTACGTGTCTTCTTAGTCTTAGATTTATAAGGAAAATGAAAGGACACAAAATAGAGACTAAAGTAATGGCAATTATTTGTTTTAATAATGGGGCAAGAGTAAAAGGGGTGGGGATGGGAAAGGGTTAGACCAGGAACTGTGGTAACTCAGGCGTGGTAGGTTACACAACATATGGCATAACATAGTGAGGGAGAAAGTGTGGTGTAAGGACCTGCTCTTTGCAGAGTACATGAGAAATTGAGAGAGAGAGAGAGAGAGTGCGAAAGGGAGAGAAAGAGAGAAAGAGAAAGAGAGAGAGAGGGTGAAGAGATAGAGAGAGGGAGAGAGAGAGAGAGATTGAGAAATAGAGAGAGAAAGAGAGAAAGCAAGAGAGAGAAAGAGAGATAGGGAGAGAGAGAGGGAGAAAGAAGATATATATATATATATATATATAGAGAGAGAGAGAGAGAGAGAGAGGGAGGGGGCCCCTGTGCTCCCTCTCCCAAAAAAAACCGCTACTTTCGAGACCTACGATAGGTTCATATCGACTTCAGATTGGACTTTGATGATAGATACCCATGTGATAACAACGTCAACTATTGCAACATGGTGAATCAATATTACTTGAGGTGTGCATAATACAGCCAGTCAATACGTGTAAGGCATCTGTTTTAATTGACAGCAGTTACATGCGTACAATGGAAACAATAGCTCGTCGAAATTAAAACTTAATATCAATTTAGAGCTTCGAAATCCGAATGTACAAATATGGCTGTTTTTGTAATTAATAATTTTTGCCTTTGTGATTCTCATAGAAAAAGTTCTCCATGATACGGCGCCACAGCTATTTATATTTTATGATTATCATTGTTATTATTATTGTCATCATTATTATTATTATTATTATTATCATGTTATTATTATGTAGTATTAGTATCATTATCATTAGTATTGTCGTTGTTATTAATATCACCATCATCTTTATCATTGTCATCATCACCATCAATCGCTAATAGTACTAGTAGTAGTAATACTAATAATAGAAGTACTAGTACTAATAACAGTAGTAGTAGTAGTAGTAGTAGTAGTAGTAGTAGTAGTAGTAGTAGTAGTAGTAGTAGTAGTAGTAGTAGTAGCAGCAGCAGAAGCAGTATCAATTTTATCACTATTCCTTTTATTGCTGTTATCATTATTAATTTTGTTAAAGCTGTTAATGTTTTACCATCCCCGTATGTAAAATAAACAGTGCCGTCAGTACGAAAACAACACATCATCAATATGTTGTCAATTTCATATTACCAATTATTAAGCCAATACAAAAATTAAAATCGCAAGACATACATCATAAGCCACTCACACGGATCACTGCTCTTCCGCCCTTTAAGTTAATTGACTCTTCTTGTACAGATGCTTAATTCGTCCTTTATACGCACCCCACACTGGTCCCCCTCGTAAGGGGATCGAAAATGCATGCAATTCAGAGAGCGGATATAATATGGGCTGCTCAAATTCGATTGCGTTCATCCTACATCGAACATGGAAGGCCGTATCCCTTATCCTGCATATATTTTGGAACGCTATACCTCCTTTTTACCTCTATATTTTTAATTATTCAAGAAAAAAAATGCCATTTTATTTTCTGATATATTTTCTGGTATTATGTTGAAGTCAAACCTCCTTCGACAGAGAACGCAAGCGAAAGAGAGAGAGAGAGAGAGAGAGTGCGTGTGTGTGCGTGTGTGTGTGAGAGAGAGAGAAAGAGAGGAGAGGAGTCGATTAAACAAACCCACATACCCTCACACACACACACACACACACGGGCGCGCACAGAGTTTGAGCTGGTCAAAAACTGATTTGTCCGGTGGGAAATACTTCTACGTCTATTGTCTTCTTATCAGCCTCCATGAAATGCGTCCATTGAAATATCGATTTTCCTAACCACTAGATGATTCTGAATTTCCCCAAATCTATGATCTAAAGTTTAGCAGAATGTTCATATGAATCACTTTTGCAAAAGAAAAGAATGAATAAAGCAACATTTTATGCATTGTTTAAAATCACCTGTTAATAAAAAAAACAAAAACACATAAGCGCCAGAGTCTGAATGATATTTGATTGCTTTAGGCTCCCACAATATTCCTGCTCCCAATAATGAAACAGTTTCATGCTTGTATATCGAATCATCGTCATCGCCAGAGCAGTTCTTATTTCCGATTCTGACCATGACACCCAAGCCTCGATCTATTGTATCTGAGCAAGGGATTTCATTTGGTTGCCATGGTTACTCAAATAAAATATCCGCGATGCACAATGGAGGAGGAAACGAAACGAAATGGAGCGAATAGGATCAATGAACTAGCGGTACGATTGAAACTAACTGTATTAATCAGCCAGGGAGGTGTATTGAGCTGGTATTCGATTTGAAGAAAAAAAGATTTTCCGTGTGTTGACATGATTAGACTTTACCTAAGAGTTTTGCCCACGGAGTATGAATAAACCCGATTATTCATTTTAAGATTTGTATCTTCTTGTGAAACAATCATTTTTGAGTACTCAAGAGCTTTTCAGAGGCTTGACAGACATATCCACAACTAGATTTGTTTAATTTGCTTATTTGGCAACTAAATTTAACTCAACTCTGTCCTAATTTTTGACTAATTTGCTACTCTATTTATCTGACTGAGGCATTGATAACATGGATTAATGAGATTAATGTAGTAATTACCCCCAAATTACTATGTAGTATTAATGGAAAACGAACAATTACAAGATAATTAGATACATCAAATTAAGTGAGCATATTATTATATGATTTTGCGTTAATCATGATTGAAACTTAAAGATAAAGTTGAGTTCTGGTCATGCGGTTGCATTGTGAAAGAAACGGTGTGGAATCGATCAAAAAAAGATGATCATGTAGCATAAAAGTATTGGTGTGTACTGCAAGGTTCTGGAGTCATCAAAATGATGAGAAATTTGGCGCATTCTTGGTAAAGTTACAAGCACTGTACACAGAAAGATGTATATGGGACTACACAAACATGTGGCATAAAAATCGGGCCTCATTTTTAAGCTGTTAGTTGTTATATTTAGAATATGGACGCATTTGAAGAGCCATGCTTTTCAGGGAACATCTTTCTCTGATGTTCTTCCACACTTGCATAATCACAATGATAACACTCACAATTATTTTTCACGCCTTCCAAGAACTGAACCTTCTCCTGAAAGGCGAAAGAATCAATAATAACTTCATATTTCCATGTCGGATTAATATAACACCAGTTATTATGTCTGAACCTTTATCACATTTTTGAATGATTCAAGATAGAAACCATTATCTTAATAGTGCAACCATGTTATAGCGGAAACCGTTCGAAATCACGTCAAGACGCATAAAAAACAACAACATAAGAACGAGAAGTGAGAATATACAAAACTGTAAGAATATAAGCTATAGCATGTATTTTACCATGACATTGTATGTCACGTGGGATCATAGGCGGATCCATAGGGAAAACAGGGGTCTGGACATACCCCTTCTTTTATCAGGGACCTACGGGGGTAAGTCAACACCGACGAAAATATATTAACTCCATGTTGTTTAAAAATATATTGGTTTGTTGTTTTTGTTTTTATATTCTTTTTTTTTGGCTGTTATACTTATAAAAGTTGTTACATTTTCATTAGTTAATTAAGAACCTCTGACAATGAATGGAACTTCAAGAACCTGCACGTTCCTAGGTGAACTTAATTTAGAATGATCTAGATTCGGTATGACATTTATGTTCACGAGACAGCCATGAAAGGGATGATTTTGTAGGGTATCTGTGTATAAGAGAAACAAACACAGTGAATGAGCATTCTATACAATTGAGGACGGAAATTTAATATTTTTCATCTTCACAAAAGAGACAAAACATGCAGCCTGACATTGTGCTTGAGCTGTTAATAAGTTACCAAGAAGAGAAACGCTGTTTTTTATGTCAATTGTCTTTCCTCATTTGTAATTACTTTTTGCTTTAACTATCTCCTTGTCTTCCAGACCAGCTCCTAGCTTGTCACTGTAAGGTAAAAAAATAGCGAGTTATGAATGACGAATTGGGCCCCTGTGATTCACAATTGACGTCATCGGGTCATCACCATTGGCAACAAACTATAATTATAATCTATAACCCGCTCTCCACATTAGATGTATCAGCCTGGTCGATGTAACGAAAATACACCTATTTCCACGTTCTATGCGCATCGCCTGCACATAATGTTTTTCCCCACGGATATACCTGTATATAATTCGTCGATGACAGCTATTTTCATAATAACTTTGCCCTAATATAGTCTCTGGTATTGATTGGAATTGCCAGGTGCTTCATGAAATATAATCGTATTTCTCTGTGACACAGTTCCATATAATGTTTGTTTCCTAAATCATTTCTCTCGTTTTTTCTGAGTAAGAAATAAAGCTGCGAGTGTTCGTTATTCGTTTGAAAAATAATATTAATTATATTGATGATCAACTTTGTCGAAAAATAGCCTCATGTGCACCAGTCACCCACATTAAAGTCAAAGTCCTTTTTTCCCTCCATTTGATCGAAGTACAATATTGTTAACACATAAATAATCCTGTATGGATATTGTGTGTGTGCGTGTGATGTGGGTGTAATTTAACCGATATTCCGTTTCTCCAGTTAAAATCTAAAATAAAATAAAATAAAAACTGGTTCCCTTTTTTCCATTAATCAACCATCAAATTGCAATCACGTAAAACTTCTTTATATTATTTTAATTGAGCCATCGAAATACATCTCCCCCCTCTCTCTCTCTCTCTCTCTCTCTCTCTATCTCTATATATATATATATATATATATTATATATGTGTATGAAGAATCATTCACATTAGAAAAAAAGCCTTTATTCTTTTTCTCTTTTCATTGACTCTTTTGGTCAACCATAAAAATGAAAGTGTTGATATCAACCCCTGCCTTCCAAAAATATGTTTCAATTTGTTTTCAAGAATGATGCGTTTCACGAATATTCTACGATTCAGTATAATGTGTACAATCTCATATTTTTTATTTTTAGTTCACGAATAAAGTTAAAATGATGCATGTATAGAACAAAGAGATTGTTCGCTCCCAGTTTGTCAAATGGTTTTATAAGGCCATGAAAAGCATATCAAAAACCATATATGGACATCAGAGTGAACCACAGTTGCATGATTCTATTCATATTCTGCTGTAAAGGTGCAAAACTAGATACATCCTACCGGAGTATTGTGAGATTCAATCTTGGTATGCCTATCGAAATCTCCCCGGCTAGGTGTCATATTTAATGATTTATTTATGAGGATCGTGCTCCCGAAAGCAGGTAGCCTTCGGAGGACCATCTCCCATCGATTTCTGATTTGCAATGGCGTTCGAAGGTACATGAATAGGTCTGATGGCGTTTTACATAGAGAAGGATGTGCAATTGTCGACCAGAAACGCATCAGCTGCCAGTCTGTTTGACATGGGGAATGATATATAAATCTGATACCTCTCTAGCTATTGGTAATGTCTTCAGCCAATATTTGCGTATCCAGGGACTTTTTTGTCTTGCTATAATATCTGCAGGAGCACTATAACACAATTATATATAGGATATTAATGATGGTCATTTATAAGGCTTATATCCATTATCAAAATGAAATAATGATAACAGATAAACTGTAATCTTTATGTTAGCCTTATTGTAGGAATTAAAAATTTACATAAGAATCGCAGGTTTACTTTCAACTAAATTGCTGCTAGTTCTTTGTATCATAAAACTGTGTTCTATTGTGATACGAGATACGAGCAAGATAATGTTGACTGTAAAGGGAAAAGTAATGTGTATTTTCACATGATATCTCACAAATTATAATTACAGTAAAGGAAAATATGTTTAGGCTACAAAAAGATAGCATTGATTTAGTTAAAGCAAGCCGACGATGATTATGTAAATTATTCTTATCAACGGTTTACAGCCTAAAATGATTACACAACATGCAAGACATAATGCGGTTTTCCGAATCTTGTAAACATGTGTTTATAACCGTAGCTGAGTCGTAACGTCAGCAATTAGACGGGTTTTTACCTACCGAGGACGTTAAACCGACCTTCGTATGTATTAATTTTTTCACCCAAATATCTTGACGTAAGAAGTGACGTGCAAAAGAATCTTATTTTCTATCTTTTGTCATTTTTCTTACAATCATTTGATTGACTCATGCTTTATCATCCTCATCATTGATGACCATCTTCAGGATATCGTTTAATAACTTGTAGCGTCCTTTGCGCTTGTTCATGTGGACATCCCTCACACGTATGTAACGTCCGTTTGTTGTTTACGAGAGCTAATACCAGTTTGGCTAGCCCAATTAGGGATCCTTGTTTTTATTGGCCCCTCCATAGATGGGTTCACGCTACGCCATTCGGGCTCCCTACCACCTTTTGCCTTGCTAGAATTCAAACCTTGTTTCTCCTTCTCCCTAATTGATAAAGCATCAATCTACGACGGCGTTGGAGCGTACAGATAGCAGTGTACTTTCCTGGCAGTGTAGCCCGAATATTAAGCTTCGTTTGCTCTACGGTTTCTTTCATTGACCTGACCTTGTGCTGCCGGTAGCATGTAAATGGGCTTATTTGAGCTCAAATGAAAATCAAGAGCTAACAGTAATGGATGGCGATAGGGCTTCCGCCAAGCGCTGCCCACGAAGAGAAACGGTTGATCACAATTGTGTCCTTCCCTGACAAAAGGACTCAAGAGCTTTTTTATTTTAAAATGTGACATTTGTATCGTTAAGAAGAAGCACACGTCGTATGTCCGGACATGCTAGGTTGGTTATCGCGAAAGTTGATTTCAAACAGTTATTTGAAGAAGTTTACAGGAAATATCTCATGTATCCTTTAAGACCTAAAAACTTATGTTGGACAATACTAAATGGTAGGTGTTTGGTGCTATTTGATGCATATTTGTCATCTAATCATCTATATTTTAGCGTCCTGACAACCCCTTCCCTTAATACACGAAAGCGTTCTAAAACAACTAGTGCATCTGTTATTGTCTACAATCAATATAAAATCTGGAAAACAAATTTGATTCGGTGCTTCACCTACAGCCTACATGACACATCCTTTGGTCATGATGTCCATATTTTCAAAAATGTTTCAAATATGGCATTGAACATCACTTTGGCAGTTGCGTCCCTTGGTCAAAATACGACTGAGGTCTAATAGGAGTATGGGTATTTGGATAAACAAGCAGCTTGCTAAGCTCTGTCAATGTACTTTACACACGGCCGACTAATTGCTCTCAGGGGAGGACTTAAACGTGAACTCTTTACGATAAGCATTACCGAAGAATATTCATGGAGTGTGTGGTTTCTTGTGAGGTCTTCTGTGTTGTCTGCGAAAGACCCTTGTATATTCCAACTTTTTGTTGACCTGCTGTCAACATTACTACATTATTGCGTTTGATATATTAATAATAATACAGACACATTACTTTATATAGGAAATGCAGTGCTTCATTCAACACGATCACGTAGACTTTCACTAAATGAACTTTTCGTAAATGTATGTCTCGGGATGGTCTGTTCTTTTTAGAGGACCTGTAGTAATGTACCGTCCATGATATATTTTGAGTAGTGCCTCCTAGGGTGAAGGCACTTGGAAGAAAAACAGAAATAAGTGATATTTGTGTACGCGACGGGAGAATAATCCGTCACAATCCACTGACAAAATTGCCGATTTGAGATTCGCACAGCTGTAGTGATCTCATATTTCAAACACTCATAACTTTCTTAATAGTGGTCCGATTTATTTCAAACTTTCGCCATTCTGTTTCTCTGATTTTTATGCTTTCATTCAAAGGAACGTATCAGAAGGGTTGGATTGCCCTTTAAGGACAACTGTAATACACTACTGTTTTGCCTCATAGACGTCACGTTCGGAGAACTTGATTTGTCTTTATATTTCAAGATGTACATGGCTATTTAAAAATCATCGAGGCTGATTTTTTCAAATTCATTGCGATCGTGTTATTGATTTATTCCACAGAAATGTCGCTCAGTTGTTTATAGCCTTGATCATAGCGTATTGAGAGAGATAGTTGATCGCAGGCGTGTGCGCTTGTCACAAATATCTCTCTCAATATGCTATAGTCCTGATCTAAATTTTTACGTTTACATTTACTTATTTTTACGTGTGAATAATATGGGGACATTTTTTCAATCAAGGCAAGGGAAAAAAAAGAACTGGGAAACCTTGTGTAAAGTCTACCTTGCTCCCTCATCCTATTACCCTAATCTGTCCCGTCTCGCCATTGTACTTTGCATAGGGAGTAGGCGTGGGCCAAGGCTGTAAAGAGAAGGGATTCAATAATATTTGTGGGACGTGCTCGTAATGATATCATTTCATTCTTGTAGTTCGCTCCTGATTGTGAGTGAGGGATTGCCACACGTTCATAGTAGACTGTAGTAGGAGTGATCAGACTTGTGTATTTATCTTTGATTGTAATGTGATTTTTTATTGCATGTAGCCATTCTTCCCTTCATTATTACAAGGGTTCTGAGACCTATTTTGCTTTTTAAAATTTGCCAACCAAACAACAACCTAATGACGGATACACACGAACTGTCATTTGCATGACTACCTATACGCTCATCAAGTTTGTGGAGGCAATTGGTCCATAATTCAGATATTTCAACGAATGTTTCCACTGTTCATATATTTTCGTTCCTTGTTTATACAATGTTTCTCTCATATGGCGCGGCAAAGACCGCGATAGTATGTTGCCGACGCAGTCCTCCGTGTGCAAGAGACGTTCATGAAGCAATCATGGCAATAAATGCAGTACATGTCACTTGAGATCATAATTAATTTTAGATGGAGGAGCATCACCAATGTGTTTTTATTTATTGGACACCCAGAAGAAAGAATGTAATCATTTCTAAATATTCCTCTTTTGTTTTTCTTGTTCTTGTCATTCATACAGGGCGGATCTTTCCCCTGGAGGAGATTGCCATTCCCGTGTGCTTATCAGTAGCGATCGTGCTGATCGCATTTATCACTCTTTATTGCTCGAAAAAGAAGAAAACCCTGTCGGAGCCTCAAGACTTGTATACCGTCCAGCGCAAGGTGTTCAATCATCACAGCTACGAGATTGACTCGGACTCGGACAACGATAGTATGTTCCAAAGCCGGGATGGATCTCCTACAGCTAGTCGATCCAGCTCGGGAAGACCAAGTCCAACTCGGCCGCTCCCTCTACCACGTCAGTCAACTGTCCCGCTACTGCCGCAGAAACTCCGTCAGGAAGCATTCCGAAAGCAACGTCAGCTCTCCTTACAGCTTAACCTGACGAACGTCGAGTTCAGCGTCAAGAACATCAACTCCACGCGCAAAGACCAAACAGATCTGATAGGTACATTACGTCCAGAACTCTACCGCCAAGAATCCAAAGACAAGGGCAAACCAAACGGTGAGAGTCGACCCAACTGTGGCAGACTGGTTTTCAGCCTTTTCTACGACTACGCGACGGAAACGCTTAATGTTCACATAGAGCGAGCAGTAGGCCTTCCGGCCAAGGACTTCTCAGGAACGTCAGACCCCTACGTGAAGATTTATCTGTGCCCTGACCGGAAGCGGAAGTACCAGACCAAAGTTCATCGGAAAAATTGTGACCCTGTTTTCGATGAGAGATTTGCCTTTCAAATACCTTACAACGAGCTGGAGAGCAAAACTCTGAAATTCACTGTGTACGATTTCGACAGGTTCTCCAGGCATGACCTTATAGGAGAAGTGAACATCACAAGTCTTCTCACTGATAGGGATCTGAGTAAAGAAACACAATACGTCGAAGACATAATGAAAGGAACATCGCAAGTAAGTATACCTTTACCAAAACCGAGAGCCGAGTAAGAACAGAGGTTCTATGTTTCCATTTCCCAGTTCTCAAAAAAGTTATGTGTATTTGCAACTACCTTGAAGAAACTTTTGATTAGTTGTAGCTTTCTTGGAAAAAAGGCAAACTTTTGATACCCATTTAAAAACACCAATGGATAAAAAGAGAAAACCTGCACTGCAATTAAACAATTAGTGTAATAGGATGTAAGATAACTCTGCAAGCCTCTGAGACCGGTCAATAATGCATTTTGATTTAGGTCTATCACAATCGGAAAAAACTTCCTTAGCAACACTCACAAATGATTTATTTACCCGGGTTCCATTACCTTTACTTTCATTACCGGAAGTCATTCCTTGCAGGCAATAATGGGCCTGTCTTTTGATTCGATCTTGATGAGAAAAAAGTCCCAAACATCAACTTGTGTTTTATTTCTGGGAAATGTCATGGCCACTGCAATGAGGCTGAGGAAAGAAGAATCATTGCAAAGCGCTCTCTAAAAGCCATGGATTGATTGGGCGTTGAGACTCCTTTAGTCCAATGTCGCTGTTCAGGTACAACTGAATTAACGTCATATGCGTATTTGCCTTAACACGACAAGGTCACACCACAAAGAAGAGCTGTCGATCTCACAGTCATAGCTTCATATTTTAGCTTACATAAATCGCCATGTCATTTATTTGGGAAGGAGCAATATTGCTCCATCTTCGTCGTGAATGGCGAAGGGCCTCTTGATTACTTATCCACTTTTACAACTTTAAACATACAGCATTTATTCATGCAGCGTTCGTTTTTGTGTTTTCGCCACAATGTTATGAAAAATTGGTTAGACAAATTTGCCATTCCTATATTTATTTAATATAACCTTAATTTTGTCATGGTACGTATTTTTCCTCCATCTTAAAGGTTTCTTTGTAGACTTTTATTTTTGTAAAGATTACTATACCTGAATAGATATATTTGAATGACTTTTATGTTAAAATGGGACTGCTGAGTATATCGTATTCGCCCATATTGACAGTGATGTTCTTAATCCTTTTGAGGTGCCTCATTCCTCCGGCCATGACATTATCCAAGAATATGTAAAAAATTACTGTGCCCTGTACCTAGAATGTCGTTCTCTAAATGAAAAGGCTTTTTCAGATATGACGCGGCAAACCCGCAGAGGATATTTTTTGTGTGTATGTGATGACGTAAATTGTAAGAATACGCTTCACATTTATGAATCTTATACAGTCAAACCTGTCTATATAACACATAGTACAGGTTCCATGTTTCAATGAGAAATACACGAAAATGTGGTCTTTGTAGACAGGTGGTCTTTATAGACAGGTGGTCACTAAAGCAGGTTTGACTGTAACACATAGCTCAGATAATACACGAAAGTCATTTGTCGCACGCAGTTGCCATTCATTTAACATGTATTTAAAAAAAAAATGCAGCGCTGTTTTTTACTCGGTTTAACGCGGCATGTCTGAACAAGCCCTTAAAGGCATTGTGTAACAATGCCAACTCTGATATGCATGGCTTTACGTGTTATCAGCGTCTGTGAAATGGTTTAATATTGAAGCCCTAAAAAAATTGCGCTTCAAAATGATCATGAAGTGCCTTAAAAAAATAAAAATCTTTGAGTGACCGGTTTTACCATACTCATTTTTCCCAATAGACTGTAGTGTTATAAAAATCGTTGCGAAAACGGTTTTTGAAATTTCGAATTCCAATCATAAATATCTTGATAATCAGAGAGGCGATCGGCTTGTAAAGGTCATTGGGTTCCTGACTGACCTAAAGGTTTATAATTATCATTGCAGCATGAGCTAAATCCAGGATTTTGTTTCAGAATCTGAGACAAAGTTACCCAATCCCTTTAAGTCTCACCAGCCATGCCAGACTGTCTTTATTACCTATTAGGTTTTTCATTAACACGAAGCTGATAACGTCTTAAATAAAATGACCATTCGCCCATAATTGACCTTTCTCCCACCTTGCTTGGTCTCATTTCGCTTTTCAAAAGATATTATTATTACTGAATCAAAATAATCAATCAACCGAAAAATGAACCAACTTTTCTTCCGGTTGGGGGAGAGAAAATGAGCAATTGTCACGTCCTGTGGTTTCAAGATGATGCGTGTTTACTAATAGGACACTTGTCTCGCAAACAAGGGACATTCTATTGTCCCCTAAAATTAGTATTCTCACTGATTGGTAAGGACAAGTAATCGTTTTACTTCATAAGGACACTACCACCATGTATTATCAATGATTAGAATGCCTTTTTAGGGTGACGTGACGTAATATGTAAATCCTGCTCATTTATTTTCTATATTATGGTTTAAAGCCCGCCTGCACTAGTTTGGCCAGGAGGGATTAGACCTCCCAGCTAGGTCACCTCTCAATTAACATAAGAAAAAGAGGATCATGGGGGACCAACGGGCACCGCTTAGAAAAAGTTTTCTATTATATAGAGGGCGCAAGTAGCTATAAGTAGTGCAGTGGGGCTTTAAATGAAAATCAGCCAAACCCCATATCAGCAAACCCACTTTTCGGAACTAAGTGTTTGTTTGTAGTTAAATTTTACCCCTATACTTAATGATATCTTCCTGACGCAAAAGTTAATTTTACTGTTCATTAGTAAATTTATGATACTGACCTTTGTTGTGTAACATGATTTCTTCCTTTCATGTAATGTTAATCTTTAGGTTTAGAAAATACGTGACGTGTAATGTTCAATTTTTTGTTATTAATATCATACCAAAGTTTTTTTTAGTTTTATTGTTAAGCCTATGTTAAAAGACTTCCCATTCGAGTTTATGCTTTAAAAGCTCATGTCATTATTGTTAATATTATTTGTACTATCATTATTATTATAATTATTATCAGTTTTAAAAATATCAATACTTTTAATTGTTATTATTATCATTATTATTACTATCAATATTATTATTAATTGTTATTATTATCATTATTATTACTATCAATATTATTATTTGTATTGTTATTATCACAACCGATATTGTTATTATTATTATTATTATTGATGTCATCAATATTAATATCATTATCAATATTATTATCATCATTAGGAGAAGGCGGATTTAGGGGAGGTGATGTTCTCACTCAACTATCTGCCTACTGCATGCCGGTTAACCCTTACAGTCATCAAAGCCCGTAACTTAAAGGCAATGGACATCACAGGTGCCTCAGGTAGGAGAGAAAGGGTTAATGATGATCATAATGATAACAATTATATAATATACCCATGTATAGAGCGCAGACGCTATACAAACATACTCTACTGTGTTAAATACAAAGTACCATATTTTTGGCCCGGTTATAGTTGAGCCGCCATGATAACGCACTAAAGCATTAACGGAATTGTAGAGAGTGGCAGATGTCGATAATGCCTTGCCTAAGGACATTAGATTCGCGGTGGGACTCTAACCGCGAACTTTGTGATCTACAGTCGGATGACATATCCTCTAGACCACGACACCTCTACAATATTTAAACTCTGGCTAAGTATTGGTAATTGTTGTTCTAGCTGTTGCAGATTTTGGTTGCATCGGGTCATATTTTATGACAATCCAACCTTTCTTAACAATCATGTCGAATTGTGTTAAACACGAATAAGACATAAGTAGATTCGGACGACTAATCGAGTAAACAAAGTTAAATCAAAGTTTTCTTTTGGAAATTGAGATTTCTTGGAGTCAAATTTGCAAATCGGTTATTCGACCGTTACTCAATCAATGACAACTCTCCCGTTTATGGCACCTCAAACTATCACTAAATTGTATTACTCTCCAAAATGCATTTTTCCTCAGTGCTGTGCTCAAAATATATAATGGAAATTAAGTTGATTTCTAGTCTTCTTTTATAGCCAAGATTTTATTCTGTTTTATAGGTTAAACGTTTAAAATACGTCATTTTGAAATTCCAATATTGATAATAACTTTCCAAATGTAATGACTAATTGTTCATTAGTTTTAGTTCACACTTTCTACTTTTTATTTTCTGTGACTCTTCTTCAAAACAATTTGTTTTGACGCTTAGATTGCTCTTTACGGATTAAGATTCTTAGGATTACAACATCAAAAGAAAATAATAAATTTATCCGTTTTAGGTTTTAATTAAATAAAATGCGGGTGGATTATCGCTTCTTTTGTTTTCACTCTACAAGTACCGTGTATGTACTGTGCATACAACGACTACAGACATGGAACACTCTACATAGAACATGTACTCCGACATGATCTTACATTGCTTTTTACCTAGTTAATATTGGCTACAAACGAGGGGCGTAATAATATGATGACATTTTTTCTACAGTGGTTGGCGAATTTACGCTTTCGGCGTCGGTTTTCCTTAAAATCATCCAATTATAAATCACCCGTGTTATATTGTCTTGTTTATGTAGTTTGAATTTCCTACCTTGCACGTACTGAGAGACATTAAACCACGGTTTTCCCACCTAAAAACTCGTAATAACCTTTATAAATTCACGTCGGCGTTTTATGTCATTTGCTGGCAAACTGTCCCCAAGGGAACCAATAAACACGGATGCTGCAACTTGGGAAGACGACGCGAAGACCTTTTTATTCTGCAAAGATGAAATATTACAGTACATCACCATTTGCTGGTGCCGATTTAGAATTCTGCGCTTACCGCAGGGTGTTAGGGGTCTGATTAATATGTTAATGAGCTATACACACACACACACACACACACACACACACATATATATATATATATATGTATCAGTAGAATTAAGAGAAGCAACCTGACTTGGAGCTGCTCAACATTGTTCATTGTGCTTCCACGTCCTTTTGAAATGTGAAATTTTTGATTTTGTTTAAATGAACACGATCGCAGGCTAATGAAATCATAATGCGATGCCATTTAGTATTATTCTGTCATTCAATATGTTTTGATATAATCCCTTTCTTGCTGCAACGTAATAACTTTTTCTTAAAAATGTATATTATTGCATGACCTCTTCCACGAAACTAATACATGAAATCATTTAAGAGAATTCAGATTTTATGCAAAAAAAAAAGCGTGCAGTATATCATGAATAAAACCATAGAGGTGTAAATTTGTTTAGAGATTCCAAAACTTACGAATTCGTATATTTTTCTTCGCGAATTTCTTATACATTTGCAGATTCATGTCTCTGATATTCTTGTTCTACGTCGGCCCTCAAGTTATCTCAATAACATATTCAATGATACAGTAATCTTTTTCTGAACGAAAACGTGTCATATATCCTCTCTCATGATTAGCACAGGCTCAAATACTTGTCGACTTACACTCGTGATTATCCCTCATTAAAGTAAGAAAAATATATTCTTAATGGCCTCTTTAATCCTATTGAATTAAGTCTTTCCACTTAATACAGCCCTCCCACTAGGTTTCACCACCAACGCGCTCTGTTTGACTGTATGAATGTTCGCAATGAATGGTTAAGAAGAAGGTTTTTCCCAGCTCGTAAACAAGACTTCAATTAGAGGTTTAATTCGTTTCCAATTAAAAAAAAACGAGTTATCGCAACCCTGTTCCTGATTTGTCATTCATCTCCCACTCCTTCTCCAAAATACACAGGTAATGAAAGTGATGCTTGGAACAAAAAAGCACCACAAATGCTCAATCAGCCTCTCTCTCAGCTCCCAGCGCCGTTCATTTCTTTGAAATTATAAAACATTGCTCCAATTCACCGCCAATCTATCAGCCAGTTACCGCTGTGATTCAACATGCAGTACCTCACCCACACACTCACGCACATTGGAGCACGCACACAATGTATGCCGCCGGAAATTGCGCTCTGTCGCCAATGCGCTGATTACATTTGGACTTTGATCGCCTCGCATCCGAAATAAATGTCCAATTTGCACATTTGCGTCGCATTATTAGCAAAGGCATTAACACTGAAATGATTCTAGCTAGCCCCCTCATATTCAGCCATTGTGACGTAACGTTTTGTTTGTAATAATATTGTTGTAATAAAAAGGTTACACCTACATCCAGGCGGATTGTTGTATTTTCTTGAGGTTTTGCTGATGCAAATAATTATTAAACAAGATCTCGATTGAAAGGTTGACAAGCCCTTTATTTCATCTCAAAACCATCACCATGACAATTTTATTTTATTTCGGGAAACAGAGAAAGGTTTGCTAGATGAATAATATAAATATATTCTATTTGGAGGTGATACCAAGAAGATCAAAGGTCATATTCCCATCTGAAAAAAAATAAGCAAACCAAAAATTTTGCATTAAAATATGATTTTTTTTTCTGGTCATGTGATTCCATCGTGAAAGAAACTATTTGGAAGCGATCGGATATGGTTTGATTATACAGCACATAAGAATTGGTGGATAATGAGACGTTTTGGATCATCAACACGATAAGAAATTGGGTCAGTGTCGCTGAAAAAGTCACACGAACTGCACAAAGAAATTTGCGTGTGGGACTAGACAAACATGTGGCATTAAGATTTGATGCAAACACTTCCACCATTAACATTTTCTTGACTTATTTCAAATATGAGGCGATTTGGAGAACAACCATTATCAGGAAAAAATTTATCCCGCATATTTTTTCACAAAAATACAAGAACGATAAATTTCACAAATTATTTTACACCTTTCCCATAACTTAACCTTCTCTCTTCGTCTTTAAGCTCTGTGTTTCAGCTAAAGATTTCGGAATTCAAATTAAATTCGTATGACAGTCGCTCCCAATTATTATCGTGATTAAAGGTAAAGACCAGTTTTGGAAACGCCCCTCTCACAAAAAATGAAATGGAAGCTCTCATTACCAATCATGTGAAAGAATATGTTTCGACTAATACGTGATGATACAAATTTTGCCGGGAAACCGCCTACTAATTGATATATTTGGTAAATTATTATATCTATTGGGACCAAATAGATATCGCGCACGTCTCGCGTAGTCCCATATACATTTTCTGTGTACAGTGTTTGTAACTTTACCAAGACTTTGCCAAATTTCTTATCATTTTGATGATTCCAGAACCTTGCAATACACACCATACTTATATGCTAGATGATCAACCTTTACTGATCGATTCCACAACGTTTCTTGCACAATGCAATCGCATGACCAGAACTGGTCTTTATCTTTAACTGTCATTTCATTGAGCATATGGATTTACTTCCGAAGAAAAAAAAATCTTCATAGTTATCATTTTGTCAAATCTAAGATCATCCCGAAGCCATTGTTGAAATAAGTTATTGCCCTTGTTATTGTGATGGAAGAGAAAATGTGGGGATGGGCAAGCGAAGTGCGATTTAAAGTGCTGGGCACAATCTAGATCGTGTAGAGCTTAAATTACTCCATTTCTTTTATTCGTTACTTGACAACCAGTGAAAATCTGGTATAAAGAAGAGTCATTGAAATGTAATCCATGCTTTTTTTCCCCCTTTTTGTTTTCTTCTCCAGATTATCCCCAAGTAGAAAAGGAGTCCATCACTGTTGAATTGAAGTGGATAATAATTTAAAAGAATTTTATTTTCAATTGTTAATTTTTTGCAGTTATGCGCCTTATTTAGCTCTCGGAGCATTAATTATATCACCAAAAATTATGTTTAATTGTATGGCCAAGATTATTTTGGACCTAACCCAATGAAATTAGAATGTAAAGATATATTTAATTGCAAATAGCGAACTGGGCAAACTATTTAGGAGGTTATTTTGATTCGGTCATCACAAACATTGCCTTAAACTGTCGAATATCATTTCTCGATATTACTATTAGCCTCATACCAAACTGCTTTCATTATCTTCTCCACAGATCCCTACGTTAAAGTGTCTCTAATGTCGCAAGGGAAGCGGATCAAGAAAAAGAAAACGACTGTAAAGAAGAACACCCTCAACCCCGTGTACAACGAGGCGATGGTCTTCGATGTCGCACCGGACAGCATGGAAAACATATGCCTCATCATCGCCGTTGTCGATTACGACTGGTAATTAGAGAACCAACAATTAATACGGCCCAAAGTGTTTCGAAAATATTAACTTCAGGCAGTTTCAATACCATTATCGATCATCTATCGCAGATGTGCGAACACTATGAGATAATTTAAACACGATTTCTATAGAACATACAATACGGTATTGAAACTGCCCTCGTTTGATTTCTTAAAAGTCTTTGCGAACGTGTTAATTAAAAAAAAAAGTTGCACACGCGGCCTTGTGTAGGACTGCGTCAGTCACTGGCGCAGCCTTTGACGCACCATACGAACGTGATTACCAAGAGAAAGTGGGGGTTAAAATGAAGCGCAAGCATTGTTTTAAATTTCTGGCGTATTCACTATTTTTTTTCGATGAATATAGCGCTATCGAAATGAGACATCATCCAAAGGTAACATTACCCTTTCATCTAATAAACTAAACTGATGGAGTAATGAGAAGGGAGTGTCGGTACACTTCATTAAGAAAAATAATAACATTAAAAAGTGCAACAGGCATGACCATGGTGATGGTGGTGCTCGTAAACTGCATTTAAAATAAAAGATGTGGCGTTAATTTTCTTTCTCTCAGTGGGAAAGGGGCCACATGTCCTCCTCAGATTAGAAAATACAGTTTATCCCTCTATTTCCTTCACCCTCACCTTGCTCTTGCTCTCTCTCTCTCTCTCTCTCTTTCTCTCTCTCTCTCTTTCTGACTCTCTTAATATCCCCGATTCCTCACTATTTCCGTATTTGTTTCAAGGAACGCTTATCGTTAGGCATCGTTCTCCATTTCAGTATTCCTCTTATCCCAATCACTCTTCCTCCCCATACTTTATCATTTTTTGTCCATGCAACCTCTGTTATCACCTATATCTTACTGAGTTCCACTTTTTTCCCTCTCATCGTTGAAAATTAATTGTAATAATCGTTGCCCCATCATTCCCAACGCGTTTTTGAATCGATAAGAGAGGCAAGAAACGATAAAATATTCCCGCCTTGTGATTGATTTCGCATTGCCGAGTTGACACAAAATAGTGATTAATGACGCCCATAAATAATATCTGACTCAGTCGTATCAATCATTACGATATAAAATCTTGGGGCGAGGGAATGGGCAACTAAACAAAGTCAACGGATGAGGGGGTGAAGATAATTGTTTCCCTTCTAAATCGTGAATGTAATGATTGTATTTAATCATTATTTGGGGTGGTATGTTTGATATATTTTATCTCATCGTGTTCACTATTAACTTGCATTTCCGTATTTAAGTGTGGCGCGATCGGAAAGGCTTTTCAAAAGTCTACCTACGTCAATATCATTTGCCTTGGTGCACCACCTATTGAAATGCGTGAACAGGTCTAAAACGTATTACATAATCTGAACAAGATATAAAGGATATACAATGGGGGTATTGAAATCGCCTTTGGGTTGATTTCTCGTAAGTCTTTACGAACGTACTTGTAAGCCTGAACAGCCTTTGAGTTCGAACACCCATGAATCGAGTTGAAATAATTACGTTTTACGTCCGTCTTTATTTTCTCTCTCTCTCTCTCTCTCCCTCTCTCTCTTTCTCTCTCTCTTTATCTATCTCTCTATATCTCTGTACAGGGTTGGACACAGTGAACTGATCGGTGTCTGTGAAGTAGGTCCCAACGCCCCGGTCCAGGGTGCAGCTCACTGGGCGGACATGCTAACGAACCCACGCAAGCCCATCGCGCAATGGTACCAACTCCAAGAATCCACGCCCGCCCTCTCCGTCGCGTCCTTGTCGGCAGGGCTCAAGAACTGCATGGGGTCTTCAACGCAGAAGTCCTTCGATCAGGACTGAACATGTAGCAATGCATCTGTCCATTAATGCCTAGATGGTAAGAACCTGATCGATGATCCACCTCTAATCAAAGAAACGGTTGAGTCATGGCAAAGTTATAAACCAAATATGCAAGTTCTCTCATTCTTTTCATCTGGGAAAAAAGGTTTGACAAAAGCTGCATGTGTTTACAAAATTGTTATGCCAAATGTGTGTAGTTCCATAAAGGTCTACACATTTTTCAGTTTAGGGCATGCGAATTTGAGCAACATTTGAGCAACATTTTCATATCATTTCGATGACGGTCTCCTGCATATTCAACATTACCGTTTGACCAGAACTTAACTATATCTTTAACATCGTATATGGTTCCTCTAAGATAACATCACCCATTCAACCGAGAACTCACATTAGCTATGAGGGTAGTCAGCCTAGATTGGTAATATGGATGACTTGTACATAACAAAAAAGTGCAATTTTTTTCAGACCCGAATTTACTCGTCAGTAGTGCATTAAAACAATGATGAATATATTCCGTCTTTGAAATGAGGTTACAAATAAAAAAAATTCACCATAGGGTTGGGGTAAGGGTTAGGGTAAGGGAGATGTGAGTTGGTCTAGCGGCACGTTCACACGGTCAGCTCTCTGTCTTCGCCTACAAACTCTCTCAGGCGACCCCGGTTCGAAACTAAGTCACGTCTTTCGGATGGTGACGTTAAAGGTCGGTCCCCAGACAATCAATTATATGTGATTAAAACACGTTCTTAAAAACCCAATTACACACACACGAGGACGGTTACCTTAAACTAAAACAACTACAACCATAGCCTTGGGTTTTTCCACATTGATTGTCATCCAGAACCTTACATTAATGTTAGGTTAACTATGCACCGTGATACATGCCATGAAGATTAAGGCCGATCCTATATGAAGGAAGTGTCCGTAACAATGTTTTTGAGTTTTGAAATGAAACGAATATGCCGCTTGGCCACTTTCCTCTCTCGTGATTAAGGTAACGTAGATAGATGGGGGGTGCGATTGCATTGTTTTCCCCGGGCGCCATTTCCCCCAGATACGCCACTGACAACGCTTATTTTACGGACATTTCATTCGGTGGACCTTCGATAAAGTAGGAGACAATCAGAGTGATAATGGTGACTACGTCGTCTTGCCGTAGATGGGGTAGTTTTATTACCACAAACAGGTATATTTGATGGATATACTTGCACTGGTCCATGTCGCCAGTGTACTGGTCAGAGTAGCGCAGGGGAGAAATGATTTTTTTATTTAATCAAATAAGGGATCTGTCATCAGAATTAATTTTGTTTTCTTTCATTTTCCGTGCCGGTATTAAGAATAATAATTGTTCTCAGGCGATCAATTTTTGCATATCATTTTAGGGGTGTATATAAATATGCATTGCCTTCTCGTTTAATAATACTTTATTCATACCTACATCGTATCGATATACAGGAGTCCATTTGGCAGTGTAACATTACTGAGGTATCAAATCTCATGCTATATTTAAATGTTACACTTATTTTATAAATCTTGTAAACTGGAATCTCTTTGTTCTTTTCTCGTCTCTGTTTAGAGTTTAGGGGAGCTTCTAGAGTCCTTCCACTATTCCACATGAACCAGCCTGAAGCGTGGGGATGAAGTGAACCATGTCATTACTGTGTTGTATTCTAGGATATAATACAACTAGAAGATCACGAGTGTGGACATTCATTTCGTCAAATTAACTAGCAGCTAGCATGAGGGCGTCCTTCATCTGGGCGAGACAGTCATGTTTGCATTGTGCTCTCTTCGGACGTGCCGACATGGCGACGAATCGTCACAGGAATCTGATAGCATTAGACTGATAACGATGTGTTCAACCAGTATAAACAAGACGTGTATTGCTTGCAAAATCGATGGTTTTGAAAGAAAATCCTACTGAGATTTCCACAAACTCATTATGGAATCAGATTTCTTTTCGTCTTTGCAGAACACACTGTAAAATTATGTCGTTCATAGATTTCGTAGACTTACAAATACACAAGTTATGTGTACTTCGCAAAACAAAAATTAGAACGTTTGCAAGTCGCGTTTCGAGTTGAGTTATGTAGATTAAGAATGATATTACACATACCATACGAGTGTAGATGTGTATCATACACCCTTGAAAATGACATTCAAAGTTAATTTAATTAATTGAAGTTAATTTAATTTGTTTCAATAAAGAAACAAAAGTAGTATTTTATAGCAATTGCAACTGACAGAACACAGAAGATATTGTTCTTTGCTCGTATAGTAGTTACTTGATTTTCACCTATTTGATCTGGTTAAGAAAGGTTAATAGTTTCTTGACAGCACAATTATTAGTTGTTGAGATTTTGTATAGCATATTCAACGAGAATTAGTACTTTTGTGGTTACATTGTGTGAAATTAGTGGTCTTTTGAATAAATTAGAAATAGATCGTATTGAAATAATTTGTAATACTTTTTTACATAGTATTACAACTGTAACAGCTTACGTTAGAAATCCTAAGTCACGTTTGTGTAAATAGTTTTTCGATAAAACAAAGCAAGAGGGCGCACTTGAAGATAAGGTTTTTTTCAGTCTCTCTTTGAAATATTCTATTGTCTATATATTGAAGTCAAATGCACAATTTATTTGTTTAAGGTATATAACTTCAAATGAACTTCAGCTGTCTAATCTTGAGCCATAATGTAGTAGTAAGATTTTTTATACTTAATTAAATCATGAATGTTATTAATCGAATTTGTATTGGACTTTTTTACGGATGGATAGTGAAAACGTGTTTTTTGTATGACTGTCAAAGGCAATGACTTTTTTAATGCATGCACGTTCCTTAATGATCGTGCACTGTAAATATGAAAATATCTATTAACTTTTTATGAATATTTGATGGTGCTTGGGTGTTTTTTGTGTAAATTCTGTGAAAATATGTTGAAGTAAATTTTGCATTTTGAAATTTTGCTGCTCAACAAATCAATGTTGTTCGTATGTATTGGTATATATCTTGTCTCCCCATGGAAGTAAGACTCCTGTTAGAATTTAAGATATCATTAGATCAAATAATACTATTTTTATCCTCATTTTATCGATTCGTTCCCAGCCTAGGTATTATGATCATAAAGGGAATCCTTTACCGTAGCCCATATTCAATACGATATATATTTCCTCTTTGGGAAATACCCTTTCCGATAAATATCATTATATATCAATTTATTCAGATTTTTACCATAGAAAACAAATCATACTTTTTCGTATTCAATCATCACATGTAGCTGTCGCGATAATTACGGTGTCCAATGTTGCTATACAAATACCAGGATATGAAGGTCATACTATTTGCAGGAGAAGAAAAAAGGTTTGAGAATTATGGTCTTCAAAAAAGAAATAATAAGTGCGGGTTTAAATTAATGTTTCAGATAAATGGGTTGCCGTTAGGTTATTAAAATTAAAATACAATTTATTCCGTCATTCCAACGAGTTTGCAGGCAAAATGTCATCATATCCTGGGGTTATTAAACATTCACTGTCATCCAAGACCGTGTATTGAAAAAAACATTACAACTATAACAATAACATGATGTATACCTATGAAAATGTGTGCCTCATGCGAAAAAAATGAAAAGCTAAAAACTATACACCCTATATTTAGTAGGATAATGAGATTGACATTCAATACTTTCGTAGATCATAGATTTATTTTCTTCTCTTTTACATTTGTATGTGTAGTTACATTTAAGGATCCCATCTTGATTTTCAATTTTTTGGAATAAATACTCTTTGACAAATTTCAGATGCATACTTTTAATTCTCAAATAATGCAGTCTGGTTTATTATTATTATTATCATATGGATGATATGTAAAGAATAAGTACACTGTTCATAAAATTTACACTTTAAGATATTTTTTGTCTTATATTTGCTTATGAACTTCAAATGTAAATACCTATTGTGCAATATGATGTGAACATGTGAAAATGAAATTATTTTATTACCGATTCTTTGTAAATATTTGGATTTATACGGATTAATATTTATATATATGATATTGCTATCGATTGTCATTTGCAATTGATGTGTAAGGAAAAGCGAAATAGCTATTTTGTCTGTTTTTGTGGTAAAATTTGACAAAAGTTGATATTGACTAGTTGTCTTGTAAATGTGTCTTTTTCGATAATAAAGATTTGTTTACGCAGTTCGATTGCATAAACCATAAAGGATAGACTTGTCATACTCATTTGTGTAGGTCCCATGGTACAGAGTAGCTCTGAGTGTGAGCTGAGTGTGAGCCGAGATAATGTGAATACATACTCAAATAAATGAATAAATAAACAAAAAATTATATTCTCCCGTAGGAATTCTGCTAAAATTATTAAGTAACTGATACCATAGAATGACATAGAATGTAGAAATATGGTTTTGTGGAATAAACATATTTTTCGAATTCCATTTCTAAAAAAGTGTTATTCCTAGCACACCTGTCAGACATGCACATCAAAATTATCATCGGATCTAATGACAAATATATGGGCAGATATATATATTTTTTTAAATTTCAGTGCATTTAAAGAGATAAAATAATAGTCCCAATATGGCATCACACATTATGACAGACGAAACAATGGGATGATTTCAATAACGAAAGGGCTTAATTTTTGTCAGAATTTCATAAATGCATAAAATCATCGATACTGCATTCTCTCTCCGTACTATCTTTAACTGGGATTTCTACCTTCGATATTTCAGCCTTCACGTCATAAGCTTGTAGAAAAAGGAAAGTTTAATATATATGTATTTATAAATAAACATATATATTTATATATATATATATATATATATGTATATATATATACACACACATATATTTCCCTTACAGCGTCATTAGAATGACATATGTAGTTAAACAAATAGTGATTAAGTAGACATGGTCATTAGCAGGACATTTCATGTCCTCTGTTAACGTTTGAACAATATAATTACTGCCCTCTACGTACGTTTGCAGGCATAGGAAACTTTTTAGGCCTCCCAAGTTACAATAGGTCTATTCATTAGTCATTAGTTTAATTAGTTATATTGTTTTGAATTTAGGGTTAGGGTTAGGTTAGGTTTAGGGTTAGGGTTAGGGTAATATACCAGTTGTTAGAATGTCCTGTTAAAGGTACTATGTCCCAAAATGAAAAGGTTAAATTCCAACGGCATTTGAAAGACAATACTAATTTAGAACTTCCCTAAAAAAGGGGCTTGAAAATGTCTTTAAGTGGGAAAATAACGACTATTAGTTGTCGAATCGACTTAGGAGCTATAGAGCAAGTAAGTAATAGTCTGATTTTTCAGACCATTGTACCGAATGGTCGTACGTTTTATGCTGCGCAAAGATTCAATCATCAATTTTGGCCATTACAAGAAGTGGGTTATTGATGTAGACAAATGCTCATGTACCCTGTACAGCTCATTTTATGTATGTTATTACCAAAGATGAAAAAGCCAGTCAGTCACTCAATAGTGTCTGACAGTGAAGTCTAGCAAGTAAACGGCTTTCCTTGCATAATTTGAATATTAGGACACTGCTAACGTTTAAATTTCACAGATAGGACATACATGACATATTCATAATTCCTGCAAAGTTCTACAGAATTTGATGTTGGCTGCAAAAGGGACATAGTCTTTAATGTACCATTTGGGGTTATATATAGATGACCTGTTAATGTATCCTGTAAGGTTATATATATATATATATATATATATATATATATACTCCTTGCCACCCCCAACTCCCCCTGCGTCATGATTTGTTTATCTTTTCGCATCATCTCCTTTTCTCTCTCTCTCTCTCTCTCATCTCTCTTCTTTCGCGCTCTCTCTCTCTCTCTCTCTCTCCCATCTCCTTTCGCTCTCTCTCTCTTCCATCTCCCTCTCTCTCTCTCTCTTTATCCCTCTCTCTCCCTTCTCACTTTTGCTCTGTTATATTCTTCTTCTCCTTCTTCTCTTTCTCCACTATACCTATCATGACCATTATCTTATGAAAGGTCACAGCTTTATTTTCCTTTGTCTCTACAAGAAATTACAAGAAATATTTTCTCATTTATATTTGGTGGTTGGTAGATGAACACAAACATATTGAAATTATTGTTCGTGTCCACTTTTTGTCCCTCCATAATTCTCATTTAATATCTCATGTTACCGTTTAAAAAACTGATTGGATGGGTGTCTGTTTGAATGTTTACATATAAATTGGATTTACATTACCGCCATCTAATAATCCATCAAACACATTCCATATATACATTATTAAAGTTAGCTATAATAAATTATTAAGGCAACACAATCTTGTAAGATTAAAAAATACCAAATACCGTTATATCCATACCCAAATGTCATAATTTACATACTTAGTTCTGGCAAAATAGCGAGTAAATAAATTGAAAGTGCATACCAAGTGACACTATATAAAAATTCTTCTCCATGTAGTCAAAGTTAATCCGTTTAGTGATAGGGTTTTTTTTTTTTTTGAACAAGCAAAGTTATGTTTATAAAGAAGACTTACACAATATGACAATTACTATTACAAAAAATACCCATGACCAAATATAGAACAACAAAAAAATAGTCAAGCCTGCTTAAAGGTAAAGTTCAGTTATAGTCATGCACTTGCATTGTACAAAAGAAATTGTCTCGAATCAACAGGAAAGGGTTGATTACGTAATACATAAGAATTAGGTAAAAATATGAACGGAGGCGTTGGAATCATCAAAATGATGGAAAAGGTACACAGACCTATTGAAAGTCATTTAAATTCTGTGCACTGAGATGTCACCATGGGACTACACAAACATTTGGTATGAGAATTTGGTCCAAACATTTCAGCTCCTTTTTGGCGTATGTTGAAAATAGCGGTATTTGAAGAGCCGTTCTTTTCATTGGCCCTCGTGAAGGGTGTTCTCCGACACTGAGATGAAAAGAATGAAAAGGGTTACCTCTCCCAGAACTTAACTTTCCCGTTAAAGCAAGCATCTGGTAATAAAGACTTCATTTTTCGCTTCCCTTTACATATTTTCAACATCTATCAAAACCTTGAATCCCATGTTTCACTTTTATTCCATTCCTTATTCTCATCGATCTCTGCTTATTGTTCATCTATTGTACATTTGCTACTAACAATTGATTTCATTCATAAATATTTTTTTTGGGTAATTTGCCTCCTGTAAGTACGAAAGTATGATTGCCAAATCGAACACTTGCGTCGTGATTATTGTTTATCATGGTTAGGGAATGGCGTTCATTTTGTTTTAATTCCTTATAAATGAATAATATTAAAACTAAATAATATTAAAACTAAAATTAATACTGCTAAAATATCACATTTGGTTTGTCTATATCCAAAATAAATTCATCAGCACATTGTCTTCAGTAAATTATTAAGCACAGCTGATTTGGCTCTGTTATAGGCACCTCTTAAACTTTATAAGGCAAATAATTTTCATTAATAGACTTGCAAATCATACTAGGGTTAAAAAAATTATTATTGATATAATATTCATATTCAATCTGGTGTATGCAGGCATGGGAATGCCATATTGTCAATGTCTAAACATGTATGAACTAGTCCATGAATATCTTTTTTCAGACATGCGAAAAGCGTGTCTTTCACTACATGCGTTAAGAAATAAAGCATGCTTTGTGAAATTATCAGAATGTTAAAAATTAAAGCATCAACGCTACTCTAGAATTCAGAAAACAAAACGTTGTAAATCATAATTTTTTTTGTCTTGAATTGTAACCTTCAAGTTTAAACAAAACCTGAGACATAGAACTTTAATTGCATTCCATAAGTAGTGCTCATAAAAATTCTTCACTAGATGTCATGATTGCACCTCCCCTCATTTCCTTACACAAACCATCAATATCCACCCCATAAAACCTCATACTTATACATATATATATATATTATATAAAATGTTAGTTACAAATAGTGGTGATGACAAGTATATCAATTCCCAACACTTTCCACATAGCTTGAATATAAAATTACAATTTCTGTATAAATAATCTTTAACAAAAAAATGAAATAACAATTCAAGCTACACTGTGAGGTCCATCTAGTTTTCGGGCCATACGCCCAAAACCTAAAAATGTCAGAAAGTTTCGTCGAAAATGGACGTTGGTGAAAGCATATAACAGAGGATTCAGTGCACTGTTGGTCCATACCAAATTCTCCACAACTATGAAGACTGTTCTAGGAATACATTCATATTGGCAACTTATGCCCACAACCACGGTAATATTGTAGGGTAGCCAGCAGCATATAAACACAGAAACCAGGACAGCAAGTATGAACGCGGCTTTGCGTTCGCGTTTGAATTCTCGTTGTTTCCGTTTAAGTTTACTTTTCAAACCCTCCAGTTTCGATCCGACGGTTTTTTCTGGACTGTCCGGTTTCTTTTGGCCCTTTTTACTCACCGAGAAAACATTCTGTTTGACTTTAGGAGTTTTGGGACTTGGTTTGCGAGCGTTCATGTTTTCACGCTCTCCCGCTTTTTCGTCGTCTGTTGCGCAGTCGGAATTATCGTCTTTTGGGATATCGATACCCGATGTCCCGCCACTAGAAGACGACGACGCGGCGATGTCGTTCTGTTGTTCGTAAGCGGGGTTGTGATGGCATTCCGTCGCTTGTCTGTTCTTGACGGATACGAGGATGACGGCGGGGTCGATTTTTTTCGTTGCACTTTCTATCCCCGCCACCGGAGGCACTGGTTTCTTACGAAGGGCACGGAGCAGGAACGTCGTTCTCCCCGCCGTTATTTTCACACCACTTTCTCGCTGTATCGTTTTGTCCAAGGCATCAATACCTCTCGCGCGCTCTCGTATCATCCGATAAACCTGAGCATTCAAAACCGCTATGATCAAGGCTGGAATAGCGAAATTTATCACCACGACACATATTAACGCTGGTAAATAGTAGACGAACTCGCTTTCGCAAAAGTTTGCAAAATCAACCGCTAATTCACCGACGATTGTAGACCAGGCGAAAATGAGAACAAGAAAAATGGCTGAAACTACCGACCAACAAACTCCAATGGTGGTATTAACGCGTCGTTGCGTTTGGAAAGAAGCGTAAGCCGCCTTCTTGCTGAGAAGCCAGTAACGATCGAGACTAATGAGGATGATGGTGATCACCGACATCGCCGTCACCGTGAAGTCGACAAAAGACCACACCTTGCACAGGTACTCCCCAAAGATCCAAACACCCACTAAGTTCCATCCGAAATAAACGGGCAATGTGAATGAACCCACGATAAAATCCGCGATCGCGAGGTTGAGGATGAACGTGTTGGCGACGCTACGCCGAATCCGTGGGTCGCGGTGGTAAGCGACCATAACAAATATATTCCCGATGAAGGTGAGTATGATAAGACCGCCATAGATGACGCTGATCATACCCAGGTACCACGTCGGCTTCGTGAAGATCTCCGACTCGTAGTCGTATAGCGACGATTCGTTGCCCGTTCCGTTCACCATACCCGGGTATATTTCCACAGTACCGCTTATGCCCGATGTCATGTACGTTTCGACTGTCAATGGCATTTCTGTCTCGTTCCCTAATGTCTTCTTGGTCGAAATCGTACTTGTTACCCAGGCCGTGCGAAGTGTGGTTTTAGCACTTTCCATTTTGGTCGGTCTTCCTTCACAAAGTAAAAGCAAAACTCTCAACCAATCAATAACCTTGCATGGTTATTATCTCCTATGTTGCTTCTCAACAATTCGGTGAACGATCGTAGAACTCACGGGATTCGAAAGGACGGATGCGAACATTATTTTGCGACGATGTTACATTGCAAATAGATGTAAAGTAGTTCACACGAATACATCTCACAGGTCCGTGCGGGTTTATGTGGCCATGGTAACATCTTGAACGCATTAGAAGCAATGTAGTGCATCATTTCTGAAAGATGAAGAACACAATAAAGAAATATGTCAGATATCGATTGAAAATTCCTTTTAAAACAAAAAAGGAAGAAAGAAAAGGAGAGACTAAAACAAAACAAAAATAAATAACAAGAAAAAAATTACGCGATAGTCGAAATCCATTAGGAGAAGAAGTGGTGCTGAGAAAATTAATTCCGCCTTGGCTCTTAAAAGGGTTAAAAGGGTGGCTTTCACCACTTGTCTTGATGTCCTTTTCTTTTTCTTTCTTGAGGTCTAGCTTTTGAAAGAAACAGAGTACCCAACCCAATTATTTGTCACGAAAAATCTCATGGACGCATGAATCAACTAAAATGTGTGTGTGTGTGTGTGCGTGTGTTTGTGTGTGTGTAATTGGGTTTTTACCGACGTGTTTCAATCAGATAAGATTATTTACGTCTGGGGACCGACCTTTAACGTCACCATCCGAAAGACGTGACTCAGTTTCGAACCAGGGTCATCTGAGCCAGTTTGTAGGCGAAGATAGAAAGTATGCATGTTCATCTTTATAATGATAGCTCCCTCGATTCTTGAGAAGAAGATGTGTGAAATAGGGTAATACATCAGCAACGTGGATAGATAATCGCAATTGTTTCAATCGTGTAAATGATAATATTCCAACGACAGGTAAAGAAAAATCAAGACAAAGATTAGCTTATTAAGTTAACAATGAGAATGGGGGAAATCATCGGCAAGTAAAAACAAAACAAAATCACAAATAATAATGATCAGTCTTCTTTATGTTACATATTATACAAATAATGAATGCTTATGAGTTCAATAGTGCGAATATTTTCATGAGTTGAAAGATTAACGTTCTATTCAACGAGGCGTCAGTTGAGTTGAATAGAATTAGCGTTATCTTTTAACGAATGAAACTCATAAATGCATGTTGTATGTCGAATATGATTTACCCCACCAACGTTGGAAATATGGCTGTCTTTGTAGCCTCACATCTCGACAATACTAGGTTCATGGACCTCTCATCTCCGGGTCCCCCAACATCCATTAGTTTAGTCATTATTAACCCCACAACCTTCTCTCACTTGGAGACATTTGTATTCGTTTCGGAGAAAATACAAGTATAATAAACTGGAATATCTCTATCGGTACTTTCGTATTCCATTACACCCAACACATATCTTTTTAATTTACTTTATATTTTCAATATAACCATAATCCATTTGTTTTGTATTTTTGTTGGTGTTGCTGTTGTTGTTGTTTTTGTTGTATATATATATCCCCCTCCTCCCGAACCGATATTGAAGTGTTAGCGTTCGGGCAACCGTCACATCATATTACAATAACTTATTCGGGCAATTTTTGTATACATTTATATTAAGGCGTATTTGTGTTGGTGTTGCGGTTGTTGTTGTTGTTGTTGTAGGATGGGGATGCAACCCCCCTATATCCCCCTCCTCCCGAACCGATATTGAAGTTTTAGCGTTCGGGCAACCGTCACATCATATTACAATAACTTATTCGGGCAATTTTTGTATACATTATATTAAGGCGTATTTTAATGACGAAATTTTATTTTTAAAGATGAAAGTTGTTATTCATTATCTCTTGCATCGCACGTTCGCAAAATTTAGCAAATGCAATAATGTGTCCGCACGCCTATGAGAGAAATGCCTTTAATGTATTACTAATAACCGGGGGAGTCTGTATATAGGAGAGGAGGTGGATGGCTACTTTTAAAAGGCAGGTGTAGAAAAAAATCGTAATACTGTCTAGATTTCAACACAAATTTCTTCCAAAACTTTTCTCTTTTCCCAAGTTCTTAACGACGGACATATCAATCATGTCAAACTATTTAATTTCGATTTAACACCCTATTTAAAGTGCTAAGCCGTAGCTTTGAAGCTCTCGAAGCGCTACTTTCCTTTCCGTGAACCAAACCATTAAACACCAACACGAAATCCACACTGATCAAAACGCATTACCTTTTCCGTGTGACAAGTTTAACAAAAGATTGCCTGATGCACTATTATTCGAAAATAGGGTCGGGCTTTGGTTGTCAAATTTAAGAAGATAGGAAGCCAGAAGCGAATCAGATTTTCTTACCTAAATTGTATTATCCCGACAAGGTAGCTCTTTGGCTCGCCAATGAATCGGTAAACGAAAGTAAATACGGTGCTTCACATACTTTATATGCATGTTGTTAACAGAAATGGGGGCGAAATGTTAGGAATTTAATGTAAAAAGGGAAACACTAGAACTTTTTCAGCTCGTATGTGGCGAATGAATATTCCACAATGTACTGTTGTAAAGAATGGTTTGCCTTGCACCCAGTACTTAGTAGATTAAAAGAAAAATCTGTACAACCATTGCAACTTCTCCCAGGAGGCATAACATTTAAAACTCCATAATGTAGATGTTATTACATAGCAAGCGTCTCTCAATATCATCTCTAAAAGTCAAATAATACTATCAAAGATACCAATATAAAAATTCTTACATGTGTGGTTCAAAGAAATTGGATAGAAGAATATAGATGTATAAAGATGTATCCTGCGCAAGGATGGCACCGGGTTCGTTCTGCTGAAAATGAGGTTTCTTGCAGTAAAGTAGTAACCTTTCGCCGAAATCCAAATTAATTTGACAAGCTGAACATTTGACTCCACTGTACATTCATCTTGATCCAGTAACTCAATCACAGGTGTTTTTGTTTAAATCGCCAACGAATTAGTAAACGAAAGGGAATATATTGGCATACTCACAGAGTTTACAGAGTTTAAACCGACTCTATAAAGGCCACAAAATATATATTGAACTTTCGGAGTATAGTTGAATTGATCGGTATGTTTTTTGTGTCATCGGTGCAAACGATGTCTTCAGGTAGTTAGTATTAAAAGCTTTCTTCTACTACGTCTTCCTTTTCTTCTTCTTCTTCGTCTTCTCCTCCTCCTTCTCCTTCTTATTCTTTTTTTCTTCTTCGTATTGGTCTCCGTCTTATTCTTTATATCCTTCTTCTTCTTCTTCTTCTTCTTCTTCTTCTTCTTCTTCTTCTTCTTCTTCTTCTTCGTCTTCTTTATCTTTTTTCCCTCACCTTTCTCTTCTTCTTCTTATTCATCGATTTTCTATTGTAGTTATTAAAGGGATTATTATTCTACAAGGCAATGAGCAGTATCCATGGTAACCACTATGCGATATGTTCATGGGATGATATAGAGAGCCATTCAATTAATATACAATGGAGGCTGAATGGCAGATTTAAGTAGAATCCTAAGATTTAAAATTCATGAATACAGCATACATTGAAAGTCAAATGAGTTATCAAGAGGCATAAAAGGCTCATTATTCCACTGGTATTACGAGATAACGGTGTCCTTCAAAGACAAATAGAGAAGAGAGAGAAAGAGTGGGTGGGATAGAGATTTGCGTACAAGTAGAGTCAGAAAGTATAAGAGTACAGTTGAGAGGAGAGTGGGGGAGGGAGAAAGACGGAAATAATGGGCAAAAAATGCAGAGAAGAAAGAGAGGGAGATGAAACGGGGAATGTAAGAACAAACAAGATAGAGATGGAAGAGAAAATGATGGAAAGGGGAAGAGACATCATGTACAGAGGGAGGACACAGAAAAAGAAAAAAATATCAGAAAGTGTTTAACATGGGAAAAATCGCAACTATATTCGAAAAAAATCATCTCAAAAGCCATTGCAATACCTAATGTATATACAATAGAACTCATGTTCGGATTACGTAATACGTCATTATAATGTTGGTACATTGCAAAGGGTGGTGAACAGTGCTTTTTTAAGTTCCCACATGAAGTTGTTTCCGATTGTGTTGGAAAAAAATATTCCGTTCAACTAGGGCACCTCACCTTAGCGTCAAAAGCTGTAATATAATTGTATCGGATTACGTAATGCGTCATTATAATGTTAGTACATTGTAAAATATGGTAAACAGGGCTTTTCAGTTCCCATATGAAGTTGTTTCCGATTGTGTTGGAAAAATATTCCGTTCAACTGGGGCACCTCACCTTAGCGTCAAAAGCTGTAATATAATTGTATCTTCGACTGAAAACTTAATCCATATGATCCAGAGAAATACGGAGAAAAAAACATCCACTGATCGAGAGATTTTTTGCCAACATGAACGATAGGGTATTGGTTATCGTTCATTCTTGTATTTAGGTTAATTCAATTATCTAAATAAATGAATCGAACATTTCGTGACCCAATGTAGTCAAATCAGCATCAATGCTTTTCTTCCTGATGGCCTAGCATTTTTCATTACCCTAACAAATTTAAATGCCAAGTACAATTTATATAAGCGTTGCAAATGTAGATTCATGTCTTGCCAAAGAACCAGACCAGGATTTGAACCCTCAAAACTAGGATCGAGAGTTCGAAGCCCCGCCATGCAGGTAGAAGTTTGTGCGTGTAATACACCCCGCCAGATTCTAGGGAACATACTTTCTTTTTCTTTTTCTTCTATTGGTTGAGTCTGCCTCCTTCACAGTTGAAGGTTCTTGCAGACTTATCAGTGTGTGTTTGCTTACGAGAGCCAGGTAAATTTGTCTTATGTTGACGCGGGGAAAAGATTAGTCGCGATACAAACAATAATAACTTATAACGTATAATCATTCCAAATTAGATAACAAACGGCGTAACAAAAGGGGGTTAAATTAAAGTGAAGGTTGAGTTCGGGAAAAGGTGACAAATATTTTGTGAGATTTTTCATTCCCTTTATGTCAGTGTGGAAGAGTATCATCGGACAAATGTACCCTGAAAAAGATGGCTCTTCAAATGCCCTGATATTACAGCTAAAGTCGGCTGACTAGACTGTCATTTCGCATGTTCGTGTAGTCTCATGTATTATACATTTCTGTGTGTACGGTGCGGGAGACTGGAGCAACTTCTTATCATTTTGATGATTCCAAAACCTTACAGTACACCCATACTTTAATGCTACATGATCAACCTTTTTCAATTGCTTCCAAACAATATTTTCAACAATTCAGTCGCATAGCTAGAGCTCAGTTTCATAGTTAACAGCAATAACGACAACAGCAGCAACAGCAACAAGACCTTCAAAGTTAAGAGGTCATGTTTTCGGGCACACACCGGTTTAGTGTTCCTTTAGTGCTGCTGGTGCAGATAGGTTAATTAGATTTTTAGAAGAAAAAACGTATTCCAGTCCAATGATGTTTCCGAGAATCAAACACAACACATGCAAACATACGAGTCAAAAATTTTGGTGATTTCTTCTTCTTCCTGCTCTTACTCTTCTTCTTCTTCTTCTTCTTCTTCTTCTTTTTCTTCTTCTTCTTCTTCTTCTTCTTCTTCTTTTCGGCTTCTACTACTACTACTACTACTAGTACTACTACTACTACTTCTTCTTATTCTTATTCTTCTATATGTCTTCCTCTTCCTCCTCTACTTCCCCCTACTCTTCTTTCATCTTCGTCCTCTTCTTCCTCCCCTCCTTCCCTTTTTCCTCTTTATTTTCTCGTGCGGGTCTCTTCTTTCTTTCAATCTTTATCTCTCTCTCTCTTTCTTGTGGTATTGTACCCCCTTCCAACATTAAAGTTCTGCAAAAATTTACAACATACATTACCTTGACAGTCAGTCACGTAGCTACGTAGGAACACACAAATCTGCAGCAAAATACAACTTATTCCGAAATATTTAACATTCACGTAGAAAACACCAGTACGTCTCCAAGTGGCACTGGATAATAACTGATCTCACACGATACGTCCCACACCGTGCGCTTTGCCTTTGCTCCAGTGCTCGGAGCAAGCTAATACGACGATGAATGGCATTTTTTCGGTCTGGCAATCCGAGACTCATTCATCCGTTCACAGCCCCGGCGTAGCCAAAATGTAACGGCGCTATGTTAAGGAGGATTATAAAAGGATGACGCCCTTTCTATTCACTAGTGCGCAGAAAAGATAGGATTAAAATCCTAAAGAGGCCTTTGGGTAGATCTTCCATGCAGTCAAGCAGTTTTAATAGGATAAGCGTGATAACTAAAATTTAGGTGTTGCACTCTCGGAGGAATAGTGGACCATGTCAAGTCTTGTCAATGTTTAAGGGTTCCTTTATACTGTCAAACACCTCATTTTGAAAAATCGCGATGTTTCGTGCACCCGTTTACACTTGTGCCGAAACATCACCAACTGAGCTGCTCAGCAATGTTTTGGCGTGTTTTGGTCGGTAATGCGCATGCGCGGTCTTCCCAATGTAAAATGCTCGATCATACAGCGAGTCCGGCACAAACCAGTCATGCACGTATAACGGTACGTGTGATTACATGGACTACATGTTACCGCACATACCCCTATAGATGGGACTACATTTACGCTTCCGTGAATGTTTCGCCATGGGTTTGTTGATGACATTGCCTTCGATTTATTCCCGAAACAACCGTGGGATATAGAATTATGAGAAGTTATTTGGAAGAGAGCTTTGTTTTCCTTTGATTTATCAAGTACGAAAGTATCGATCTGGTGTAATGACGGAAAATATGAAAAATACTGAAATATTTTCAGATAAAATAATACAAAAATATTGCGCTTTGTTTCGCTCAGTTTTCGCATATTAAAACAGGGTTTGACAACTATTTGCAATATTTATGAGTTAGAACAACTCTTCTTCTTCTATTTGACATTTTAATCATTTCATTTGGTGGTTTCTAAAGCGAGATGTTACAGTTTAGCTAAGACTCTTTCGTAGTGGGTCAGCGTAAACAAGTTGTTTACTTCATGCAAATAAGGCTTCAAGGACGAAAGCTAGCCACGCTCCTAAAGTCACGTGACCTAAAATCGCGATTTTACAAGTGCGAGCGTTTTTACTTGCGAAACACGCCAAAATATGCCAAAAGATCACACTTCGTTTTGGAATGTTTCGGGCTTGGCATTTTTGCCAGTAAAGCGTAGTTGCTTTGGTAACATCACTGAAACATCGAGGTCAGGCTCCGGTTCGGTATTTTTTGGCGTGTTTGGATGACAGTGTAAATGCCCCTATTATTATGTGCATTAGTGACAAATAGGTGAAGGGGCTGCAGCTGACTCTTCCCCCTAAAAATAACCCCATATGTTTGTCACTCTCACCCCATATTCGGATATTGTATTTTATTTAATACATTATTCATGGGAAAATACCATTTAATCTATTTTTTAGCTTGGGATAGAGCCAAGTTGCCCTGTTGTCATGCGCCTATGTTTGTACAATATATAAATATTAAATGGAATTGAAGCCATTATAACATCGGTATAAATCCATTTTTGGGAGGGGGTGGGATGATCGCAGTGAGGTGCCGGGGATATTTCCGCGAACACAAACCCAATAGAGAGGGACGGAGATTATACAAAAATCTGACTCAATTTAGCACGTTCTTAACCTGCTTTAGTAAAGCATTCTAAACATATGTATGCACTATTATTGCAGTCACTTATATTTATTTTGTAAAAACTCTCGACATCTGATTAACTTTACAATAATTATTTCCTTGAAAAGTGTGGGGATATGTTTGTACAGGCCATCCCTCTCTCAAAAGTATGAGTGTGGGGGGCGTGAGGCCTTGATACTCGGTCACTTCATATTATGATATACACTTAAAGGAGTAATGAGAGTAGAATATTATTCTTCTTTTTTCTCCTCCCCCTCTCTCTCTGTCTGTCGCTTTCTCTCTATGCCTTTCTTTCTATATTTATCCATGTCATTTCCCCTCTCAATCATTTGTTCTTTATGCCTCTTTTTTCTTCTTCATTTTACTTTAACCATGTCTGAGTGGGAATGAAGAAAGTACCTAGATGCCCGCTGGCCGTATCAGGACAATTACCCCCTGCACAATCACCCCCCTGAAAATTACCCCCGGAAAACTCTCCCCAAGGACAATAACCCCCGGAATATTACCCCCGGAACATTACCCCCTAGGACAATCACCCCCGGGGACAATTACCCCCGAGGACAATAACCCCCAACCCATGAAAATCACTCCCCTAAAATAACCTCCTTTTAATAAAAGGGAAAGTCCACCCTGAAAATAAGTTGGTTTTTGAAAAAGCAGAATTATTTGTTTTAATTCATTACTTCAAGTATTTAAAAAAACTAGATGAACGTCTATTTGTCATGATAAACACAGCTTAATTTAATTAAAAGCATCTCATGTGATTAAAAAAAAGATAATAATTAAAGTTTATTATAAGGATATCATTATGATTTGTTAGTTGGATTTTCTTTAAAAGATGAATTTATTCATTAAAAACAACCATCAGACGATTTCAAGATGTAGCCCCTCTCCCAGTAAACACTCTGTTCAAATGAAAATAGTTATTTCAGTTTCCATTCAGAAACGATACCGTAATGTGATTTACAAGTACTTTATTGACACGTAAGATTGAAGAAAAAAAGCCTTCGGTTCAATTATTTCAAACCTTGTTTTGACAAGACTCACTTAATTACATGAATTATATTTACATAACCCTCGATTGAAAATGCTTATTTTCAGTTTCCATTCATTAAAGATAAAGTTGAATTCTGGTCACGCGATTACATTCTGGACATTTTTTGTTGTTGAGACGTTGGTTATGTTACACAACCGGTTTATATTGTGAGCTTTTTTATCATAACACAGGCCCCGCGAAACGTTTTTCAAAGTGAGAGGCTAAAGTATTTACGACCAGGTATAGCGTAGCGAGCGGGGTGTTAAATGGCGTGGGGTCCAGGGGCATAGCCCCCGGTAGCTCATGGGTTTTAGGCATTTATTACGGTCAGATGATCATACTTTTATACCTTGTTTGTGACACTGTCAGGTCACTATTTGGCGTGGGGTCCAGGACATTCTAACATTCAATATAGATATCCCTTTACCATTTTGCAGCGAATGATTTAGTCGTTATGCTTTTTAAGTTGGAATCGTATCGGAATTTTTTCCCCCTTCTTTTCACCACTTCATATCCATACTGTCTGCAGTGTGTGGTGCCACAGCGACTCTCACAAACAGTCAGATACAACTTCGGAAAACCGAACACAGGTACATTCGCCGAAACCGGTGTACAACGCACGATGAATATAGAGCCCTCAACGTTTAATGTGAGACAGTGTGTACGAAAAGCATCAGGAGAACCTTGCGAAGTCAACCTGCAGAGAGTTGTTGATTAATATTTTTGTGTTTTCAAAATAATCCTATAGGTCAATTATCATCAAAGTCCTTGAATAATTCGTCATATGATATGACTTTCAAATGACAAACATTTGAAATCAATATATCAAATAATTTTGTTGATAAAAATATATACATCTGGGCTCCGTCTTATAAAGAGTTAATATCAATCGAAACTTATTTGCGATTGATATCAATCGCAACGGTGTACATAAGAAATGGGAGACTGCAAACTTGCAGTCGTATCTGTTTATTAGACCAATACATAACCAAGACTACAGGGAATGATGGATTAAGTGTCAAGATTTTGAAATATATTTGTAACATAAACATTGTCATAGATACTCTGACGTATATATACAATCTGTCACTGACAATGGGTGTAGTGCCTGCTGCATGGAAAATATCAAGAATACAACCCATCTTAAAGAGTGGAGATAAATTTCAAGTATGTGATTATTGGCCGATAGCCATTCTCCCAGTCTTATCTTATCTTATCTTAAAACAGTTATTTTCAGTTTCCATTCAGAAACAATACCGTAATGTGATACAGGGGCGGATCCAGCCGGCGGCAAGGGAGGGGGCCTAAAAAGGGGCCCACTTCGTGCGAAAATTTGAAAATCGTGCCGGTCGATTTTTCGCTCAGTGGGGTAGTGAGCAAAAAAAAATTGGCACCCGAAATTTTTTTCCACCACCACCCCCTTGGGCGCCAGGGTAGTGAGCACAATTTTTTTTTGGCACCCGAAAAATTTTTTACCTAGGGGTAGGGTTATTTATTTTCCACCGCCACCCCCTTGGGCGCCAGAGGGGCCCAACTTCTTTTTTCAAAAAGGGTGTTTTTACCTGTTTTTTTCTAGGGAGGGCCCGGGCCCCGGCCCCTGGATCCGCCACTGATGTGATATACAAGTACTTTATTGACACGCAAGATGAAGAAAAAGAAGCTTTCGGTTCAATTATTTCACACCTTGTTTTGACAAGACTCACATGATTTTATGAATTATATTTACATAACCCTCGATTGAAAATGCTTATTTTCACTTTCCGTAATTTAAAGATAAATTTTAATTCTGGTCACGCGATTACGTTCCAGATATTTTGTTGTTGTTGAGAGGTTGGTTATGTAATACAACCGGTGAATATTTTGAGCTTTTCAAGTAAGTGATTATCGGCCGATAGCCTCTCCCCGTCTTATCCAAAATAATAGAAAAGGCAGTGCAAATGAATCTCCTTGAATATCTATCAGAAAAACGACTACTTAACCCCAAACAGTTCGGTTTTCGACCAAATCATTCATATGAGACCGCCCTCATCTGTATGGTCGATGGATTAGCAATGAATGTTGATAAGGGGTATATGTGAATGGATTAGCACTTATTTACGCAAAGCGTTCGACATGGTAGATCACCGTATCCTCAAAAGTAAATTAGCTAAATACGGCTGTTCTGATAAATGTCTTACTTGGTTTAAGTCCTATCTTAATGACAGGAATCAATATGTTTGAATGCAAAATAAAGTAAAACATCATGAATGTCAACACATGAGTGGCTTAGGATTCAATCCTTGGGCCCCTCCTGTTTACAGTCATGATAAACGATCTTCCCAGGCATATAAGAAAAGGGAATGTTTATATGTACGCGGATGACACGACAATATCCGTTTATGGAAACAGTCCAATAGATATTGAAATCCAGCTTAACAACGTGATGCAAGAAGTAAATGAATTGGTTGACAATCCAGAGAATGCCAAAGTCATGTTAATAGGCTCAAGACAAAAACCACATCGATTTTCAAATCTAAAATCGCATGTTACATTAAAAGGTAACTCTGTTGAATGTGTTGATGAATCTAGGTGTCTAGTGTAACCATCGACATGACTTTGTAACGGTAAGACCCGAAAGAAAAAAATAATCATAAAATGTCAGCGCAACATTTTTTTGTGTTAAATAAGCTTCTATAAAGCCCCCTCCCCAGGGGGGTGTTTCACAAAGCTGTTCGTAAAGTTACGCATGACTTTACGAACGACTTGAATATGAAGTGCCAGATAGATGCCCAAAGTTTTTCCTGATGTTTTAACAAAGTGTAACTATATTTCCAATAACCTCAATTAAATTATGGCAACAAATATAATTTGCATTAAAAATGTTTGTTATAATAGGAATGTTAATCTACATCTGCACAGTTCAACTTTAGTTGATGCAGTTAAAAATGATTGAGCATCCCATTTGGCTTTTCATATTTAAGTCATTCGTAAAGTCATGCGTAACTTTACGAACAGCTTTATGAAACACCCCCAGGCTATATAGAGTTATACAAATTATACTGACATTACATTGTAAGCATGGTATGGTAATGGAGTCAAATAACATGACACAACTGAATCATAATAGATAATGAGAAAGAAACTGTGATAAACATGTAAGAAATTCAGACAAGGATTAAGAGTCGAGAACGGTACAACGAATCGTCTTCTTTCTCTAATAATCTAATGAAACGTTGAAGCTTCTGCGCTTTCTTACATGTTTATCACAGTTTCTTTCTCATTATCTATTATGATTCAGTTTTGTCATGTTATTTGACTCCATTACCATACCATGCTTACAATGTAATGTCAGTATAAATATCATTAATTAACTGTTCTGTTCTTTTGTGAAATAAGCATATGTACTTATTATATTCAGTTAATGTATTCCTATGTTTTTGTTTAACTTATTTTTATAGTTGATTTTTAATTATTATCTAATCCATGCATAAATTGTGTGAAATCTTATAATTTGATATTTTGTACAGTTCTAATTGTAAATTATGTATTTTTCAAGTACAGCTTTTTTCTAATCAGGGCTCTGTGGAAGACCAGATTTTTATTTTTGTATACTGAACAGACTACCCTGAATAAAGAAGTGAAATAAATACAAAAAAATCATAGCTTGTGTGTTAATCCGTTGTGTAAGCCCCATGCCCCTTTTCTACATTCCTTCTTACAAATCTTCGAATTTGGGGGGTTTCCCAGCTTACACGCGTTGACGTCACCGCGTTCAAAAACCTCTCTAGGACACTCAAACATGTATACAACGTATTTTTCGTCTCAAGAACGTTTTGTGTCCCCTTGGTTTCAGCCTTATGAAATAATATTTCAGAGAAAATGGTTTTAAAAAACTAGGACTCACTTTATGGAGGCATAGTTCTTTATCGGAAGAAATGCCTGGGGATATGACTGTGTTTGGGAGCGAAAACAAAATTCATGTCTCTCTACGTCCTTGTCAATTCTCTCTCTCTCTCTCTCTGGCTCTCTCCTTCTTCCTCTCCCTTACTCTCTCACTCTTCTCTCTCCCGCACTCACCCCCCTCTCTCTCTCTCTCTATATATATATCTATCTATATACATGTTAATACATACATATACTATATCTGTTGTTATCCATCTCTCTCCATTCCTTTACCATCGCCCCCGCCCCTTCTCTCTCTCTTTCTCTCTCTCTCTCTCTCTCTCTCTATCTCTCCATATCCGTCACTCTCTCTCTAACTCTTCTCTCTTTCGCTCTCTCTCTCTTTATATATACATTTCTCTGTCGTTATCCGTCTCTCTCCATCCTGCTGCCCCTCACACCCCCCCTCCCTCTCTCTTTCTCTCTCTACTCCTTGTAGCAGATGGTACATGGCCTGTCCTGAACCCCCCTCTAGTTGAAGATGCACTCGTCGGTAATCTCCACGATTATTTCCGAGTCAAGACGACGCTTGGGACTGAAGACGGCCCATCATATAGCTGCCGGGTACTTTGGACAGAAAATCGAGCGCGACTTCCGTCGTTGAGATAATAAAAAAGGAGATCGTTTTCGAAGGGACGCTTTACAGCGATCATGGTTTCGAGAGAGAAAATGTTGGTAAAGTAAAAGCGAGGACGTGGTTTCAGCGCATCTGCTCGTCGCCAGGGGATTTTTTTTTTATTTTTTATGAATAACGAGGAAAGGAGGACGTATCCGAATCATGAACATCCGATAAGTTCATTTGTGTTCTAGTTAGAATATGATATGCTGGTAAAAGATTTGTGGATTCAGACGAATGTGATTTTGGGATGTAGCCATATGTTGTGGAAATCGTATTGTAGTGTGGATTACATGGGCTTATGATAAATGTGTCACGAATGACTTCATAAATATTTGATTTCTGACGACGAGTAGTCACAAGTCAATTCAAAGGTTGTCATGTTTGCGTTTACATTATTTTGAAGAGTTGAAATTTTGTCTAGGATCAATAGTTGATGAAGCCATATGTTGTGGAAATCGTATTGTAGTATGGATAACGTGGGCTTATGATAAATATGTCACGAATGTATTGATGTCATTCTGACGACAAATAGGCAATAGTCAATACAAAGGTGGCATATTTGGGTTGACGTTATTGTTGTGAGTTGACATTCTGTCTCGGATCAAGGTTGAGTTTTGAAATAGGGTTGAGATAAATCCGATTGCACATGGAAAGATTTAAAGCCCCACTGCACTACTTAAAGCTACTTGCGCCCTCTATTTGGCAAACAATGCCTAATCGGTGACCATTGGTCCTCCGTGGTCCCCTTTTTTTTATGTTAATCGAGAGCTGATTTAATGAGATATTCACCTGTCAGTGACTATGCAGGAAGTTTTTAATCCCTCCTGGCCAAACTAGTGCAGGTAGGCTTTAATTAATTTGGAAAATATAATTTTCTAGTAAAAAGATAATGCTAACTTCAAAAGTTCGTCACATTGAATTTAAATTTGATTCATCTTACATTAGAACATAAATTCTTCTTCCATTCTTTTAAGAAGAGCAAATGGCACTTCATAAGCATAATTATACATAACAATAAAGTGAACACTACACTCTTTCACGGTTACAATAGTGCGCATGTGCCGACATGGGCGCCATTTTAAATTGCGAGTAAACATTGCGAGTAACTTTTATTTGATGTAGCATGCAAAGCGCATGTGTCGATATGATATGAGCGCGCAGTTATGTAGTGGCGGATAAATTTCCCATTTGTTCCAACACAAAAAATGACTACAATTTACAAGACCTGCAATAATATGATCTCCATTATAAACTTTGACTTAGTGTTCCAAAGAAAAAGGCACTTAGGATAAAAAAACAGAAATTAATGATATTTTTTACACGGCAAACGGGAGATTTTTCCGTGACTACATTACATTCCACTGAACAAACTGCCAATTTGACATTTGCGTAGACTTAGTGATCTCATATTCCAAGCATTTATAACTTTCTTAATATTGGTCCGATTTATTTCAAACTTCGCCATTCTATTTATCTTATTATTCTGCTTTCATAGAAATGAATTTATTACGAGGGTTGGATTGCCCTTTACGCGGGATGTCAGGTTGGCATTCTTTTGAAAAACCAAAATTGGTTTTTGCATTAAAAACATCACTTAGGTTTAAGGCCTACATGTAATCTCCGATTTTTTAGTTTCTTAACTTTATTTACTGTCCAAAGGAGGCAATAATGGCTGAATCGACTCTTCCTAGATTTCAAATTCTTGATGATGATCAATTACAAGACTTGATTAATTCTGCAAGAACATCGAAAATTCCGTAAAATTCTCCACACAAAAAAATCGAAGAATACCTGCAAGTTATCAACACAGACCCTGATAGCGTTAACAAACTGCCGAATTCGGAAGTTTGATGATGATATGATTTTTTAAATGTGAGGACCTCATGATTGGTAGATCGCACATGTATTCTTTGACTCTTTTCACAGTATATAAAAGATATAATGACTGCGTTAATATTCGAGGCATAGTTGTTTTTATAGGCTCTCGGGGACGTTGCTCCTGGTATCACCCCTCGGCACGCCTCGGGGTGATAGCAGGATGTGACAACAACTATGCCTCTCATATAGCAGTCATTATATCTATGATATAACTTGTGTTGAAATTGACCCAATAGCATTTCTATTCAAAAAATTCAATTTAAAATAGCGTGGAGCCCTCTCCTTCTCATTTCGCAAAATTCGGAGGGGGAACTAGAAATCCATTGTTAATACTTAGCCTCACAAAGAAAGGTAAGGCTCAGGGAATAATCACCCTTGGGTCGGATACTGTAAACCTAGGGTAGGCCTACCATAGGTTCACATAAACTACAAAATACGAATGTGGTCCTCCGCCAGCTTATTATGGCCGTAGGTTCTTGATCATTATGTTTTACTTCTGTTGAAATGGTATTGTATTTTTGTTTTGTTTTGTTTGTTTGCTGTTCTCAGTTTTTTCTTTGCTTCTAGAATGCTTACGGGAAAAGGGCATCTACAAATCTACTTCCAAAATTTGTTCTCTTCTTTTACCTATTTTTGTTTTTAATCAGAGAAATTTGTGGACTTATTGAGCAAATCTTAAGAATCCTGCCCCCCTATTTGTAGCCAGATGCCGTAGGCGAACCTCCGCTGGGTCAAAGTAGGCAATTACCATGGATATTCAAAGATAGCAATGATCGGAGGCAACGAAAAAGGGAAATTGTCAGCATTTCTCTCTTGGGAATAAATCAATTTCTATTTTGAAAATATTTGAGGCGTAATTCGAATCACACCCGGCTTGAATGATTGAACCGCCTTCGTGCATGAAGAATATTTTGAATATTGCGCATGATCGTGAAAGAGCTGACGACATTAGTTTGGCGACTATTGCTCCGCGGTTAATACCGTAGAGTATGTCGTGAGTTATAAATGCAGAGGAGACGATATGAGGGGGGTACTACCACATAAAATCTGGCGACAATTGATCCGCGGTCTATTCCCTGTACTATAGTCTGTGTAATCAGTGGCGTAGACAGGTTCGTACACCTGGGGGGGGATGACTGGGCTGCCAACGCTAGTGAGGGCGCGAAGCGCCCGAGCGAGGGAGCGAAGCGACCGAGCAGGGAGGGTGTGGAGGGGTGTCCCCTCCCACGGTAGGGAGCTTTGCAATTTTGAATTTGAAATCGTGCAATCTGATGCATACTTAATGAGGTAAAATAACACACACAAGCGTGCACGCACACACACGCATACTCACACACACACACACACACACACATACTCACACGCACTCACACACACGCACACACACACACATACTACGCCTTGAATGGACAGACATACATCGACAAGATCTACACAACGTGGCATACGAATACAGAATGGACTGACACATAGTATTGCATATTGAACCACACTACGTATTTATTTATCTCTGTGAATTTTGCTGTTACACCTCTTCAGAAAAAAAACCAATGTCAACTGTGTACACGCAGGTATAGTCTTTGTTGTCTTGATAGGGGTATATATGTGGTTATGAATGAAAACAGCCTCTGTGGCCATTTGTGAATAGAACACATAAACAACAACCAAATAACGATTAAACTTTGAACAATATGTCTGTTCATTATAAAGCATAATGAATACGTACATACTATGCTTTTTTTACCTCAAAGAAACAGGCATAGTATCCATAGATGGATATTGGCTGGCGGCTCATTAACATACAGATACAAAAAACATAAACAGTATCACTATGATCCATGGAGTAACAATACTGCTTTGTAAGTTTGTGAAGAAATGATCGGAACCATAACGGCATTGCATCGTTTCAAATTAGGGCATTATTTACTTCTATTTGATCTCAGTCTTATAATAGTAATAGTAATAATAATAATAATAATAATAATAATAATAATAATAATAATAATAATAATAATAATAATAATAAAACAGTGGTTATCTTGTGGTTTGCAATCTTAGAGGTATCTTGTGGTTATTTTGTGGTTTGCCCCATTTGAACACGCAAAACTCGTGGTTATCTTTTGGTTTCCACACCACGAGATTGCGCGCACTGCAAAATATGCGCGATTAATCTTGTGGTTATCTTGTGGTTTCCAAACCACAAGATAACCACAAAATACTTGTAAGATTTTCTTTTTTACCGTCTGAATTGGCTTTCACCGTGTGAATGCGGCTAATAACAATAAACACAATTACAATAATGATGAGGATTATTATTATCATCATCATAATTATTATTATTATTAATATTATAATTGTTATCATTATTATTATTACTATTATTATCATCATTATGACTTATTAAGTAAGCAAATATCATTCCCCAAAACCTGGGGGGGGGGATGATTGTACATGCCATCCCCCCCACCTTGTGAGGTGGGGGGGATGCATCCCCCTCATCCCCCCCGTTGTCTACGCCCCTGTGTGTAATCAGTCGTGGGGTGTGTTTCATAAAGCTGTTCGTAAAGTTACGCATGACTTTACGAACGACTTGAATATGAAGTGCCAGATAGGATGCCAAAATTCTTTGCCGATGTTTCAACAAAGCGTGATTATATTTCCAATAACCTCAATTAAATTATGGCAAAAAATATACTTTGCATTACAAAATGTTTGTTATATTAAGAATGTTAATCTACATCTGCAAAGTTCAATTTTAGTTGATGCAGTTAAAAATGATTGAGCATCCCATTTGGTTCGTAAAGTCATGCGTAACTTTACGAACAGCTTTATGAAACACCCCCAGAGCTAGCGATATGAGAAGGGGACTACGACCTAATTATCTGGCGACAATTGCTCTGCGGTCAATATCCTACACTATGCTGTGTATAATCAATGCAGAGCTGTCGATATGAGTGCCGTTGTACGACACATGCTACGAAGACAATATTGCTCAGCGGTGAGTACCGTACAGTAGATGTGCGTGATCATAGCAGCGCCTGGCGATATGAGAGGGGGTATACGACATATAGTCTGACGACAATTGCTCCACGATATGATAGAACGTACTTCGGCACTACAGCACATATTCTGGCGGCGATTGCTCCGCGGAAAATACCGAATCCGGAACTTCATCCATGGACCAAGCACTAACCCTAACCCTAACCCTAGGCCTAGGCCTAGGCCTTATATCTTTGACGAAATGGGGAGCATCGACACATGTACAAAGGGCGGGAAATAAATCGACATTATATTCGCGTTGAATTAGCTATCACGCTGTAATCAAACTTGTGGCAAATTTCACGAACGTACAGCGAACGTTCTGGTCGAAACACAGCCCATTCTTTGACACTATTATTTTATAATATATTATATAACTACAAGTAGTTAAGAGGGTGTTTTATCATCGCTTATAACAACTTTTCCTGTTAAAACTTGTTAAACAAAGTGTTGTCAATAAGCTAAATGTATACTGGCGTTTTTCTTGTTTTCTCCTTCATCTTCCTTCTGTTTTGTTTGTTATTATTATTTTTTTCAGTGCGTTCAAAATGTTTTTCCACGCGTAATTATAACGACCCCCGTTTTTAACTCTTCGATTCCTCTCCCTAACATTTTTTTACTCCTTTTTTCCCTATTCTTTGACGTTGTATTCCCTATTTTCAATTTGTTATCCCTAACCTGTTTCTTTCTTCTTCATTTTTAAGGTTCCCCCTGATTATTTTTCTCTTTCCAAATGTCATTTCCTGCTTTTCTCGTGCTTCAAACAAGATTTGATGTATTCATTCCGTGATCGATTCCGAGGCACATCAATAAATCATGTGGCCCCAAGCAACTTAGCACTATCGTCTTTTTCAACTTGACGGAGCAGAAATAAAGACAAGGTCGAGTTCTAAGAAAAGACGAAAAAATGTGCTTACAAATTTTGTCTATTTCAGTTTCGAAAAAGTGTCATATATTATACGCAATATCCCCTTAAAACGAGGATTATTTTTTAAAATGTCCTCATATTCATATATCAATCAGAAAACATATTGGACAAGGACATAAGAATATGAAATATATTTGTTACAGCACATTATACAAAGACACAGATCAAAACAACAAACACAAATACATCAATGAAGAAAGAAAGAAAGGAAAAAATAAAGAAAAGAGGCATGCAAGAATGAAATTCATGCATTGGTGCTTAAATTTTTAATTGGAAATGTATGGGACGGGTATGTGGAGGTGTTTCCACAGTGGTGTTGTGGTTCAGTCACTGGACTCTCAATCTAATGGTTGAGGGTTCGAATCATAGCCCGGCACTAACGTCTTTTGGCAAGAAAATAATCCTCATTTGCCACTATCCACCTAGGTGTAAATGAATACCTGGGCGGGGTAAATTGCTGGGGTAGTACTAATTGCAGGGGCCTCAGGAAGACCAGCTGCTTCTGATGGGGCTCCCCTGGGTAAAAATATTATCATTATTGTTATTTTAGGTTTTCCCGCCCAACTTCATACAATCATCACTCAAATCAATTAAGGTGCATTTAAAATCAGGCATTATCGTCTTCCGATCGATATCGGTCTTTAAAATAAAAAATCGGCGACACTATTTCAGTTTTTGGCATTTCAATTTTGGTTATCCGCAATCGATTTATTTTTAAGGCAAAAATATTCGTTAATGTGCATACGAAGTCATGAACGTACGCACGATTTTAAATTTCGGGCTTTGATTTGCGAGGTTCGTGCATTCAACTTAACAAAACAGGCCTCAGGAGCTTTTTTTGAGCGATCAATTTCATGTTGGTGAATTCAATTTAATTCATTGTTCATTGAGTTTCATGGGTTTCGTATGTTCGTATGTGTTGTGTGCGCGTGTATTTTAATTTTATATATAGGGGCCTATGTATGTATTTATCTCTATATCTATGTATGTGTTTGTGTGTGAGTAAAATACATATTTTCATGGGCGTGATGTGCAATATATCATATATGTCCTCTTGTTGCTCATGTGATTTTTTTTTTATTGAAAAAAAAGGTATTTCTGCATATTTCCAAATAGAATATCTGATTAACAAAGAACATATAAACGTATAATACAAAATATACAAACAATAATAACTTCATGTCAAAATGTTATTTACATATACACATACATTAAAGAACTTAATATTTCTATATTACAAATTAAAAGTATTATCCGAACTATCTGTGGAAAAAGTGCAGGGGACCGCAATCATAAGCGATGCTTGACTAGGATGGCGGCCTATTATTGCTTCATGTACAAACTCATCAGATTTAAAGATATTTTTGGTTAATGTTTACAAAGACGGTACGATTGTGATTTTTTTTCCTTCTTCATTTGTGTTATTTTTGAAGGGTCGGATTTAAACCATTACATGAAATTGTGCATGTTTTCTTAATTATATTTAAAGCGGGCCCGTACAGGTTCGTGTTTCTTTCTTTTTATTTTTACATCCTTTATTTCATTTTCATTATGTTTATATGGTACTCTTGGGAGCTATTTAGTATGAAGTGATTATGAACTGAATTTGATGGAGAATGAGCATGGCAGACCTACTTGTACACTCATAATAGCTGGTCTTAGGCGATACATCTTAAAACTACTGCACTTATTCAAAACATGCTTGCCCTTTCATGAATTTTAATGACTGAAGAAACGCCGAGGCAATCGGCATCTGATTTTGAATGCCTATTCCTTAAAGGCATCGTTTAACAATGTTAAATCTGAGATGCATGGTCCTACGTGTTTTCAGTGTCTGTGACATGGTGTAATATTAAAGCCATACAAAAATTGCGCTTCAAAATGATTATGAGGTCCCTCAAAAAAGTAAAATCTTTGAATGACCGGTTTTACCATACCCATTTTCCCCAATAGACTGTAGTGTTATAAAAACCGTTGGGAAAACGGTTTTTGAAATTTCGATTTCCAATCATAAATATCTTGATAATGAGACAGGCGATCGGCTTGTAAAAGCCATGGGATTCCTGACTCACCTAAAGGTTTATAATTATGATTGCAGCATCAGCTAAATCCAGGATTTTGTTTACAATCTGAGGCAAAAATACCCAATCCCTTAAAGTGACTCGGTAACATTGTTGAAGGTTGATGAAAAAATTGCTTAATTTTTGTATAAAATGTTACTTATTATATTCCTGCTACTGTACTAACCCTCTGACATGCAAAAAATCCTGAAAAAATCTCAAACCACGAAGATATCTATGGTTTTCTTTGAAGGCGTCTATGTGCAACACCCTCTAACAGTGATTAACAGTAAATTCTCCCAACCATTTTTGAATTTTCCCAACCGTCTTTCCATGAAAAAAGACATAAAACAGGCTATTAAAAATCTGTCAACACTTAATTGTCTGGAATGGCATGAAGAGCCAATTTATTGCTTTGTGACGATTTACATTCACCTTAAATGTAATTAAATTGTAATAATATAGGTGGGAGAATTAGGGAATCGATCAGATCAGTTTTTCCCAATTTGTATCATTAATAATGGTCCGTTTTCACTCAAATTTTCAAATTATCTTTAATTGTACATCTAGCATTGAAGTCACTACCTTAGCACCACTATCTCTCATCTGAACAATGTTACCAAGTCCCTTTAAAATATTATGCTACTAGTTGAAATGTGAATGACTCGTTTGAAAAAAATTGTTGCAAGGATTCGAACGAGGGAAAATTATTTCGAATGCCATTTCTTAAATTGCATGATATTTTTTCTGAATTCGGGCGACTCATTTGAAGATTTGTTTGCACTGATCAAAAATTCGAACGAGTAAAAATGTAATTGAATGACAATTTGTTAAATCGTATATGCTCCTTGTTTGTTTGTTTTTTCCGTATGCGACCTTATTTAATACATGACTCATTTGTTTGTAGAGCTTGTTGCATGAATAACGATTTAAACGAACTCAAATGAATTTGAATTACAATTTGCCGTGGTGATCTCAACAACGCTCCATTAAACATTAAACCGAATAACGGAACAACCACATTGTAAAATTGAGCGGGGAAACCTATATAATTGATATTATGATAATGATTACTAGTATTATTTTTTCATATTGTAATTATTATTATTATTATTATTCAATTGTGAATCCCAGTTTATCAATCAAAAAGAAAAGTCCCAAATTTATATTTCTGAAATATAACTTGCTTTTTACATAGGCCTACTTACTCCACACAGTAGTTCGTGTGGCAGTTCAAAGCACCGTTCCATTCGACCCATGTTTTATACAGCAGGAGATGGGATTTATTTTACCATACCAAGTACCATAAGTTAACAAAAATCCGTCTTCTTATCTTTTATTCATGTATTATAATTGTGTCGGTAAGGCTTCTAATACTGCTGTAATGCATGAAACGGTAGCATCAAAAGGAAGAATGCAGATCCCTCTAATTCACCTCTTAGGCGAATCAAATACCACATTGATAATGAACTAATCCATGGAAGATAATCCCAAGTGTAGTTCAAAGTGTAGTTCAAAGCCAAGGCTACTGCATATCAGGTTAAAGATAGAGTTGAGTTCTGGTCATGCGATTGCATTGTAAAAGAAACGTTGTGGAATCGATCAGAAAAGGTTGAACATCTAGCATATAAGTATTGGTGTGTACTGCAAGGTTTTGGAATCATCAAAATGATAAGAAATGTGGCTCAGTCTTGGTAAAGTTTCAAGCACTGTACACAGAAAGATGTATATGGGACTACACAAACATGTAGCATAAAAATCCGTCCCGATTTTTATGATGTTACATGCCATATTTAGAATATTAAGGCATTTGAAGAGCCATGCTTTTCAGGGAACATTTTTGCTCTGATGTTCTTCCACACTTGCATAATACAATAATAACGCTCACAAATTATTTTTCACCTCTTACCAGAGCTCAACCTTCTCTTTAACTTCATGTTGGGAGGAGCCAGGTCGATGGTCGCTATCTATGATGAAAGCCTACACTTTGCGGGGATAAACGAATTTGTTCGGGGTTATCGTGTTTTTTCATGAACACTGACAGGAACATAGTGGCGTAGGTAATGGAAACTGCCTCTCCCCATCCCCCCCCCCCATCGAATTTTCAAAGAAATAGAGAGACAGAGAGATAGAGAAAAGGAACAAGAAGGAACCATTTATAAAAGGGGAAAATGATGATAAATACAATAATAGGGCCCCCTTCCCCACCCTCATATAAGGCTTTTAAATTTCGCCTATTCCATTCAACGAGTAGGCCCACTGCCCCCATCCCAACATCTCCTCCAGGAGAATAAATGGCATCAAAATAATACTTGTGAAATGAAATAATTAGTCAGTGGTAGAGCAGTGGTCTCGTATTTTATGTTCCTGGTTCGAAACCAAGTCGATGCGCCACTGTCCTTTGATAAGACATTAATCCTCGTGACCATGTCCTCGGAGAGGATTTTCTTATAAGCACACACATGCTTTCTTAACAGTCAGGCAAAAATAAAACACACGAAAACAAACATCAGTGTCTTTTCTGTTGTTGACAGTGAGTGTTCTACATAAGAACATTTCCACTGAGGACTATCAGCACTTTACAAATAAGGGTGACAGAGGGTGAAGTGTAGTAATTGCCAAGAAATACGTGTGTTGTTCAATGCCACTTGAAGCCAATAGCTTAATTGGACAACCAAAACAAGGTAAAGTACTTGATTACCGAATACGTGGCCGCGAAAGTTGGCACTAACAGAACGTGTTGTTTAAGGCTAAATGGACATCCCCGAGAATGCCTGCTTCGCGTGCTAAGACATGAAATTTGGCCACGTTCTCTCCCGAAACGAAATGATGAAAGCCTGTTCATGTGAAATGTTAGACGTAGAGCTGGTCATTATCACATACAGCTAATATACTTTTAGAAAATAAAAGAGTGTTTGTGGATGTTTTTCTTTAGTAAATCTTTCAGGAGATTGAGGTTATTATAGGGTGTATCTTACTGAGCGGCGAATGCTTACGGACGTTGCGAATTTGGATTCGCCAACTTTTCTGACGAATGTTGGCGAAAATCAGGGTTCGCCTCTGCGACATTTAGCGACTTTAAGCGATGTTTAGCGACAATTAGCAACATGTGAGCGAATGTTTGCGAAAGTGTTTGCTAAAAGCAGTTGGCGACTATTAGCGACTGTAAGCAAATGTTAGCGACAGTTTTTTCAAAGATTAGCAACTTATTGCCAATCCTTTGCCACTATTTGTGAATGGTGGGGACCTTTTGCTAATTCCCGGTACTCAATGGGTCGGTTTTTTATGGGAAACATATGGGCACGTGGTCGCTATCATTGGCGAATCAAAAATAACTTCATCGACATCGTCTTACAACCGTTTGCAAAGGCTTACGACTGTTTTGCAAACGCTTGCAACTTTTTGCGGAAAAATAAATTCGCAAAGAAATTTTGAACATAGGGGGTATCTCACTGAGCGGCGAATGCTTGCAAACGTAGCGAATTTGGGTTTTCGCCAGGGTTCGTAAGAGGTTGCAAAAGGTTCGTAAAAGGTTGCACGAAAGTTCGCAAACATTTTTCACTGTCGCAAACATTTTTTCTTTTCGCAAAGAAATTTTGAACATGTTCAAAATTTCTTGGCGAATTTATTTTTCCGCAAACAGTTGAAGCTTTGCAAACGGTTGTAAGCCGGTGTCGGTGAAGTTCTTTTTTATTCGTCAATACTAGCGACCACGTGACCATATGGTTCCTGTATAAAAATCGACCCATTGAGTTAATAGCAAAAGGTCCCAAACATTCACAAATAGTGGCAAAGGATTGGCAAATAGTTGCTAACCTTCGCAAAAACTGTCGCGAACGTTTGCTTACAGTCGCTAATAGTTGCCTACTGCCTTTTGCAAACACTTTCGCAAACATTCGCTCAAATGTTGCTAATTGTCACTAAACATCGCTAAAAGTAGCTAAATGTCGCAGAGGCGAACCCTGATTTTCGCTTACCTTCGTCAGAAAAGTTGGCGAATCCAAAATTCGCAACGTTGGTAAGCATTCGCCGCTCAGTGAGATACACCCTGTAAGTTAAACCTTCTTTTTTCAGTTAGTAAGTTAGTTCTTTTTTACGTTTGTTTTGATTAGTTTTGCTTGTCCTTTTTGGAAACAAGAAGTATAAATATTATCGTTGCATAGATCTGTCACTGTAGAATATCTTTCCAGCGTCAGGAAGCCTACGAATTTATCAGAATTTTGTCAGTAATTTCATAGAAATTGTAGACCGTCGTGACGGTCTGTTGGCATATGAAGGAACAAAAAACATTAATCAAAACTAAAATTCCGAACCAAAAAACGACATTTTGTGGAAAAAAATTGTAATGTAAGACGTGATTAAGAAAATAGAGCCTTCGGTTTGCACAAATTAGTCCTTGAGACATTTTTAACAAAATGCAGACTTACTGCCTTACAAGTCGCGTTTCATAGCCATAAAGATGTAGTATCAATTTCTACAATGACCTGATGGATTACCAGCGGTTTCCATTTCTAAGTGTTTTTGATTGGAGAAAACTTTCTTGAAAAGTTAATGTTAAGATTGCCATTTCAAGAACTTGTTTGTGAACTTGGACTCCCCATCCATGTTATGTGCCCAGATGACTTGCGCAGAAGCCTTTAATACGTGCGGGCATGTGCCTGTAGCGATTTTTTTTTTAAAGATACTTTTTTTTCGTGGGATGGCAAGGGAAGATTCATGAAAATTTGCATGCGGGTAGGGGATGGTTGCCGCATTAGAGAGAATCCTTTCAGCCAGCTTTGAGGTTTTGATTACAAATTAAACGGCGCGTCTGGAATTTGAGCTCATGGATATTTAAAGCCCTGGGTGCCTAACCTTAACCCTAGAGGCTCATCATCACATCCGTTATATCTGTCTTAAAAGCTTTTCTCCCTGTTTTATCCTTCGTGTTTTTTTCCGAATTATATATATTTTTTCCTTTGTCCTTCGCATTTCCATTATCCTTTTTACTTGCCTCTTATCTTAACACTAACCCCAATGTCTTACTATCTAATCCGTTCTTGTTTGTCTGAAAAATATATTTTTCTCTCATTTTTTCGTTCCCCTTATTTTTATCATTCTCCCTGCTTTTTTTGATTATTTTTTGCCTAGCTTTCCTTCTTGATCCTGGAGATAATTATTTATTTCAATACCCTGATTATCATTACATTTGTTTCTTTTTGTTTAACTTTCTTTTCCGTACTTTCTCCTTATAAATCTTCTTTCCATTATGTAGTTCAAAAGACTTTTCTTTGCATTCCCACTGTGTTTTTATTAATAAATGCTATCAATTTCTTAACCTACAACGTCAGTGTCCCCATTTTGGTTTCTCATGTATTTTTGATTTAGTCTATATAACCGGAAGCTTAAAATGTTTAACCCTATCTAGCCCGGGGGGAGGGGGGGGGGTGGGATTTAGAAGCCCTCCCCGTCCCCCTCCCCCTCTACATTTTTCGCGATAATTTTGTTAACGCAAAAATTATTGCGCTGAAATTTTATCTGCCAAAAATGCGCATTTTATAAAGCTGTTTTTTCAATCATATTTTAAAACGTGATTGCACAGAGACATAATCATGAAATGTCAAACCAAGGGCAATTTCGATACAAAATTCAGTTTTATATTCCAGAGACACCATGAACGTAATCTTGTTAATGCTTCATTGTAATGTTCACACGTTGTAGTAATGGACAAGGCTGTTGACATTGATTCATCGGAGGTTTTTGCGAGCGTGTTTAATGTGAACACGTACTACCACTCGTTGCTGTCATTAAACTCTTCTACGATAGTTTCGATATGATGTGAGTATACCTCAGTATCATCACCATGGAAGTGTTGACAGGGGTGGCCGATATTTCGAAGGTTCATTATTCTGAATATTTTTCGCGATAATTTTGTTAACGCAAAAAATATTGCGCTGAAATGTTATGACTTTTTTCTTTTGAGTCTTGCGCATCTTTTGACACAATTTTTTTGAAAATCGGACCTACCGTTACAAAGTCACGTGACCTTTTGTCTTTGCATGTCAGCCCGAAAATCGCTAATTTTCGTGATTTGTGTACAAAACATATGGAAATCTCATTTTTCCAAAAAAGAGATAAAACATTGGTTATTTGGTCTTGTTTATAGGTTAGGTGTTTATTTTGGGGTCAAAATAGTTGAATTATAGTTAGAAATGAACTAAAACAACAAAAACAATAAAATACATAAGTTAAAAAAACAAGGAAAATACATAAGAAATTATCAAAACAATAAATAACATAAGAAATAACCTGGCTCTTCCAATGTTTTTGTTTGTATTATTATCCCAAATGGTCTAAAGAATATATGTAGTGAAAACTAATGTTTTAATATGAAGAATACGGTATATGATTTATGGGTAAAAATGTGAATTTTATTACCTTATTTGCATAAATTAACATAGATATGCAAATGAGTGAAATTATAAAAAAGTTGAAATAACCATAGTTTTCTATACACTTCACTTGACATGCATGCAAATTTTCGCGGCGATCGGCCTTTTCACGGCCGAGATCATAGGGGGGCCTTAGAAGCCCCGGGCTATGCAGTTTCAAAATAGCCCAGGCTAGATAGGGTTAAGAAGAGTGGGTCATGTTTATAAGTAAACAAAATTGCGGATAATGTAAGTTATAGAGGCAAATTGTCCCGGGAATTCGTTAAAAAAAAAATTCATGCTCTTGTAAAGTATACCTCTAAATTTAAATTCGTTTATTGTTATAATTTAAGAGGCTTTGATAGCAGCATCAGCATCAGCAGCAGCAGAAGCAATAATAGTAGTAGTAGTAGTAGTAGTAGTATTAGTAGTAGTATTAGTAGTAGCTAGTAGTAGCAGCAGTAGTAGTAGTAGTAGTAGTAGTAGTAGTAGTAGTAGTAGTAGTAGTAGTAGCCAGTGGCGGATCCAGGAGGGGGGCCCGGGGCCCGGGCCCCTCCTAGAAAAAACAGGTAAAAACACCCTTTTACTAGTAGTAGTAGCAGCCTTTTACTAGCTAGTAGTAGCAGCAGTAGTAGAAGTAGTAGAAGTAGCCAGTGGCGGATCCAGGGGCCAAAAAATTGTGCTCACTACCCTGGCGCCCAAGGGGTGGGGGAGAAAAGAATCCACCTTCCCGGAGGGAAATTTTTTTTTCGGGTGCCAATTATTTTTTTTTTTTGCTCACTACTCCTCCCCGCCCCCACTGAGCGAAAAATCGACCGGCACGATTTTCAAATTTTCGCACGAAAAGTGGGCCCCTTTTTAGGCCCCCTCCCTTGCCGCCGGCTGGATCCGCCCCTGGTAGTAGCAGTAGTAGTAGTAGTAGTAGTAGTAGTATTAGTATTAGTAGTAGTAGTAGTAGTAGTAGTAGTAGTAGTAGTAGTAGTAGTACTAGCAGTAGGCCTAGAAGTAGCAGCAGCATTAGTAGTAGGATGCGTAGGACCAGCAGCAAAATCAACAACACAAGCTGCAGCAGTAGCGGCAGCATTTATAATAATAATAGTAGTAGTAGAAGTAGTAGTAGTAGTAGTAGTAGTAGTAGTAGTAGTAGTAGTACTAATACTAATGCTACTAATAGTAATGCTAATGGTAGTAGTAGCGGCAACAGTTGTAGACATAGTAGTGTTTTTTGTAAATATATATATCAATATATACAAAAGGTCACACTCGTTTTTATCAGCAATGTATATCGACTAACTTGTAATAGAAGTTTTGTTACAGTACAGAGATAACATTTCAACATGTTTTTTTCGCATCACAGTCAGGTAAAAGCAGAGCGCACGACACGAAACGCTATGTGATACCCAAGTCATGCCGTTAGATCGACTCCTCATCGACCGACAGCCGAGAAAATATCGGCAACTCAGAGCAAGAATTTTGTCACTATGTCTCTGTTCAGAGTAACGTATTATGGAGGTGTCGTCGTATAGAGGTCAATTCACTTGACTTTCAATCTAAGGGCTGAGGGTTCGAATCCAAGCCCGGCATCTAACGTCCTTTGGAAAGACATTTATCCACATTTGCCACTCTTCATCCAGGTGTACATATGTAACTGGCAAAATTGCAGGTGTGATATTAATTGCAGGGCCCATTGAATCTGACGAGGCTTCCCTGGGTAAACCAAAAATATATGTTGTTCTGTCTACTGTCGATATGGTGCTGGGTCTCGTTGATTTGACTGGGTACAAGGCCGTTTTCATAATATAATAGGCCACTTGTGTAATGTAATCAAATGTAATGCGCCAATCTTTGTTAAGTGCCTTGTTACAAATTATTTCATTCACCTGTTACGTATAATTGTTTTTCAATAGTCAGAATGCGAATTGCACACATTAAATGTTGTTAGGAAGGACAAGCCATTATGTTTGCCATACCTAGCAACAATTAATGGATACAATTCGCATTCTGACTATTAAAATACAATTATTCGAAACATGCGAATAACGAATATATTTCATACTTTTTATTATCAAAAATGGATCAACCGTTATATAAGGATTATGTTTCATATCAGGTTGCAGACTATTCGGTTTACTTTTATGCCCTTGTTCAATATGTTTTTAATGTTTTTGCTTTAATATATCTGATTGTTATATGTACATTTTTTTTAACGTAATGAAATAAAGTTGAATAGAATTGAATTGAAACAATTTGGAACGAGGCACACAACAAAGATTGTGGATTAAATACGATTACATTATGAAAACAGTATATTCATAGTCAAAACCAATTCAAAATAAAGAAGGCTTACATGCGAGCAATTCCTCAAAGGGCATACCAACTGTCATCCCTCAGATCGCTTACATTAATACCAGTCGTGCATGTGTCCTAATGACATGTGCCTAGATACGATGACAGTTGTAGTTCATCGATCCGACCTCGCTCACACCATGGACCTACTACGACTAAGCTGTTAACCGAGATTAACTTTATTCGGATCATCATATTCATGCTTAGACAGAAAAATGCAGTTTTAATATGATTTGCGAATGTGAAGTGGTCTTAACAATAAATACATAATGAACAAATGAAAAATCTGGATATTCATTCGTTGCATTAGCTGTAATAATGTTTTAGATTTTACATTAGAGTTCGAAATTCAGTGCGCATACGCTTCATTTGCAAAGTAATTTGGTCTTTATTTTTCCCATGCCGCGTTCGTCCTGCTTTCTTCTCTTCCTAAGAAAATGCAAAAGAAAACTTAAATAAAAACGATAATAATGAATAAAGAATAAACAATTTATATCACATGTTCATTAGTTATGTTTCTTTCTTAATATTATTTCATTAATATCATTATTTGTATTATTATTATTATTATCATTATTTACTTACAGCAATAAAACAAAATGCTAGATAGGACATATCAACGGCACATTGCACTTTAGTAAGTATTTACTTGTGGCCTCTATGACAAGGTAGTCATGGAAACGGAGGTCGCAAAAGAAATATTATGTTCCTCAAAAATGTGATGTCTATACGATTTCTAAGAGAAAATTTGCATTGGCTAGGACTACACCGGTTACCCGATTTCGACGGACAACTTTTATAACTACGATAACGGTTGAAGTTCTCCTAGAACACCTACTACACCTATAGGAACAGTTTCTGCCATCACATCTGAAATATCATGACGGAAGGAGAATGCTCTTTTGGTTCATGATTTATGATTGGGAGGGGGCATCTCTGCCAAAATGCGCATTTTATAAAATTGTTTTTTTCAATCATATTTTATGATTGCACAGACACAATCATGAAAAGTCAAATCAAGAGCAATTTCGATACATAATTCAGTTTTATATTCCAAAGAAACCATGTACGTAATCATATTAGTGCATGATCATTGTAATGTTCACACGTTGTAGTAATGGACAAGGCTGTTGACATTGATTCATCGGAGGTTTTTGCGAGCGTGTTTAATGTGAACACGTACTACCACTCGTTGCTGTCATTAAACTGCTGCGATAGTTTCGATATGATGTGATTATACTGCAGTATCATCATCATGTAAGTGTTGATAGGGGTGGCCGATATTTCGAAGGTTCATTATTCCGAATACTCGCAATTCCTATCATTAGAACTCTCGGCATAGATATGGTTCACGGGGACACGTGCCAACTAAGTCGAAATTGAATTGCTGACCCCCAAAAAAAAAAAAAAAATAATAATAATAATAAAAAAAAAAAAAAATAAAAAAAAAAAAAAATAAATAAATAAATAAATAAAAAAATAAATAAATAAAAATAAAAAAATAAAAAAATAAGAAGATTGACAGAGAAAAATAAAATGAGAAGGAAAGAAAACATCAAACGAAGATATGGAACGAGACTTTCCAATAACGAGTGACAGTCTCCCACCAATCGATGGCCCTGTTAACCCCCCCCCCTCCCGTCCTCACACTCCATGACATCACCACCCCGCCCCTCCCATACACAACATGAACCCGTGCTACGCCAATGTGATGGTTTGTTATTCCATATACTCCAGTTTCTTACCTTGAGAGGGTTCCTCGATCAATAAACGAGCTCAGATTAGACTTTCGACAATTCATTCCGACGATTCGTTATTCCGAATGATATCCTTCCGAAATAACAAAGTCGGTATTCCGAAAAATTGTTTGTCGAATACATTATTTGCCCTCATGTTTGATATCGTAACACATTATTTCGATCATTTCCTTCTTTCTTTCTTATCATAAAAACACGTCAAGCATAGCTTATTCCGACGATTCGTTATTCAGAGTGATATCGCTTCCACAATATCAAAGTCGGTATTCGGAAAAAAATTGTTTCATTTCCTTCTTTATTTCTCGGCGTAAAAAAATGTCAAGCATAGCTCCGAACTAGTGAAATACAAAACGACAAGTCCCGGGCCCCGTTTCACAAAACTTGTCATCAGTGACAAATGACAGTTTTTGTTATAAGCTAGTGAAAATCCTTGCTTCTGATTGGTTATCAGCAGATTTGTCACCGATTTTTGTCATTTGTCATTAAAAAAGGCTTTGTGAAACGGGTCCCTGAATACAAAATGTTCAACATAAAATGGAAAACGTTGGAAGACGGAAGAGCTTTAAAAAGTGAACTTGGAAATACGGAACTCATATCAACATCATATGAAATATAGAGTTTTGCTTCGGGGTGACGAAACATTACTACGGAGACAAAAGCTCTACGTAATAACCATGATCACTACATACTGCTACAAGAGAGTCTGAATGGGTGCTTAAATCACACACGTTGGTTTTAATAAACGATATTTCATCCCCTAATTCAAATCAAAGTAAAGTTTAGGAAGTTATTACACAATTATTCCAAACCTGAGGCCATTATTTTAGGCGCCGGTAGCAACGGTCGCTTGCAATTTGCCATTGAGGTTTAATAGTTTGAGTATAAAATGACGATCATTAAGGAAGCATTATTATGTAAATAGACTTTTGACCAGGGACTGGCTCAACGTCTCGATTACCCTCTTGTGGCAATTCCATGAAAAGGGAGGGTATTTTGGTTGTTAACTTGTCACTAAAAACGAATTTAAAGATAAAGACCAGTTCTGGTCATGCGATTGCATTGTGAAAGAAACGTTGTGTAATCGATCAGAAAAGGTTGATCATCTAGCATATAAGTATTGGTGTGTACTACAAGGTTCTGGAATCATCAAAATGATAAGAAATTTGGCCCAGTCTTGGTAAAGTTACAAGCACTGTACACAGAAAGATGTATATGGGACTACGAGACCACGTGCGCGATATCTATCTGGTGCCAATAGATATAATAACTTACCAAATATATCAATTAGTAGGCGGTTTCAAGGCAAAATTTGTATCATCACGTATTAGTCAAAACATATTCTTTCTCATGATTGGTAATGAGAGCTTCCATTTCATTTTTTGAGAGAGGGGCGTTTCCAAAACTGGTCTTTACCTTTAATCACAATTATCTACTAAATTTTTTTTTTAATTCTCATTCATATACAATCCCATTTCCAGCATAAAGAAATAACTGACAAACCCCGGGGCCCGAGGGGTCCTTCTTCCGATGAAGCATTACCTGCCCCCGCATGCGCACACACAAAAAGAAATTATAATCGGGAGGGGGGTCATATATATGGACTCATACTTGTGCCCCTTTACTAGTAAAGTAATCCAAGATACAGCACTGTAGTTGCATGGTGGTCATCTTTTAGGACATACGAAAGACTTAACCAGCAAATGATGTTGAAGGTCTCGCGATGAAAAAAATACGCCGATGACAGGGGTTACAATACGGTGTTTCTCAGCTTTATTGCCCTAAAGGATATATATTTCTACACATTCAACACAATCGCAAAGAATTTCTAAAAATCAACTTAAGCTATTTCAATAGCCCTGACAATCACTCATCTCTCTTTAAAATGTGTGTACGTTACAATGACATATCACATAAGTATATCACATAATTCGAACGTGAATTTTACATGCAATACAATAGGATCTTGGAATTGCTCTTATTTGTTTTTCCCTTTCATATTGTGTTAACAATTAGTATAACCATACGCTAATATCTGTTTCGATTATCGCGCTGTTTCAAAAAGTTAGACCCCGACTTTCACGCCGCTACGCTCACCTTAACGTCAAACTTTCATCTCCCAGTCAACCCTTTTTTCAGTGACCCTGATATCCGAACAGATTCGCAATTTCATTTCCCTGACGCAAAACCTAATGCAATAAGAATTTGTACTTTTATACCGGCGTATTTCGGTCCCTAATTTCCGATGCCACACAAATTGTTTATGCTTCTAAATGTTACCTACACACGGTTGGTCACGAAACTAATGAATTGGACCGTCTGGTCGCTAGAGAAGATACGCCGTCTACGAGACAGCAAATGTTATTCTTTAATTTCACGTATCACCTGTGTATGCATCGAGCGGTAACGGTGGACCGATTATCTAAACATTATCGGTATTAGGCTCGTTCGCAACAATTTAACATGTCATCTGCCGTCTCGTCTCGAAATAGGCATCTTGATCTAGACTCTTGCGTAGGAACTCTCTAAAGAGGTGCTTATTCCATTCGCCATATCAAGGAGCACGAGGGTACGATGTAGGGGCTGGGGACTGGGGTCAGCAACTTTAACATTGAAATTATTCGGCATTATTCGGCATTTGATCGTTTATATCTTATCTAGAATATTGAGAGAGATGCGTTATTACAATAACAAAATATAACAATTTCGCTCTCTTGTTTCGCTCTCTTGCTTTCGCAAATATATAGACGTCAGAAAGTCTTTAATCGGGCATTATCCCCACCGCCAGATGATTGTGCCCGCACGCTTATACAGGCCAACAATATCTTAAATTACAATTCAAAATTATTAAAGGGAAGAAAAAAATGAATGAATAGTGAAACTAGAGCTATAGCAGCATGTAGTTTTGCGATTAGACAATACAGCTTTAGCGATGCCCCTACCAAGCCCACATGGTGTCAGATGTTATTATACACCCCATTGCAAAGTACACATACTATGGCACAGTTGAACGAGCATTTCACAGGCCTCGGGGAGGGTGTGCGATCAAAATTTCATTCAAGCGGAAAGGAACTCTATCATCTCTTCTTTTAAATGTCACATTTTTTATAGTGCGTCCATATCTTTTTTACTTTCCTGCCTCAATCAACTATTAAAAAAAATAAAAAAAATAAATAATAGAATACTATGTTTCTAAGCGTTGTAATTTGTAATTATTATTACCCCGGTCATTAGATGCAATTGCTGGGTCATCACATGATAATGCATAGGCTCCGCTCCCTAAGGTGTATAAATGTAGATTAATCTCTTGAAAAAGGACATTAATGCTGCGGCGGGACTCGAACCGCTAACCAGGTGACACACAGTCCGGTGACATATCCACTAGACCACGAGACCTCCACGTACTTCGTATATACATTGTATTATACTTTGTAACTGACTCACCAAAAAAGGGCCGTATGGACAGCTCATTTTTCTAGCTGGTTTCAATAAAGAAGAGTTTAATATGTTTTATGTGTGCCATTTGGATTTTATTTTCCCCGTCTAATCATGTAAAGCGTGAGTGTAAGATGGATTCTTCTTTGAACTGTCGACATTTGAAATAGAAATAAATCTAAGCACTACTAGGCCAAAATGTCAGAAGTAAATCTTGCGACTAATGATAAAATACCCTTTCAGATGCGATTTATTATTTTTGTCCACGAACGTTACTGAACGGAAAGTCTTGCTCAAATCAATTTTGAGCTTTACCCAGCGCATGTTTTCTAGGGGGAGCAGATCGTCCATAGGGTTAGTTCACATTGCTGTAAGGCGTCAGATTAAGATAGTTTAATAATAATAATAATAATAATAATAATAATAATAATAATAATAATAATAATAATAATATTAATAATAATGATAATTATAGTAATAATAATTAGATCAGTTCGTTTAGCGCAGCTACTATATAAATTCATACTACGGCGCTGTGATGAAACAAATTCCGAACAGTGCCACTTTACAAACACACAATAAAAAAAAACTATTCAAAAGCTCCTGAAAATAATCCATGTGATAAATAAAACTTTCTTTAATTCTCAATTAGCATAATTCACCAAGTTAATTTTGTCCTAAACGGGTTTTTTTTTTAATGGTATGGACACACCACTGGCTTTCGAGACTCAAAGTGACGTGGACGCTTCAACCAGGCGGAAACGGTAGTGTCCCATTTACTAACACGTCCACTTGGTTTAACTGAAGTGTCCGTCATTATAAACAGTTTCTAACAAGACGTTATTTGGCGTGATTATTGATGGCCTTGTTTCTAGGAATCCCTGTCTTTGCAAAGTAAAACCATTTACCTGTGCTTAGTCTCTCGTACATTCTTCATTAGTTCCATGTGTCTTCTATTGACAAGGATTATTTAACTCTTAGCTTTTTCCGACGATGCGTTAATTTCAAATAATAATAATCCGTTCTTGTATAGCGCATAACACATTATGATACAACGTCCCTATGCGGTTCCAAAGAGCTTTGGAAATTATTACCCTGGCTTTAGCTCCGGCTGCCATTATCAGCGCACAGTGCATTTCAAGGAATAATCCTACCAGGCACCCATTTACCTTGGGTGGAGTGTGGAAAATGTAGATTAACCTCTTGCCAATGGACGTTAGTGTTGTGGCAGGGATTCCAACCCCGTACCTTGTGGTTCACAGTCCAGAGACTTATCCACTCGACCACAACACTCCTACTATTATGATATAATAATAATATAAAAGCCATCGCTACACGTGTCACATAAAATGCCTAAGATATAAGATATGTTTCGAACATGCGGGCAAAAACTTCGATAAAGTCAACACTGTGCAATGTTTATATTTTTTCCAATCACCTTTTCTAAGAGTGCGAACGTTTCAATTATAAAATGATACGTAATCCGAACAACATTTTAAAGGAAATATCATAGGCATTTTGAAATTACCCTTGTATAATGTTTTGCTATCTTTTTTTCTAATAAAAATTTAATTCTTACTGATAGTCAATCCCATTGTTTATTTCTCACTTTTCTCAGAAATTTTAAATAACAATGCGAATTTAAAAGAAGGTTGTATTTACAAACCATTGTAATATCTTAACAACACCTGCGATCCGCATGGTTGAGTATACATTTCCTTATTCATCAATTCTTGTTTACTCTCGTGTATTTCGTTACATGTACCAACTCTTTGTCGAAGTTAGGAAGCTTGTTTTTCCCCGTTCTCGAAAATGTTCTAATCATTACTACAAACGGCTCTTATTTCGAAGCGTCCTACATTCCGAATAGTGCTTTTCTATTGTCAGTCTACGGAGCGGTCGGATTGTTTTCGGATTAAAATACCCCAGTCACACAAGAAGGAGACCGACACGATACCGACTAAAGACCAAGCAAAATTAGCCCGAATGGCCGAGGTAATTGGTCGACTTTGCATTGTGACTGGGATATTACAGACAAATAGAGGAAATTGTTCACACCGTTTCATTTTCACTGTCATGTCAGCGAAAGAGTAAGACGAAAACCAAAAAAAAATCACGAAATGTCGCTAAAAGCTTGCTCCATGGCAAAAGCAGGATTGGAATTACGCCAGCCAACTTATATGCGGTCAGACATATAATTTACAGCTTTCCTTATTAACAAATTCTCACTCCATTTTTAACCTAATATTGCGTTCATACTACTGGGAAACTTGATATTTCTATAGTGTTTTCAGGTAACGAGCGATATTTAGAGAAAAGAGTGTAGGAGTGGTCGATCTGTATAACCTGTATGTATGTATACCTCCGCCATTTTGAATAAATTAATAACATTATACACGATATGTTTTTTTGTTTATACCCTGGATTTCCTGAGAAGGTTTTGTGTACTGTGCACGAGCGCGTGTCGGGGATGGACGGGATTCGCGACGCGGCAGAGAGGTCACAAAAAGAGAGATCACGCAAAAGAGAGGTTAGCCCGAGCTAATCTAAATCATCGAAAATTTGTTTCGATACTGTATCCTATAAGGTACAAACGGATTCGACTGTTGGATGAAGTGAACAGTCTCCCTTTAATCTCTTCATGTATTATTGACAAACCTGTGATTACATTGTTCCAGTTACCTAGAGTTCAATATATTTTATTTCAAACAATGAAATATTGTAAACTTTTACTTAAAATAGATATGTATAGCCCCAATATATGAAATCAGCCTAACATTTAACGCATGTCATTTCAGTTAGCTAGTACATTTAATGGTGCCAGGTAAAAATGTCAGAGGTAAAAATGTCAGAGGAAAAAATGTCAGAGGAAAAAATGTCAGAGGTAAAAATGTCAGAGGTAAAAATGTCAGAGGTAAAAATGTCAGAGGAAAAAATGTCAGAGAAAAAAATGTCAGAGATAAAAATGTCAGAGGTAAAAATGTCAGAGGTAAAAATGTCAGAGGAAAAAATGTCAGAGGTAAAAATGTCAGAGATGCAAAAAAAAATGTCAGGTACAAACAAAAATGTAGGGGTAAAAATTGGTGCCATCATAATATCTCAGCACTTTATCACACAAAATGTCGAGATGTAAGTTACTGGGCTAGTCTATTATATTTTATAAATGACTGTGTATTGTACTTCGTACATGTCCTGAGGATAATACAATGTGGAAAATAAATTTGAAACTTATATTTTGTGATCAGGTTTGCATATATTAATTTCTATCATTTTTCGATATTTTAAATTGGTTGACGTTTTAATGTTTATTTGGTTTTGAGGAAGTAGGCCTAAGTACATATAATATTAAAATTGAATGAGATAAAACAGGGAATCAGTTATAAAGATCGCACAGAAATTCCACAAATTCAGTAATTAGACCCATCTTCATGTCCATCCCAGCAAAGACTGTTATGACAAGAAAACATTAATAAAAAGACACGGATGCTTTGTCCCTCTCATCAATACTTTATTACAAAAGTTTCATAAATAATATCAAAGCTTCGCTTGAAGAATGTCAGATAGTAGGCCTACAAGTGGTAAAAGTTGAGACATATCTACCCAGTTATTTTGTCATGTGCTTTCGACCATATCACTGTGTAACTTTATATAAAAAAAAAATCATGTTTGTGATTAAGAAACGTGGGAGAAATACAGTATAAGTCCCTCAATTTCAACTGTTTTTTCTGCTGGAAACTGTCGTATACGGTGTATGCCAGCACACCTTTTATAAATCCTGCATCAAATATCCTTCAAACAATATTATCATGTATACAAGCAGTATCATGATGCTATAAATGTGTACAGTAAAACTATGTTTCAGATATGTTACTCATGAATAAATATTTGTCAATTTCAGAGTTTGATCTCTCACAGCAAATACTTATAGAACGATGTAGCTTAAACAGAACCTCTGCAGAGCGCGCGCTTATCTGGAATGTGATGATGCGGTTAGCATTTGATGTAACATTGGCGGCTTTCTGCTTTGTATCAGAGTATCAAAGCTGCTTATTGATGTTCTCCCAGACTATTTATACCGCAATAGTGATCGACGATCAGCTCTTTGCAAAGGGCGCGCTTCTCTGGAATGTGATGGTGCAGTTAGCATTAGATGTAACATGGGCGGCTTTCTGCTTTGTATCAAAGTATCAAGCCCACAAGAATGTGAAATTGTTGGAAATATGCATTTGTAGGAAATTGCATTTTATAGTAGTCATTGCCACGTTTTAAAACGTCCATCAATCTCTAGAAGGGACGGTGAAGGGGGGGGGGCGGAGGACTCACAGCGTGATATCTTATCCTCTTTTGGGGTGGGGGTGGCTGTGATGACTTTTCTTTTTATTTAATGATTACACCATCGAGCCACAACTCGGCCTATAATTCATGGCCAAACTACTCGATTTTAGACATTATTTTTTCCCAGAAGTTTGCTCAGTGTACCAGTATCACTCGCTTAGACAAAGGCATATGAGGGGGAGGCAGCCAGGTCACTATGCCCTCCAAAGAAAGATACACCCCCGTCTCCCCTCGGCAATAATCGGGCAAAAAGTCACAATTTCGGGCAGAAAGGTAATTAAAAGTTAAAGAAAGAAGAAAATAAAGCAGCGCTGAAATTAAAGACTGCAGAGAATCCTTCGTTATATCTTTTCGATATGCCTAATATACAAACATTACCAATAGTCAACCTGTAACATGCTTTTTTAAATATATTTTACCTCTAACATTTTTACCTCTGACATTTTTTCCTCTGACATTTTTACCTCTGACATTTTTTCCTCTGACATTTTTACCTCTGACATTTTTACCTCTGACATTTTTACACCGAGCCCATTTAATAACACCCGATAAATGCACTATCACCCTATTGGGAGCAAGTCCAATTCAATTCGACAAAAGTCCAGGAACCGTTATAATCCATTACGGAGTTACGTAATATTACACGTTTTTCGTGTATAGGCAATCATGGAAAGTCTACATACTTAGGCCTCAATTATTTTTCCAACACTACTCTGAAACGAGTTAGGACGATAGAGCATTTTTGTAAATCTAGATTTATTTTTGATTAAATTCAGACCACTTTCAATTAAGCACCGATCGAAGATGTAACATATGGTTTATACAAACAGACGAGCCAGATGTGTATTAAAGATAAATACCAGTTCTGGTCATGCGATTGCATTGTGAAAGAAACGTTGTGAAATCGATCAGAAAAAGTTGATCATCTAGCATATAAGTATTGGCGTGTACTGCAAGGTTCTGGAATCATCAAAATGATAAGAAATTTGGCCCAGTCTTGGTAAAGTTACAAGCACTGTACACAGGAAGATGTATATGGGACTACGCGACCACGTGCGCGATATCTATTTGGTCCCGATAGATATAATAATTTACCAAATAGGGGGTCTATATCTATTAGTAGGCGGTTTCCCGGCAAAATTTGGATCATGACGTATTAGTCAAAACATATTCTTTCACATGATTGGTAATGCGAGCTTCCATTTCATTTTTTGAGAGAGGAGCGTTCCCAAAACTGGTCTTTACCTTTAAAACAAACCAACCAATTTCATGATAACTTAATCTTCGATTTTCAAAGGGATAATCAGTATTACATTTTTCTTTTCATCTTTATGAATACCGCAAATTGAAGATTTAATCCAATTGTCTACATGTTTGTCGTCCTCTTCATGTTTTTTAATGAATACCGCGAATTCAAGATCGAATCCGATTATCTACATGTTTGTCGTCCTATCCCAAACCCTGTTCTTCTCTCTCTCTCTCTCTGTCTCTCCCCCCTCTCTCTCTTTCTCTTTCCCTCCCACCCTCTTTAACTCCCTCGCTCTTTCTGTCCTTTCCCAATCCCATTTGTATATATTTTTGTCATTGTAATTCATTTGAAACCAGCCTCTTTATTTCTTTCTCGCTATAATACAATCTCAATTTTCATGGTGACCACTCCTCCCCTCTCTCTGTCTGTCTGTCTCTCTCTTTATATATACTGTATATATATATATATATATATATATATATATATATATTAATTCCCCCTTTATACCTCTCTCCCTGTACTTACTTTTTACACTTCTCATTTTATTGATTCGTCACTATCTAACCATCTTCTCACTCTCTCTCTCTCCTCTACTGAAATTATGCTTATCCAATGGTAACTCGGCACACCCCACCCCCGCTACCTTGGGAGTTAGGAAGCTTCTTTAGCTGGGAGATATTTTTTCTAATTATTACGATGGCAAAACTCTGTCTTATTAATTTCCAAGCCTGCCATCCTTACACCATTTGACAGGCTTTTATCAACCGAGGTATTTTCTTTTTTTATTTTCATTTCTCGCGACAGGTAAAGAAATGTGTTGAGAGGGAGAAAATACTTCAATGGTTTCACCTCTCCCCTTTCTCTGGCCGCCAGCGAAAGCTAAAATTATGGTGTTCTTTGCCATGCATCCGTTATGATAATATATATGCAACATATTATATATATATATATATATATATATATATTACTAAAGGCGTCATTGGAGGGACATTTGGAGTGAAAAAATGAGTCATTAAGTAGAAATTGTCATTAGGAGGACAATTTGGTGTCCTCTTAAAGTTTTTTACGTTTTATTTCTCATAGAAGGCATATTTTTTTATATATCTCTCTCTATATTTGTAATGTTACTAAAGGCGTCATTGGAGGGACATTGGAGTGAAAAAATGAGTCATTAAATAGACATCATTAGGTTTAGGGTTAGGTTTAGGGTTAGGGTTAGGGTTAGGGTTAGGTTTAGGGTTAGGGTTAAGTTTTTTAAGATGTCCACTTAATGTACCATGTAGAGTTTATACAGTTAACAACTGTTGTGATGTATGATTTGGCGAACCAACCCAGTTGCCCTAGACCCATAGTAATGACACCATGCACCGTTGTAATTTGGTTATATACACACTGTAGCAGGCAAGATGATAAGATAACTGGAAAGACGGACTCTGACATCTTACATCATCTACAGCAAGGACAGAGACAACATCAACAGCTGTTGGAAGCCATCACAATTTCAAGTGCCAACATTATGTCTTTTGATGGTAACCCATTGAATTTCTTTGAGTTCATACGATCATTTGATAGTGTCATCGGAAATTCATCATTGGACAATAACGCCAAGCTGCTCAAGTTGTATCATCTTTGTACTGGAGCTGCCAAAGACATAATCCAATGTTGTCTCATGATGCATCAAGATGATGGGTACTTTCATGCCAGAACGCTTCTGATGGATCGCTTTGGAAGTGACCATAAGATCAGTGACGCCTGGATTAGGAAGGTCACGGAAGGTCCAGTTATTCAGAGCAATCCTAAACATCTGAGGGATTTTGCTGATCAGCTAAAGACCTGTGCTGAAACTTTGATGGCCCTTGGGATGCTTCACGAGATGAGCAGCAGAAGTGAGCTGGTGAAGGTCATTGAACGTTTGCCATTCCATCTGAAGAGCCGGTGGTTGCGTTTCGTAAAGACCATCAGGGATAGTGGCAGACAGCCCAACATCCAGCATGCAGTTGAATTCATCACCGGCGCAGCTGATGAACTCAATGATCCTGTATTTGGAGCCTTACTTATGGGTGGACCAAAGAATCTAGGAAATGCAAGGATTGTTAAGGAAAGAACTGTGTCAGGTAGAGGTCAGGCAAGCATGTTTACTACCTCTGTGAATTCATCGACCAAGAACTGCATCATGTGTCAGGACAGCCATGACCTTTTCGGTTGCCAGGAATTTAAAGCCATGGAGCCTGATGAACGCTTTGCTTTTGCCTTCAAGAACAGGCTTTGTTTCAATTGCTTGTTACCTGGTCATGTATCCTCAAAGTGCATCCTTAATAGGACCTGCTCAGTCAAGGGGTGCAATCAAAGGCATACCAAGTTCCTCCATACCGGGAGAAGGATGAGACCATCTTCAGGAAATCCTACACCTTGGAGAACAAGAAGGGAATCGAATGACTCATCAACTCAAACTGACTATGATGTAGCATCTCATGCTAGTTCCAATGCCACGAGGGCCGGAGGTTGCAGAGTAGCCCTTCCAATAATTCCGGTTACTGTCAGCGCTGCAGATGGTGGAGAAAGCATCGAGACTTTAGCTTTGCTGGACCCTGGATCTACGAACTCATTCTGTCTGCAAGAATTAATAGATGTGCTCCAGACAAAGGGGAAAAAGAAAGTCATTCAGGTCTCAACACTGGAAAGCCCTAAAAGAGCAATGGAATGTGAAGCTGTCAAGTTGAGGGTTAAAGGTTCCACAGCAGACAAGAAGATAGAGGCTGAATTTCTAACTCGTCCGAGCCTTAACATCAGTACTGCAAACATGGCCAGGGAGGAAGATATTTCGAAATATCAACATCTTTGTGGCATTGATCTTCCAGTCACGGGGAAGAACCAAGTAACCATACTGATTGGACAAGATGTGCCTGAAGCCCTGATGCCACTTGAAATCAAAGCAGGTAAACCTGGTGAAGTTTATGCTGTCAAGACAATACTTGGATGGACGTTAAATGGTCCACTTGGAAATGGAAGTAGTTTACAGAGTTTTCAAGCCTCGTCTAGCTTCATCTCTGATGATGGTAACATGCTCCTGGAAGAACAAGTTCACAAATTTTGGAAGCTAGAAGGGACAGAATACCTTCATGATGATGAAAGGAGCATGTCCATCAATGATCAGAAAGCCTTGAAGACCTGGCAGGAAGGAGTTTGCAGAGATGGTGATCACTATCAACTTCCCATTCCATTTCGGAAGAGGCCTGAAGATCTGCCGAATAACATCCAAGTTGCACTAACCAGACTAGAGTCACTGAAGAGAAGACTGGAAAAGGATGATTGTCTACATGCTAAGTACAGTGAAGGAATGAGGTCTTTGTTGGATGAAGGGTATGCTGAAGAGGTTAAGGACCAGGATCTTGGGAAGGATGAAGGAGTCTGGTACTTACCGCATCACCCGGTATTCAATCCAAATAAACCAGAAAAGACAAGAATTGTCTTCGATTGTGCTTCCAAGTACAATGGAACTTCTTTGAACGATGCGGTACTTCAAGGTCCAGACTTGACGAACAACCTTCTTGGTGTTTTGCTCAGATTTCGCCAAGAACCTATAGCCATTATGGGAGACATAAGGGCAATGTTTCACCAAGTTAGAGTCCCACCAGAGCAGAGAGACTTTCTTCGCTTCCTGTGGTGGCCAGAAGGAGATCTTATCCAACATCCTAAGGCTTACAGGATGTGTGTTCACTTATTCGGTGGGACATGGAGCCCAAGTGTTTGTAGTTTTGCCCTTAGACATACAGCTGAAGAATTCAAGACCGAATATTCTCCAGAAGCAGTGGATGCTGTCGGTCGTAACTTCTATGTAGATGACTGTCTCGTTTCATGCAAAACAGAAGATGATGCAATCAAGCTTGTAGCTGAACTCATGACGCTGCTCAAGAGGGTGGATTCGAAGTGACCAAGTGGATAAGCAACAGCCCAGCTGTGATCAAGTCTGTGCCTTTGGAAGATCGAGCTAAAAACATTGTGGGACTCGATTTGAATCGGGATGCCTTACCAGCAGAAAGGGCACTTGGAGTAACATGGGATGTAGAACTGGACTGCATCACCTATAAGATCACCCCAAGGGCAAACCAGTAACGAGGAGGGAATTCTGAGTGAGATAGCATCAATATATGACCCTATGGATATGCCAGTCCATTCGTCTTGGTTGCCAAGAGAATCCTCCAGGATCTAACTGCTCTGAAGCTTGGATTTGATGACCCAGTTCCAGATGAACACCATTCCAGGTGGCTAAAATGGAAAGAATGGCTTCCCTTAATGAGCAACTTCAGAGTGAGCAGGTGTTTCAGACCCTTTGATGATGTGAACGAGTACCAACTGCATCATTTCTGTGATGCATCTGAGTCGGCGTACGGTGTAGTGTCTTACCTGCGCATGACCAGTGAAGGAGGACAAGTCCATTGCAACATAATTCTGGCTAAAGCAAAATTAGCACCTCTGAAGAAGATGACAATACCTCGCTTAGAGCTCATGGCGGCAGCACTTGCAGTCACAATGGATAGAAAGATCAGAAAGGAGCTGGACTTTCCTTGAATGAGTCTGTCTTTTGGACAGATAGCACAATAGTCCTCCATTACATCCGCAGTGACAACAAGCGCTTTCGGACATTTGTGGCTAACAGGATATCTACCATCCGTGATGCCTCGGAGCCCAGGCAGTGGAGATATGTCAACACAGAAAAGAATCCAGCTGATGATGTATCAAGAGGTCTAACGCCAGACAAGCTCAATGGCAGATGGCTCAAGGGACCATCCTTCCTATGTGCTGATGAGATGGAATGGCCTATCGCTCCAGCTGATCTGCAAGTGCCACCAAGTGATCCAGAAATCAAACCACCTACAGAAAATGCCAGTGCATTCACAACTCAGTCAGAGGAGAAGTCATTGGAAAGGCTTATCAACACATATTCCTCCTGGTATAAGCTGAGGAGGGGAGTGAGCTGGCTATTGAAGTTCATGCAGTGGTTGAAACTCAAAGGAAAAACCCAGACAGAGCAAGAGCTGAGGGACTTCAAAAGGATCAGTTACGACGACATGCAGAAAGCAGAGAAGAGAATTTTGCATTACGTGCAAAAATGTTTCTTCCAGAAGGAGATTGAATCATTGACCGATTCAGATGGTAAAGTGACAAAGACAAGTCAACTCTACAAGCTGGACCCTAAGATAGACGAGGGTCTTGTTAGAGTTGGAGGAAGATTAGAGAGATCAGCTCTACCATTAGAAGCTAAACACCCAGTCGTCTTACCCAAGGGAAGTCACGTGTCAGATCTGATCTTGAGAGATGTTCATGTAAAGGCAGGGCATAGTGGAAGAAATTATGTCCTTTCTGTGCTCCGTGAGAAGTATTGGATGCTTGGAGCAGGAGCAGCTATCAGGAGCATGATTAGCAGATGTGTCATGTGCAGGCGGCAAAGAGGGAAGATGATGAGTCAGAAGATGGCTGACCTGCCTGAGAATAGACTGTTACCTGACGAGCCTCCATTTTCCAAGGTTGGCATTGACTATTTCGGCCCCTTTGAGGTTAAAAGGGTCGCAGCATGGAGAAGAGATATGGAGTCATGTTTACATGTCTTACCACACGCGCCATTCATTTGGAAGTCGCTCATTCTTTGGATACGGACTCTTGTATCAGTGCCATTCGTCGTTTCATCGCTCGCAGGGGCAATATCAAGGAGATGCTCTCAGATAATGGCACTAATCTTGTGGGCGCTGAGAGAGAGCTGAAAAGAGAAATAGATGGATGGAACAAAGCTCAAATCAGCGCAGACCTGCTCCAGAAAGGCATCAAATGGACTTTCAACCCACCCACTGCTTCCCATTTTGGAGGAGTCTGGGAAAGGCAGATTGGGACTGTGAGAAAGCTCATACTGGCAGTAACTAAGCAACAGGTGCTCTCAGGTGAAAGTCTGACAACTCTCTTCTGCGAAATTGAGAGCATCGTCAACAACAGGCCTCTAACAAGTGTATCAGATGATGTCAATGATCTTGAGGCCTTGACTCCCAATCACCTACTTCTGCTGAACAGGAAGCCGCAACTGCCACCAACAGTGACGGACAGATCAGATGTATACTCGAGAAGGAGGTGGCGTCAAATACAGTATCTCGCCGACGTATTCTGGAGGCGCTGGTCTAGAGAGTACTTACCGCAGTTGCAAAGAAGAGAAAGATGGGTACCATCGCATCGCAATCTTCAGATTGGTGACTTGGTGCTGGTTGCCGATGCAAACACTCCGCGGAATTCGTGGCTGCTGGGAAGAGTACTTCAAACTTTCCCAGACAAGAAAGGCTTCACCCGTAGTGCGAACATCAAGACAAAGAATAGCGTAATTGTTCGTCCTATCTCGAAATTGTGCCTGATTTTGGAAGGAGATTGTTAATTGCCCTCATTTGGAATTCATGGATCACGTGATGTTTAATCATATAAGAAAGAGAAATTTTTGAGATATATAAATTTCATGATCAAGGAGAATTTGTGTCTCAGAGGATGTCGTCGCAGAGATATGATCATATGAAGATCGTTTGTCAGTGATTTTTGATTGGAAATCAGAAGGATCCAATTAGAGCAGAAATGTTATTATCATGAAATGTGATGTCATGATATCGCCAACATTTATTTTACGTGAAAGTGTCAAAATGTGACAATTCGTATTCAACGCGAGGATATAATTTTTTGTTGAGATATGAATCGTCTAGTGATCTACAGTGCAGATTTAGTCACCATAGCAACTCAACAGTGACTGATTCATGTAACTGAGAATTGAGAAACTGAACGGCTTACAAGAAGAAGACATAAACTGATACATTTATAGAAAATGACTGTTTGCAATTCAAAGACTCATGAACTAATGAACATTAGTGTATTACACTTGAAGTTATGGAGTAATTTTCAAATTTTGACACGATTTGTTATTTTCCAGTGTAAAATGTAAACATGGCATTTAGCAGCATTTAAGTTGCAGTAAATGTGCAGTTGTGTATGTTGTTTGATGGTAATTTATATGTAGCTTCAGTGATTATCAGATTACTGTATATTTACTTATGTAAATGTATTGCTTCATTTAACATTCTGATTTAAGATGAAATTTATTTCAGAATTGGTTTGCATATCATTTTCTTGTTAGTATAGTGGTAAAGTGGTAAAAGAATATTCCATATTCTGACACAGAAAATGTGAGTTGTGTGTAGAAAGGTTCTACTAGTTGTCATGTTGATTAATGCAATATATGCAAATTTTATTTGAAAGTATGACTGATTATCAGGAATTAAGCATAATGGGAAATTTATCATTCCTCATGTCAAGGCACATGTAGTATACATGTAGTTTGCCTTTTAGTACAGTGTTACAAATACAAAGGGTATTAAAATAGGAAAGGTCAAGAGTTCAGCTCTTCATGTGAAGCTCAGTAGAAAGTTACTTACAAACATAAAATGTGTGTTTACGGTACAGTCAAGTTGTTGGTTGTATGTTTAACTTGACACATCACTCTCAGTTCTCCCATCGTCTGAGTCAGTAGGAAGATTTAGTTTTGGATTAAAACATTTTTAGTGTCATTCCTGTGTCGGAATTATAGTGAGGAAGCAGCATGGTTGCTTACAGTTATCTTGGAGTCGATGTTTTCCAAAATGATTCTAAATTCTGGCAAGGAGTGTTGGGAGTTCTGATATGGTTGTCATGGTGATGTTGAGAAGGATATTTGCTTTATGTAGCATTTGATATACACTTGGGGCATTTTATGCAAATGTCAAAGCTTTTGAAATTACTTAGTTGTTT
>CP137681.1:13618905-14034024 GCA_037976565.1 Mesocentrotus franciscanus | reverse complement strand
CAGCTGTTGGAAGCCATCACAATTTCAAGTGCCAACATTATGTCTTTTGATGGTAACCCATTGAATTTCTTTGAGTTCATACGATCATTTGATAGTGTCATCGGAAATTCATCATTGGACAATAACGCCAAGCTGCTCAAGTTGTATCATCTTTGTACTGGAGCTGCCAAAGACATAATCCAATGTTGTCTCATGATGCATCAAGATGATGGGTACTTTCATGCCAGAACGCTTCTGATGGATCGCTTTGGAAGTGACCATAAGATCAGTGACGCCTGGATTAGGAAGGTCACGGAAGGTCCAGTTATTCAGAGCAATCCTAAACATCTGAGGGATTTTGCTGATCAGCTAAAGACCTGTGCTGAAACTTTGATGGCCCTTGGGATGCTTCACGAGATGAGCAGCAGAAGTGAGCTGGTGAAGGTCATTGAACGTTTGCCATTCCATCTGAAGAGCCGGTGGTTGCGTTTCGTAAAGACCATCAGGGATAGTGGCAGACAGCCCAACATCCAGCATGCAGTTGAATTCATCACCGGCGCAGCTGATGAACTCAATGATCCTGTATTTGGAGCCTTACTTATGGGTGGACCAAAGAATCTAGGAAATGCAAGGATTGTTAAGGAAAGAACTGTGTCAGGTAGAGGTCAGGCAAGCATGTTTACTACCTCTGTGAATTCATCGACCAAGAACTGCATCATGTGTCAGGACAGCCATGACCTTTTCGGTTGCCAGGAATTTAAAGCCATGGAGCCTGATGAACGCTTTGATTTTGCCTTCAAGAACAGGCTTTGTTTCAATTGCTTGTTACCTGGTCATGTATCCTCAAAGTGCATCCTTAATAGGACCTGCTCAGTCAAGGGGTGCAATCAAAGGCATACCAAGTTCCTCCATACCGGGAGAAGGATGAGACCATCTTCAGGAAATCCTACACCTTGGAGAACAAGAAGGGAATCGAATGACTCATCAACTCAAACTGACTATGATGTAGCATCTCATGCTAGTTCCAATGCCACGAGGGCCGGAGGTTGCAGAGTAGCCCTTCCAATAATTCCGGTTACTGTCAGTGCTGCAGATGGTGGAGAAAGCATTGAGACCTTAGCTTTGCTGGACCCTGGATCTACGAACTCATTCTGTCTGCAAGAATTAATAGATGTGCTCCAGACAAAGGGGAAAAAGAAAGTCATTCAGGTCTCAACACTGGAAAGCCCTAAAAGAGCAATGGAATGTGAAGCTGTCAAGTTGAGGGTTAAAGGTTCCACAGCAGACAAGAAGATAGAGGCTGAATTTCTAACTCGTCCGAGCCTTAACATCAGTACTGCAAACATGGCCAGGGAGGAAGATATTTCGAAATATCAACATCTTTGTGGCATTGATCTTCCAGTCACGGGGAAGAACCAAGTAACCATACTGATTGGACAAGATGTGCCTGAAGCCCTGATGCCACTTGAAATCAAAGCAGGTAAACCTGGTGAAGTTTATGCTGTCAAGACAATACTTGGATGGACGTTAAATGGTCCACTTGGAAATGGAAGTAGTTTACAGAGTTTTCAAGCCTCGTCTAGCTTCATCTCTGATGATGGTAACATGCTCCTGGAAGAACAAGTTCACAAATTTTGGAAGCTAGAAGGGACAGAATACCTTCATGATGATGAAAGGAGCATGTCCATCAATGATCAGAAAGCCTTGAAGACCTGGCAGGAAGGAGTTTGCAGAGATGGTGATCACTATCAACTTCCCATTCCATTTCGGAAGAGGCCTGAAGATCTGCCGAATAACATCCAAGTTGCACTAACCAGACTAGAGTCACTGAAGAGAAGACTGGAAAAGGATGATTGTCTACATGCTAAGTACAGTGAAGGAATGAGGTCTTTGTTGGATGAAGGGTATGCTGAAGAGGTTAAGGACCAGGATCTTGGGAAGGATGAAGGAGTCTGGTACTTACCGCATCACCCGGTATTCAATCCAAATAAACCAGAAAAGACAAGAATTGTCTTCGATTGTGCTTCCAAGTACAATGGAACTTCTTTGAACGATGCGGTACTTCAAGGTCCAGACTTGACGAACAACCTTCTTGGTGTTTTGCTCAGATTTCGCCAAGAACCTATAGCCATTATGGGAGACATAAGGGCAATGTTTCACCAAGTTAGAGTCCCACCAGAGCAGAGAGACTTTCTTCGCTTCCTGTGGTGGCCAGAAGGAGATCTTATCCAACATCCTAAGGCTTACAGGATGTGTGTTCACTTATTCGGTGGGACATGGAGCCCAAGTGTTTGTAGTTTTGCCCTTAGACATACAGCTGAAGAATTCAAGACCGAATATTCTCCAGAAGCAGTGGATGCTGTCGGTCGTAACTTCTATGTAGATGACTGTCTCGTTTCATGCAAAACAGAAGATGATGCAATCAAGCTTGTAGCTGAACTCATGACGCTGCTCAAGAGGGGTGGATTCGAAGTGACCAAGTGGATAAGCAACAGCCCAGCTGTGATCAAGTCTGTGCCTTTGGAAGATCGAGCTAAAAACATTGTGGGACTCGATTTGAATCGGGATGCCTTACCAGCAGAAAGGGCACTTGGAGTAACATGGGATGTAGAACTGGACTGCATCACCTATAAGATCACCCCCAAGGGCAAACCAGTAACGAGGAGGGGAATTCTGAGTGAGATAGCATCAATATATGACCCCTATGGATATGCCAGTCCATTCGTCTTGGTTGCCAAGAGAATCCTCCAGGATCTAACTGCTCTGAAGCTTGGATTTGATGACCCAGTTCCAGATGAACACCATTCCAGGTGGCTAAAATGGAAAGAATGGCTTCCCTTAATGAGCAACTTCAGAGTGAGCAGGTGTTTCAGACCCTTTGATGATGTGAACGAGTACCAACTGCATCATTTCTGTGATGCATCTGAGTCGGCGTACGGTGTAGTGTCTTACCTGCGCATGACCAGTGAAGGAGGACAAGTCCATTGCAACATAATTCTGGCTAAAGCAAAATTAGCACCTCTGAAGAAGATGACAATACCTCGCTTAGAGCTCATGGCGGCAGCACTTGCAGTCACAATGGATAGAAAGATCAGAAAGGAGCTGGACTTTCCTTGAATGAGTCTGTCTTTTGGACAGATAGCACAATAGTCCTCCATTACATCCGCAGTGACAACAAGCGCTTTCGGACATTTGTGGCTAACAGGATATCTACCATCCGTGATGCCTCGGAGCCCAGGCAGTGGAGATATGTCAACACAGAAAAGAATCCAGCTGATGATGTATCAAGAGGTCTAACGCCAGACAAGCTCAATGGCAGATGGCTCAAGGGACCATCCTTCCTATGTGCTGATGAGATGGAATGGCCTATCGCTCCAGCTGATCTGCAAGTGCCACCAAGTGATCCAGAAATCAAACCACCTACAGAAAATGCCAGTGCATTCACAACTCAGTCAGAGGAGAAGTCATTGGAAAGGCTTATCAACACATATTCCTCCTGGTATAAGCTGAGGAGGGAGTGAGCTGGCTATTGAAGTTCATGCAGTGGTTGAAACTCAAAGGAAAACCCAGACAGAGCAAGAGCTGAGGGACTTCAAAAGGATCAGTTACGACGACATGCAGAAAGCAGAGAAGAGAATTTTGCATTACGTGCAAAAATGTTTCTTCCAGAAGGAGATTGAATCATTGACCGATTCAGATGGTAAAGTGACAAAGACAAGTCAACTCTACAAGCTGGACCCTAAGATAGACGAGGGTCTTGTTAGAGTTGGAGGAAGATTAGAGAGATCAGCTCTACCATTAGAAGCTAAACACCCAGTCGTCTTACCCAAGGGAAGTCACGTGTCAGATCTGATCTTGAGAGATGTTCATGTAAAGGCAGGGCATAGTGGAAGAAATTATGTCCTTTCTGTGCTCCGTGAGAAGTATTGGATGCTTGGAGCAGGAGCAGCTATCAGGAGCATGATTAGCAGATGTGTCATGTGCAGGCGGCAAAGAGGGAAGATGATGAGTCAGAAGATGGCTGACCTGCCTGAGAATAGACTGTTACCTGACGAGCCTCCATTTTCCAAGGTTGGCATTGACTATTTCGGCCCCTTTGAGGTTAAAAGGGGTCGCAGCATGGAGAAGAGATATGGAGTCATGTTTACATGTCTTACCACACGCGCCATTCATTTGGAAGTCGCTCATTCTTTGGATACGGACTCTTGTATCAGTGCCATTCGTCGTTTCATCGCTCGCAGGGGCAATATCAAGGAGATGCTCTCAGATAATGGCACTAATCTTGTGGGCGCTGAGAGAGAGCTGAAAAGAGAAATAGATGGATGGAACAAAGCTCAAATCAGCGCAGACCTGCTCCAGAAAGGCATCAAATGGACTTTCAACCCACCCACTGCTTCCCATTTTGGAGGAGTCTGGGAAAGGCAGATTGGGACTGTGAGAAAGCTCATACTGGCAGTAACTAAGCAACAGGTGCTCTCAGGTGAAAGTCTGACAACTCTCTTCTGCGAAATTGAGAGCATCGTCAACAACAGGCCTCTAACAAGTGTATCAGATGATGTCAATGATCTTGAGGCCTTGACTCCCAATCACCTACTTCTGCTGAACAGGAAGCCGCAACTGCCACCAACAGTGACGGACAGATCAGATGTATACTCGAGAAGGAGGTGGCGTCAAATACAGTATCTCGCCGACGTATTCTGGAGGCGCTGGTCTAGAGAGTACTTACCGCAGTTGCAAAGAAGAGAAAGATGGGTACCATCGCATCGCAATCTTCAGATTGGTGACTTGGTGCTGGTTGCCGATGCAAACACTCCGCGGAATTCGTGGCTGCTGGGAAGAGTACTTCAAACTTTCCCAGACAAGAAAGGCTTCACCCGTAGTGCGAACATCAAGACAAAGAATAGCGTAATTGTTCGTCCTATCTCGAAATTGTGCCTGATTTTGGAAGGAGATTGTTAATTGCCCTCATTTGGAATTCATGGATCACGTGATGTTTAATCATATAAGAAAGAGAAATTTTTGAGATATATAAATTTCATGATCAAGGAGAATTTGTGTCTCAGAGGATGTCGTCGCAGAGATATGATCATATGAAGATCGTTTGTCAGTGATTTTTGATTGGAAATCAGAAGGATCCAATTAGAGCAGAAATGTTATTATCATGAAATGTGATGTCATGATATCGCCAACCTTTAATTTTACGTGAAAGTGTCAAATTGTGACAATTCGTATTCAACGCGAGGATATAATTTTTGTTGAGATATGAATCGTCTAGTGATCTACAGTGCAGATTTAGTCACCATAGCAACTCAACAGTGACTGATTCATGTAACTGAGAATTGAGAAACTGAACGGCTTACAAGAAGAAGACATAAACTGATACATTTATAGAAAAATGACTGTTTGCAATTCAAAGACTCATGAACTAATGAACATTAGTGTATTACACTTGAAGTTATGGAGTAATTTTCAAATTTTGACACGATTTGTTATTTTCCAGTGTAAAATGTAAACATGGCATTTAGCAGCATTTAAGTTGCAGTAAATGTGCAGTTGTGTATGTTGTTTGATGGTAATTTATATGTAGCTTCAGTGATTATCAGATTACTGTATATTTACTTATGTAAATGTATTGCTTCATTTAACATTCTGATTTAAGATGAAATTTATTTCAGAATTGGTTTGCGTATCATTTTCTTGTTAGTATAGTGGTAAAGTGGTAAAAGAATATCCCATATTCTGACACAGAAAATGTGAGTTGTGTGTAGAAAGGTTCTACTAGTTGTCATGTTGATTAATGCAATATATGCAAATTTTATTTGAAAGTATGACTGATTATCAGGAATTAAGCATAATGGGAAATTTATCATTCCTCATGTCAAGGCACATGTAGTATACATGTAGTTTGCCTTTAGTACAGTGTTACAAATACAAAGGGTATTAAAATAGGAAAGGTCAAGAGTTCAGCTCTTCATGTGAAGCTCGAGTAGAAAGTTATTTACAAACATAAAATGTGTGTTTACGGTACAGTCAAGTTGTTGGTTGTATGTTTAACTTGACACATCACTCTCAGTTCTCCCATCGTCTGAGTCAGTAGGAAGATTTAGTTTTGGATTAAAACATTTTTAGTGTCATTCCTGTGTCGGAATTATAGTGAGGAAGCAGCATGGTTGCTTACAGTTATCTTTGGAGTCGATGTTTTCCAAAATGATTCTAAATTCTGGCAAGGAGTGTTGGGAGTTCTGATATGGTTGTCATGGTGATGTTGAGAAGGATATTTGCTTTATGTAGTGCATTTGATATACACTTGGGGCATTTTATGCAAATGTCAAAGCTTTTGAAATTACTTAGTTGTTTGCTGAAAAGAAACTCTTCAGATATTTTATGTTGATATTAATGGTCAAGATCATTAAATAGGTTAAAGGTGATTAGTTATTTAAAGGTGTAAAGAAAAAAGGTCACTTGAACAGTATAAGAAGTTGAAGAATTTAAAGGAACAATGATTCATTGCAAGTAGCAATTGTGGATAAACTTAATTTGAAATGTTTCAAATGAACAAAGTATTGTTAAATGTTCAGAAAGGCTTCTCATTTAAGAGGGCCGGAATGTGGAGTACAGGATGACTTTCTGTTTGAAGCCGATGCTTGTGATGTCACAGGCGTCGCTTTGTAGAAAGTGTATGGATTAGGCCGCTTGAGGGCATACCGGATTTTGTGTGTCACTGATTTTCCACGTCATGGGATAGTTGCCTCCCAGAGTTGCCTATGTTTTCGTTTGATTTTGTGTTACAAGCCCAATGATGTAAGTAGAAATGAATATGTTATCTTGAAGTTTATGAGTTATATTGTCTTTACAGCTAGATAGCTTAATGAAATATGATGTTTATGACACTATTTTGAGGTAATAAAATTATGACATGAATAAGTTGTTCACGTAAAAGATTGTACACGTGTATGTAGGTTACGTAATTGTCGTGCACGGTAGTGCGTGTTACATGTTCGTAGTAGTAACATGAATGATATGACCTTGAAGAATGACAAAGTCACCGTCGGTGTGTCATTAATTGTTGCATGTATTTACCTATGTCAGATATATAATGAAGAAGGCACTGTTTGTTTTCCTTTGTTATGATAACAGATAGTTATTAGGATTTGATACATGATATGTTATTTTCATGTCAGTTTATGCAAGTTGGCTTATTATTGTTTATCCTTTTATTAAATTGCAGATTGAACCTTGCCTGCTACAGTGTGTATATAACCAAATTACAACGGTGCATGGTGTCATTACTATGGGTCTAGGGCAACTGGGTTGGTTCGCCAAATCATACATCACACCCCTAGTAAATTTGATGTTTTTGTGTGTTTTTCGTAACTCAAGAATGAAAGGTGGACTGGTGGAATTAGGGCCTTTGTTGAATGAGTTTAGATGTCACCTTCAATACATCACATTCTCAAGAAAAATAAATTGGGACATATAAACTTTTCACGTAATTAAAATTTACAAAACTTGGTAAGGGTATGAATAATTTAGTTGCTAACTCTATATATTATATATATATATATATAAATATATATATATATATATATATATATATATATACATGCGTGTGTGTGTGTGCGTGTGTGTGTGTGTGTATAGATATATGTATATAATACTTTTCATGATTGTATTTTAGCGGTGGGGAATAGAAAAAGAAAAGGAATAACCGAGCATTTTTTTTCTTTCGAACCAGGTGAAATAAACGGATGTTTATAAAGAGGAAGAAATACCTTAATGATTTTAGCTATGTTTTTAGCTTAAAAAATAAAAACTTGTTTAAAAATGTTGTGCCATTCGACTAAAAAAGTTTCTTCTTATCTTTCTTTTCCTCCTCCTCCTCCTTCTCTTATCAAAAATTATTAAAATTTTCCATATTTGTCAACAGCAAACCAAGAAGAGTTTAGGAAATCCCACATCAAATTTTGTTTGGTGGAAGTAATAACAGGTCATGTATAACAAATTTAACATTATCCCCAATATGACATATGGGTGGTTATACTTAGTTGTTTTCAATTTATACAAAAAGCATGATCACATATATCATTTGTATATCGGCGCCTATGTTATTAACACTATTATCGTACATATCAAAGTGGCCTACATTATATTTCGTAAACAAATTTATAGTGGCACGCAAAATGTGATCGCCCACGTCTCGTTCTACTGTGCTTTGCACATCAAATCCCTTTATTTCTGCGAAAAACTGAGGGAGCAAATCTCTATATCTTGTCCATGAGGAAAGCACGTCGGACAGGGGAATTAGAAATCCAAAAGTCACCACTTTTTTTTTCTTTTTCTGAGAGGTTTTCTTTCATGACATCTACGTTAACAACGTTCGATGGCTGGTCGAAAAGCACGTGATGTTTTCGCCCTAAAAAGCACATGCTCTATATTTCCCATACTTCATTAGGATACTACGAAATCAACATGCGCTTAAATCAAATGGTAAACATCTTAAAAGGCATGGTTCGTAAAAGCACTCTATTTTTTAGCCGAGAAGTACTAAATACTGTACATCTTTATAAACTAAGTTTCTTACGCTTGGTGCCTGCTCTAGTTCATGAATTAATTGTGAACTATTCGGACCCCAAAATTAAAAAAACATGGGCGCCCGAAATTCCGTGTCCCCATAATATACTGTATACTGGTGGGGGGTCGTCATAAACGGGGGTATCACATGCGAATTAAAATATATCTTTGATTGATATCCCCACATAATAGGATATAAAAAAAAACGACAACAAACAAGAATGGAGGACCAGCCCTTTATAGCATTGCTAGGGAGAGCCCCTATCCCCTCTCCCTCCCTCTCTCTCTCTCTCTCCCTCTGTCTCATTCTCATTCTCCCGATTTTCCCATAAGAGTTTGTCTGTTTATCAGGTGCAATGCTGAACGAGACAACATAAAAACGAATAACACTCCTTTTCTATTTAGAGACATGGCATGTTAAGAGTAAGGTGACATGGATCTTCTTTTGAGGTGAACAATGTTCAGCAAATTCATCGACAGATTTGAGAGCCCTCAAATCTCACATTTTCAATCATGTTCCATGCCATGTATATATCCTCAAACAGATTCTGGGTCGGTATAGCAAGAGGAATCTGGGGCCTGTTTCACAAAACTTGTTATCTATAACATCTGCTAAATTCCTATGACGAATTTGCTATCAGCCAATCAGATGCCATGATTTCAGTAGCTTATAACAGTAGCTTGTAACTTATTATTGATATTAAGTTTTATGAAACAGGGCCCTGGTCATCAAAGATACAAAGACCTTTCATAACCCGTCGAGAATTGGCATAAACGGTGCCAATTATCGAACACCAAAGGGTAGTGATGAGACGACATAAGGGGTCCCTGTGTTTAATAAAGGTAAACGATTCCGAGAGAAAGCTCGTTCGGATATGACGCGGCAAACGCGTATCTTCTTCTTCTCTTTCTTCATTTGTTGTTGTTGTAATGACATAAAGTGTAATACGCGTCACATTTCTGTATCAGTTAACACAGAGCTCGGTGAATACCCACAGGACCTTTGTTGTTCGCAGTGCCATTAATTCACATTTTATATTTAACAAAATATCAGGAGGTTTTTAGCCATAACTTAAAGACCCTGTCCGAAGTGAAAAATGAAATAGATGAATTATATATCAAAAACAACAAATTATTTCAATCTGGACAGCAGAAATCCAGATTTACACCAAAAGTGTTTAGTTTTCAGGTTCTGGGTTTCTCTTTTACTTTTCTTCAAGGCTATGTGAAAGATACCAGAATCTAGACCCCAGAAATCCAGATTTACACCAAAATTGTTTAGTTTTTAGGTTCTGGGTTTTTGTCTTTTAATTTTCTTCAATGCTTATGTTTAAGATACCAGTAGCCAGAATTGATTACAAATTTATTGTTACCCTTTTAGTGATGGTTATGCCTAATCTTAAAATAGTTCATGAATTGCAAAAACATCAATTTATAAATTACACATGGATTGTTAATGCATTACAAGAGCCACGAATAATAATAAAAAAGGCTTTCAATCATTTTATTTTGGTAATTTTATTTTTATTTGTAAAGCAAGACATTCAGTATTAAAAATATGCATAGTACAAAGGATATGATAATTTTAGAATTACAAACAAAAAAAGAAAATTATAAGACATATGACTTATTATTATAGCAATATTTCTAGGATATGATAAATGCATCTATTAACTGAGCACTAAATGGTATAAACGTTATACCAATGTACAGGGCACTAAATGGTATAAACGTTATACCAATGTACAGGGCACTAAATGGTATAAACGTTATACCAATGTACAGGGCACTAAATGGTATAAACGTTATACCAATGTACAGGGCACTAAATGGTATAAACGTTATACCAACCTACAGGGCACTAAATGGTATAACGTTTATACCATTCAGTGCCCTGTACATTGGTATAACGTTTATACCATTTAGTGCCCTGTACATTGGTATAACGTTTATACCATTTAGTGCCCTGTAGGTTGGTATAACGTTTATACCATTTAGCGCCCTGTAGGTTGGTATAACGTTTATACCATTCAGTTCTAATGTGTATACGATGTATGGTATAGGTATTTCATTTATCTATTTTATTTATTATTATTTTGATGACTTTTGAATAATGTCCAAAGGAATTAATATGACATTTGTAATTATGTTAACTGTCAATTGGTGATTTAAACAATAAAATAAAATAAAATGTACCACATGGTGCATAATGAATACAATATTCTGGTTTGTTTTATTCGCTTTGTGTTTTAAGACGAGCTAGATCATGGAAAGAGAGTGAATGCATGGTCATGAAGTGAGTTTGAGAGAAATATCATTTTGTTCTTGCAAAGGATAGGAAATATAAAGGAAACGATTACTTTTGTTTGTACAAATTGATAACAGAGATTTGTGACTTTTTATTTAGAAAATACTCCATAAATAAAGGATTAATTAACATTTTATGTATCTTTTACCAATTAATAACGGAGATTTGTGACTTTTTTGTTAAAAAAAGACTCAATAAATAAAGGATTAAATAACATTTTAGGTATTTTTTACAGTCCATAATCGAAGAAATAGTCCAGAATGGAAAAAATTTCTTGTTCAAAGGGAAGCTGACAAGCCATAGATTACACCGATACCAATTATATGCTACTTTAGTGCCTGTCAGACGAGTAACAGCTCTCTGAAAACTCGAAATCTAAAGCTCTGAAAGTCGGGAGTTGTTGACCTAAAAACTAGCTATCGAATTGATGATATCACCATATGTGGAGTACGCATATTCACAATGACTTTGCATTAATTAAGCACGGCTCATCGCCTCAGTTAAATAGGCGTGCACATATGGTGTCGTCACTGTAACTGCGGCAAATTTGACCCCTGTTGACCTGTAATTTGGAGAGGGGCGGACAAAAAGGTTTAAATTCGCTTTTGTGCAATACTGAAATGGAAAATATTTTGAATTCCTTTATATTTGTATTCTATGTTCATTCAGCTTTCCATTCATAACAAGTTGTATTTTCATCGGATAGGGTCTTTAAGAAGCCTTTAAGATTGTTAAGGGGCGTAGTGTGGAGTACAGGTACTGAAGGGGTTGCCAGCAATATAGGGGCCATGGATACCAGGAGTGACCGTGAAACAGCGAACTAGAGAGTCAGTTAATCATGTAAATAGGAGGGAGATGTGGCAAAGGGGTTCCCTCGTTTTGGGACCATTCAGTGGTGTTGTCGGGGTGGGGGGGTGTACTTGTCCTCTGTAGGTACACTGTAATGGAGAAACCGTTGTTTGAAACAAATAATGAATTCCTAGTAAGGAGTGTTGACGAAAATACTCAGAAATAAAAAGTTGAAATATATATGAATCATGCTGATTAATACGGAGAAGCGAAATGATTGGAGATTTTATTTTTTATCCAGGCGTCCCCTGCCTATAATTACAGAGGGCATTACCATTTCTGTTTTTGATACGTAGGAATTACGTTTTGAATAATGGAAAATGCGGAGATACCTTCCCTCTCATTGTTTTCAAGAGTCGGATCATATTCTGGCCTGCTTTGTAACTCTAATCTTTCTCATTATTCCTATTTTCAAAATGAGGAGATCCACTCTTTTGCCTTTTTCAAGGATGTTTCTCTCTGGTCTGATTGGTACCAATTGTTTTTTTTTATAATTGTTTTTTTTTTCTTCTTCAAAATGTAGACATCCTCCCCTCTCCATTTTTCCAGGAATATATTGTACTGGCCCGAGAAGGTACCTATAATCTTTCTCATTTCTCGTTGGTCATGCATGAGAATAACTAGCCGCCCCTTTAAACATGTAATTACATTCGATCAAAGGGTCGGGTCATACACTTTCGCTGCTTCCGCCTGAGCCATTAAAGAGTTTCATGTCATGCCCACGGCATTCCTTTAAATTCGTTTATGTTTTCCATTCTTTTTTATCATTTACTATAAGGGAATCGTGCGCGAGGATGTCATAAACAAGCGGACATCCCCTAAAATGCGTGAGTGTCATGTTACGCGGTAAAAGTACGACAAGCCACGTGCAGCCCGATGGTGCAATTTGGAATTTGAAATGACTTTCGCGAAATCTTCACAAGGTGTAATAGGCAGAGAGAGAAGAAAACAAGCAAAAAAGTACCGAGTGAAGTGTTCGTCCTAACAACAAACCTGAAGATAATCACGGCAAGGTAGAAAACTATGCGCGATAAATTGAGTTTATCCTTGTGACTATATTAAAGGTCATACAGCCTTCTCGTAAATATGGACTCTTACCAATCAACCGAAGTTTACCCTGTTAATATACAAGATAACCAATAAAAGATTTCTTTTCACCTGCTACATAATTTGGGCAAATCGAGGAATTCGAGCGAGGAGACCCTTAACCATAACCATAGGATGTATACACGTGACTTACGATATCCGTGAGATTCTTTATGTTTCTTCGGTCCTAATAATTTTCCTTATATTTTATCGCCTTATAAACAATTCAGAAATACATGAAGTATTTGTTTCTTCCGCAATTAAAGTCCACGGCTAAAACTCAAGACTAAATCATAAATACATATTTTCTTCTTAATTTTTTTCTGGGGAGGGGGCTGACGCCTCTTGTCACTATCCTGGATATTGGTAATTTCAAAATTCTCAGGATGTACGCCTTTGGAATAATATCTGCTACTGGGTGTATTACGAACTTGGACTTAACCCAAAACTCCATGCTGCATGTATAATTTAATGATTATTTGTTTTAAATATATAATCAATTAAAGGATTAAACGAACACAAAGCAATTTCATAAGGTTGATTGATAAGAGAGAGAGAGAGAGAGGGGGGGGGGAATAGAGAACGTCAGCCCAGGAATGTATTTTCTACAACCCATATTGGTTCTTGTGATTTGTGGCGTTCAATATTCCATTATTCAATTCACATCTTCCTGTATTGCCCTTTGTAAAACGAAGATCCTCCTTTATTGCATAGTCAACGATCTCTTTAAATGCCGTTTCACCAGGAGCGCTCATATTACTTTCAACCGCGCTTTCAGCGGTCGCGAGGGTGCAAAAGAACTTTCACCTGGCGTGTCAAAAATCAATCAGGCAGGTTTGCTTGCCTGAGCCAGCGGTCGTTGCGGCCCAAATTACCCTTCTTACCTTAACCCAGCTTTATCCATTGAATCGTATAATTCCCAGCTATATATAACATGAAAATGAGCGTCTCCATTCGCTTCGTGCATGGCTGCTTACAAGCAATGTATATAATTTATAGGGGCGTTCACACCTACAGAAAAAGTGAGAGTTAAAAAATTGATTTTTGCATCACGATCCAAAAGTCGGTTTTTTGGCGTGTGTGGACAGAATAATTTCACTAATCTTTGCGATTTGCATCGCGATCCAATTCGCAGTAAGTCTTGCGATTTTTCAGGAAAATCGCAATAGTTTGCCGGGCGCTGTGTGTGTGACTGGTCTTGAGAATCAAAAGTCGATTGATTTAATCCCAGAATTCAAAGCGCGAATACATCGTCGAGATTCACGCATGCGCAGCTTAGACGTTCTTGCCGTCGAGCGAGAATTCTCCCTGTGTGTAAATGGCTATGGCGCGCCGTTTGACCAATAATTCAGATAAACACTGTTTATCGACTGATAAACACAGTTTCTCTCGATAAACAATGTTTATCGCCGAAAAACAGTGTTTATCGCTGATAAACAGTGTTTATCGAGAGAAACTGTGTTCATCAGTCGAGAAACTGTGTTTATCAGTCGAGAAACTGTGTTTATCAGTCGATAAACAGAGTTTATGTCGATAAACACTGTTTATCTGATTTATTGGTCAAATGGCGAGCACTCGTACTCCAGATCAGAGCCGTATGCACTACTCCACACGTTAGTCAGGTGGCTTGGTGAAATTACCGTTACTTGCCTGATAAAAGCACCATTTTTGGTACAGGGCTTCCTTAGGAACTACTGAACGATATTAAGGTAGGCCTAGGAGTCCCCGGCAACAATATTATATAGAGGTGTGGGGCGGGGGCGTCGCCTCGTAGCCCACAAATAATTTATAAGGTAATATAACATTGAGTTTTTGTTGTACAAACGCCATTTTTGGTACAGGGCTTCATTATAGGACCTGCTGAATGATGCTAGGAGAGGAGCATAACTAACTATGGCGTTTGTACAACAAAACTCAATGGTATATTACCTTAAATTATTTGTGGACTACGCCTCACACCCTTATATGATATTCTTGCCGGGGCTCCTACCCTATTATCGTTCAGTAGGTCCTAAGGAAGCCCTGTACCAAAAATGGCATTTGTACAACAAATCAATGTTATATTACCTTCTAAATTATTTGGGGGCTACGAGGCGACGGCCCCGCCCCACACCCTTATATGATATTCTTGCCGGGGGCTCCTACCCTATTATCGTTCAGTAGGTGCTAAGGAAGCCCTATACCAAAAATGGCATTTGTACAACAACAAATCAATGTTATGAAATTATTTGGGGGCTCCAAAAAGACGCCCCCGCCCGAAACCCTTAAATTGACATTTTTGCCGGGGGCTCTTAGCCTAATATCTCTTAGTAGGTCTTAAGGAAGCCCTGTACCAAAAAATGGTGCTTTTGTCAGGCAATTAAGTAACGGTAATTTCACCAAGCCACCTGACTAACGTGCGGAGTAGTGCATACGGCTCTGATCTGGAGCACGAGTGCGCGCCATTTGCCCAATAAAATCAGATAAACATTGTTTATCGCCGAAAAACACTGTTTATCGTCGATAAGCACTGTTTATCGTCGATAAGCACTGTTTATCGTCGATAAGCACTGTTTATCGAGCGATAAGCACTGATTATCAAGCGATAAACACTGTTTATCGAGAGAAACTATGTTTACCGACTGATAAACACAGTTTCTCTTGATCAACACTGTTTATCGGCGATAAACACTGTTTTTCGGCGATAAACAGTGTTTATCGAGTTAAACTATGTTTATCGCCTGATAAACACAATTTCTCTCGATAAACAGTGTTTATCGGCGATAAACAGTGTTTATCGAGTTAAACTATGTTTATCGCCTGATAAACACAGTTTCTCTCGATAAACAGTGTATATCGACGATAAACAGTGTTTATCGTGTTAAACTATGTTTATCGCCTGATAAACACAGTTTCTCTCGATAAACACTGTTTATCAGCTATTAACACTGTTTAAACAGTGTTTATCTGATTTATTGGTCAAACGGCGCGCCATAAATGGCCGCCAGAAAAAAATCAATCTTTGCACCTCGATCCAAATCGCTCTAATTGTAATGTGTGAACGGGCCTTATGTATGTGCTGAGTTGAGTTTATTTAAAGGTTAATGCAGAGTATTTGCGCGCGGTAAGGTGATGAGAGATATTGCGTAATGATGTTCATGTTTTCAAAATATGCAATATCGTAATAAAGCTGTCGAATTAATTATCCGCTGTGGAAAATGATATGGATTTATATAAGTTGATTTAACGAAAAGGATCATGAGCATTTCTTCTTTGGTTTTTGTCTCACTCAAGACTTTTTTAAAAGAAGGAGAAAAACAAAAATGGAAGAAAAGAAAAATATCTTTATTTTTACCAACTAAAATACAATAGATTTTCGGGGTAGAATTTAATAATGCGTTGTAAAAAAAAAACAATCATCTTCTAACAGAAACCATTTCGTTATGATGTAAAATGTTATAAATATGAGTTTTGTTGACTATGCGTAGACATTTTTCATTTGGAATGAATAATTCAGTCTGTTTATGTCTTTAGTTTTATTAATTTATTTTTCTGTTTGTTTGTTTCTTTTCTTTCCTATTCTTTCTATGTGTGTTACTTGTTATTTGTGTTTGTTTGTTTGGGTACTCTCATGATGAAAATTTGTTTATTTCGTTCAAACTTGTACTTGTATTCGGTTTAAATAAAATCAAAACAAAATCAAAATGGAAATTATGTCAACTAAATACCAAACGTAAAGGGCAATCCAACCCTTGTAATAAGTTGATTTGTATGAAAGCAGAAAAATAACAGAAACAGAATGGCAAAAGTTTGAAATGAATCGGACCAATAGTAAGGGGGTTATGAATGTTTGAAATATGAGATCACTACGTCTATGAGAATCTCAAATTGGTAGTTCGGTCAGTGGATTGTGACGTAGGATGTGGATAACTTTCCCATTTGCCGTGTACAAAAATATCATTAATTTCTGTTTTTCTCATAAGTTCCTTCTCCCTTGGGGCACTACTCAAAGTACATTATAGATAGCGTATTATTATAAGTCCTTTAAAAAGAAAAACCATCCTGAGCAATGAATTTTTGAAAAATTTAAATTTTAGTTATTTTATATGTTGGAACAGATGAGAAAGTATTCCGACACTACATCACATTGACATTACCGCTTCAGCCAATTTGAAGTGCCCATACGTATAGTGATTACAACTTTCGAAAATTCATTACTTTTTTTTATACTTTTTTTTATATTCAATCAGATTTAATTGAAACTTTCATCAGTTTGCTTCTCTGATTTTTCTCTCTTTAGAATAGTAATTTATTTGGGTTGGATTTCTCTTTAAGCTGAAAAGTGTATGAAGAATGTAGCAGGCGCCAAAGTTCTCATTCCTTTTATTAGAAAATCATGATCTTTCAAAGTTTAGTTTTACGCAAAGAAAAGACTTATCAATACTCAAGGTTCCTTTTCTTGATGGGTCAATGTCCAGCTCGTATAGCAACATAGTTGTCTCTTTAATCAAGAACTCCCCTCCGCTGTGACCTACGAGGAGCATGGCGATGCACTTTTGCAAGTATGTGATGGGATTTACGTAACCCTTGTTATAAGCCAACGTTAAGCACCAGGAGACATTATGAAACATAGGAGATAGCAGTCATCGAGTCGTATCCTACATGTCCTAAGGCAAGAATGTTATTCATGTATGTGGAGAACATTAATTTGATCATGTTAGCCAATGCGCGCAGTCTCTTTTTGCCAACGGCGGTGATCTTCCGATATTGTCTGTGTTCCGTATTAATTCTGGTGTAATGTAGACTTACATCAAATACATCAATATGCCGAATATATATGTTTGGGAATGTATTCTTTTCATAAATTGATTTATTCGACGAGTGGTATATATTGATAATAGCGAAAACAATAATAATACCAACAAATCGTCGATGATAAAATACTAGAAAAAATTAAAAAAAATAATAATAAAAGACAGAGTAGAAGAAAAATAAGATAAGCTATAGTTTGGATTTATTAAGCCCCCCCCAACTTACTGCCGCTTCTATGTTTTCATAGTATATGCATCATCTATATTTTCTTGGCATGCTTGTGGTATTCCTGCCATACGTTTACTCAAAATGACACAATCACGATAACAACAAAATATCAACGGTTTCCATCAAATACTCCCACCAGATCCCTTATCATCCTCAAGGGTACAGAGAGGCAAATATATATTAATGTCTTTCCAATGGACATCAGTGATGTGCAAGGCCTCAAACCTACGAGTGCCCCTCGGCCAAATCACTATGGCACCTATCATTAATCTATTTCCAACGACGCCTCTTCTACAAATCGTCACTTTCTAACGAGGCACTTGGGATATTTCATTATTTAGCGCCCTTGAAGTACTGCCATTTTGGGCTCATCCCACTTAAATATTGTCTAGTCTTTGGACAGCCCCCACCCGAAGAGGACCAATGATTGACAGGAGGAGGGGGCGGGCAAAACGAAGCCGAAATGTGTGAAGTCCTCTAGACTATGTTATTCCCCGAAGCATCTGCGGAACGTATAAAAACGACTGACAGTTACAAATCATTTTATAAATTAGATGAGGGGGGTACATTTTGTAGATTGTATCCACCAATGGGCTTTCATGTTAATACCATGCAATGATACATCATCCCAATTTGTTGAAATTACCTGTGCACCGAGCATACCATATTAATTCAAAGTGCACATTTGCTCCGTTTTCTTTGGATTCACTTAAATGTTACACTACCACCCTCACGTGAAGCGTAAAAGGCACCTATCATCAATCTATTTCTAACGACGCATCCCCATGAAAATGCCATTTTCTAACGAGGCACTTGGGAGATTTCATTATTTAGCGCCCATGAAGAACTGCCATTTGGGGCTCATCCAAGTCCAATCTATTTAAGTCCATTAACAGCCCCCGCCCGGAGAGGAACCAGGATTGTCGCAAGGAGGTGCGGGCAAAATCGAGCCGAAATGTTTGAAATCCCCTAGACTCTGTAATCACTGGAAGCGTCTGCGGCATGTATAAAACGACTGGCAGGTACATGTCATTGGTTAAAATAATTAGAGGGCGTGGGGCATTTTGTGGATTATCTCCCCCTATTGGCCTTTATGTTGATACCATGCGAGGATAAAACAATCCCATTTGATGAAATTCCGTGTGCACCGAGCATACGTCAATATTTCAAAGGGCACATTTGCACCGTTTCTTTTGCATTCACTTAAATGTTACCCTACCACCATCACGTGACGCGTAAAGGAACAGGCAAATCACTGACGCAGTCGTACGTCAGGAAAAGAACATCTCGTGTACAACAGCAAGTCTGTACACCGCAATAAACATTATGGGGTCGTCCGTTTCAAAACCACTTGAAACAGTATAAATATTGCATGAGTGGTGACGATGCGAGACAGGGAGATGTGAGTTGGTCTAGCGGTAATATCCGTGATGCGGTCAGCTCTCTGTCTTCGCCTACAAACTGACTCAGCGGGCCCCGGTTCGAGACTGAGTCACGTCTTTTGGACGTGTTAACATTGTTCAGTTGAGAGAAAATGGTGCTAATTAGGTAGTGACTTCAATGCTAGATGTACAATTAAAGATAATCTAAAAGTTTGAGTGAAAACAGACCATTAATAATAATAATAATTACAGTGCTTATATAGCGCCTAACACTTACTCTATCAGAAGTCTCTAAGCGCTCTACAATAATGCAGCATAATTACCCTGGCATTAGCAGTGCAGCTTTTACGCGCGCTGCGTTTCAAGGAATAAATTCCTACCAGGTACCCATTTACTTCACCTGGGTGGAGTGGGGCAAATGTAGATCAATGTCTTGCCAAAGGACATTAGTGCAGCGGCGGGACTCGAACCGCGGACCTTGTGACCGACAGTCCGGCGACGTATCCACTCGACCACAACACCTCTTTTGATGATAACAATTGGGAAAAACTGATCTGATCGATTCCTTAATTCTCCCAACTATATCCTGTCTTATATGTCTTTTTTTCATGGAAAAACGGTTGGGGAAATTCAAAAATGGTTGGGAGAATTTACTGTTAGAGGGTGTCGAACAGTGATACCTTCAAAGAAAACCATAAATATCTTTGTGGTTTGAGAATTGTGTTCAGGATTTTTTGCATGTTAGAGGGTTAGTACAGTAGAAGTAACATAACAAGTAACATTTCATACATAAATTATGCATTTTTTTCATGAACCTTCAACAATGTTACCGAGTCACTTATTTACCTAGATATTATAATCGAGATCCCGTAACTCGATCGCAACAACTTTCGAGAAAAAAATTAATTTCAATAGCTTCGTACAATACCTTTTGACATGTGCGAATATGTCGATGACGTGTTTCTATGGGACACACTGCTGTATGATACTGAAAACGCCATGGGGTTGACTTTTATAGCAAGACATAGCTGTGATCGTGATCCCTGGTCTTTGCACATTCACGCATGCACGCTCAGTCTTCACATATATAATATCATCCTCTCTTCTGGTCTTTTTTCTAATGTCAAACGTTGACCTATTGATCTGTGTCATGTCACCTTAACTGGAAAGTCTCTGTCCCAATGGGGTACACAAGTCAGCATAGTCAAAGCTGATAAGTGAACATAAAAATACACTGGAATATCGCTTGCACCATCTTAGCTATCACTTTCCACTTTGAACATCCCTCCTCTCTTTCCTTATCTCTCTCTCTCTCTCTCTATCTATCTGTGTCTCGCTTCCTCCCTTTTCTGAACATCTCCTACTGTTTTCCCCCTTCTCTTTCTCTCTACCTATTTTTCTCTCTATTTTTCTCTATCTCTGACATTCTCTTCCCTCTCCCGGCCTATCTTTTTCCTCTTTCCTATCTCTCTCGCTTATTTTTCTTTATGTCTCTCTCTCTCTCTTTCTCCATCTTCTCGCTTTCTCTTTCCTTCTCATCATTTCTCTACATTACTCTTTATATCGTTTCTCTTTATCTTTGCCTGATTCTCTTTCTTGTTATCCTACTTCTCTATATATATCTGTTATATCTGTCACCCTTTCCATCGTATTTCAATTTCGTATCTTCCAAATCTCGCCCCGAGATACAGCATAACATAACGCATAATGAAATTGAAGTTTGTGAGTTCGTGATGACGTTTATTAATAAAAATGAACCCCGAATCTAACGAACGATATATAAATGCACCGCAGGATAAGGCGCCATGCTTTTATTTTATTAAATCGAATCCCGTGCATGAGTAACGCTGTCTTCAAAAGGTGCTATTCCCTAAATTGATCACATTTTCCAGTTTCCTTGGTTCACGATGTCGTTCGACAACGCATGAACTTGAAAAGAAATACAGAAGCGTGAGCTGAGGCATCTTAAAATATTAGAGTTCATTAGCATGATATAGATGGCGCCTCTACAATAAAGTGAATGAGTGAATGAAAGATGTAAATTAAGAGATGCACATTATTGCGATTACCCCCCCCCCCCTCCCAATTCAACTGATTTGTCGGCTTTGAGATTTTGAGGTTGCTCATACAATTCTGGAGGATTCTTCATCTTCAAGTTTTATTTGGAGAGTCGTTTGACATGCGCCCTAAGCCCGCTCTAACACCACTAATTGAAAATGTGTCAGTGGCTGGCCGCGTTGGATGTGATGACTTTAACCACCGACGCGATCCTTATTAAGAAGAATCCCCAAAAAAAAAAAAAAAAAAAAAATTGAAAAAATAGAAAAAAATGGAAAAAATGGAAATAAGAATATTGAAAAAATATGAAAAAATGAAAAAAATTGAAAATATGAACATATTTAATATCAAATATATGTATCTTGTCGGTAGATTACGTATTCGAGATTCAGTATAGACATCCTAACACTTTTGATTAAATGGGCAATATGAAGTAAAGACTAAAACGGGGTAAAAATAAGAGAGAGATAGTCCCCTATCAGTGTACTTGCTATATTTTCTCTGAACTTGCTATCAGTATCAGCGCTCATGAAGAATCATCAGTTCAGAGATATATTAATGTAAATAAATATTATTTTTTCCTCTATCTAACTACATCACTCTCATTTCATGTTTTTGTCTTTCGTTCAGATTTTTAAAAAAATTGGGTTTACACGTGGAGTTGGTCCATGGTTTACCAAGATACACCCCACATATCCCCAGTCGTGCTTTCGATCAGCGCAACCCTAGCTCAACCCTCAATATCTGTCACATGACGCAGAGGCGGTGATTGAGTGGGTCGACCGCAAATCGTTATGTGCTCCGTTGACAGATACTTCACGCTGCATCATCAACTTTCACCTAATGCAAAACACTCGACCCAATCGAATTCTCTTTGGACGGAGGCTGCATGAAAGCTGTCTGCAAACAAGAGGAGTGCATGAAAGGGGTTTTGATTTGTGTAAGTTTCTAAGATAAACAATTAGTTTCACTAAATGTTACAATTACCATGAATATTTAAGCAGTATAAACACTCGCTGTGAGAATAGTGTAGTATATCCGTGGATACCATTTTGTTTTTTATTTATTTTGTTTATTTTTTATTCGCTTTTAATATTTTATTATTTTTATTATTATGATTAGTAGTAGTACTTACTATTATCATATTTTGTTTTTCATATTTTTTCCTTCATTTTTTCATTTTTCATTTTCATTTTCGTTTTTCATTTTTATTTTTTCTGTTTGGGGGGGGAGGGCTCTAGAACTACTACTACATCCTACGAGCCCGGACATCCATCTCCCAGACACCTGCTCGAAAACTATCTCTGGATAACCACACCCAGCTACGTCATGGCCACAGTACAATCATCCCTGGATAACGAGACCCTGGACTTCTTTTTTTAGGAAAGGGCCCCCATTTCTCGGGTGGTAGATAACTATTGACTAATGGTCTGATGATGATGATTGCCTTGATACTTTACATTAATGTTACACGATCGCAACAACTTTCGAAAAAGCAACCGGAGACAATTTCAATGGAGTTGTTCGTAACCCTCTGAAACTTGCATGTTAGCGGCGTACTACGTTATGCAAACATGATTTTTAAATGGGAAACATAATAGGGTATTTACATTGCCCTAGAGGGTTTTCCTGAATAAGTTGCGATCGTATTAAGTGGTATCTTCAATCATTACAAAACACTTTTACCCACGACAGATTCATGGAAAGAGAGAATCCTGTCTCTGTTTTGATCCCAGGCATGAATAATACCATTATCCAGATACTATCCATGAAAATGTTCTCTCCAATCACAGCGAAAGCCCCCCACACACATAGCGACCGTAAAAGCTTATACTATGTAGAAGAAAAAGACTAAAGGCTTTTTTTCCGAAATGCGTTTCGTTCGGTAAAGTGACAATTTGTAGGACCTGACATGTATTAGGCCCTATATTCTAACAATTCTGTTCTCCTCATATTATAGTTGTAAACAAGAATATGTATATGCGATATTCCTCAACGCACCAGGTATGCCATGACTCCAGCCTCATAACAGTACTACGTGGCGTATTCATAACACAAAAGTGGGCCCAAGCCTAGTGCACTTTAAATGCAGTGAATGTTAAGCAAATGGCGATTCAATTTCCAGATCGTTGACATACTCTTTGACTTTTGTCAGCTTTTTCTTGTTTGGGTAGCTGTTTACTAATGAACCGACGAAAAGCATGGGTTATAAATAGTACCGATAAATATTTGATGTCAACGACAAACGTACCAAAAGAAGCGAATGTCCCCCGTGATGCCTACATCTGCCATCACTCGACTTACAGTATTAAAATACGTCTCAAAAGTCACATTTATCATGAATTAACATTTCTGCTAATAGTATTTTTTTAAACAGATGTTAATTATTTATCTTCAATCGTTCCACTAGACAAAAGTCCTTCTGTTCATTTTAACATGTTATATTTCATATCGCGGGCTACCAGTTTCAATAGGGGCCCATTTATAAATGAAATTACTGTAAAATATCAAGAAATCGAACAATGAAATCGAATTCCCGGCCTTATGAACTGAGTAAAAACGTTATATTTTAGATACCACCCTTTGCCATCAAAACCTAAAGCTTCCTAGCAAAGTTATACAAGTCAACGCCCTATACACGATAGACTATTTATCAGACGTCATGGATTGTACTGATTTTTCGAGGACAATGCGAGTCCTCGTTTATCGAGACAATTGGTGGGTGGTGACCTTACATCTCCTGCACTCTGTGTTAAGAGTCCTTCGGAAATGCTGGGTCGTTTAACACTAATAAGTTGTTTTTTCACAAAACTTGGTCATATATGTTACCCTGAAACGTTCCTTATTTTGTCATGCATGGAATTGTTTTTAGAGTGGTTGTATGTGTTTGTTTATTTTAAAGAGGTCGCTCTGTTTTTGTTTTGTTTTGTTATTTGTTTTAGTTACATGAGGAATTGAGATTAGATGGAAGGGTAAATATTGAATCTAACTATCCTTGATAAAACGACAGCTTATTCTTTGGTATCAAAATCTACCGGTATACTTTTTCTTTATATTTTTTATAAATTTATTTTTGTTTATATTTATTCTTTTTTTTGGGGGGGGGGTGCCCACGACAAATCCGACAATTGATTTATAAATTGTGTTTTAATATGTGCTTTAAGTTCACTTTGTTGCTCAGTGTTAGGGTTCAACCTTTCCCCTCAATGCTACCCGCTTATTGGGTTGAATGCATTGGGTAGTTAGGCTCCACTGCATTATACATAGCTCAAACAGGTGATGCATATCAGTAGTGGGTGTGTTGACTTGACTGGCAGTTTAGTGTCACTAGCTGCACAGAAGTCATACAAACAAGACCTATGGATTGGAGGTGATTGGAAATTGAAAGTTGAAGTTTCATAGTTAAAAACATGGCATTTTGAGCTGGAAGTAGTTCCATGTAGTATCAAGATCACCGTGACCGACAATGACGCCTGCCCCGATTCCCTGCATTTAGTCGACCAAGTCAAACTATGGTGTTCCGGCTAGGACTTACATAAAAGTCCTCTGCCAAAGTTTCATGCCACAATGGGTGGATCCCTATACCAGTAACTACTAAGGAGAGTTGAAGGTGCTACCAGATGGAGCAACACCTTCGTTATGGTGGTCATTGCAGTCAAGCTTTAACCACGGACAACGACAGTTTCAGCAACAGCTACGGCTATGGTTTCTTCATTCTGGATGTACAACAATGTTAATCTCACATCTTGAGAGTGATATTGCATCATCAGAGTGGGTTATTTTGTTTGTACCCTCCAAGGACTTTGGACTATATTTGAAGTATCGTGAACTCTATTATTATTAATATATATTATCTCCAGATTTTAAAACGATAAACCTACAAACTTCGTATGCATTTCTATTGTTATAAGAAATAAAGGAATAAAGATAAGAAGATGATTTTCTTTGATACACTTGAAGAAATTGGAATTCTTTGTTTATTGTGTAAATCTTCCTGTCAGATGATCAGAGAGTCTTAGCTGGACACAAATTTATGGGTGCGTTTATTGTGCAATTTTTTCGCCTACACTCTCAACAAAAATTAACCAACTGGTTAAAATTTTAACCAACAGTTGGTTTCCAGGTGAACCTCCCAACTCTTGGTTAAAAGATTAACCAACCCTAGTTGGTTACAAGTTTAACCAACTATGTATTAAAATCTTAACAAATCATTTTTAACGAACCCTTGTTGGTTACAATTATAACCAACTATTTATTAAGTTTTAACAATTCATTTTTTAACCAACCCTAGTTGGTTACAATTTATACTAACTATTTATTAAAACTTTAACCTAGTTGGTTACAATTATAACCAAATATTTATCATGATTGTTCGTTAAAATATCAATCCACACATAATTTGCACTCATTCATGAAATGAAATGAAATGAGACAGTTGAGTCAGTAGTCGAACAGCTGTTATCCTGGGGGTTCGAAGGGCTAGTTAAGGTGTTTGAAGGTAAGCTAAACGAATATTTACTATACCATTCTAATGATGAACTTTTTATAATCCATCTGAAGCAGTAACAATTTCCACAATTTTTTTAACAATGCAGTAAAGTCGCTAAAACTTGCCCGCTATTCTCTCTCAGATTGCCAATTCCCGGCGTGCGAGTAACTCTGTTCGCGAGATAGAATAGGTCTACATCAAACTAGTCTAGTCTACCTTTTTTAGCAATCGCACAACAGAAAGAAATAAGGTCACGTAGATCTACATCTACACTTATAGATTCCTTGAAACGGGAATAGACCTACATTTCTCCATGATCATGATCATGATTAGGCCTACTGCGAATATTTTGCCGGTAGGTCTAGTACTTGCATTCGACCCAGTTTAACCATGCAGGGTAACGGGTGAGTATCGGGCTACGCGCATGTCGTCAGGCGCAACAGCCGCTGCATGCAGCAGCAAAGTTACTCGCACGCAGGGAATTGGCCATCCGAGAGAATAACGGGCAAGTTTGGGCGACTTTACTGCATTGTTAAAAATATTGTGGAAATTGTTACTGCTTCAGATGGATTATAAAAAGTTCATCAGTAGAATGGTATAGTAAATATTCGTTAAGCTTACCTTCAAACACCTTAACTAGCCCTTCGAACCCCCAAGATAACAGCCTTTCGACTACTGACTCCATGATGACATCCCTGGAGAAATTCGTTGCAAACTGCTACGCGTGATTCTCGTTGATTATTGGCTCATTTCATGTCACATGATCAAAACTTTTAACCAACCGTCGAACGGCGGGAATTCTATATGTTGGTTAACCAAGTGCAGCAAACCACGGCATTTTACCCAAATGTTTTTTAAATTTTTTAACCAACCAATTGAAACTACCTTTAACCAACCACATTATTACCAAACCACGGCACTCAACACAACAGTTGGTTATTTTTTTTAACCAACCAGTTTTGATACGTAAAAGTTCTACCAGTGTTTTTAGAGTGTAGAATCGGCGTTTTCAAACGTCTTTCAGGCAAATTTTTAAGGTAATAAACGCAAAGCCTTCAATTTTTCAAACGTCTTCAGATATGGGTATATTGAAACGCCGAAAAAGTGCGTTTTGAACCTGAGTTTACCCAGTTGAGACACCAGTTATATATACTGCAAACGGTTTTTTAAATTTAAATATGTTTATGTAAAGCAATTAATATTGAAAACATTGATTTATTTAATTCAATTGTATGTTGTTCTTGTTAGTATTACATTTGGAGGAATAAAACAAAACTACTATTAAAAAAAATTATAACAAAAAAAATTAAAAAATCTTATAGATTTCGTAAACACAAAATCTGTGGCGAGCAATAAAAGCTGAAAATTCATGAGCAAGTGAACAGGTTATTTTGCCCCAGGATACAAAAACAAGCAATGTCAACAAAACCACTGCACTCATTCCGACTGCATTATGGTGTCTTTTTCCTTCTTTATTCTGACTTCAATCTTTGTAGGAAGAGAGTTATAAAACAATGAAAAGGAGGGCATGGATATTCCTTCAAATCTCGCATTCACCGCAGCATATTCAGAAGGATAGAATTGAGTTATCCGATACTGCGAAAATGCTGTATACGTGGTGACTTCGCAAACTGGCCAACGTTGCGGTAACCATTACCGATGCAAATGGCGTCAAAAGAATAGGTAAATTGAATGTCGAGTTTAAAATTTTGGGGTCACAGCGTCAAATGGTTAACCCGAATTCGGAAATTCAATTCAATTTTGAGGGTGGGAACGAGATTAAATCAGAAGTATTGTGGATTTTTCCCTTGGGGCTAGAGACGAATTTGCTTGTGGTCATCTTCGAAATCGAATGGTAATTGATCGGCGGTACAGAACTGTTCCCTAAGTTCAATACCTACAAGAAGAGGGTCATCCTTCACTTAGTAATTCGTTGCTTCTTTGTATTCGATATATTCATACATTTGCTTAAAGTGGAACGACCACCTGGAAAAGTTGCTGAAAATGCTTTGTTTTTCATGTTGCCCCCAAAAGTTGGACTGACTCTTTTCTTACTTCTCTCGATGAAATGATTGGTGACAATATTATTTATTCTTGATAGATACAATTTCATCTTCTCATAATTTTTTTCCCTAACCGTTATTTATCAACTTTTATTGATCAATAAAGGTCTGAGAAGATGTAAATTGTATCTATCAAGAATAAATCATATTGTCACAATCATTCTATGAAAAGACATTATTTTTCAAGTTAATTCAAAATCTAATGGCAATAGTGCATTTATTGCATAGATTTGTTTCATGGAGCAGATTTGCATTCGTACTATACTGCAAAGGTCGCTTAAATACTTAGTTTCTTATTAATTATGTTCCCACATTTGTATAAAGCGGAACTGCATCCATAATACAGAAAATGTCGTGTCGGTAGTATGACATTTCTAATAAAAGAAATATAACAAAAACGAATATAAATCACAGAATGGAATAAGGATGCACCATACGATTGATATCTGGGGTAATTATTCAAATGGGACGGCAGTTACTAAGCGTGTAATGGCTGTCTGGATCGACTGGGGATTAGCAGCTAGACAATCTTGAATGGGGGAGTATTTGATCTAACTTGCGACTAATGCAAGCTGAACAGAAAGGATGTTGGGCTTGTGAATGATGCCTATAGACAATAGTATAGTGAATACAATTGGTACCTGCATACAATTAAAAGTTGTTTCACTAGATGTATCTTCATTCTGCAATGATATTCAACATTTCGATTCAATTTGGCATCATAAAAAATAATAATCATATAAACAGAATACATAATAGCCAGGACCTGTAAGAAGCAGCTTGTGCCGAGTAAAGGAGAACCATATCAAGAAAAACAAAATATTGAATTAATTTACAAAAGAGATAAAACTTACAAGGTATAAATATGTATATTACAAAAAATACTGACCATAAACTACAGCAGGTATCAACCACAAAAAAGGAAGAGGTGAGAATAAAAAAGAGAAGAAAGGGAAGAGGTGGGAAGGAGAAAGAGAAGATAGGGTCTACTCAGTCAAGGGTGACATCGTTTTAAAAACCTAACGTTTCAATAAAGTTCTAAAAACGAGAAAGTGTGGAGCTGGATTAAAGGTTATTACAAATTGAGTTCCATTCATGCATTTGAAAATATACATGGCAGTCTATCCGTTGGCGGTAAAGGAATATGAAGAAGAAAACAAAGAATAACATTAAACAAGAGAACAAAAAAACACTCACGGAACCCAAGGCGGACTTGGGTTCCGAGAGGGCCCTGTTTTATATACGAGCGCGTACGGGTGCGTCGACTAGTTTACCCAGAGAACACCCACAAGTCTCTGCTATCCTAATGTAGAGGGCATCTTACTTTGCAATACTGTATATCACTAGAGAATTAGTATCTTGAATAAATTATGGATACCTGAAACCCCTACATACATAGTGAAATATTTATTGGTGTGTGGTACGCTTTAATACGGTTAACCATTATGTCCAATGCATCAGCATGATTATATTTATTGACCATTGACCACATAAAACGTATTCCGGTTTGGAAATGCCATGCGTCCCAGTATGTAGACCTATAAGAACTTAAGTGAACATCTCCTTGAATTCATCATCTCAAATGGACGGATTTCCGCCACTGCAAACAGAAATGTGTTTGTTGTAATTTCGTCAATGGTGGCGCGCTATTTGTATTCTCGACACGTGATATTTTCACAACCCGCCCGAGCAAATACTGATTTCATTGGTTGGAAGCGGTGAGAGTGTATCAGCCGTGTTGTACACACATGCCAATGGTTGAATGACGACTTACCGAATTAGATGCTACGTCGGTGACTTGGGATATATGCTGTTTGTACACCAATAGGTAATCTGTTTGAACAATGAGAACATAATTGAAATAACTGAGGGTTTTGCACGCCAATTTGAATAGGTCGATACATATATTAGTTGGTACTTAGACGGTGAAACCACAGCCGTCAGTTATAGCCTTATGAATTATTTGAATTATTTTATTTGTATTTAATCCTACAATTTTAGATAGTATAATCATGATAATGTAAATTCGATTTTCGTTCTGCTCTAAAGGGATGCAATGTTTAGACATTCAACTCCCACTTTTCATTTTGCACAAATCGATTGAGCGGCCGATTTTTACCAATACTTGCATTGACTTCATGTTTATAATTGTGTTTGCATCTATTTGTGTCATTTCTTCTTCTTCTTTTTTCAAAAATAAAGGGAAAAAATCTTTTCCCACATAATTACAAAACTATTCACAAATACTTCACAAAATTATAACACATCGATATAGCAAATATCACACAAAAGAAATATGTTTTAATCCCTTTACGATGGATTTATAGGACAAAACGATATCACTCTCAACAGTTTTAGGTAAAATGTATCAGCAAGTTCAATAAAATTCGTTGAAACCTACCAAACAATTCGAAGAAAACAAAAATCTAGAGACAGCAAAAGAAATATAGGCGGATGAGTCTATTTAAAAAGCAGAACTTGTATTTAATACAACCCTGTCTGAAACGAAGTTAGGTGTATAGTTTCTTGATAAATAAAGTTGGGAGAAACGTGCTCTTTTAAGAGTAGGAATCGAATGGGCAGCGACGGGAGAAACTACTTCTTGAAAAATTGCCAATGATGCAACAAAAGGCCAGCGATCTCAAGTTTCCAATTCCAAAAGAGATCGCTAAGATGTGTCTTCCATTTTATCATACCAGCCGACAGTCGTAATCAAAGATTCCCTGACAAAAATGTCGAGGAGTGGGAGTCACCCTCTACCTATACCTCAAACGATGTCTAAGGACCAATATGTCACAGACTATTTCCCATGTACGGTTACCCGAATCGTCATAACGACAGTTTTAAAGCATTTGAATTGTGACCGCGGGAATTCTTCGATTCGAGGCATTAAAAATTCATGCTCCACGAAACATGAGATCGTCTGCATCGCGATGCCACCATCAATAAAGTTCTCGGGTTTCCCTTTGTCACTGGCAACATCCTAAAATGGAAATCGATCCTAGAAACGAACACCAAATTAGAATCAATTTAAAAGGACATAACACACTTTTTATTTACACTAAATCGATTTTCTGAAGTATAGTTTGCACACCAATGGCTCTTATTGTAAGCGTCCGTGTGTGCTTTTTTAGTGGCCAATACATTTGAATATTAGTTATCACTCAAGATATATATAAACAAATATATATTCAAAGGCGAGACAACGTATACACTAATGCTTGCCTTGTGTTCCTAAATCGCTACGTACCAACACGCCTTATGCATTATTATTATTAATTTGTTTTTGGTGGTGGGGCATAAGTTCAAGCACAACTTTATTCCGATACCTTTATAGTCTGATCCCCCTCTATTTATGTTGTCATGATTATAACACCCCTCTATTAATAGCCAGGGCCAAATAACAAAAATGAAGTGTTTCTCGTCCCCGCCCGCCCTCCTTTTTGGCCGCCGCCTTCCTTTTTCTTTTTTACTATTTACTATTCAGAAGAAGAAAAAAAAGCCAAAAAGCAACAACAACAATAAACAAAAACAAAAACAAACACAAAAAAGCCTGTGATATACATTTTGTTTAAATAGCTTCTAAAGTGATACAAATCATTTGTTTTGTCATACATTGCATCAGTATACTCACATAGCACAATATCTGTGAATAAATAGGCTTGGCCAGCTATGATTACAAATGGCAGCCATCTTGGAAAAAAATAGCAAAAAATGGCAAAATAGTGAATAGTAATGCCCTGCCTCCTTTTTTTTCAAAGTCCGGACGATAAGCACGTTATCTTTGTTATTTGGCCTTATGTGGATGTGGAAACAGCACGTCGTTTCCTACATCCATATATTCCGACAGCACTTTGAACACGATCGACACCATTTCCGAAAAATCAACTCAAAGGCAATATTAATACTCTATGGTATATCGCACAAAAATCATGTTCGGATTACGCTATATGTAATTGTTATGTTTACACATTTAAATAGATGACGCACAAGGCTATTGAGGTTGATTCGTCAAAATTAGTTGCGATCGTATTTATGTTTCAACACCACAAAGTTCGAAAACATTAGTCGACTCGCCCTCAAAGCTCCAAACAGGTGGGCATGCCCATGTTGTTCCTGATATATTTCTTTATCTTTTGTCATTGTTATCAATAATTTGTCAAATCTTTGTGTAATGACGGGTATTTTATTTAGTGTTAAGTGCAAAGTGTTTAGTGCTATATGTATGTTATTGTTTGAAATACATTTTTTCCCCAGCGCTCTGATCAGTATACTGTAAAAGCGCTGAGCAAAAAAAAAGGTGATAATAACACTAATTGTTAATGTTATTTATTTATGTGTTATTTATTATTATTAATATTATTATTATTATTATTATTATTATTGTTATTATTATTAGTAGTATTATCATCATCATAATCATCATCTTAATTAATACTAATATCATTATCATTATTATTATTATAACTCTCTAATTTCGTGTACTTTATGCTGTATGTATATCAACTGAAAGAACTCTCATGCGAAATAGTTTTGTTTTATGTAATACCTTAATTCTGTTATTTGTACTATCCACAATTTTGCATTTTCATCTAATTAAAACAAGAAATTGCTAAAGCTTAATAGAAATAGGTAACAAAGTGGTTGAAAACCCATCACGTTCTATATTTGAAAATTAAACTGTTTATATCAATATATAATCTTTACCTCAATATAATTATAAAGATCAAAAGTTTAACTTTCAAACATCAAGTATGGAAGTAGACAATATATTTTGAAGAGTAAATCAAATCCACCATTTGATTTATGATATCGACTGATGATATGAGGGAAGTCATTAATGATCAATAACGAGACTTTATATTTAGAATGTTGAGTGTGAAATCACTCAATTCGTCATGTGCGTTGCACGACACACATGTGTTAAAAATGGATGTTTTGGGGGAATGAAATGGGGATGTCGGAACACAGGTAGTCGAATCAGAGAGGTGAAATCGATCTACTCGTCTAATCTACTCTTTGCATCAGCTCCAAACATGTTAATATTGAATCCAGGGGCGACGAAGCACTTTCAAAAGTGAAGCGGGATGACAGAGGCACGTTTTGTGGATAGAAAGACTGTTCTTATTATCATGGTTATTGCTAATTCTATTATTATGTACACGGAGGCTTAATAATAAAGAGAGAAAGGGGAAAGTCTGGAAAATAAGAGATACGGGGACAGAGAGATTGGGGAGGGAGAGACATTTGGGAGGGAGAGATATAGGAGGAGACGGGGAGAGAAAGATAGGGAGAGAAAGGGGAATGGTAAAGAAATAGGAAAAGGGAAAAGATTAAAATTTACGAAAATCATGTCACGTTAGTTTAAAGTCAAATATTGAATATTCTCATTTCGGGGAAATCTGTGGCTAGCCGATTCTTTAAAAAATAATTAATATTATTGTTAAAAAGAAACAAAATGCAGCTGCGTGTTCTAAATTTACAAACACATATTTGTACACGTGTGATAGTTTTTGAGAAAAACGGACATGGAATGGTCAGAGTCCTGATTCTTCATGAAATGCATCGTTTAATTGGCTTATTTCGCACAAGTACACAAGCCACGTTTCCTTCAGATTTTTTAAATATGATATTTATTTATTTATGAACAGGAATACCAGCCGATTGTATTGATGTATAATCTGCTTGTTTACAGTTCAGTTTGTCAAAAACAATGTGCTTAGTAAAATAAGGAATATATTTAAAAAAAATAAAAAATACCATAATGACCATGCTCAACGCATGGTTGATTTCGCGCCACTTTCCGGAATTAGATCTTAAAAACTAATGCTTAACACGCGCGCACTCTCAATACAATTTATTACCCCCATTGAACGCTTTTTAGCTAATTATCTCTTTGGAATTAAGTATCCTTAGCACAGATGCTTTTGAGAGCATTATAGTCCTTCATTAGGAGATAATTTGGTATTCATCGCTTCGCTAAAGGACATGCGTTAGTACCACCTTAGCATGATCAGAACTGGTAATGGCCATTGTAATTAGCAAGAAAAAGACGAGATATCGTAAGCGCAATTTTTGGCTAAGACAATGAACGTGATAACGAAGGGCGGTGGATAACTGGGGATGCTGAAAGAGCAATGTCCGTGCGTTTAGTTGCAATTATTATACGTAATTGCTTATATTGTTTACACCTGTTGTTACAAAACAGGCAGGCCTTGACAACGAAACGAACACCTCCTGATAAGTTAAATCGATGTGTACAGGAGACGGAAGCAGAAAAGTAACTACGCGCTAATTTTTTTTTTTTCTGTTTCAAAATAATCTTGTTGAGTTTAAATTGTATTTTAACAACGTTTGATAAGAGAAAAATCACATGTTCAGATGAAAGATTAAATATTAGTTTGATGCGCGAGTGGCGCGGTGGCTTAGTGGTAGAGTAGTGGTCTCGTGAACGGGAGGTCCCGCGTTCGATGTGCTAGTGCCCCTTGGCATGGCATTAACCGGACTCCGTCGATCGTCGGTCTCTTGGTCACGTACTTACAGGCATGCAGATGCTTTCTTAGCAGTCAGGTAACACAAACAAAGTAGGGGAGATAGAGATACGAGCCAAAATAGTATACCATATACCTGTATACAAACATAATGTTACAATGTATAGGGTGGGGAGAAATGAAATTAATCAGAGATGACAGATGTCTCTTCAAACACTGCTATCAACCATTCTATTACTACGTGGTAAGATATGTATGACCGTTTCTGACGTAGTAACGCGTTCCCGCACATAAAATTAATAGTCATGCTTGATTGGGGTAATAAATAGATTAAAAACTTGTCTCCCAATGTCGTCCTTGTTTATGTTATACTCATCTTTAATATCGCCACACTGAAGTTTGTATATACACTGTCCTTCAGTCATGCGGTCCACACCCACTCACCCCTTTTCGTTTGTGTAATCTTGTCCGTGTAGTTCATAATTCTACCCTTGTGCTTCCACGCGGCGTTTTATATGTTGATACAACATGTACCTGTTCTCTACAGACGACAGTAGTCTCCGTAGACACACACTTTTTTTACTGTGTTAAGTTGTTATAACATTATTGCTTAACATCCATGCTTTTTAGTGGATCTCTCCATTTTCACCTAACATATAAATACATGTATACAGCAACATTTTAATTTTTATTCTCAATTTAGATTGTAAGATATGATTATCTTCAACATGTATTTCCTTGTAACTTAATTAAGAATAATATAAATAATGGTTGTTGTAATGCAATGAAAAATAAGAAGTACACTAGTATAATTACTTTTGTATACTTTTAAAAATGTTGTTTGTAACTTATTTATTGTACATAATATGTATTTTCTTGTTGAAAAATGGAAATGGAAATAAAACTTGAACTTGAAGTTGAGCTTGTACTTGAAGTTGAGTGATGCGTGGAGTGGCGTACATGCATCCAAGTCATTAGGGACGTGTAGATTTGCACGACGAGAACGTGGACTGCCACGTGTGGCATTGTGACGTCCTTTTGAACGGGCATTGCCAGTGCCTTAAAAGGACGTCACATTGCCTTAAAAGGATGTCCACGTAGCAGTCCACGTTCTCGTCGTGCAAATAAAAGTCCCTATTGAAGGGACACCACGGTTAGGGTCAGGGTTGGGGGCGAGGCGGCTCTTCTGATCTTCTCCCACCAAAGTGGATGAAAGACGAGCTAACGGGGCCATCAAGTAGGGAGGATGGAAAAGGGGTTGCATCGTATTCTTTATTTTGACCTCCAGTCTCCTATTCTCGTCTTTCCTTCTTTCCCTACCTTCTTTTGTTGTCCTCTTCTCTCCCTGCTAAAATCACGCTCGCCCGTGTTCTCCTATTTCAGTTGAGCCCATTCCATAACAAAATGAAAATTTAGTCCTCAGGATAAGTTTCTTATTTATAAAACGTGATTTTGGAAGAAAAAGCCCCACTATACCCAGCATCGGGTTTGAATTTTAGTACAATGAGGTTCTTTGTTTATATTTCGTCATCTGATTGGGGCACATAATCCCGTGCCACCCCTTACCTCCACGTGGCTACACCACACCACATCGGCAACAGCTTTCGACCATATATGTAGCTATCAGACTATGCAGTATAAGTAGAATTGAAATATAATTATAAACCATACACTGGATACTGTGACAGAAAGAATAAGCTATGCAGCTGCCAAAGTCTAAACGGTTCCATGTATGCATATAAATCTTGAACATTATGGACGACTCTCTCTCTCTCTCTATACAACAAAAATAATTTAGACGAAACAAGACGAATAAACCTTGCGATAGGGATAAGGGGAAATACAAAAGGGGTCGTTACCGGTTCAATCCGTCCGTAAATCGATCAACTCGGCGTTGTGATGGATGCGACGAGTTGGTTTGGCAGACATAGCTGTGTGTTTCCAGAACTTCATAATTAATATAGGGAAGAAGGGAGAGAAAGAGATGATGGATGGGGAAGGATGCTGGAAGCAGACCCAGGGCGAGATGAGAAAGAGTGTAGAGATTAAAAGTATCAACAATAGATGATTGGTGTAATGTCGTGTGACGGAGACGAAGGGGATGGATGAAGACAATAAGGAATTGTGGGAATCTGACAGGTGGGGTAGAGGTTAGAATAGAGAAAGAATTGGTAGGATGTGGAGAGAGAGAGATAGGCACAGAGAGACAGAGAGAGGGAGAGGGAGAGAGAGAGTGAGTGAGAAAGACGAGTGAAAAGAAGAGAGAACGACAGAGAGACAGACAGTCACAGGGGAGGGGCGAGAAAGGGAGAGAGAGAGAGCGAAAAACCTTTTCATCAAACAAGGTGAATATAGGAGATAGACTAGAACGAAGAGAGATGAGAAGTGGAATAACAAATTTGGAAAGGGGGCTTGAGAAAGAGAGAAAGAGAAAGAGAGATGAACACTAAATAAGGAACGGAGTCCACAGATATTAAATTGGTTGACATTAAAGATTGCCGAGTTGTGGTTTGCAAAAATTGACGGGTATGCAACAATATCCTCTGCTGTAAACAAAATAGAGGCTTGAGTCACTTCCCGGTAATTCATCATAACTTAAACTGTGTTGATGTTGCTGTGTGGTTTTGTTGTCGGGTTTTTCTTTCTTTCTTCTTTTCTGGATTTTTTTTAAAAACTCACCCAAGTCTCTCTTTTGAAATGTTTATGTCACCATAAAAACGTAAATCTAGGACATTGGCTCATTGTTAATCTTACGACGTATAAATTATCATACGTTCGAGTTCTATTCGGTCACGTCCCCTCCCCCATGGTGACTGGAGACAGAGAGACAGAGAGAGAGGGGGGAGGGAGATGGAAAAATCAAGATATATAAACGAGGCGACGCTTATAAGAATATAATACAACCAAACCACAAACTCTTCGTTCATTCGATGGTCTCGTTTTCTCACGTTACATCCACCTTGTATGACCTTGTATCGTTGTGAAAATCAGAGCAATACCTCTATATAATTTTTTCGTTTGTTTGTTTGTTTGTTCTCATATCACTACCATGTGCGGAATAGCAATTGAATCCAAGGACAATGTCAAACGCTTCGAGGCGTACTATTTAGCGCTATACAAATTACTTTCGAATGAATTAATTAAAAACTTTCATGTGAGTTTTGAAAACAAAAATAGTAATGTCTTTCCTAAATCATGCTTCTAAAAAGTACTTTTTTTATTTCGTTGTAAGATATAAATGAAACAAAAGGAATTGCTCTGATAGCGACGTTTCCTGTATGTATTATCAAAACCCGAAATCTTGAAATATTAGACACAATAGCCATTAGCGTGCATTGATAAGCTGTGAGGTAGGTGTTGAAGTATGTGCTTGTAATTAAAAGCAATTGCCTTGTAAAGCTATCATTCTCACCTAGAATACGAGATCATGTTACTAGTGCGGTTCGCACAGCAGTCCGTTAAGAGCCCCTCTAAAGTGTTAGGAGCCCCAAATTCGCCAAAAATTTGATGGCAAAATTTCACTTAAATTGTATCATAATGTGAAAGAGGATGGCATGTATTAAAGACACACTTATGCAAAGATTTCCCCCAAAAAATGTGTTTGAAGACAAATATTGATAAAAGAATACATAATTTGGGTTTCTGTTGTACGCAGAAAACCTGAAATTTGTATTCTTTCATCAATATTCGACTTCAAACACATTTGGTTTGAAAATCCTTGCAGAAATGTGTCTTAAATGACATCCTCTTTCACATTATGATACAATTTTACATTATGATACAATTTAAGTGAAATGTTGCCATCAGATTTTTCGGGCTCCCAACACTTAAGAGGGGCTTTAACTTCAGGTATAGGTCATGGTGTTTAAACATCTAAGTTATCTTGTAGTTTAATAGGGACCGTGCAAACGCACTCGTGGTAACGAAACGTTAAGTTAACTCGAAGTTACAAAACCCCGACTGAGCAGCTGAGGTTCTTATTTGAGAATATATATGGCGTGTTGACGCACTTAACTTCGAGGTAGGTTACACTAGCTTGTAGTTAAAATGAATGCTTTCCCCGGCTTGAAGTTATCTTTGAATACTCATTGTGTCGGTTCCCGTGTGAACCATCGTCGTCAGTGGATTGTTGTTTATAACTTCGAGGTTTTTCAAACACAAAATTTAAAACCACGACGGCTCCGTGTGAACATAGCTATAGTCTTACAGGCCGGAACAGTCCTCTAATACTTGAGGAATCCAGCCGATATGATCAGAATCATTACAGAGAAGGAAGAAATCCCGAGGCATTTTCTTATAACCAGCAAGTTGCCGGAAGACGCCCAATACTACATTACCCCTCGAATTACAGAGCACTGTATATAGATTAAAACTCTCTTTGGTATGAATGTACGGCATTGTAAATCATGTATGCCTTATTTTCATTGAATATCAGAGAATGTAATTATATTTAGCTTGAAAAGATATTTCCTGGTGCATGATTCGCTCCACAAAAACAACATTAATTTGATTGAACTCAATTTCCGAGGTAATGTGTCCGGGACTGTTTCTCCATTTGCTTGCAGTTCCGCCATGATAATGCCCCGGATGTTTCCGTAACTATCAACTTAATGAACACCCCGAGGAAATGATGGGAAATATAATCAAATCAATATAACAAATTAGATCCTTCTGAAATATCAAATAGACATCCGGGAGGGAACACTTATCCCTATCTTCACGTTTGGGAATTGCAATTCCGCTCGTATGTTAGTTAGCTGATACACCTTTAATTTCTTGTCCAACCTGGGGTTTTAACGGACATCGCTTGTATAAATGCATATCACTGCCATAACACAGTCCCAATGCACTTAATTAAATTCTAAACCAATGTTCGTTTCACATGAAGCGTGGTTTCGATTGCGTTATTACCTTCGATAATCAACTTTGTCAAGAAAATGAGCTCGTACTCGGTGAATTCAACACGTTGTTTGGGTCGATCGCCAAAGTATTGTCGACGCAGGTCTGTGCCAAGCACATGACGCTTGGAAACCCGTGTAAAAAGAGTGTATGACGTAAAGCAGTTGAACCACCAGGAGTATTAGTAGTAATAGTAGCAAAAGTCGTAGTATAGTAGTAGCAGTAGTGATAGTAACAGTATTCGTAGTAGTGATAGTGATAGTAGTAGTAGTAGTAGTAGTAATAGTAGTAGCAGCAGTAGTACTAGTAGTAGTAGTAATGTTAGTAATAGTAGTAGTAGTAGTAGTAATAGTAGTAGTACTAGTAATAATAGTAGTAATAGTAGTAGTAGTAAGGTAATAGAGTAGTAGTAGGGTAGTAGTAGTAGTAGTAGTAGAGTAGTGTAGTGGTGGTAATGGTGGTGTGGTGGTAGAGTAGTAGTAATGGTAGTAGTAATTATAGTGTTGTGTGGTGGTGAGTAACGGTGGTGGTGTGTTATTGGTGTTGTTGTTGGTAAATGTAGTGGTGTGGTGGTGGTGGTGGTGGTGGTGGTGTGTAAAGTGGTAGTGAGTGGTGGTGGTGGCAACAGTAGTGGTGCCAGTAACAGTAGTAACAGTGGTAGTGGTAAGATAATAGAGTAGTGGTAGGATGTGGTAGTGGTGGTAGAGTGGTAGAGTGGTAGTGTGGTGGTAACAGTGGTGGTACCAGGTGGTAGAGTATTAGTGATGGTGGTGTAATATAGTGGTAGTGTTGTTGTAAACAGTTAGTGGTGTTGTGGTAATGGTAGTGGTGGTGGTGGTAGTGGTAAGTAAGTGCAGTAGTAGTAGTAATGTTAGTAATAGTAGTAGTAGTAATAATAATGATCGTAGTAGTAGTAGTAGTAGTAGTTGTAGTAGTAATAGTAGTAGTACTAGTAATAATAGTAGTAAAAGTAGTAGTGGTAGTGGTAGTAGGTGGTACTAGTACTAGTAATAGTAGTAATAGTGGTAGTAGTAAGAGTAATAGTAGTAGTAGGAGTAGTAGTGTAGTAGTAGAGTAGTGGTGTAGTAGTAATAGTAGTAGTAGTGAGTAGAAGTAGTATTAATATTAGTAGTAATTATAGTAGTTGTAGTAGTAACAGTAGTAGTAGTAGTAGTAGTAGTAGTAGTAGTAGTAGTAGTAGTAGTAGTAGTAGTAGTAGTAGTAGTAGTAGTAGTAGTAGTAGTAGTAGTAGTAGTAGTAGTAGTAGAAGTAGTAGTAGAAGTAGTAGTAATTATATTAGTTGTAGTAGTAGTAATACTCGGCGCCGTTGTCTTTGTGGTCTTTGTGGTCTTCCTTATTTCCGTTTTTCAATCTTGGAAATATGCAATCAACTGCAGTGGTGACAGATAATTTGCCAGACAATTACTGCCTATAAAATTACGGTCAGTCTGGCAATTCTATTCGAAATTATTTATATTTGGAGTTCTAGAATGCAATTAAATCATGATATTCCAGCGCTTCTGGTCAATATGCTTGTTGCAAAACAAAAAAGAACCTATAATTTCTTCCAAGTTGAAAAGATGTTCGAATTGCGAAATGTATCTTCATGATACACTACAGAAGGTAGGAGAACATGAGAATATAAACGAAAAAGAAATGTATAGGGAAAGAAATGTCATGAAACGACACTTAATATTTCTATTTAATTAATTTAGAGTCAAATTCCAATATCTGAGAAACAATACGGTTTTGGGAGCTTAGATTGCTACAGGGTGAGGTGGGTGGTTTTCACCTTCTATTTCATACTTTCTAGTATTCCCATGTCGAAATCAGTCACGTGACAGGTAGGCATGTATATTCCCAAGCGGTAAATAAGAATGTGAACCCTCTCTCCTTTAAGAGCCTGGCAAGGGAAGGATTGATTAATATGGGAAAATGGTCTGATTTGTGGCTCACGAGATTTTGTCAGAAAGATAAAACGGAGGAGAGGGATAGATGGGAAAGATGGGCAGAGAGGTGAAAGAATGGAGAAGGATATGGTAGGAATGGAGCTACGAGAAGGGATGGATGAAATGAAGATTTAAAAAGAGGAAGGAGAGATGAGATGTGAGGCAGTGATAGAAAAAAGGAAGGAAAAGAGGGAGGATAGAAAGAGAGAGAGAGAGATAGATAATGTATATAGTAAATCGGAATATTCGTGCATTAGAAGGTTCTGGATACCTGAAAAATATAAAGCTCTTTGAAAGTCTAATGGACGTTATTTCATCATGTTACATGGTCTATACAAGTTAAGAATATTACAATTATTAATGTAATTTTTTAAAAGTTCGATCATTCTTAAAATATCAAACAATGCCAACTCAGGATTGTGAAATAGGAGAAGTACATGGGACGACATAAATATGAAGCATATGTAGTCCGCAAGATGTCAGTTTCTAGTCGCAATTTAAATTAAAGAACACAAGGGGAGTAAACTTTACGTTGAAGACAATCCTTGACCGTAGTCAATGATTTCCATTTAAATTGACTTGAATAAATATTTGCTTAATACTAATTCCATATCAATTTGTCGTTTTCAATTAACCTAACCTCTTAATCCCCTTAATTTTAAATGATTATACATTCAGTGACCTGGCAACTTACTATAATCCAAGTCGCTAGGCAGGCTATATGCAGAACAACCAATTGAAGATGGTCTTCTAATTTTTTTCAAGACTGCATTGGAGTGAATAAAAGCGTTCTTTCGAGTGTTTGTTTTGGCAAGGGGCAACAATAATTATTTGTTCAAATTCTTATTGTTCTTTTTACCTAGATTGGTTTAGCGGAAATCAGATATTGAGTAATGATACGAACAGTGAGATTCACTTTCATCCACTATGCACACTTTTTTTTTTAATTCTGCTTTTTACAACTCAGCGCTGAATATTTTCTATACAAAAGTTTTTTAACAAGTTAGTTAAAACCCCTCTAAAGTGTTAGGAGCCCCAAGAGTTTAATGGAAAATTTAACTTAACTTGTATCATAATGTGAAAGAGGATGTCATTTAATACACATTTCTGTTTTTTTTCAAAACAAATGTGTTTGAAGTCGAATATTGATGAAAGTATACACAATTTAGGTTTTCTGCGTACGACAGAAAACCCAAATTATCTATTCTTTAATCAATATTTGTCTTCGAAAATATAATTTGGGGGAAATATTTGCAGAAGTGTGTCTTAAATGACATCCTCTTCCAATATGATACAATTTAAGTGAAATTTTGCCATCGAATTTTTGGCGAATTTGGGGCTCCCAACACTTTAGAGGGGCTTAAAGAAATGCCTCGTAACTTAATTTCATTTGAAGTCAAAACATACGTTTTAAAAAAGGGATTTTTTTTTTCTTCTTCATAACTACCGATTCAATATGTAATGTTATCAAGTTAAAAAGAGCCTCTTTTTTGTTTCTCTCCCCCTCCCCTAGTTTCTCATCGCATCTCCCTCTCAACTCCTCTCTCTCCATCCAGCCCCTCCCCTCTCTCTCTCGCTTTCATTCTCTCTCTCTCTCTCTCTCTCCCCGTCTGCTTGCGTTTGTCTAAATAGGCCTAAGGATCAATTCTTCACACCCCATGAACCCACACCCCTCTCACTTTTTAAAAGCCACCGCTCAATATATTTCATGAAGGGCTGGTCGAAAAAAAAAGGTTATATAAATATTGGGTAAAAAATTCCTAACATTACGAACAAAAAAATTGTGCAAAATGAGGATTTTTGCTTCCCGATGGAGATATGACTTATTTCACGAACTTGGTGCCCAATATGATGTGTCCAAAAACTCTTGGGCAATTATTTGCCGACCCCGGGTGATTTCTATTAAATCATTTGTTATGTACGAGATGTTTTGATTGGGCGAACAATTACCCAAGTTTGGAAAAGAATTACCCAAATTTAGTCGGAATCTAAATTATGCTCATGTTTTGATAATTCATTGCAATACCATTATTTTAGATCAGGAACCCGTTTCACAAAGCCTTTTTTTCAATGACAAATGACAAAAGTCAGTGAAAAATCTGCTGATAACCAATCAGAAGCAAGGGTTTCAGTAGCTTATAACAAAAACTGTGTCATTTGTCACTAATAATAATAATAATAATCTTTTTTGTGTGTGTGAAACGGGTCCCTGGACGTCAGCTCAAGGTGTGCTTTATGACGACCTCTTTTTTCTATGTATTATTTTATGTGACCATTCACGTTGAACATTTATATCTGTGATGTTGAATACAAATAAATGAAAATCAAATCAAAATAATAGGTTTTTAACGGTGCGGGGGCATAAAATGGGTCTAATCTGCTGAGTACGCCACCGACAAGGGTGTTTTTGTAATCGATGTTTTTCCTTTTAATCCAAAGGTCCTTAAATCGATATTTGGGCATCATGGGACTTATGTGTCGAAAGGAACTTCTTAGAGATAGAGCTGGCCATGCAATTACTATGTGAGAGAAAATGCCCAGAAGCAACTGCCAAAATTGGGAAAGTTTCACTATGTAGTACATCAGAATTAACAGGGGAAGATGGGGCGATCAAAATTACAAAGCGTTAGCTAGATCTTGCTGGAGATCACATGGACTGCACACGGAATTGGGTATGTGGGACGTCACGCACAAACAAACACACACACCATCATTCACGCACGCGCGCTTGCACCCACGCATGCATATACGTGGCCTGTAAATGTGGTCCGAACCTTTCAGCCATTTCTCGTCGTATTTCGAGTAAAAAGACATTTGAAAATTAATTATATTCAGGAGACATTTCAACTGTGACATTCCTCCAAAATGACACAAAAAGAATGAAAAAGCTCCTCCAAAAAGTGTCCATCTTTATTCGAACTCAAACTTCCTCTTTAATTCAATATCTAGACATCTTTGGAGACATCTGTCGGAAGGAGCCTCTTGAAGGCAATCCCTGGTGCAAGACATCGCGTTTCTATCGATGGATGGTATGGCTCGACCTCAACAAACAGAATAAGGACAGTACATCGGCTGCCTGCAGAAAGGCCGTAAGAGCAATGTACTGCATGGTAATGGTAGTAACGACGTTTTGGCTGGAACCCGATGAGTGTAGACTATCTGTTAACGTGCTGATATTTAAAAAAGCATATCTGCTTCATACTTAAAAATGTGTTCTTGCTGTGATAGTGCGTGCAGAGCTTCATGCAAGGTCGAATCAATTAAGATCATTTATTAGGCAAGATGTTCGTTATATTAATGTATGCAGAATAATAAACAATTGCCGACATTCACTAAAACCGTTAAAAAAACCAACAGATGTATGCATATTTAGGACTACGGGTGCTCTCAATAGGCACTGACGAAATGATTTTTCTTTTTTAAATCCTGTCTTCCTGAATTCCTATCATGATGCTAACCGCAAAGATTAAATCAACTAAGACTGCTTATCAGAGTTTAAATCCATTAAGTATATTGGTTGTTAATGTTATACTGAATCATGAAAATTGATGAAAATTACTAGAGCCAATAATTCCCAACAGATTTACGAAGATATGGGACTGTACGTGCTTTTAATTGGTTCATGACGTAGAAATTGTCCGAGAAAGATTTGATTTAAACAATGTATTATTGAACTTGAAGGGAATTCCTTGTCATTGAAATACATATAAAGCTTAGGGAAGTCACGACTATTTATAAGGTATTACATGGATTGTTAAACGTACTATGTCCCATTTGCAGGCCAAAAAAAAAAAATGAAAAGGTTAATTTCCAACGGCATTTGAAAGATAATACTAATTTAGAACTTTCCTCAAAACAAAATAACCGCCGTTAGTTGTCGAATTGAATTTAGCAAGCGAGCACGTTTAATTAAATATTCTGATTTTCAGATCCTTGTACAGAATAGACGTACGTTTTGTGCTGCGCAATGATTCAATCAGTTTAATTTTGGCCATTACAAGAAGTGGGTTATTGATGTAGACAAATGCTCATGTACCCTTTACAGCTCAACTTATGTATGTCATTACCAAAGAAAAAAAAGAAGTCAATCAGTCACTCAGTAGTGTCTGACAGTGAAGTCTAGAAAGTAAACGGGTTTCCTTGCATAATTTGAGTACTAGGACACTGCTAACATTTAATTTTTCACGGATAGGACATTTGTGACATATTCGTAATTCCTGCAAAGTTCTACAGAATTTGATGTTGGCTGTAAAAGGAATACACAACATTTAATGAATGCATATTCATGAAAAGTACTGAAAATTGATAATAATAATAATGATAATAATATTGGTTTCTTATATAGCGCACGTATCGACCTTGCAAGGTCCTCAAGGCGCTCCAACATTACCCGGTTATGCTAAGGCTATTGATTTCGGCGCTCACAGCATTCAAGGAATTCTTAAGGCCCAAACAGATTTCTGCCCATATGGGACTACAAGTTTTCTCAGTATGTTAATTGGCACTGACGTATCTATCTGTTAAAGGAATAATAAACAGCCAGTCTTGTTGAAGTTGAAGATGATTTCGTGTCATGAAGTTACATCTAGAGCTAATGTCAGTCAAGACTGTTTATCAGGCAGCATAGGTAATGTATGCGCAATCATGAAAAGTTCCTGGAAATCATAGACACTAAAGAGACCCAACCGACACAATTATACACATTTGGGACTACATCTAAGGCCTTTACTACCATCGTAATTTCCTCAACTTTAGATGCAAATTCCCTCGGGCGGTAGCTTCAAATCACATTCGTTGTAGAGACATCATTTTATTGTAGACATGAGCATTATCGGATTCTCTTTTGGTGCCTTATACCCGGCAGACACACCAACGAGACCAACACGAGACCGACACGAGACCGACAACAGAGCCAATAGAAAATGACACTACATGGAATATCCGAGAATGGGTTGGTTTGGATTCAGAATAGAGTCGTTTCGGCCGCGTGACTGCGGTATACTAGGAACTTGTCTACCTTTAAACCCATGTGAAGTTGCGTTTGAGAGTTGAAATTTTTTATTTAAAAGCGGCAAAAAATAAATAAGTAAAAATTAACCTCCAACATTTTCAGCTCTTCTTGCATTCTGCTTGATATTTTTTCCATTTATTGTATAGAGAACAAAATTCTAACTCTTAAACATATCAACCATACAGATTGACTTTCGTGCGACAGCCCATGTCAGGTTGCTACCTCTGAAATGTTCAGCTATTCTTAAATATTCCAACACGAAAATATGTGTATCACTCAAAACAGATGATCATTCATGGAAGTCAATGTGATATAAGAGGAAAAACGAAACAGAATGAGAAAAATCCATTTCGCTAATCAATAAACAGAAAACCAATCCCTATTTCAAGTTTCTGCAGATTTGTTTCTAATCAACTGACATGAATTGAGTGCTGAAAAAATAAAAAAGTGAAATTGAGAATACAATGTGGAAATGTATAATGCTTTTCCTTTTCGCTTTCCTTAAAGGCATCGTTTAACAATGTTAAATCTGAGATGCATGGTCGTACGTGTTATCAGTGTCTGTGATATGGCGTAATATTGAAGCCCTAAACAAATTGCGCTTCAAAATGATCATGAAGTGCCTCAAATAAGTAAAAAAATCTTTGAGTGACCAGTTTTACCATACTAATTTTTCCCAATAGACTGCTGTGTTTAAAAAAAAACGTTAAGCAAACGAAAATGAAATTTCGATTTCCAATCATAAATATCTTGATAATCAGACAGGCGATTGGCTTGTAAAAGTCATAGGATTCCTGACTGACCTAAAGGTTTTTTTAATTATGATTGCAGCATGAGCTAAATCCAGGACTTTGTTTCAGAATGTGAGGCAACGTTAGCGAGTCACTTTAAAGTCAACTATGCTTCTAATTTCTCTAAAGGGAATCCAAATACAATTCTTTTTGAACTCTTCTACTATTCTATTTCACACTCAAGTTCACTCTTATTGTAACTCTTGACATTACTGCAAGCACGATAGAAAGTCTCTGCCTCAAGTGCTTCTGTCACGCGTATCACATGTATTGCTATCTTTGTACCATTGCCAAGTGGCTTCCGTTGTAGTCTACTTCAACATGTCTCAAATAACGGACATGAGAGTTTAGAGCTCGATTTTCCCCGTTTGAAGTTATATTTTCCCTTTTCATTCTTTTTTTATTGATCGATGGTGCTTCAGATGATTGTACCTCATGTGTTTCGAAACCTAACCTCAAACCAATCTTAGACCCGATTGCAACTCTAACCCTTTGTATTCGAGAAAATAAAGTCAGGTTGTCTGAGCAACGTTTCAAACAATGCCAGAAAGATGGTATATTAAAGCTTAAATATAAAACCTACTGGCTGATTTAAAAGAATAAATTTGTTTTTAAAAGGTTGGTATATTGTAATAAATTGTTTACCCAGTGCTCGGAACATATACAATTATGTCTCTTCTTCCCCTCATCATAATTCTCCTTCTCCTATTCCTCCTTCTCCTACTCATTTTTCCTATCCTTGTCCTTCTTTCTATTTGTTATTCTAATTTTCCTTCTTCTTCTTTATGTTCTTCTTCTATATACTTCTTCTGCTACTCCTTCATCTTCTTCTTCTTCTTCTTGTTCTTCTTCTTCTTGTTCTTCTTCTTCTCCCACCTCCTCCTCCTCCTTCTTTTCGTCCTTCCTCTCAACCTTCTCTTTTTATTCTAATTTTCCTCCTCCTCCTCCTCCTCCTCCTCCTCCTCCTCCTCCTCCTCCTCCTCCTCCTCCTCCTCCTCCTCCTCCCCCTCCTCCTCTTCCCTCCTTCTGCTTATTCTTCTCTGTTTCTTCTCCTTCTCCTGCTTCTTCTTTTCTTCTTCTCTTCATCATATTTAGGTCTAAGCCTACGACATAGGCGATTGAAGGGAAATGCATTGCCTAAGGGCTTTGACTTGGTCTGAAACCTGAGACAAGTGTCTTTTCCGAGAACACCATGCGATAAGCAGAGCCATTATGACCTCCTTTTCAAATCATGTCATGTTATCTACAGAAGATATTAACATAGAACGCATGTATTTAGGAGTGTTATATTATATGTTCCCCTAACGAATTCCCGTTAGGACAACTACTGTCTGGAAAATGAAGAACCGGATAACTAACGCTGGTATAAGTATCATCCATTGCTCCTTGGACTACTGGCAGGGGAGCCATATAAGTTCATTATGAAGTCGTGTTACTCTTCCGAAGATAATAAGAAAGCACCTGGTGATATGTTCCCCAGACAAAGTTCCCTTAAGACAACTACCCTCAGGACAAATTATTGAATACGGGCCAAGTTACCTATCTTTGATATGATTTCCGCCAATTACTCATTGGACAACTGCCAGGGGACGTTTAATGTGGGAAATAAAAGGGAAACTTTGCAAAGAATAATTCCTGTTATCTAAGTGAGATGTGAATGTAGTGCCCTTGGTTACGGCATACGAGACCGACAAAGCCGAATTATTGGGCCTTCTGACAACTTGTTTGAGGATTCACTAGACCGGCAGCCCACGAGGCCGAAATGTTTTACTTTTTTGTAGCTGTAAATCCCCTGGGCTGTCAGTCTGGCTGTCGGTTTAGTAGCCCTTTAGGAAATTTTCCATTATTTTTTTTTTCTTGTGCATTTCTCTCATTTTGTCGGTATCGACAATCACAGGTGAAGCAGGACGACTTCCTCCTGGATATTCAGATGATCATCCTCTGATATCTTGCCTGAGGGAAAATTTCCCCAAGGCTCCACGACAACTTGGCTATTAAATCTAGCACAATTACCCCGTTATGCAATTTCCCCTGGGACTACTATCTAAAGGGTTGTTTCCAGATTACAGTAGTCAGTGGTTGTCCTATATATATATATATATATAATGTTAGTTATGCGAGGAGCTTTTCCCTTTAGATAATTGCAAACCAGACAAATACAACGAGTGTTGATGTACCATCCCTATATTTCCAGCGTGTAGGTGTCGGAGGGGGCGGTAATCCCCAAAACTATTATACCGGGGACAACTCCCGAGTACCAGATACCAGTCCGGGATACTACTCCAGAGGATGGCTGTTCTAGAATCGCTCTCAAAATGCCGACATAACTACCGAGTGGTACTGTCCCCTGCGGGCCACTAAGCTAATGAGTGTCATACTATACCAGCTAGAAATGTTAGCACCGCATTCCAAACAAACCGCGTGCCAACATATGACAACGGAGTGATATTACAGTGAATATTCTTTAAGAGATTTGATATTTGATATTGAAAAATATATATACTTTCACTATAATCTCTTACCAACACAGGAAGGAAATTACCGACCCGTGGGGCAATTTCCCTGAAAAGAAATTATTATCACGAATGATGATAAAATCGGTTGTCAAATCCCAATAGAATAAACCAATCCAAATGGCCCCTTTTTCCAATCTCTTGAAAGCTCTTTAAGAGCAAGATATTTGCACAGGTGTTTCAGGCAATTTCATAATAATAGGTGGAGGAGAATAGGGGTTAAGCTAAGCCTTTGGGCACGTTTGGGCTTCCTCCCGTTGCTAGGCAACTGAATTGTTTGAACCTCTTAGTGTATCCTCTCGAGATTTCGTTGTAGCACCCGAGGGCGTGCACCTGTTTCTTCCAAGTACATTTTTGACAAGTTCAAGGAACAAAAACGTGTTTTGCTATTTTCGTACTTTATCCGTGGTTTTCAATAGCTAGTTATAGCAATCACTCATCTCATATGAAAATTGACTGCGATAAAAGGCAATATATAGACTATATATATTATTTATGTATATATATATATATATATATATATATATATATATATATCTTTTTAAATATGTATTATTATTATAATTATTATTATTATTATTATTTTATTATTAATATATATATATATATATATTTTTTTTTTGGGGGGGGGGAAGGAGGGGTTTGCGAAAATCACAATGTCTTTCTTCGAACTAGGATATTATTCACAAAGCGACATTATAGATTCATAACGTACGCCCTCTGGAGGTAATGACTAAAACAATAATGTATTTTAAAATTACTCTAGGGAAAAAGGACACTTTTATAAAGAGATCCCTATTCTTAAAGGTCGGAATATTGTTTTAGCTGTAATCCGGGTATTAGGCGTGTTCAGAAATCCACTACCGGATCTGCATATCAATCTGTAAATCAATATGCGGGGGCACTCGTTTTGGTAAATACAGCGTAACATTCAAGAAATATGTCATTAATAATAATATTTAATATACAGGAAACGATATGGTGTAATAGTATTCTATATCACATAACTCGATATCCGTCTCTGCGCCATCTGACAGAGCTGTGCAAATACCCCCCATCTCTCTCTCTCTCTACTTCTCCCTCTCCCCTCTCTCTTTCTCTCTTTCTCCCTCTCTCTCTACTTCTCCCTCTCCCCCTCTCTCTCTCTCTCAAAATTTCTCTCACTCAGTCTCTCTCACTTACTCCCCCTCTCTCTCTCTCTCTGTCATAATTTCTCTCACTGAGTCTCTCTCCCTATCACCTTCTTTCTCTCCCCTCCTCTCTCTCTCTCTCTCTCTCTCTCACACATAGTCTCTCTCACTCCCTCTCTCGCTCTCCCCCACCTCTCTCTCTCTCTCTCTCTCTCTCTCTCAGTTAACAAGCTGTTCATGCTACAAGCAGATTCCATGCCAAACGGGTGCTCGGATACGAAACGAGCTCATCTTATACTCAAACTCTCAAACATCACAGACCCTCACGCAAGTTCACTGACCACAACTAGAATCAATTAAACTGTCCGCGATTTTATTGATTTTCGTGAACGTTGTAAGTCTTCGTTGACAGAATGGAGATGTTCATTGCTCTCAGGCTTCACAAGTCAGTGCGTGCTGACAGAGCCTATGGCTAAGATTTGTACAAGTCGACATGCTAGTCCCCCCATAAAAAAAGAAAAATTATAAAAACAATTGTAAGATAAATCAAGATTCCATAGCTTTAAAGGTACTATGTCCCATTTGCAGGCCCCAAAAATGAAAAGGTTAAATTCCAACGGCATTTGAAAGACAATACTAATTTAGAACTTCCCTAAAAAAAAAGGGGGCTTGAAAATGTCTTTAAGTGGGAAAATAACGACTATTAGTTGTCGAATCGACTTAGGAGCTATAGAGCCAGTAAGTAATAGTCTGATTTTTCAGACCATTGTACCGAATGGTCGTACGTTTTATGCTGCGCAAAGATTCAATCAGTTTAATTTTGGCCATTACAAGAAGTGGGTTATTGATGTAGACAAATGCTCATGTACCCTTTACAGCTCATTTTATGTATGTTATTACCAAAGATGAAAAAGCCAGTCAGTCACTCAATAGTGTCTGACAGTGAAGTCTAGCAAGTAAAGGGTTTCCTTGCATAATTTGAATATTAGGACACTGCTAACGTTTAAATTTCACAGATAGGACATACATGACATATTCATAATTCCTGCAAAGTTCTACAGAATTTGATGTTGGCTGCAAAAGGGACATAGTATCTTTAAGCATCTTGAGTGATAAAAATAACACCTAATAATGGAGGATTATTATAAAGATGAAAAATAAATAATCTTTCATTTTGCTATTCTCTATTCCTTTTCCTGTGAGTGTGACCCCTCATAACATATTTGGTTTCAACCCAGACAACCCCGCCCCCATCTTACGCCCCATACCTGCACATACGGACCCCACCCCCACGCCTATCCCCTTCCCCCCCCCCCCACACAAAAAACAGACCTCATAAATTCCTCCTGACTCGTCATATCATCATCCCCAGGATGGTTTTAAGGTCTGCTTGAGACAGACTACAGGGTCAATACCCTGCCTCTTACCATCAAGCGAGTAGTTGATATTCGTTATACAAAGCAGCCATAAATAAGGTCTAATTATTTTGTCTTTATCGCGATAGAGCTTTAATGTCCCTTTTCCTTTTCAAGTTGACCTCTATGCCAGTTACTATTATTGTAGATGAGGTTTAAAACTTACAAGCTAGATGTAATTTAAAATTGACGATCTTTTGGGACCTGGCAACGGCTACGTCTCGAGGTTGTTTAGATGTTTATATAATCATTTTTGTATTTTTTGTTTTCTTTCTTCTGTAAATGTACAAGATTCCTTTGTCATGATGTAACGTGTTCCCTAATATTTTGAAGCGCCTTGAGCATTTAATTAGAATGGATAATGGCGCTATATAAATCTCATGTATTATTATTATTATAAACATCAACAACAACAACATCAAGAAAATGAAATATAATCACATCGATGGAGAAGGCATATCCAGAAAATTGATAAACGGACGATAGAATTATTACCCCCACCAAGCTCACCATGCATGGGTGGGTGGCCTTCAAATGGGGCTCCGGCCAGAGTGGGTACGCCGGTCTCACCCTATACGAGACACAAAACTGTGCATGGAATGCATCCATATATGGGGTAAGATTCGAACTCACAACTATATATCTTTATGATTAAAGAATATATAATTGATGAATTGTTGTGGGAGAATTCATAAAGACAGTTTGGATAAGAAAACTCTGAAATTTCACATGGTTATGGTAGATGTGAAAGTGGGGACATGCTGTATGGTTCATTATCCTTTGAATTTTAATTAAAGATCCGGGTCGAATGATTGGTTGATAGCAGACATGTGACTAGACATTCATGTTTCACAACACGTAACCTGCCATTAGCACTGTCTGATGATTGGTCATTTGCAATTGTTCATGACCGGCCAGATTATCATTAAAATATATCATAAAAATGTTATCTCTTGATAAGTGAAGTTAAGGATGGAGGTAATTTTATTAAATAATAATGATTATCTCCACGACTTTTTAGACAAAGATCGTACACTTGATAATTGAGTGATAGTATAAATAAACACCTTTTAAACACATTAACGGGGCATTATGGCGTGCGCCTGTAATCCAGCCAACAATAGGGACTTTTAGATTTTACACGACGAGAACGTGGACTGCCACGGTGACATCCTTTTAAGGCACTGCCGGGCACGGGCCAGTGCCTTGAAAGAATGGCACACGTGGCAGCCCACGTTCTCGTCGTGTAAATCTAAAAGTCCCTATTGAAAGTTACCAACTGATTCAGCCAAGGAGGCAGGTTCAAAACTGAGTCACTCTTTCGGATGGTGACGTTAAAAGGTCGGTCACTAGACGTAAATATTCATATCTGATTGATACACGTCTGTAAAAAAAAAAATCAATTACACACACACACACGTCTTTCGGATGGTGACGTTAAAGGTCGGTCCCTAGACGTAAATGACCATATCTGATTGATACACGTCTGTAAAAACCCAATTACACACACATACACATACACATACACACACACTGCAAATACCGTCAACTATTGCCTCGGGACTGTCTTACCAAAGAGATATCACAACATATCTCTTTGGTCTTACCAACGCCCTCACTGAAGTATAATAGGGACATTTAGATTTGCACGACGTGAACGTGTGACATCCTTATAAGGCAATGTGACGTCCTTTTAAGGCACTGACGGGCACTGCCAGTGCCTCAAAAAGGACGTCACATTGCCTTAAAAGGATGTCACACATAGCAGTCCACGTTATCTAAAAGTCCCTATTAGGGACGTTTAGATGTACACGACGAGAACGTGGACTGCCACGTGTGCTATTCTTTCAAGGCACTGGCCCGTGCCCGGCAGTGCCTTAAAAGGACGTCACATTACCTTAAAAGGATGTCACCGTGGCAGTCCACGTTCTCGTCGTGTAAAATCTAAAAGTCCCTATTGTGTGTACGATAACGCACATCGAATCGCGGATGACAGTGACGGGAAAATATTCATGGAAATATATTCGATTATTTTTCCCCCGGCAAGGTGACTTCCGGACCTGCCAAGTGTTCTTCTCAAGATGGCCTAACAGACATGACGATAGAGGATGGCGTAGCCGGGGGGGACATGCCTCCCGTTTATTCGCTAAAGAAAGAAGAGAAGTCTTCCACGGATCTTAGAACTGCGGGTCGATACTATAACCCTACGCCTACCCCCGACGATCTGAAATGATTGGATGTGCCTTTCAAATTATTAATGAAAAACGCATTCCGCTGATTTAGAGAGTACAAGGTCATCTTGCTTTTGTCAAAAGTGTAAGCTTCAACAGTTTTCAGGGCAGCCATCAATTTCTAACTCTCAGAGTGCATCATGATGAATTGTCCTATTCCACTCTTGGCACAAATGTTGAAACCCCCAATGCTTGCCCGCCCCCTCTCTCTCTCTCCCTCTCTCCCTCTCTCTCTCTCTCTCTCTCTCTCTCTCTCTCTCTCTCTCTCTCTCTCTCCCACATTTCCTCTCTCTCTCTCTCTCCTTCTCTCTCTCACTCTCTCTCTCTCTTTATATGCACTCATCAATATTTCTACGTTTAGTCAATTTATTTGTAGCCTCATTTTGACTTGAAATTGAGCTATCGTTTCTTCGGGGAGTTATTAGGAAGCCAAAAATGCATCAGAGTGGCAGAATGCTAGAAATACTTTTGTAAGCTCCAAGGCTTTTAGTAAATCATTATTGCAAACTGCAAAGTGTTTATGAAAAGTGCAAAGCAAGAAGAAAGATGTGAAGGACTGATTCCATTTCCCGATAAGCAACACATAATCACTCGACTATGCATAACAACGCTTATAAAGAGTATATAAAATCCAATTCCTTTTAACATGTAATCTTTCCACCAATCTGTCGGCTAGCTTCAGTCTATCGTTCGTTGGATACAGAAAGTGCAATGAAGTGTCATTTGTATTCCAAAGCGTCGCAGCTTTGATATGTTTATCAAAGCTAACTTTAAAGCAAACTTATTTATTTTACGCCGTGGACAGACTAATGTACGTGAGCTTCCTAAGTGCCCAGTGATCACAAATGACATAGCCGGGTCTAGTCGCCTGGAGGGAGCTAATCGAACCTCTGAATACACCAGAATTTCAGCGCAATATGTGCAATGTTTATTTTACCATAGAAGTATTGGGGCTACACTTTTTACATTCCCTCTTCTTGCACAACCCTGCATCAGCAAAGGGTGCCTCGTGTGCAACGGGTATTGGAGTTAGGTGAAATGTGAGCGAGTGGAGTGATCATGCAAAAAGATAGGAGTAGGAGAGTGTCATGCTATACTTTTACATTCCCTTCCCCCTCTCCAAATAATCAAAATAATACTTTATTCAATTTCCTTCTCTTTTTGCTCACATGCCCCCCGCGCCCTCTATACCCGTCGCTAGGCCATTCCTTATCTTTATCGTGCTTATCAACGACCATCAATGTCCATCATTTGCTTTATATTCTTCCCCCAGACACATCTTCGCGCGGTTTAGCTGATGTACTTCACCATTCATTAGGGCCGACTTTTAGATTTGCACGTCGACATAGTGGACTGCAACGTGTGACGTCCTTATAAGGCACTGTGATGTCCTTTTAAGGCACTGCCGGGCACGGCCCAGTGCCTTAACACAATGAGTGATTTCAAGTACGGTGTTGAAAGCTGGTGTTGGTGTTGTGAGAACACCAACACCAGCTACAACACCGAACTTGAAATCACTCAATGTAACACGCGGCAGTCCACGCTCTCGTCGTGTAAATCTAAAAGTCCCTATTGTACTCCCAGACGGGATGGCATCCTGATATTATAGGCTACAAACTACCTCGTTGCCAGGAAAACAGGGGTGCATGCAGGGTGTAAAACAAACGTTGATGAAGGAGAGACAAAAAGTGCATTTGCAGAGTTGGCCGTAAGGTCTACAGAACTGTTCCGCAAAATAATTAGGACACCAAGAAACCTTGATATCTAGAGCAGGCCCAAAAGTTGAGAATTGAAAATCATCAGGAAAATGTGGAGAAATATATTTACAACAACAAAGAATCACATAATTTTATAAAACTATTATCTGTACAATGAACATGACATAAAATATTCAAATCTAAAGAACGATTTTAAAAAAGGAGACAAAAACTACAACTGTAGAATAGCCGTGGGGGAAGTGGCCACATCGGTACTAATGGACTACTACAGTTTTTAAAAATCGTTTAATACACTGTGTTGGTGCGTTGAGATCGATGTTCTAAGCGTGCCAGCGCTCGAGATTCTTCCCATTTTGCTTGTTCTCAAACATTGTAGAACATAATCTGGATGAGTATTTACCACATAAGTATACCAAGCAATACTCCGAGCCATTTCCTCTCACATTTTAGTTCTAACAAATGAAATGAATTACACTTTAAATGAGTTAGTGTCTGACGATTTCGGGAGCGCATATTATTTTAAGCGAGTTAAGCTCCGCCGTTACATGTTTATCTAGGATTCTAGGGCAAGCTACAGAAAAAACAAGAGCCAAGTCCCTCCAGAGTTTATAGATGCATTAAGAATCCCTTGGTGAGCTCCAGGAAAGTCAATCATTAGATGCTTCGATGGTAGTTCCCCCCTATCTAACCCCTACTCAAATTACTTGTGTATGGAATGCATTGTCTGTGGTTTGTGCTGCATGGTAACATATACCCCCTCCCGATTTCATGCCCCCCTCCTAAACTGATTGTTCAGATAATTGGTTAATTAAATCATTGTTCAATTGATTTATTGATAATTTCGATTCATTGCTTAAGTAATCATTCGATCATTGACAGAATGACTCAATGATTAACTGATTCATTAATTCATTTATTGATTACATATTTGATTGATAAAATAATATATTGATCGATTAATAAATAGAATGATATATAGATAGATATGTTGATTTTGTTTTCTTTAAAGAAGATTTATACAGAATTCTGAAAACAAATTAACAAAATATCATAAGTACACAATACAAATAATTGATGTGATGGCAATAAGCAGTACATAGTAATGCAAATGATACATAGCATAATAAGTGTTATAACATGTTTCAATTCAAATGGTACATCTCTCCATTTATCAAGAAATAAAACAAATTGTTCTCTTTATGAATTCATTATTCGTGCAAGATCATAATAATATTTCGATGTTTCTTAAACAATTTCAAAAATAATCCACCATTTTTACATTTTGTAGAGAATATATAGCATTTTTCGTATAAAATAACAAAATTCAAGTGACAGAAATTCCCCCAGATATTCTAAACATAAATTGTATTCATGGTAAATATAATTTTATTATTTAAAGTGTGTTCCTAAAATTGTAATGCAAATTGATGGATTACAGGACAATCCCAGAACAAATGAAGAGCTCGGTTCCAAAAGATACTACATCCATTTTTATAAAAACTTTTTTTTTGGGGGGGGGGCATTACAGTAGCCTCATACACTGACACTACCAAAAAGCTGAATTTCCCCCAAAAAGTGAAAAATGGCATTTAAAAAACAATTCGGTTCCAAAAGGTACTATATCCATTCAAGTTATGCATTGTAACTTGCATACTGTAATCAAGATGTTCGGTTCCAAAGAGTACTACATCCAATTTCGGTTCCAAAAGGTACTACATCCACAAAGATTAAAAAAGCATAACTTCATGAACAATATTTGTGCAGTCTTAGATTTTTGTAAAGAGTGGTTTAATACTTGTATCATACAATAGAATAATCAGCCAAAGTATCATTCCAAACTGACATTGCTAACTATGATAATTACAAAATCGTGTTTTTCTCTGAACTTTGATTTATGGATGTAGTTAGTACCTTTTGGAACAGAGCTCTTCAAATGTGCGATGGATTCAACACTATAAAAAAAAACGTTGATCAGAATATAATAGAAATATACCTACCAATTTCAAACTTTTTTTTTCAATCCATAATCGGTTTCAATAAAATTGAGTTCCACTTTCTTTGTAAAATTGGAACTTGAATTATTTTATCAGTGCATAATTTATGATTGACTTTACATATTTTAGTTTTCTTTTCAACGTACTAATGAAATGTTCATGGTGATTCATATATTAAAATGGGAGCATTTTAATAGTATATTTCCATTGTAAAGGAATGGCGGATAGCCTATAACAGAATACAACTCCATGAAATTACAAAGAATGTGATATTTTTGCACAAATTCATCCTAACTCAAAAAAGACCCATCCTTTTTTCATAAATGATAAATGTTTATTACGCCATTTTGTTTCCAATCAGACTTTTAAAAAACCTTCCCATTTATTTTGATACATTATTTATTCAAAATAATTTGATTACGAATAAACTGATCACTTGGGTTTTCAAGAAAAAGCTACATCACTCCAGGCTACTAAAATTTATGTTATAAATGAGTTTGCACTTTACTTTTTAAATTAGAAGTCCAAAAAAAAATCATTTCCTAATTTCATCATATAAAATTCAAAAAAACATTTCCAGTTGTCTTTATTTTTTGTATTTAACACTCTCACCGCCCATGCGATCCTGAGTCCTATAATAAATGATGGTAAATGTAACATTTCAAATCCCCTTTTCCGATGTATCTTGTCTGGTTTACGATTCCAAATAAAAGAGTATATAGTAGATTAAACTTCATGAATACATCATTCAGGGGGTTTCGATAATACTGATAAAAGAAAAATAAGTTGGGAAATGGCACATGATTTTACAATAATAATCTCATCGACCACATTCTCAAAATTCGTTTTAAAGTTTGTAATTTAGGCACAAAATTTAATTCATACGAGTCATTCGAGTTGATTAAAAAACGCACGCCTAATAAATAAAATGGACTTGTAGAATATTTCAATCTTGTAAAACTTACATCTGGGGGTTTGGCTTATATATTTTAACCCTGAATTTCTTTTCAGTATTTCAAGTATATAATCCACAACAAGCTCTGCTTTTCCATAGGCTCCGCCACTATATCTCTTAAGTTCAACTGAAGGACGATTTTCTTGATAGTGTGTACCGGTATTGTATTTACATGTATATTATAATCATTTTTCAATATGTTGTTACACTCTTTGTAAAATAAGATATTGTGGAAACCAATACATTATCTATCTATCTATCTATCTATCTATTTTAGACAAAGAGTTAATGTCTTTCACATAAAATGTTGCATCATCAGCGTACATAATTATTTTTATATTTGTGTCATTAATCACAATTCCTTGAATGTTTGTACCACTCTTTACAATCCAAACACTCTTTATTTCATTACAAATAATGAGAAGCAATTGGCTTAATGGACAACCTTGGCGAACACCACACGTAGATATATTGATTAGTTCGTTGATTGATTGATGAATTGATTGAGGGATTGATTGGTTAATTGATTAATGAATTACTAGGATTTTTTATTGATAAATTGATTTATTGATTGATCGATTAATTGATTGTTTGATTGATATATAAATTTATTGATAAGTTATTTGGTTTTGCTCATAATGCTACCAAAAAAGCAAGTACTTGCCCCTTTCCATTCACGTAATATACCAATTACCCTGGAGGTGGCATGGCTCTTATATTAGAGTCTTACTCAAACGGTTGAGGGTTCTAATCCCAGCCCAGCACTAACGTCCTTTGGCGATGCAATAATCCACATTTTGCACCCTCCACCAAGGTGTAATTGGGTAATAATTATTACAGGGCCCTCACGAAGAACAGCATTGATGCTGATAAGGTTCCCCTGGGTATGGCGGCAAAGCATGGATTCTACGGCTATGAATACTATCCGATGGAATTTATTGTGTATACAATTTCACAATGTTAACTACATCATTTGAAGCGACACGAATGCTCTCCAAATCTAGGTTAACAGAACAATTATTCCAAATGAACACCACATAACGTAGGCTAAAACCTGGTGCGTGGTCCCACGCAATTACATTCGTGCATTGATCAATCGCTAGCGGCCTGTATAATTTTGACGGGTGCATAAGGTTAAAATGATAGGTGTGCTTTTATCTACTCCAGAGCGCCGTGTTTCCTGCTCTTCGTGATTATTATTTCCTGTCCTCGATTTCTTTTCCCAAAATACCGTGTCAAGAAAAGTCCAGAACGGGATTCAAATACAAGCACCTCGGGGATTTTAACGACGCCGTTTTTTTTCCTTCGTTTTTTTCTTTCTATAAGCTTGACATGCATCGTTTATACCTAAGCTGTGAAGACTAGCCGAAGGGTTATCCATAATTTTGAATATCTGAGATACATAGAGAACAACATAATTATAGATTCTCGAGAATGGAAGTGTAATCGAATGTAAATCCAGAGAATAAAGTATGAAAGGAATGCATCGTATCTCCAGCAGTATTTAAAAAATATATACCTTCTGTATTTTTTGGTCAGGAATAACTATAACTTTTCTTTCTCTTTTTATAAACTTTTTACTCGTCGCCGGATCCAGATTCAGATAGTACAGATTCAGATGTATCAATACGTGGGTGTCTTTATTTCATTTTAAGACAAAAATTTATATTTGTACACACACACACACACACATATATATATATATATATATATATATATATATATATATATATATATATATATCACGTGTCGGGAGTTGCATAAATAAAATACAAGAATTATTGCGAGATTCAAGCTAATATTATCAAATTATTATTATTGAAGTACACATGTTTTGGGTAAGACCTCTTCCCTCCTTATGTGAGCGGTATATATATATATTTATATACATATATAGATATTTATATAATTATATAAAACGCAATAGTATGGTGAAATGGAGAAGAGCCATGTTTTAAATCCAACAGTTTTTATTGGGTCATGAATTATCCACGTACATGAAAAAACTGTTGGATTTAAACCATGCATCTTTTCTCTTCTAATAATTTATTGCGTCATCGTATGCCAGCATATATGAACATATATATATATATATGTGCGTATATATGTGTGTGTGTGTGTGTGTGTATGTGTGAAAGGGTATAAAAACACACACACACAGTCGCACATATGGCGTTGTTATCAAAGGGAGGAATAGCGGCTAATAAATAAAGTTATATCATATATCATATGATCAAATGTACAGAGAATGCAACTTTACAAGAAAAAAAAAGGAATGGAGAGGGAAGGGAGATAGAGAAAAAAGAGATGAGCGATTGAGTGAGTAGGGGAAGAAAGAGATAAGCAGGATAATGCCCCTATATTTAACTATTTACAACATTTTCTAATTCCGAAATACGAAATTTGAGTCTCGGTGCCGTTTGCATTTACGCGTATCCTGGATATAGGTCAAAAGCACGCCGTGAAATTGCATCGCTAGAAATTATCACAATCTGGCTCGAGTTTCAGGCTCTCAATGTTATTGCATTCAGTGATATCTCTGAAGAATAGACTTATGGACAGGTTTACATATGCATTCGCTTTCTATGAATGTCTATTTTCGGAGGCCACCTGAAGGCTTTATGGTCTGGTCGCACCCATGGCGTACGGAGAGAGATAGTTGTGACTCGCGCACGCCTACCCTCTCAAGGTTCCATTCAGAGAGCGCTGAAATAGTTCCACCCCCATCGAGATTGTATATGGGAGGGAACTATTTGGAATTCCATGCAATACACCTTGAGTGCACACGCGTGCGCGTGTCATAACTATCTCTGTCAAGACGCTATGGTCGCACCTATCGGATCACAATAAATATAGCTATGATCTGCCAATGAACTGTAGTCCTTGTCCTGAAACATTAAAGGTATAGACCAGTTCTGGTCATGCGATTGCATTGTGAAAGAAACGTTGTGGAATCGATCAGAAAATGTTGATCATCTAGCATATAATAATTGGTGTGTACTGCAAGGTTCTGGAATCATCAAAATGATAAGAAATTTGGCCCAGTCTTGGTGAAGTAACAAGCACGGTACACAGAAAGATGTACATGTGACTAGCCTATATCTATCCAGTCTGGATAGATATGATAATTTACCAAATATAGCAATTAATAGGCGGTTTCCCGGCAAAATTTGTATCATCACGTATTAGTAAAAACATATTCGTTCACATGATTGGTAATAAGAGCTTACATTTCATTTTTTGAGAGGGGGGCGTTTCCAAAACTGGTCTATACCTTTAAACAATTTCAACCTTAGACCATAATTTTATCAAGTTTTGAAATGTGAAAACATAAAAATCAAACAGTGACATATATAGGCAATCCTAATTTGATTTCTAAGTGCAGTGCAAAAGGGAACTGAAGTTTCTCCTGCTAAATTTGTCAAACTTATGTTTGTTATTTTTGTTATTTCTGTTGGTGTTTGGGGGGCTAATGCCGTTTTATCAAAGAATCGCTAAAACTTTTTACAAGAACACAAGGAAAAAAAGATATCAGCTTTGAATTCTCTGATATATGTGAAATTGAACCTCTTTTGACAATTATCTGACAGTGTGTTTAATAATTGCGTTTGTTGGCTTACTTGCGTGATTTGTCAGAGATTTTTTGCACTGGTGCCCCCCATCGCAGTCGACTTCTGGATCCGCCCTCCAGCATAGGTATCTTAAAGTTTATAGATATCGTTGTCGGGTGTATTGCATGACCCTGTATCCGCCATATCACAGCATGACTGTGTGATACGCCTTTGAATGTCGTAATGCAATAACCCGTGAAATGTAACGTAATAATTTATCTTCAGGCACCCCAGAAATAAAGTGTATATGATATTTTTGTCTTCTTTATTTTATATGTTTGCAAATGGTCGACTACACATATATAAAATAAAGAACTACACCACCGGCATCGATTATATTTCTATAGTGTGTTTTACTTGCTTGAGACTTGGCTTGTAGCTGATATCCGATTTCATATCTCAGCCAATACAAAACTGAGAAAAATATTTGAGGAAAAGTTGAAAGTTATCAATTTTTAAATATATCTGGTGAAATGCAAAGGAACTTCAGTGGCTTCGTGTCAGCTAAATGTACATGTTCTCAAAATATGATCATTGTTATAAACTACTGAAATCCTTGCATTTGATTGGCTGAAAGCAAGTTTGTTTTATAATGTCAGCATTTGTTATTGATAAGAGGTTTTGTGAAACAGGGGCCTGCTCCGGAGACATCTGCTCTAGTCATCATTGCATCAAATATATGAATAAGACGATTGCAAAGAATTTCGAAAAAAATCGACCTAATAATGCAATTTCAGTCATTTGGTCTATATGACTTATTAAAATGTGCAAAAACTACAATTATGTAGTACGTAATTCCAGCATGATTTACATGGGATGTACAACAGGGTAATAAACTTATCATAAAGTTATCATGAAGTTCATTTCTGGAAAAACTGTGCCAACTGGTGGAATATGATTATTTAGGACACAAAGTATGAAACTTGGAAGAGTTTGGGAGCTTAAAATATTTATCTCTGTATTCGTACAGTAAAATCATAGAAATCTAACGAATTCATTTAGCAGTTTATGAGGTTCAAAATAAGAAATACAAAGAAGATTACAAAAGTAAGTATCTTCCAATTCACTTAGTAAAATCAAAGAAAGAATTATATTTTGAGTGGTGTACCGACAAAAAGTAATTTTTCGCTATTCACTTGGTAAATCAAGAAAATCTAACAAACTAATTTGAGCCTACTACCGACACAGGACATGAGCTGCAAATATGAAATATGCAGGAGATTAGAAACTTACAAAAACAAGTATCTTGCTATTTACAGAATAATAGCGGTTTACCGAGACAGCGCACGACGTGCAAGGCGAGAATATAGAGTCAATAGGGACTTTTAGATTTGCACGACGAGAACGTGGACTGCGACATGTGACAATGTGACGTCCTTTTTAAGGCACTGGCAGTGCAGTCCACGTTCTCGTCGTGCAAATCTAAAAATCCCTAATATCCAACCAAGAACCTGCCAGGAGAAAATGCGATAGAGTATGAATGGCTGATTGGTGTATTTAGAGTACATCAGTGTTGTCTGCATTCTAGACATGACAGCCATGTCATGAATGTGTGGGGTTTAACAAACGCATCCCGTGATACCACAAGCGTAAACTGCATGAATTAGTCATCACACAGGGGATGCGAGTGTTTTCCCAGCACTTTCAGCAAATGCGACTGTTGCTTTATTGCTGTTAATCCATCATCTCCCTGGTTAAACGTCGCAGAGAGAATAGTACAAACAACCTGAGGGGAAGCCAATGTTGTTTGGAAGTACATACTGCATAGGATTTACCCGTGTTTAATAACACAACGCGTTAAAGACAAGGTTGGGTACTTGTTATGCAATAGCAAACTGTCTAGAAGTCTGTCAGAATGCTTGGTTTTAATGCAAACACGACCAATTCTGTGTGTTATGGTGTCTCTGAACCGTCAAAACCATTAGAAACTTGACATGTCGTGCTGAAAACCACATGCACTAGCACCGATATGACTACAAGTCATGGGAGTTCACAAACGTTTAAAGTGACTCGGTAACATTGCCTTAGATTCTAAAACAAGATCCTGGATTTAGCGCATGCTGCAATCATAATTATAAACCTTTAGGTCAGTCAGGAATCCCATGACTTTTACAAGCTGATCGCCTGTCTGATTATCAAGATATTTATGATTGGAAATCGGAATTTCATTTTTTGTTTTCCTAATGATTTTTATTACACTACAGTCTTTTGGAGAAAATGAGTATGGTAAAACCGGTCACTCAGAGATTTTTACTTTTTTGAGGCACTTCATGATCATTTTGGAGCGCTATATTTTTAGGGCTTAAATATAACACCATATCACAGACAGTGATAAAACGTAGGGCCATGCCTTAGAAGTATGTACAGAGTTGTAAACTAATGGTCACATGTTAAGTATGATAGTCCTTAAAAAGCAGTCCCGATTTATTCTAAATTGCTTGAAAAATTATTGGGATATAAAGAAAGCGGGGGTTAACAATTCAATTGCTCACCTTCTCCAAGAATCAAGCTCTTTAAAAATTCCACGTGCGCACGCATGTAACCTGACTCAGTGTGGATCGTGAAGAAGTATAGTCTTATCGATTTTGCTGGGACTTTTTGCGATTGTCTTTCAAAGTTGCGCATATAATTACCAATAGGTCTAGAATTCGGAATTCGATTTTCATAACGCCAGGAGTTATCACCTGCCCGTGACATCAAGATAGGATGCATGATAGACTTCGGTTTGAATTACATATGACTACATGTCACCTTTTCCATACGGTGAATGCTAATAGAACAATGTACCTCTTTAAAAAATATCGTACAATTCAGCCTTTGGGCTGAAATGTGATTTTTGATTAAATAAGCCATTAATATTATTATCATTATTATTAAGCATTCTGGATCCATACCCACTTTCAGATATCGATAAAATAGCGTTTTGTCGTTGTCATTGCACCCGCTGTTGGCAGTTATCGGACAATAGCCGCAAAGCGCTCTTTTGGACATAGTCGAAAACCGATGCTGCATGGCTATTACCAGAATCAGATGAATTCATACCTCACGAGGGCAAAAATGAATAGGTAAAATCAGTTGTAATAAATCTTGAAAGCAGTAGTGTTTTTTATGAAATTTATCTGATATATTGCAACATTTTCTTTCACTCCTCGACAGTTCAATAATCCGAAAAAATTACTCATCACAGGTAACAGAATGCTATTCTGTTTTAATGATTAAAACTAAAAAGCGTTTGAATATAGGAAACTGGCTGACACAGTCCTTTAAAAGGTCCTAATCTGCAGCTTCACATATGAGGTATCGATATATTTGCTCAATGGTTTTAGAACATTTATCTTTGCCAATTAGACTATATTAGGTCAATCATTGTAACATAATCAATTGCATGAGTAGGTTACAATGTAACTTCTCTTTCATAATGATATACAACCCTATAAACGGGAAAGTACTAGAAAATTGATAACCCAAAATGGTTGCAATCTTGAACAGTGCTAATGACTATCCGTGGAATCGTCGCAATATAGAATTTAAATTATTGTCTGGCGTACAGTTTGCCAATGCACAGCTGTAGCAATATAGTTATGATACTGTGTTCAACTGTTAATTCCCTGAAATAACCTTGATCATTTTAAAAACAATTTGCCTGTTACGTCACACAAAAAGTAAATATGAAAGCCTATTGTTTACCATGTATATTAGTTTCCTTGTTAATTATATACTTAATAACCTCTAATTGTTCTTTGTATTAGTGCGTGATCGTCTTTTTTTTTCACTTGCCCGTCTCTCAAAAGGCTGAAGAGTGAGACATTATTAATATGTTATGTGCTTCAGCTAAGAGCGACCGCCGTCGTTTTGATGATAACCGCTCATTAAAATACTATTTATTATATTCTTCTTTGATGGACCCCTATGAAGAAAAAAAACGATTATGATGATCAGGTTGATCTATCCCACAAATGGTAAATAAAAAAATGAAGAAAAAATAGCATGACTCTTGCCTGTACCACCCTTCCTCATGTTGAAAAATAGAAAACATAGTAGGGCACGTAATTATATACGAACGCAATTAAAATGCGTTCGCGTCACTGATTATTTCTTCATTATTATTGACCTATTTTTCATTTTTGATGGGTTTTTAATCTTCCTCTTTGTTTTTGTCCCTCTTTTTCTTAGTTTTTTTTTTTTCGTGTCATTCTTCATCATCTTCTTTTCTTCTTTTGTTTTCTTCTTATCCTATTTATTCTGACCTATTTTGCGTTGTTGACGGGTGTTTATTCTTCCTCTGCAATTGTTCTTCTTCTCCTTCTCCTTCTTCTTCTCCTTTCTCTTCTTCTACTTGTTTGTTGTGGGCATTGAGACATGGGCGTTGATGGACTTATTTTTTTTCTTTCTTCTTTTCAATACTTTTGCATGAAGTGTATTAATGTTATTTCGACTGATTGATTAATACCCGTGTAGGTATACAATGTTATGCCAGTATTTCGTTTTACTCTCCTTTAATGAACATAGTAGAGTAACATAGGCCTAGCTTTGATTGGGGTAAATATTTATCTGACAATTTCTTTAAAAAAAAAAATCATTTGTGATGAAGTCATCTATTTGTTGTTTTGTTCCGCAGTTATAATATGCATAGGCCTATTGGTTTAAACAACTTTCGAAACATTATGCAAACAGGATCCACTTATTGTACCCATCATTTCCCCTTTAAAATCTTCCCTGGTATTCTTTTTATCCATCCTTATTTTTTCGTAATATATTTCATTGATTAGACTATAGTCTATTTTCTACTTCTTGACGTCAGAGGTCATGCACTTTAAAACGAAAATAGTGAGTTTTAAAACAAAAATGTAATTATCGAGCAATAACCAAAAAAGCCATCTTAAAATTGATATGAATCAATGAGGGAACGAATTTCATTAAATGGTATTAAGGAAGAAGGGCGATTCAAAGAGCTTTTTGACTATTTGTAAATCAAATTTGACCGGGAGCCTAAAAGAAAGTTAAAAAAAAAATTGATAGTAAAAGCAAGGTTTTCAGTTTCCATACGAAACGGCTTCAAATGTAAAATTAATCAGTCAGATTACTTAATAAGAAAGTAAAAATTTATATGCCAATATCGGAAAGAGTCCGAAATTTCACCAAATGTGGAGCTTAATCTTTTTGATTCTGCAAAATGTAAATTTCATCTTACTTAATCCGCTACAATGTTTGTTATTAATCAAAATTCTTTTTCCTGTACGTTGCTCTGAACCTTTGATGTACATTTACGGTGACGTCTCTTTGTAGCTTCCCTCAAGGCTAGAATTTAAAATTAACATCTTAATTGGTCACGTGACTTTTAGGGATTTGAGAAGGATTTGGGAGGACTTTCTCCTGCAAAATGGAATAATACCAATATTTTAAAGAGGAGGTGTAGTATTGTTCATATAATTTTTTTCGAAATGTGAGCGCTCGCATCTTTACTTTTCATGTGGCAGTGGAAAAAGTAGTCGATTGAATTTGAGAATGATTCCTTTTGAAATATTCTGATTGTTCAGATAAAACTAGACATAATCCATTAATTGGATGAAGATAGTTTGGGCACATGCCTGTTTGTACCATTTAAACAGTTTACTTCCAGAGTATTCTACATCAATTAATGAAACTCAGTTCTAAGAAAAGGAAAGATTTCTGATTTAAGTTACACTATTTTGTAATGGAATATGGAAACCCTTTAACAAAATAATTTAAGTCTTCTTTCTTTTTTTAAATATTCAGTTGCTTTGCAATCGGTTGATGTAGCATGTTTTTGGAAATGAAATTATGATCCACGCCCTTTAAAGATACTATGTCCCTTTGCAGCCGACATCAAATCCTGTAGTGCTTTGCAGGAATTATGAATATGTCATGTATGTCTTATCTGTGAAATTAAATCTTTTTTCTTTGGTAATAACATACATAAAATGGGCTGTAACAGGTACATGAGCATTTTTCTACATCAATAACCCACTACTTGTAATGGCCAAAATTAAACGGATTGAATCTTTGTGCAGCACAAAACGTACGACCATTCGGTTAAAGGGTCTTAAAATCAGACTATTACTTAGGTGATTGCAATCACTTAAGTCGATTCGACAACTAATGGTCGTTATTTTCCTACTAAAAGCCATTTTTAAGCCCTTTCGTTTTTGAGGGAAGTTCTAAATCAGTAATGTCTTTCAAATGCCGTTGGAATTTAACCTTTTCAGTTTTGGCCTGCAAATGGGACATAGTACCTTTAAGTCGACACAACTCAACAAACCACCTTCTATTATGTGAAAATCAAAGTCATCATCGCGCGATCATTCATTCAGGCCAAGCTGCTCTGCAAATGGTCAGTTCCTGAGGTTATCCACATGATAGATTCGAAAAGTTTTTGGAGCCAACCTAAAATGGAGGTAACAGGTTAGGAAATAAAACTCATTTTAAGATGTAAGTATTCAGTTTTAAAGATAATCCGCAAGTGTTGCATGTTACTATTTCAATTTCTACTACATCAAGATGTTAATGTTCTCCATAATCAAATGTAGAAGACGTAATTTTGAAGACAGTTTACTTTCATGAGGCAAGTCGGCTACAGTGTTAAATGGAGATGGTAGTCAGTTTCCGTGTGCAGTAGGTAATAATTCACTGACACCAAACTTTGTGGAAATACCATTAATGGGTGTACAAGTCTCGCACACAGCAAACCCGTGGTCCCTTCTAAAAATACCCCTAGTCTCTCGGAGAGTATTCTTTGAGGGAAATGTAAGATAATAACTTATCTATATTGGGCACTTGGGGAAGATGAAGAGCACTTCATAAGGCATGTTGGTCATAAAAATCTCTTTATGACTGCTATTAGGATTCAACGAATTTGTAGTGGAACCAATGCTCAAAAGGGTGAAATTCACTTTTTAAAGGTTATTCCGTCACTAATTTAGTGTGGATTTAACTGTAACGAAGGGATCCCCATTTTATGAGCCCTGAAAAAGTGGAATTCCAATCCTCTGCATTCGAGATAAAGTGGAGTTCTGTTCATGCAAATTGCAATGTGAAAGAAACGGTGTGAAAGTGATTGGAAAAGTTGATCAAGATAAAGTTGAGTTCTGGTCATGCAAATTGCAATCTGAAAAAAAAATGTGTGGAAGTGGAAGATATTAGAGTGCAATTGTATACTGTGACATTAATAAAAGTGAATAGGGCAAGATAGAGAGCGATCAGTGGAGATGGAGAAAGCCAGAGTCAGACAGATGACATACATTGTTGGAGATCATTTTTGTTTTTCCTGTATGTGGCGAGAAAGACAGGGAGTTGCAGCAGTAAATACAAAGAGAGGGAGATCTAAAGAGATGAAAATATAGAAATGTAAAAAGAAATGAGAAATTGCGAATGGGAGAAGCGAGAGAATAGAAAGCTAAAGAAATCAAAAGATGAAGAGAGGATAAATGAGAAGTAAAGAAAAATATAACAAAATTTCAAAAGAAATGAAAAACGGGGGAGAGAGCAAAGGGATTACAGGCAAGAGAGAACACACGGGAGAGGAAAATATGGTGGAATAAAAAAAAAAGATAGGTGGATAGAATTAAAGAGAGGGATAGAGAGAACGGAAGACTAAAATAGATACGAAGAGGGAGTGTGAGAGTGAAAAAGAGAGACTGGAGATAGGGTGAAGGGGCATGAGGGAAGGGATAAGAGACAGGGTTGAGAAAAAGGAGGCCCATCGAAGATTTGGGGGGAAAAGTTCGATATTTATGTAATATTCTCTGAAATTCTTTCGCGATTATCACTTTACAGATTTACGCTTTCCTCCATTCACCCCAAAAACTAACACCAACCGCTCGCGGCGTTTTCATTTCCCTTAAACCGTGCAACGATCAATGCACTAATATAATTTGACTCCACTCAGCGTCTAACTTTTCCAAACTGATTATTAGATTAAAACGCAATATACTGAATAAAACTGTAATCTTTCGCCGAATGTGCCCGTTGGCAAAACTGGCAAACTAAACATCGAATGCCAATAGGAAGCCTTCGTCTTATTTATCTAAAACTTTCAGTCATTTGGGTACAATTTTTCAGAAGTAGTTGGTCAGACGTCCGTATGTATGTGCGATATTGTTTTAAAACCTAAGTGGTATTTCACTTAAAAGAAATGTCTGGGGAGGTTACCCCATTACAACCGGTCTGTTGATTAGTTCCACCATCTCTCATTTCCATTTCTTCCAATTTCGAATCACTTTCTCTGTCTTTGTAATAATCATCTTCATCGTTTCCATTTTGTTTTTATTTCTATTTGGGAAATCAGTTTCCTTCTCCCGGCTATTGTGTTATTTTCTGCATCCCATCTTTGCTTCTTTTCTTTTTCTCTCTTTCTCTCTTCTTTTGAGCTCCAGTCCATTTCTTTCCTTTACAATTCTCTGATTTTGTTTGTTTATTTTTTCTCCCATTGTCTATCTCTCTCTTTCTCTCTCTCTCTCTCTCGCTCTTCCATTATCTAAACAAATTTCATTTCATCACCCATTCTCTTTGATTTATCAACCTCTCTTTCCACCCCCATTTCTGCCTCTCTGTCTGGTTTGTCCCTCGCTATCACTTTCACCCCCCCCCCTCCTCTGCTCATTGGATCATGCTCTCCTCTGTAATTGTTGTACAGTTCCATCTTTAAGCCTTCCAATACGAACGATTTAAAGACACATAGTAGTGGGCTCTCATGGGAAATTCAACACCATTCGGGTGTTTACCCAATAACATGTGTTGTCGATCACCAGGATAAGCCTTAAAGAGAAGGTTGAGTTCTGAGAAGAGGTGAAAAATAATTTGTGAGCGTTATCATTGTTATTATGCAATGTTCCCTGAAAAGCATGGCTCTTTAAATGACTTAATATTCTAAATATGGCATCTAACATCATAAAAATCGGGACGGATTTTTATGCCACATGTTCGTGTAGTCTCATATAAATCTTTTTGTGTACAGAGCTTGTAACTTTACCAAGACTGGGCCAAATTTCTTATCATTTTGATGATTCCAGAACCTTGCAGTACACACCAATACTTATATGCTAGATGATCAACCTTTTCTGATCAATTCCACAACGTTTCTTTCACAATGCAATCGCATGACCAGAACTCAACTTTATTTTTAAGTTCTAGGAAGAACAGGCTCTATGTAATGCTCTCCATTTTCCACCAATCGATCCATATGGAAAAGTCATTATCTTACATTTCCCTCACCCGAAGACTCTCCGAGAGACTAGGGGGACATTATTGATGGAACCACGGGTTTGTTGTGTGCAAGACGCCCATGTACACCCATTGATGGTGTTTCCACCAAGTCTGGTTTTAACGAATTATGACCTACTGGATATATAAACTCACCACAATCTCCCTTTATTTTTATTTTTGTTCATTTTTGTCTTTAATCTCTTTCTAATTTTCCCTCTATGTTTCATGTTATACGTCCTTTTTTCTTGTTCAACCTTGCTTATGTAAAAATCCTTTTGCTTGAAATCGAATCAATCCTTTTTTATTGGCATTAACTCCTTTCTCTCCCTTTTCTTTCTCATTCTCATTTTCCTTCTCTTTTCCATTTCCATTCTCTCTCCCTCTTTCTCTCTTACAAACACACCCATGCACACGCTAACAAAACAAAAAACATCTATGCACGCACACACACATTTTTGTTAATGTCCTAGGTACCCACAAACACACCAATGCCCACACATACACACACATAAACACACGCAAAAACACACACACACTGCCTTTCTTTTGGTAACTCCCTTTCTTCCCTCCCTGGCCTACCCTCATCCTTCCACCATAATCTTTATATCCATTTCACATTTTCTGCATTCGAACGATGCAGACCTTACGCTTCATAATCTTGTGAGAATAATCACTGCCTTCTTACTTTTTTTCAATTTATCTTCCAGGGTTCTTTGCCCTGTCTTCTGTTTCTTTCAATCAAATTTTCCTGCTCTCTCTCTCTCTCTCTCTCTCTCTCTCTCTCTCTCTCTTTACCTGTATCTCACACTTCCTACCTCTCTTCCTCTCTTCATCCCTCCACCATAATCTATGTATCCATTTCACCTTCTCCGCATTCGAACGCTCCAGATCTTGTTAGAACACTCAATGTCTTCTTACTTCTTTAAATTTTATCTTCCCGGGTATTTTGCCCTGTCTACTTTTGTTTCTGTCCATCAAATTTGTCGGCTCTCCCTTTCTCTCTCTCTCTCTTTCTTTCTCTTCCCGTTCTACCTCTCTTCTTTTATTCATCCCTCACACCATAATATCTGTATCAATTACACCTTTTCCGCCTTCGACAAAACAGCTCTCTCAATCTCAGGAGAGTAAACAATGTAGAATCGTCCGTGCTTAACCCCGCGGCATGCGTGTCACGTGCATTTACAGATTCCATTATGTAATTAATCGTGTAAGCGGCGGTCAGGTGGCCGGCGGTGGATCACAGATTATATGTTGCCATGCTAACGCAACCCTTGCACCCATCCCTCCTCAAATCTCTACAGAAGAGTGATTGCGAAGAAGAGCGCAAGTTAATCTTGTAATAGCGGTTATCACTGTCTGAAGAGGATGAACCAGATGGCCAATGATTGCACTTAAATTGAATACGTTTAAGCATCATGTACCGCGGTGTGTGTTTTAATTAGACCTATCAGCGACATACGGACTGTTGAAGTTCAGGACTCACCGTCGTTTAAAGATAGACGTTGCATTTGAGATACTTAAAACTAACGACTCGACCTCAACCTAAATTATTTTCGTGTATGCTGAAGAGGGGATATCACTCTGTCATGCTCATATAGGAGATCAGTTACTTTTGCCTTATTGGAGTTTAACCAACTCCAAAGTAGTTTTTTTGTTAATTCCTGTTTAGAGTGGATCCCCTCTTCCTTTTTTAGCGTGAAATTATATTTCAAAAATACTGATCCCGGCTATGACTCTCCCAAACGGGGAATTCCATTAATTTACATCTATACAGAGTGTAACCATTTCATAATATCTTATTGCTGTTATTTCATTTAATGACACAGACTCAAAGCAATAACAATACGTAATACGTTTTCACAGACTTCATTCATTTTCATTCAGTTCCTCTCATGTGAGCCAACACCCTAACAGCAAAATCTGACTTCCATTGGTTCCACCTTCGGCATTACTCTAAAGATTTGCAATGAGGATTATGGTCTCCAGAATGTATTTTGCTTTCACATTTCAACATAATAAGAGGGGGTAAAATCCGTGGAAGTAAAAGCTTTGTATTTGTAGGCAAAGTCACAATAACGCAAAAGCAACCACTCAAAGGCCGAGGTTCAAATTATAATTGTAATGCCTCAGTCACAACTCCTAATTAACTCCAAACTGACTCAAAGCCGACCAATTCTTGGCTATTCGGGGTAATATAAAATCTTTGTTTGTTTTTGTTTTTTCAATGAATAATATACTTATTTCAATAGCGCCTTTTCTAAAAATATAACAATTTCAGTGACATGGTAAATTATTTATATGAACGAAATATAGAAAAACACAGAAACATGAACATTAACACTGCTACAATACATTTAAAAATGAATTAATGTAATAATAGTTGTAACAACATAATAACGGAGGTATGACAGATAAAAGATGAATAGTGATAATTGTGTTAATTTGTTATAACATTATTTGTTGAGGGGTCCACACTCTATAAGCCGTGGTTTTACGTGGATCCTTCCATTTTCACTTGACATATAAATATACAGCAACATTTTTTCATTTTTCTTCTTGATTTAGAGTGTATGATATGATTATCTTATAATACCTTGTAATATAAGCTAATTAAGAATAATATGAATACTTTTTTGTTGTCATGCAAAGAAAAATAAGATGTACACTTGTATGATATCTTTTTTATACATTGTAAAATGTTGTTTGTAATTTATTCATTGTACATAATTTGTATTTTTCTTGTTGAAAATGGAAATAAAACTTGAACCTGAACTTGAACTAAGCGGAAAGTAGCTTAAAAGATGTGTTTGAGATATTTCTTGAATGCCAAATGATACTGCATTCTTGCCGAAAGTGGGTCTATTGTGTCTGTTACATTCTGCAGGAGTGGATGGCTGGGAAATTAGCTATGCGCTGCCCCACCTCAGGGTCTAAGAACACGTCTCAATGTTGACACTCCAAGAAACCCTTCACACTCGACTGTCAGTGTCGGGTAGCAGTTCAAGTGGTTTACCGTTGTTAAACGGATGACAGTGACTGCAGATATAAGCTAAGACGGTCTTTAAAGGCTTAGCCCATTTTCTTGGTTATTGATAAGGATAAGATCGATTCAATTCACGATTAGTGTAAGGACGTAACTGCACTAATATGTACTGATGGTACATACATTTGCCTCTTCTTAATTGAAAGAATAAGGAAACGTGTTTTTGTTTTCAATTTTTTCTTCTTTTCTTTTCGTACCCTGGAAATGTGTGACATCATCGAAAGGTACGTCACGGAGTTGCCAATTTGCGTTTGATCTATGACAATATTTCGACACTTCATGAAGTTGTGTTATAATATCTTACACCTGATTTTGCCCACACTTCCAATGATCCGCTTCTGTCATTTGTATATGCTTATATCAAAACCAACTTTATGTCAGTGTGAATTTTGCCTCCAACCAATAAACTCTTCACTACCCATTATCAATGTCGAGCATCCGTCCAAGTGATTTACGGCTGTTGCACCATGACAGTAACCACAAACCATAATCTCCCTGCACAAACTACACATGAACTGTATACAATTTTGAGGCAGGCAAGGGGGAGTCCGTTTGCTAGCTTGGTGATGAAGGACTATGATCAGGTGCCTTCTTTTGTAGAAGCCTTGTACCTGTTAACAAGTATCATTTCGTCTTTTGTTTGAACAAATGTACTCTTACTTATAGTTTCACTTAGTCTTGCGGATGATTAATGATTTAGTCTAATTAAATTGGCAAATGAGTAGAAAAATGTTATATTGTCTAAAAACATGTTTGCAATAAGTATATTAATGTATATATATATATATATATATGTATATATTGTAAAGGGAAAGTGCACATTTGTCACCATATTTTGTTTGTTTTGTTTTGTTATTGCTGTTGTTGTTGTACATAGCAACTTTGGAGAGGTCCTTAAAAGATGTGTTACGGGGTCCCCACTTTGTGTTTGAATTTGATCTCTTACAACTTAAACAAATATTATATCGGATTTTCCTCGAACTTTCACTGATGTGTTTGTGTCCTTTTTCAGCTGATCGTAATTATAACAAACTGTTTTTAATATCAGTGATGGGTTCCCCTTTAAGCAATATACCCTTCCCATCCGATTGTCAATGTCGGCTATGTGTCCAACTGATTTACGGTCGTTACGCCGTAAAACTTACTACCGATCCGAATTATGCATTAGCTGTCAAGGACGACACTCTTTAAAAGTTGGAATCCATTTTCTTGGTTGTTCGCGAAGGATTAGATCATTACAACTTTCAAAAATACTAAAGCGGATTTTCCTCAAACTTTCACTGATGTGTTTGTGTCATTTTTCAGCTGATCATCGTTATAACAAACTGTTTGTAATATCAGTGATGGGTTCCCCTTTAAGCAATATACCCTTCCCCTCCGATTGTCAATGTCGGCTATCTGTCCAACTGATTTACGGTCGTTACACCGTAAAACTGACTACTAATCAGAATTATGCATTAACTGCCAAGGAAGACACTCCTTAAAGTGAAATGCATTTTCTTGGTTGTTCATAACGGATGAGATCACTCTCAGAAAGGGATTGTGCAAGAACATCTTTGCAAATATCTTTTATATAGTACACAGTGTACATAAATTTATTTCTTTCTTATGACAAAGATGAAGTTCGTTAATGTTGTTGTTGTTATTTGGTGGTTGTTGTGTCTTTCTAAAGAGCAAACGGGGGAGGTCCTGTAAAGGTATGTCATAGAGTTGCCAATTTGCGTTTGATGGATTACAAATAACAATAATAATAATAGTACATTGTGCTTTCATAGCTTGTCATAGAAAAGTGTCTCCATGCTTTATGAAAGATAATAATGAAGAAAGTTCATCAATCTACATGCGAAAGAATGTTGAAACTTGTAAAGTGAGGGAAAATAGCAGTACATGTGCTTCTGGTACACAATAAATATATACATTTGCATCTTCAAATATCCGTGGATTTCTTATTTCATACTGCACCCACTCTTAAAAACACACACATACACAATTACACGAATACATATATCTAATGTTTTGCTTATATATCATACCAACTTTAAGATCAGGATTGACATTTAACCTGCAAACCTATCACATACAGTCGTGAATGTCGGCTACACGTCCAACTTATTTAGGTTTTACACCGTAAAACTAACTGCAAATCCAAACTACGCATTAACTTTCAAAATACACTCCAAAGCCATTTTAAATACATTAAAGTCTGGTAAATGTGAACGATAATTTGTCAGCTCTTTTCATGTCGCCGTGGAACAGTATAATATAGTAGTATTGCCTCTTGAAAAGTATTGCTTTTCATATGTCTCGATATTCGAAAATGTATATAACGAGAAATAGATAACCATTTTGGATCAATCATTCATGGCGCAAGTGTATATGGGCAAAGGGATACTAATCGAGCTCAGCTAATATCTCCTTGGTGTGTGTGGTGCCATGTGTGCATTGTCTGTGATTTTCATCAAGAGTCAATTTCTCGCCATTTCCATGATCATAGTATACACATATGTTTGTGTTTTCTCCTGCCTAATCAGCCATCATGAATATTTTTGAACAATTTTAGACTGGTTCTATCACAATTTAGAAGTCGCATGGCCAGAATCCGACGTCATCTTTAAGTTACGTTGAAATAGACACTGTTTAAAGACTTGTTAAAATATGACGCGCCGACCAAACCAGGCCTTCTTATTTCTTCTTCTTCTTTTAATGACGTAAATACAATACGCTTTACATGTCTGCATTTTATAACACAGAGCTAATTTGATACATTTTGTTGCGCACAGTTGCCATTCATGTGCAAGGAAAGAAAATCCGGGAAGGTTTTTATTTTTCGGTGGTTTACCGCGATATATGTGAACGAGTCTGGAGAAGGGAAGGGGGAAGCTCTCAGGGCCCAGTTATTTCATTAACTTTCTGTAACCTAAATAATGATGTATGATCTTTCGTCTAAATGATGTATATCAATGATAACAGGCTAGATATTTGCAATTGGAGTATGAGTAATTGCCGGAGACAGACGAGATGGGTGTCGGATTAAGACGGGAGAATTGAGGGAGACGTGTTGGAAACATTCACAGATGAGAGATGTGTGCTGCGGAGTGTCTGGGGATAATCAAAAGAGGTATCTTTTTTAATATAAATGAATGGCAAGGAGACAAGGAGCTGTTGGGATTAAAGAGTAGATGCCCCCTTTTGAAGGAAAAATGAAAGCAGGGGGAGTACTGTAGATTATGACAACCAAATGAAACTTGTTTAACCAGTACAGTGCCAACTTTTTTTAATAAGTCACAGTTGAACATATTTTGCACTCATACTGCCCCTTCTCGCATTGTTCATTGAGACACCGATCGTATTAATGATATCATGCAACTTCATGTTTCAGAACCTCATTTGAATTTTTAGAAGAAGAAGAAACTTCACAGTCTCTGTTCTAGATGCAATATCAAAATCTTAAACCGGCTATTGAAGTGAACGGATCGAAAAAGGAAAGCTTTTGGAGGTCATATAAAAGAAATTGAATGTCCTCTTTCATAATCTTTCATACTGTAATACGTAATCACATCACAAATTTCCATCGAGGAGCTTGGACAAAATGGAAGAGCATGGCCTTTTTGTTTACAAACTTTCTATTCTATTCATCATCCATGATAATACAAAATATGTTGTTCACTGTAATCTAACAGAAAGTATTAGATATAGTGTGTTCAAAATTTCTTGAAGAGATTTTTCTCATTTTTACAGGAGCGATGAGCATATATCACAAGAAAACAAAACATAATACCAGTGTGATACAATACAAGGATAATACTCTGTTTCAGCAGTTGAACATTACAAGTAAGTCTTAACTTTCATATATCGTCTTACCTTATAATCAGTTCACATTTGCACAGGACGAAACATGTATTAATCATAGATCTCTCATGGCTGCTAAACTTCCTGGGTTTCTACAATCTGTAGTATTATTTCTATATGGCAAAAGCTTTGAAAACAGAGTAGAATTTCGTCAACAAACAAGCTCGTACGTGCCTTTTATCGCAGAAAGGTCCATCAACCTCTTCGAAGAGCACACGATCACCAGGTGCCTCTAAACAACACCCTGTCCAAACTTGAAACACAATTAGTTCTTAGTAGTAGGTGCCTGTGAGTGCATGTCTAAACAGAACGAAGTGCTCTCGACGGTCTGCCAAGCACCAGACGAGTAAGATTGATTTAGGGACGGTGCGCGCCACAGGAACGGGCGATGTTTCGACTCGATGTCATCCGCCCAGCGAGCCACGATCGCGTTACAATGCTCATAGCCGCGTCTTATACGCCCTTGCCCGAACACACTCACATCAGTGCAAGGCGACGCTCTCACGCCTCCGCACCAACACTGCACGATTCGCCCGCATTCAGAGCGACGATACCTTCAAAAGTTGCATACGTTCAGGTTCGCATACCGCGCGCGAATTAATGGCCTGTGACATGTGTGTAGGCGCTTGCAAAATGATCGCCCGGTCTTTGAACAGATTTCAATCCCGGATAATTAATTGCTGGCCGTGCTCGTCTTGTACCAGTTTGTCCTGGTCATGAAGAATTCTGAAGTGCGATGGCTTTTTCCCAGGAACGTAATATAAGTTTCAAATGTTTGTCACCCTGGGAAGAAACTATGTGATTGTGTCGCTCGCAGGTTGACGATAAAATGTCAATACGGAGACGTTCACACTCAGAAGTGGGTGGAGTCATTACGAAATGGATAGCATGAAGACGAGGATTATAATGCAAAAGGATATGAAGCTAGAGAAGGTCGGATACCCACAAGAGAGTGATTACTCTAACTAATATGACCTAGATTTCCACTATTTTGTATTTAAAAAAAAAATCGCCTTTGTTGTGAACTAGGTTCTCGTTATTTGCTAGGTGTGGTGAAAGTAGGCGGGATATGCATTTCTGAGTAAAGAAATTAATAAATAATCTCCGATTTTCAGTGCGTATGACTGAGATAGAAAAGCATGATACGATAAAGATTTTTTTCTTTATTAGTCTTATTTTAGTAGGGTGGCTCCACCAGTAGTTAAATACTGTTTTCCGTGGAGGCCCTAATGCACTGAAATAGTGAAGTAAGGATATTTTAAAACACATTTAATATCAAATGCATCACATTTAGACCTTCGAACTGACTGGATTAGTAAACCATTTCCCCAAACTGACTGGATTAGGGCGAAACTCTAATTGTCTTGTTGTTTATAAATAGGGCTCCAAGATAACTTACAAAATAACTTGAAAAACCTAAATTTAAGTTTTTATTTTGTTCCCTTTGAGATCACAGTGCAATTTGTTATTCAATTATTTGAAAACGTTATCTTTATTTTATTCTGGGGGAGTTATATACTAGTAACTGTATGGTTAGAGTACTCAATTTACTCCATGATAGACAATTCAAAGTAAACCAAAGTCATTTTACGTGAAGATGGCATTCCATTACCATAACTCAAATTTGTCGTTAGCATTTTTCGACGCGAAATGAAGTGATACATTTATCAACTCTAGTTCTAGACGATTGGCAATTTCCAGCATACTACATGCATCGCCCAAACTTCCACAAAGAGGACAATCACCTATAAGGGGTTATCACCGAACAGGCAACTACTTCTGGAATTATTACCCCCTCAAGGGATTTACCCACAAAGACCGATAACATCGATCCGGTGCAGTATACCTTTGGATATTGACCCATGAAGCAATTAACATCCGGACAACTGCATCCAATGGATGAGTCTTGGTTTATGAAGCACAATGTACAGGGCTCGAAGCCCAGCCACGGCACTAATTTTACTTGGCAAAGAGGTGTACACCATTCTACATTTGCCACTCTCCACCCAGGTCATGAGTATAGTGGTACTGTGTAGGAACGAAATCCTTGAATACTTTACCGCGTTATTGGGCTAGATTATTATTAATATCATCATTGATAGTAGTAGTAGTAGTAGTAATAGTAGTTGTAGTTTTTATTTTATGATCATCACGATCATCATCACCACTACCATCATCATCTTTATCATTATCATTGTTAGCTAGAACGATTTAGGCCTGTCCCTAGATCAGTTTTTCATGTTCTTACGGAAGATACCACCTTGTAAATGCTATTTCCAGTTAATTCTACAATGATGGTACCATGAAATGGATATAAGAAGAAGAAAAAAATAGCTTGGAAACATTTCAATGAAAGAAAAATGCACATTCTCTGAAAACACAAAAAATTGACCTTTTTCTACCCAACTTGAAAAAGATAAAACACCCACGCCTTTTGAAGTTTTCTTTCCACAAGGCATGCAACTTTCTTACTTTGCAAAAGAATGTAGACTAACATTGTTTGGAAATGCCTCCTGTCAAAAATGTGAAACTCAAGCAATGCATGATTTCTTTCCATTTTGTTTTCGAGGCAGGGTAGCTATCACTTTCCACATACTGGTAATTGTTCTAATTGCAAAGTTATCCTAAGGGGAAGTGTACGTGAAGTCCTAGTATGTCTGGTTTCAGCAATATGGTGTATCCATATGGCAAGCCCTAGATGACATAAAGTTAGATCCATAAAAACTACGATTTTGCTGATAATTAAACAGAATAAAGGTCAACATTTCTTTTAAATTCCCTCAAAGAAGCATCTTTCAGGAATTCATAAATTCACATTCTCAGGGGATTTAAGTTATTTGTGGATGAAAATGATGATTGTTTAGAATTGGATGATATTACCGATAGTGATAGAGTAGTTGGAGAAGAAATAGAAACCAAAATGGAAGACTTTTACCACCGCCAGTTCTTGATGGATTTATGTAGTGATTGTGTAAATGACAATGAACAAAATAAGTTGAGAACATTATAATCTATTTAAGCAGAGTATACAAACAGAGAAATATTTATTAACCGTTAAAAACCGTAAACTACGAACAAATATCTGCCGATTTAGAATTAGTTCACATAACCTACCGATAGAAACTGTAAGACATAGACGTCCGGAAAAAATACCTTCACATTTAAGAACTTGTAATGACTGTAACTTGGGAAGGGTTGGGGTTGAATTTCATACCATAATGGATTGTATTGTATATAAGGCTGAAAGGGTGTATTTCTCAATAAAATGGCTGAAATATCTGGACAGTTTAAAGATCTTAGCGATGAAGAGAAATTTGTAAGCATTATGAAACTTGAGAATGAAAATGTAATTGAGCACTTCTATAAGTAAATTAAAACAATCATAAATACTCGAGGGGAATTTTAACATCCCACCAGTTCTTTTAGAACATAAATATCGAAATTATCATTCCCATTTGTTATGTATCTTTATTGTCAAACATAGGCTGGTACGTGTCATATAATTATTTTGTAATAATATCATTTACCACTGTATATACAAGCTACACTGTTTATTGTTAATTTGTGATTACTAGAGAAACTAAACCACTTGCTGAAATTCTTATTTATATATTTGTTTTTATTTATGTATTGTGAAACAAAATGTTCATGTATATGAATGAGTTTACCCAAAAAATTCAAATTCAAATTCATAAACAAATTTACTGCTTTTAATCTAACGTATTGTAGATACACAAAAATAATGAACTTCTTATAAAAGACGCACATCTGTCAATATCAATGGGACAAATTAATGACAAATCAAAGAGCAAGAATCAGCTGCCCCCTACTCTAAACATATATTAGCACCATGGCAAAGATTTTCAAAAAATCAACGTGAGGCAATTGATCCTGAATTGATTTTTCTAAACACTTTAGAATCCCGTGTTCAAAGGAGATTCCTCATTTCCTTAAAAGTCCTGAATTGATTGCAGAGCTCGATCGTCGGATACCTCATCCTCAACCTCTGATCCGTTAATACTGCTATTTTTTTTTTTTAGCAGATGTTTCTGCATTTATTGATAAATCAAATATAAAACATTCAAATAACAATAATAGTATATAATATAATTGATTTAGATAAAGAGTGACAACTTAAATATACACACATAAAAATGCATATATATATTGAAAGCATGAAATTATGGAGGTAAGTAAAAATAATCAAGATAAATGCAGAGGCCAACTATCATAAGCAAGAATGCTTGAGTCGATAGCAGCCGGGAAGCTATCGATCCAGAACAGGTCGATATTTGGTAGATTGACGGTAAAAGATCGATCTCTTTATAGACATTGATCTTGATAGCATCAAATGCCTGCCATACACCTGTGAGATTTTTCCGCATCCATTCACATTACCTACCTGACATGTGCCTCGTTCTAGGGAAATGGAGCATGCTTTTGATGGGGCTAATCCATAGGGGTTAGAGGCGATGATTTTACGGTTGTGTTCCGTTGTGATTCATGGCCTCCTGTCTGTCTTCTGTCAACCACTAGAGGGCGAGCATGTCTCCGAAAGGTCTGAGTGAATCAGCTCTGGCTCCTCAAATTGGCACCGAATAGGTTTTTCTCTCATGCTTCAATTCTTGAGGGGGAAATGGTATATCACGTACATCAAAAATATCAGAATGAGTAAAAGATACATAGTGCACCGAGAAAAAACAAATCCAGACGTGATTCCAAATTCGTTATGTGTTTCTATTTTTTAAGATTTTAACGTCGATATTACCTGTAATGATGAAACTCGTGAATCGCATGGCTTACGTCGATAGATCAACTAGTTTTCAAAATTCAGAAATTTCTAATTTCAAATATCATGCTCAATGTGTAATCCAATGCATTCTAGATTAAAATATAACAAAATAATGTCAATAGAAAGTTAGCCCTACACAAAAGAGATGGTTGATATCTTGTAAAGAATGGGAAGAACATTATAGCAGAACTGTCTCCTCAAAAACAATGTTCTATAAAATGGCCTCATATTCACTATATAATAAGAAACATCTGACAAGTTTTAACCAAAAATTCTTGGCACATGCGTATGTAGTCCTGCTTTCCAGCATGTTTTTTTCACAATACAAATGCATGGCCGGAACCCTACTTAAAGTAAACCCCACCCCAAGAAATATCTTTAGTTGTTCTGAGAGATTTATTGCATTCTTGCCCACTTATCTACAAGATTCCCCACCAAAGTGTATGAGAGAGGCATAAAGCAGGAATAATGTACAGTTTCTTAGCACGACATGGGTATCGCCAGTTTCTTGATAAGGCGACGTACTAAGCGAAGTTGTTTATCAAACAAATGTATTCAAATTTATGGATGCTTCCTTCCCAGGCGTGTGTGGTGATGAAATATTTCATTCACCTGCTATTAACCTTTGTACTACAATTGCCATAACGCAAATTGCATAAATAAGTTGGTGCTCTTCTGTGTTGAAGGTTTAGCATATTAAATAAATGGATTTGTCAACTGCTATATAGGAGTATTTTCAAATTAATGAGTTACAATTGTTCCCTTGTTATATATTTTTCACCAAATATAATTTTTACCTTCTCAGCTATGATTTTCCCTCATTGAAAAATAAAGTTTTATGCATAATACATGTACAACTTCGTCTGGTACGTCATATTTTCAAGAAAATGGCTGCGCCCATGGCAGGCTAAAGGACATTACATGCATCATGCCAAGAATTTCTTCATTTATATATCTCTTGTACGCTTTCATATGGAATATTCTATATCAAAGGGCGAGAAGAAATCTATTTTTTCTAAATTCCTTCACTTATTCTTTGGGTTGAGGTTTCCTTTAATCCTCAAATAGTCATGTCAATATGTCCTACATGAATAGTCTCATGATGCCTCAATTCATGGATTGTTTGAGGATGTTAGTAGGTACTCCAAGGCACTCTAATTAACCCACTGATTACTGGATTCTCTTATTGCCATAGGCTTAATACAGGGGCCATTCCGTTAAAGTGGGCAATTCTCAAAAGTGGGTAAGAGGCTGCTTATCTGTAATGTCCTACTTTCATCGATCATGAATTGCGGTGGAGGAACTTATTGTCACGGCTAATTGAATAAGTACATATGAAGGGTTCGGTTCAATGCATATTGCATTAACGATTTCCCAGTAGCTTTGTACCATGTATACCGACACATTAAAAAGGTAGCGTTTTTAATGGAGAAAGTAGAAGAGAAAGAAGGTTATAAATTTGTTTCAATATCACTTTATTAGCAATCATAATTATTTACAAAGGAAGTAATAGTACATACAGTTGTATAGATACTCCAAAAAAGTATATAAAAGTAGAAAAGAGAAGGAGCCTAGGTCATGTTTTATTATTAACAATGCAGCTTCAGCTTCAAAACATGCATATCAGCATGATGAGTTTAGGTCTATAATAATAATAATAATAATAATTTTATTATTTTTTATTTACCCAGGGTAGCCACTTCAGTTATGAAACTGCTCTTCCAGCGGGCCCTGCATAACATAATATGTTATTACTACCCGTCTCTAATCGAATAATTCTAGAATAATTATGCTACAACCATAAGGCAAGGGAATTGACCAATCACAGATCGACATATATATGAATAGGCAATTTTCGTACTGTAATAAATTTAATGCACAAATATTTGATAAGTGCCTCATTACAACTTCTTTCATATACATGTTACGAATTATCAAATTGTAATAGTCAGAATGCGAATTTCACACATTACGTGTTGTTAGGTAGGACAAGCCATAATGTTTGTCCTACTTAGCAACAATTAATGTATGCAATTCGCATTCTGACTATTGAAAAACAATTATTCCTAACAGGTGAACGGAATAAGTTCTAACGAGGCGCTTAACAAAGATTTGTGCATTACATTTATGTACATTACGGAAACTGTTTATTTTCACGCACTGACCTTCACTTGCTCCCAGTCATGACAATTGAGCTCTCATAAATATGCTGCACCGTGTGCATTGTGCGTCTGGTGCATCAAGTTTCAACAGATCAGCTACTAACATATTCAAATTTCATGCATACTTTGTACATTAAGGGTGTCCTTGACAACCAGATAGCTTTGCCCGAGGCTTGCCCGACATAGGAACAAGGAATTCATACAGACTGGATTTCAGGTATTGTAGTTCATTCATTAATAGCATGTTAATGGATACCTCTTCACTTTTCCGGCCGAGGAAAGAAACATCCATTATTTTGAAAATGTTATCTATTGCACAACATGCTTACTCAGTGTCAGAGATTTTTAGAAAGGATTTCGTAAATTTAAAATTATTAGAATTGATTTGTATTGCAGAGTGGTTTTGATTATCCTAATAGACATTAGTACAGTAGGACCAAGTTTAACTTTGAATCCCTAATGCAAAATAGGAGAATTTAAAATTCCTTTTTTTTTCGTTTTGTTTTCTGATGTTCTTTAGTTTTTCCTGTTTATTTGTATTGTTAATTTTTGAGTTTCTTGTTTTGTCTTCTTTTTGTGTAGGTTAGTTTTGTGGATGTAGCATGCTTTGGAAAAAATGAACTTTCTCCAAACTTTCATAACTACTGTCGTAACGATAAACATTTTTCGCTACCACCAAGACGACACACCACCACCTCCATCATCTTATCATTGAGGGTGACGACTGGCGAGAGCAATGATCTTCGTCAAAGTACCCAGCACAAAATGATATGTACGGCGACAAAGTACACTATTCTTTTAAAAAAATTGCAAAAGTAGATCGTACGAGGGTGGTTGAAGTTTCTTTATCATCCAAATGTACATAAACATCACGGTTAGAAAAATCGAATTTTCTGCGTGACGATGTTAACCCAGAAGATTGTAAAAGAGATCAAGGGATTCGGCTTGTTTTGACGGTTGGCACAATAGTTTGACAGATGACACAATAAAGATCTCAGACAAGGATTTGAAAAAGCAGAAGATATAGAAACGGTTGCAGTATCACATCAAGGGAGACTATTTTATATCAAGAGTTCCGAGGCCTCGCATACGTTATTTTTCTACATGAAAATAAGATTTTACAAGAAACGTAATTTTTCGTAGCAAATATATGCCAATCGACCGGTTTACCAGAGAGTCTAACTCCCTGGGTTTACTAACATATTCAAAGATATGGATGCTTCTTTCCTTGGGACCTAGTGACGAGTTATTCCATTAACCTGTTATAAGTGAATAAACTACAATACTCGAAATAATTGCAGGGTATATCAGCTACAGAATAGGATTTGTGCATCAGTTTTCATTTTTTAATCGCTGGAGAAGAGCATCCACATACTACGCACGCACTACGCACGCACTGACCACGTGGTCACCACTGTTCCCCTCGTCTTGCCCGCGTAGCACCTACGCGCCACCCACGTAGCACCCACGTACTACCCATGCACTCGAAAAAATTTCTACGTGGACCGGACGCAGGTGATGTGACCACTCCCAGGTAGAATTTGCACACGTAGAAAAAATGGCCACGTACGGAAATGTACTGCCCTGCGTTTGCGCTACGCATACGTGGGTCGGATGAGACCGTGGCTTTAATCATGATTGATGGCGTAGCTAGGACTTAAAGGGAGTGTAGCATGACGAGACTATGTGTCTTTCCCGTCGACCTACTCGGGGCCGATCGGGTATAACGACGCGACCGCAGCATTCACGTGAGTGCAACATACGCGAAACCGAAGCGTGAGGAGAGTCGGTCTGTTTCGCGAACGCTAGCGCGCGCTGACCAAGTAGAGATTAAGTCGCTGACTACCGTTAATCAAGTCCATTCGTTTACGTGCAGTTGTCCCAAAGGAGACGTAGATGGCGTTTACCAGTATTTGCCATGCTACACTCCCTTTAAGGATAGAAGGGGCAGGGAGAAATGGGTATGGGCGAACAACCGATGAAAATTGTGATCAACGTCTTCACGATTCCGCCATGTGGGTCAGATTAATTGTAACAACAATAGTAATAGTGATGATAATAATATTATAATGATGATGTTCACAGATATGTATCAATCAGATATGTTACTTTACGTCGGGGACCGACCTTTAACGTCGCCATCCGAAAGACGTGACTCAGTTTCTAACCGGAGTCCGCCTGAGCCAGCTTGTAGGCGAAGAGCAGACCAAGTGAACGTACCACTAGACCAACTCACATCACCATCACTATGATGGTGATGTTGACACTACGCTACTACTACTACTACTACTACTACTACTAATACTAATAGTTGTAATAATAATAGCAACAACAATAATGATGATCATAACATTGATAATAATTATATTGATAAAAATAATAATTATAATTAAATCATAACCTTGCTTTAATACCCAGTGTGGTCTCAACCTCTCGTTGTCTGTCAGGGCCTTGCAATCATCGTTACCGAGAAAAACAAGGGAACGCAAGTGAACATTTTCAACTCTTTGATTCTTCCATTTATTTGGTGCTTGCATTTTTATTCATGCATTCAATGCAAAAGTTTGAAGATGCACTTAGACTTGATGTCGACTGTTTTATGATACTGCGATCTCCTTTTTGTTTTCGTGCACTACCCTTCGTTTCTCGGGCGTTATTATAGTCTTTATAGACAATGATTGTCCATACTGTGCAGTGCGAGGGTGTATTACAACCTAGCACGTATTAAGGAAGCTGTCTCTACATTAAGGTCCTTTGAGGGAGATTTGATGAATATCGTTTTAAAATATTGATACGGAATGGAAAAGCCAGTAATATTCATTTTGGCTAGGAAATGGCGGAGAGGAGAGGGAGTAAATGTTTTTTTCTCCCCTGTCAAATGCACCATGATTTTTATGATCGTGATATAATTTGCATTCTAAATACGATTACTAAACATATGAAGAGCGTAAAAATAAATATGCTTTCAATATACGTCTACTCCACGTCTACTCTAAGTCCATATTTGTTGTTTTTTTCTATCGCATTTCCGATTTCATATAACATGATATCCACTTAGAATCGGGATGAACATTGCACGTTGAAAATTTAATATGAATGGCGCCACGGATCATAGATTTAGTACTCTTCTACGTGAGCAATACTCCTTCCAAGGGCAATATTTTATCTGAAGTTAGCAAAATGGCGGTAATGAATATGGGTAAGATTAAAGCTAATGGCGAGTTACCCTAGGAGAATGAATAGAGTTAATTACATTATATCACAATTGGTTTCTTTAAAGGAACTATTTAGCCTAATTTCTGTTACAGTGAGCGTCTTTTCTAGCGTAAAAGATTAAAGACTGTCAAAATATTTAGTGTAGGCGTATTATAATGCCGCAGCTTTTCTTGCATATAACATAAAATAAATCGGATCGTATACGAAATAATTTTCTCATCAGTCTGCAAGCAGGTATATAACCCCACATGTGTAGCAGAAGTAATTCAGAAGTAACTCGAACTTTTCAAGGCATCCGTTCCCCCTCTTCCTTCTTACTTTCCTGTTAACGTGGAAGATTTCGTTGAAACGAAAGATGATTGAAATTAATTCAGAAATAACAGCTACATTGTATGACATTTAAGACTAATTTTCGGTCCTAGTACACTTATTGTCTAAAAATACTTTCGGCATCATTATCACCATGATGGTTTTATTCATATCGGAGGAATGGATGATCGGAAAAATTTCTCACGAATTAGAACGCAAAATACTAGCAGGAAACTGCCTGAAAGTGGAATGAATAAACTGAGTTCACTAAGGTAATTCACAAAATAACAAGATGAAAGAGAAACGGGAAAAGGAATTGTTGAGGACGAGAATAAAGAAAAAAGGGAAAAAGAAGCAGAATAAGAAGAAAGAGGAGGAGGATGGGAGAACAGAAAGGAGAGGAAGAAAAAGAAGAAGAAGAAGGTGAAAAGGGTGAAGGAGAAGAAGGAGAAGAAGAAGAACTTCAAGAAGAAAAAGAAAAAGAAGAAGAAGGAGGAGGAGGAGAAGAAGAAGGATAAGAAGAAGAAGAAGAAGAGGGAGGAGGGGGAGGAGAAGAAGAAGAAGAAAAAGAAGAAGAAGAAGAAGGGGAAGAAGGGGAAGAAGAAGACAAAGGAGAAGAATAACAACACCAACAGCAAAGGTACTAAAAGAAAAAGACGAAAAGGAAAGCATGAACAAGTACAAAGGTGGAGAACGTGAAAACAGAATGATACAGTCATTGTTTTTCACACAGGCAGGTATTTCGGAACGACCAACATAACAGGTAATCTCAAGCGGACCTATTCATAGCGTTGTTAATCCATGAATTCCTCCTCGCTCAAATTTAGCTCGGATTGCATCTCCAGGCCGGATCAGTATGCACATGGCTAGGCTCTAACTGTGATCCGGTATCGCTGGTGAAATACCTGGACAGCTAGAACGGCTATGCCTCTGGGAAACTTCCAGGTATTGATGGTGCGTTCGAGACATGGAGTATACATCTTCAACTGCAATGTCAACCCATGTCATAAGATGTCGTTTGACATTGCATCCATCCAAAATGCCAATCTAATAATAGGCGCCGTGTTACTTTCATTGCCAGAAAGGTCCTAAAATTACCTTTAAATTTTCAAGCAGAATTGGGAATTTCCTGAGGTGTATTTCCACCTGCTTGTGATATATATATGCCCCGTTGTTTATAAATAACAGCAAGCTGTCAATTTGTTTGGCAGTATCGTACCTCATCCACACCGATGAGCCCGACAACAGACCGACAACAGACCTAGTTTTACAGAGCATATACATTACCCGCTAAATAGCCCAGAATTGGTTTCTTTCGAGTTAGATTGTCATGTTTTGAGGTGTAACCGAAACACCCAATCACACCTATGAGCCCGACAACGTACTGAATAAAACATTCCATTAACCGGAATGGCAAATAATCCATTAGTTTAAAGTCGGTTTGGCAGTGAGAAAGGTATTATACCCCAGCCAGTCACACCGCCATACCGACTAAAAACTAACCGATTCTGTACTGTTTGGTCTGCTTTATGTCCGATGTCGGTCTCGGTGGTGTGACTTCAGGGGCGGATCCAGCCGGCGGCAAGGGAGGGGGCCTAAAAAGGGGCCCACTTCGTGCGAAAATTTGAAAATCGTGCCGGTCGATTTTTCGCTCAGTGGGGGAGGGTGGGTAGTGAGCAAAAAAAAATTTTGAAACCCGAAAAAATTTCTCCGGGAAGGGTAATTTTTCCTACGGAAAGGTTATTTTTCCACTGCCACCCCTTGGGTGCCAGGGAGGGGCCCAACTTTTTTTTCAAAAAGGGTGTTTTTACCTTTTTTCTAGGGAGGGGCCGGGCCTCCGGCCCCCTGGATCCGCCACTGTGTGACTTGGTCATTTAAATAAGCATGAAAGATATAGCTCTAGGTAATAACTGAAGAAGAAGGAGTTTTAGAAAATATCCCTGTGGTCACACTAGTTCTTAAATATCCAAGAGAAAGTTCCAGCTTTTATTCCTTTTCGCTTCCGGACCTGATATCTATAGAATATTCTGGTCAGTAGGAACGGATCAACTATTCATATTCCTGTATAGCTCTAGGATATTCACGAAAAGAAAGTGTAGGCCTAATGTGGCGTTGTTTAGGAATTGCTTGTTTCTTGTAGGTCGCAGGCAGGAAAAAAATATGGCTGTTAGTTCTAAATGAAAACGAAATGTAACACTTAAATTAATCCCAATCTTTATCGCAATGAGAAGCAGGAGAAATGAAACGCCGATAAGACCTTTACCTCCATATGTATATTGTACTTTCGTGCCATTTACCTCAAACGAAAAATCAGTCAAAAGTGTTGGGTGAAAAAGCAATGGTGCAATTATGTTACTTCTTTGACATTACTCGTCAAGTTAAAGTCATGGTATTTTACACCTCTCATGGTATATTAAAACTCGTTGCAAATACGATATTCTTATTTTTCTTACTGATAATGAACAACAAGAATTTTCCATTAGCAGACGTTGACCTTTCTGAAGTTGTATGTTGATCGAATTTCTCCATACAGAGGCCTACATTCACAATTAAATATCAAACTTACAAGAACCTTCAGGGGACAATGCATTTCTCCATTATCAAGTATGTAATGTAATCCGACAAAAGGGTTCGGAAGTTGAATGAATAGACACTTTATGAAAACTCCCCGGTAGACAGCCGCCCTCGCGAAATACCCCCCAGAAAAGTAAATGTTGGACAATGGCCACTAGGACAATCATCCTGAACATTTAATAATGGCGGTCGCCCACTTGCACCACGTTCATGACGTTAAAACACATTATAATAAAGATGATAAGAGCCCTTAAGCTGAATCTAGCCGGCCCAGGTGGAGTTGGTGTATTGGTGAAAATAAATAGAGAAAGGAGGGAGAAAAGTAGATGTTGGACAATAATATTAATGGCCACTATGGCACAATCATCTTGAACATTTAATAATGGCGGTCGCCCACTTGCACCACGTTCATAATGTTAAAACACATTATAATAAAGAGAATATGAGCCTTTAAGCTGAAACTAGACGGCTTCCAGGTGGAGTTGGTGTATTGGTGAGGGAGAAGATAGAGAAAGGAGGGAGAAAGGGGGTGGGAGAAACAGACAGACCCAGCCACAGAAGCAGACAGACATGGTTAAAATAGAATGTCGAAGGGAATAGCAACCTATAAAATAGTACACAGCAGAAGAAGAAAAAATAGTTCAATTATTCGTGTATATTTTGGCAATGTGCCCTCCCCCTTCTCCCTTTCATTTCACAAAACATTGTTCCACACATTAACTTCTGGCATGATGTTAGCCTGTTCTGGTACAGCGCATAACATCCCTTTAAGATCTCGGAATAGCTCTTGAAAGTATTATCATCCGTTATCAGCTCACAGTGCATCAATATACGAGGATTAAATCTTTATGAAAGTATTTTTATAAAACGTTCTACATCTTGGCCGTGAACGTCCAATGACGATAAATATCTTGTCAAAATTCAAAATATTGGTGCTGTATAACCATGGTAACAGGACTCGAACCATTCACTTTCGCATCCACGATCAAGAGTGAAGACCACTCTAATGAGATATTAATATTTGTTAATGATAAGCATTCCATAAGTTAGGAGAACTTTATAATTCTGAGCTTAGACAAATTGTCCGATTTGAATTAAAAAGCAGTACGACATTACGTAGGCGCTTATTCAAGGTAAAACTTACATTTTTTTTAACACGATCGCAGAGATTTTCAGATTTGAATTCAAGTTCATCGGAGTAAAAAAAAAAAGATATTAAAACAAGAAAAACATAGAGTCAGAAATTTCAACTTCATATCAGAATGACCCTTACGAATGTGAAGGACAAACAGCAAGACACCCTTTATAAAACGTTAACATGTCCCATGAAAATTCAACATCGTTATGTCATATTGATATGAAAGTCCCCCTGCATAAAGCGCCTCGAGTCATAGAGGTAAGAAAAAGGTAGGTTAACCTTGATCAAGGGATTACTCATGCTAAATGTATTTATAGAATAAAAAACTAATATATCCATATTATTTTATCGTGAACTAGTGATGAACTCTGTTTGGCTTATAACATGTATAAACCACTTCGGAGATAGCGCTTGTACAAATGACCCCAAATATATCCACATATCTTTTACAAATGGAGACGTCACACGTTGTGCATTTTAGAATAACCAGGGAGCTGGAATGACCCTGGAATAACCATTGCCAGTGTGAGTGAGGTGCTTCATGCATACACTTTGTTTTTTTTTAAAACACACAACTGCAATAATGAATAGGGATTACATAATTTACATACATAACCCTATCACAAGCCTCGTTCTTTGAGGGACGCGCTTCCCTTTCCAAATATGTAGTAAAGTTTCATTTGTAGGCTAGGCCTGCTCATTTCAGTATGTGAAATAAATAGGCGTAATTGTAGTTTGATTATGGAATGCGAAATGTCTATATTTCTCAACGAAGGCACATAAGATCGTGAAAAAGCTCCCAAATCACCTTTCTGAACTTTGCAAGAAGTCAAGATTCTCTTTAAGTGCGCAGCTCAAGCATGGACCTACTACACGGTTTCAAGTATGGGTAAGGGTCTTCTCGAGGCTCATTCTTATCTAGTATATCGGAAGCGAACAAAGACATGGGATCTTCCCTGAGCTTTTGCGGGTCCTACGGGGGATTACCGGCGATGCAAAGCATAGGGGCTGACAGGGGTTTATATTCGGCCACTTGAATGGATCTCCTAGTGAGGCACAAGGGGATATGATTTTAGAGATTTAATTCGAGGCGGCAGTCTTGGCCGGCGCAGAAGAATGGAGGTGAAGTCATACCATCATAATTATAACGGGGCTGGCAGGGGTGTAGATTCAGCTACGTGAGTGTACCTCCCGATGGTGTGACCAGCCACTCTAAAAACTGAAAATTTAAAATCACCATCTAACAGGGCCGAGTAGTGAACATGTTTTGTTTTTTTCTTCAGATAAACACTCTTAGCATGTTACTTGTTAGATTCAAGGAGAAGAAGGAGAAGGGGATATTTATGGTTCATGCATATTTCCTGATAACACTCCAAACACCCCGCACCTCCCCCTTTTAAAACGCCCTCTTCATTTGTCCTTTTGGGCTCTTTTTCAAGGTCGTTGATAGAACATTTAAAATGATCGCATATATAAATTATGTACGTACGTACAAGGCGCGTGGGCGTGAGGGTCTGCGTATGCGTGTGCGTTTGTGGGTGTGCGTATGCGTGTCCGTTTATGCGTGTTGAAGATTCCACTTTATTTTTTGGAAATGTTGAAAGCTTGGCAAGAGATTGATAATTTAAGGCATCTTAATGGTTGCATGAATCCAATTATTTTAGATAGTAGGAACATATGACTAAAGAATAAGATTGTATTTGATAAAGATTGATTAGAACGAGGGATCATTATGTTGAAACATATTATTGATAATGGACTTGTTAAACCCGTTGCATACTTTGTTAACCTCGGTATGAGAAGTGAGAATTTGTTTACAATAATTAATATATATATCATGCGATTCCCGCCGAAGGATTGGAAAAATGGGGTAGGTTTAATATAATTTTGTGAGGTAGACTTAATAGATCAAAATATAAACTTACATCTTTTGGAGAGAAAAATTAAGCTTTGAGGATGTACCATCAAGAAAAATATATGATTATATATTAGAGAATTGCAAAAGTCATATGATTTACACATAAGGGATGGGCAAAATAATTATAATTATACAGATAAAGAAATGAGTGAATGTTTTTTTAGGCCAAGAATAACATTAATAATAGGGAGGCAGAGAGACTTTCAATTTAAGTTACTGCGTGGGGCAATTTATACTAAAGATCATTTATTAGATTTTGATTTGTTGAAGATAATTTATGGTCGTACTGTAAACAGGAAAGGGAAACATATTCACATATATTTTTATTTTGTTTAAATGTTAAATTGATATGGCAAGCTTTGAGGCTTGGGAGGGTGGTAGGGGGTAAGAGGGTGTTTATTTTAATTTTAATAACTTAGCTTAAAAACCTCAAATTGTATTATTCTTACGTAGTTTATAATTATGCGATGGAAATTGTTATCTTTATGCAAATTCCTTTCTGTAATGGGACATCCATGTATATGATGCGTAATTATATTCACGAAATTATTATTGATATTTTTTGTTCTGTTTATTTGGAGGAATAAAGTATGAACCAAAAAAGTGTGCGTGTGTGCACATGTGTGGGTGCGCGTGTGTGTTTATGCATGCATGTATGTATGTATTTTAACGTCACATATGTGCCCATATTGTAAGTATTATGTTAGAGAAGAGTGGCGTAACTACGACCATGCCCCCCGCCCTACCATCGAATAACAAAAGTTAGGAGAGAGAAAGAGATAAAGAGATCAATTAAATAAATAGCAGTGAAGAAGGAAAGGAAACGTGTAGAGAAGAGGAGAACAACCCATCCCACGCTCTTCCAAACACTATTCGTCCTTCTTCTCATCAATTAAATATTTTCGGAGCGCCCCCCCCCCCCTCCCCTACACCCACATACACACAACACCAGTGCACCCTCAATAGTTGAACGCCCGCCCCTGTATAGAGGAAATAATATGATATTAAAAATAAAATCGACTTGAATTTAACATTTTGTTGTTTTCTCGCCCAGCTCCGGTAAACACACTATGGTCTTCGTAAAACGGCATAATTTGAAGGTTTGAAGTATATCATTGGTCAGAACACTATTTTCATTCTCAGCTTCATTTCTCTTGGGAATGGGGTGTTCTTTTCTTTCACTCGGGGACGTTGAATAGTTTTATTCATAACACGATTTCTTACGTTTCAAATTGACGATTCCTATACCCACTCCCTCCCAGATGGCCATATACGATATCCTTCTATTATGATTATATTTTTGAGAGAGTGGAGAAAGTGATAATATATTATACAGCACAGCGAGTTTGAAGGCTAGGGTCTAAGGAATTTCATATTAACGCCTAAAGGGCTTTTCAGTGTCGTATATTCTTTTAGTTTATGAAGAAATTTATTTTTCTTTTCAAAATTCACTATTCTGAATTACGAAATCTTTTCACTTGAGGCGGTTGCTAAAAATATATAGTGGTGTGGTTTGGAAATATGGAGGATTATAAGATTTCATATTATATTTTACTTCTCGTTCTCAAATTTCGCATTTGAAATGTAAATGACGAAAAAACGGAGAAAAAACGGAGTAAACTAGTGAATAACAGGAATAATGGTATTAATAAGATTGCAAAAACAAAACGAATTATGCGTGTCTGTTCTTTAAAAGCTTTCAAGAAAGATTGATCATAATGAAAATAATAAAAATAATTTTCATAATTATTATGATAAAAATAGTGATCGTTATAATGATAACTATATTAATAGTGATAATGAAATTAATAATAACAATAATAATGATAACAATAACAAAAGAAGAAGAAAAGATCGGTATCGACACTGTCCTGCCCTAGGAAACAGCAATTACAAAAGCAATTTTCAGGTACCCATTTACAATTGTATAGACTATAGAGAGTGGCAATTGTGGATTCGCTGCGTTATGCTTTCCCCAGCTTAGAAATAACAGATCTGTTGAAGTGTTCAAAAACTAAAATTGGTATCTGTTCCATTTGAATGATAAGTAATTGAAAAAAAAATGTTATGTTCTATCCCACTAGTAAATTTTTGTAAACATGTTGTTTTATCTTTTGCACTAACGCACCTTGAGCGTTTAATTTCAAGTTGATTTGCTGCCTCACAAATCTTATCTATAATAATGACGATTATTATTGTTAAGGTGTCGTGTTCGGGTGGATACGTCATCGGACTGTGGATCACGAGGTTCCGCAGCGGCACTAATATCAAGATATTTAGCAAGATATTAATCTTCAGTTGCCATACTCGACCCAGGTGATGTATTGGGTACCTGGCAGGAATTAATTCCTTGATATGCTAGAACGTCGTAATGGCAGCCATGCTAAAGCCGGGGTAATAATTGCGGAGCACCAGGAGTGTCAAGTCTGACAGACATGAGCGCTATACAAGAACCCACTATTATTATTTATCATTATTATCAGGTGGGCTGTATATAATACAGACCACCTTATGTTTTCGTTAGAATTGCCTTTCTTTATTATCAGGTGGGCTGTATATAATACAGACCACCTTATGTTTTCGTTAGAATTGCCTTTATTTTTTATTAATTTATTTATTCTTTATCAGGTGGGCTGTATATAATACAGACCACCTTATGTTTTCGTTAGAATTGCCTTTATTTATTCATTCTTTATTAGGTGGGCTGTATATAATACAGACCACCTTATGTTTTCGTTAGAATTGCCTTTATTTTTTATTAATTTATTTATTCTTTATCAGGTGGGCTGTATATAATACAGACCACCTTATGTTTTCGTTAGAATTGCCTTCATTTATTATTCTTTATTAGGTGGGTTGATTATAATACAGACCTCCTTATGTTTTAGTTAGAATTGCCTTTATTCTTTATTCTCTATTTTTCTTATTTCCAAGCACTTTTGTGTTAGCACGATAACTTGAAAATGGCTCAGTCAAATGCCTTGAAATTTGGCACACATATGTATTGGCATATGGATAAAGCAAAAAAAAGTTTTCAACCTTGACCTTGACTGATGACGTCATCTAGGCGCCATTTTGTGAAATTTTCTGAAAATCTACTCATGATCATATCTTCATAACGAAAAGTCGTTTCTCATTCATATTTATCATGATCAGGTCAATATCCGTCCGGTCAATTTCAGGTCAAAAACGCGCGCATGCGTACGTCCGCGCGTGAGCGCGCGCAAAATTTTAAAATGCTCAAAATTATCTAAAATTCATTTTGGATACGTTTCAGGCCATTTTAAGCATTTCGCAAAAACGCGCACACGCGCATGCGCGCGCGTTTTCGCGCGTACTGGCATTTTGCAACATATAATCGCCAAATTTTCTCCGTCATCATATTTGGCACATTTTTCCAAGCATTTTGATACCTTGTTCACCTTTTTCTGACCAGTAATAACGCAATGAGCGTCCGTTCAAGAAACATGTCTGTGCGCGCGAGCTCTTGTAATACATAGCATATATATGGGCAAAAACATGCCTATACAAAATTCATTGTAACTCTTCAGAATGGATGGGAACTCCCAAATTTGTTTCATATTTGGATAGATTATGAGTCGGAGATATGATTTCATGTCTCATTTGATCCTCAATTAACTCATGACGTCATCATAATGGCCTCCGAACTCAAAATTTCAATTTGCATATTATGACGTCAGCATATTTTTGGAAAATTGATTGTATCTCTGTAAATATTGATCGATTTTCTTCCAAATTTTGATATGTTCTAGCTGAGACAATTTTCTACAAATGCAGTCAAAACAATTTTTCATTTTGACAAAGGCATCATGGCGTATTTTTGCGATTAAAGGAGGCATGTCAATTTTTCACATTTTGCGTGTATTCTCTATGGGACATGACTTTTTTCAAAACTGGATTCTACATTCCCGTCTTTCGCGAGCAATATCTCCGTCATTTTACTTTTTTTTGCTGAGCTTCGAGTATGTTGTAACTGAGACAATAAGCTATCACATGTGTCTCCTTTATTTTTCGATCAGATGCCGGGATCATGCTCATATTTCACTTGCAAAGTGGGATTTGAGAATTCCATTTTCCGTTCACGTGTAATGTCTATGTGGATTATTTTGGTATAGTGGTCATAGCACTTGCCTCCCATTCCGGCGACCCAAGTTCGATTCCTGGTGGGTATTTTTTTTTTTTTGCCGTCGTTTTAAATTTGATTTTATGATCTTCTTCGACTATTATAACATATCATATACAATCACAAACAATATAATAAAATGCCTAACTTTGCGTGTTATATCTATGGGAGAAGAATGTCAATCGTTTGAGTACAACCCTATGGGAAATCTGAGACCTTGTCGTGTATTAATTTTTCATTCATAGTTGGATAGAGTATGAGTCGGAGATATGATTTCTTATAAAAAAACAAAATCTAGACAATGCATATTTCATTTTGATTTTTAGATTTGAGGGTCAAAGGTCAAGTATATACTGTACATGGTTTCTCTAAAACCATGCATTGTATAGACTTGAAATTTGGTACACTAATAGACCTGAATAAGAGGATTATTTAAAAAAATAAGGTTAAATCATGCCAACGTTATCTTAACTACTTAGTATGTTACTAAACATGTGTGGCATGCACTGGAACAGCCCACCTATACTTGTTATTAACAAGTATTACATGTCTAGTTATTAGGTGGGCTGTATATAATACAGACCACCTTATAATTTTGTTAAAATTGCCTTTATTATTTATTATTTATCAGGTGGGCTGTATATAATACAGACCACCTAATGTTTTCGTTAGAATTGCCTTTATTTATTATTATTTATTTATTTTTCTTATTTCCAATCACTTTTTTGTTTATTAGCGAGATAACTTGAAAATGGCTAAATCAAATGCCTTGAAATTTGGCATACATATGTATAGGCATATAGACAAAGCAAAATAAGGTTTTCAACCTTGACCTTGACTGATGACGTCATCTAGGCGCCATTTTGTAAAATTTTCTGAAAATCTACTCATGATCATATCTTCATAACGAAAATCGTTTCTCATTCATATTTATCATGATCAAGGTCAATATCCGTCCGGTCAATTTCAGGTCTAAAAACGCGCGCATGCGTACGTCCGCGCGTGAGCGCGCGCGCAAAATTAAAAATGCTCAAAATCGTCTCAAATTCATTTTGCATACGTTTCAGGCCATTTTAAGCATTTTATAAAAAATCGCGCACACGCACAAGCGCGCGCGTTTTCGCGCGTAACACCATTATACAACATAGAATCGCCATTTTTTTTTCATGATATTCCCCATATTTTTTCGAACAATTTGATACCATGTTTATCTCTTTATGACCATTAATAACAAGATGAGCGTCCATTCAAGATAAATGTCCGTGCGCGCGAGCTCTTGTAATACATAGCATATATGGGCAAAAACATGCCTATACAAAATTCATTGTAACTCTTCAGAATGGATGGGAACTCCCAATTTTTTTCATATTTGGATAGATTATGAGTCGGAGATATGATTTCATGTCTCATTTGACCCTCAATTAACTCATGACGTCATCATAATGGCCTCCGAACTCAAAATTTCAATTTGCATATTATGACGTCAGCATATTTTTGGAAAATTGATTGTATCTCTGTAAATATTGATTGATTTTCTTCCAAATTTTGATATGTTCTAGCTGAGACAATTTTCTACAAATGCAGTAACACGATTTTTCATTTTGACAAAGGCATCATGGCGTATTTTTGCGATTAAAGGAGGCATGTCAATTTTTCACATTTTGCGTGTATTCTCTATGGGACATGACTTTTTTCAAAACTGGATTCTACATTCCCGTCTTTCGCGAGCAATATCTCCGTCGTTTTAGTTTTGTTTTCGCTGAGCTTCGAGTATGTTGTAGCTGAGACAATAAGCTATCACAAGTGTGCCCTTTATTTTTCGATCAGATGCCGGGATCATGCTCATATTTCACTTGCAAAGTGGGATTTGAGAATTCCATTTTCCGTTCACGTGTAATGTCTATGGGGATTATTTTGGTATAGTGGTCATAGCACTTGCCTCCCATTCCGGCGACCCAAGTTCGATTCCTGGTGGGTCAATTTTTTTTTTTTGCCGTCGTTTTGAATTTGATTTTATGATCTTCTTCGACTATTATAACATATTATCATATACTATCACAAACAATGTAATAAAATGCCTAATTTTGCGTGTTATATCTATGGGAGAAATATGTCAATCGTTTGAGTACAACCTTATGGGAAATCTGAGTCCTTGTCGTGTATTAATTTTTTATTCATAGTTGGATAGAGTATGAGTCGGAGATATGATTTCTTATAAAAAAGAAAATCTAGAAAATGCATATTTCATTTTGATATTTAGATTTGAGGGTCAAAGGTCAAATATACTGTACATGGTTTCTCTAAAACCATGCATTGTATAGACTTGAAATTTGGCACACTAATAGACCTGAATAAGAGGATTATTTTAAAAAATAAGGTCAAATCATGCCAATGTTATCTTAACTACTTAGTATGTCACTAAACATGTGTGACATGCACTTGGAACAGCCCACCTATACTTGTTATTAACAAATATTACATGTCTAGTTATTAGGTGGGCTGTATATAATACAGACCACCTTATAATTTTGTTAAAATTGCCTTTATTATTTATTATTTATCAGGTGGGCTGTATACAATACAGACCACCTTATGTTTTCGTTAGAATTGCCTTTATTTATTTATTATTTATTTATTTTTCTTATTTCCAATCACTTTTTGGTTAGCGAGATAACTTGAAAATGGCTAAATCAAATGCCTTGAAATTTGGCATACATATGTATAGGTATATAGACAAACAAAAATAGGTTTTTAACCTTGACCTTGAATGATGACGTCATCTAGGCGCCATTTTGTAAAATTTTCTGAAAATCTACTCATGATTATATCTTCATAACGAAAATTCGTTTCTCATTCATATTTATCATGATCAAGGTCAATATCTGTCCAGTTAATTTCAAAAACGCGCGCGCATGCGTACGTCCGCGCGTGAGCGCGCGCGCAAAATTTTAAATTGCTCAAAATCGTCTCAAATTTATTTTGCATACGTTTTAGGCCATTTTAGCATATTTGGGCAAAAACATGCCTATACAAAACTCATTGTAACTCTTCAGAATTGATGGGAACTCCAATTTTCTTTCATATTTCGATAGATTATGAGTCGGAGATATGATTTCAAGTCTCATTTGACCCTCAATTAACTCATGACGTCATAATAATGGCCTCCGAACTCAAAATTTCAATTTGCATATTATGACGTCAGCATATTTTTGGAAAATTGATTGTATCTCTGTAAATATTGATTGATTTTCTTTCTAATTTTGATATATTTTAGCTGAGACAATTTTCTACAATAGCAGTTGTCACGATTTTTCATTTTGACAAAGGCATCAGGGCGTATTTTTGCAATCAAAGGAAGCATGTCAATTTGTCACATTTTGCGTGAAATTTACCTTGATCATTATAAATATGAATGGGAAACGCCTTTTCGTTATGAAGATATGATCATGAGTAGATTTTCAGAAAATTTTACAAAATGGCGCCTAGATGACGTCATCAGTTAAGGTCAAGGTTGAAAACGTTATTTTGATTTTTCCATATGACTATACATATGTATGTCAAATTTCAAGGCATTTGATTTAGCCATTTTCAAGTTATCTTGCTAACAAAAAAGTGATTGGAAATAAGAAAAATAAAGAATAACTAGACATGTAATACTGGAACTAGTATAGGTGGGCTGTTCCAACTAAAATTTGAAACAAAATTAAGCAAAAATAAGCGAGATACTGCTATAAAAAACAATAACATGTAGATTTATGATGATGTGAACGAAATTCACTTTTCATAGGCATAAAACGCAATTTAAGAAATAGTTGACATGTGGCCTTTAATCGAAATTGTTATTATGATGACGTCATCAAAATTAAAAACAGTGGCAACTGACAATGTAGAGAGCTGTCTTAGCTACAACATATCGAAATTTGGAAGAAAACCGATCAATATTTACAGAGATACAATCAATTTTCCATAAATATGCTGACTTCATAATATTCAAATTCGTATTTTGAGTTCCAATGCAATTATGATGACGTCAAAATATTTTTAATGGCCAAATGCGTTTTCGCGCGTACTGGCATTTTGCAACATAGAATCGCCGAATTTTCTCTGTTATCATATTTGGTACATTTTTCCAAGCATTTTGATACCTTGTTCACCTTTTTATGACTAGTAAAAACGCAATGAGCGTCCGTTCAAGAAACATGTCCGTGCGCGCGAGCTCTTATGACGTCATCATAATGGCCTCCGAACTCAAAATTTCAATTTGCATATTATGACGTCAGCATATTTTTGGAATATTGTTTGTATCTCTGTAAATATTGATCGATTTTCTTTCAAATTTTGATATGTTTTAGCTGAGACAATTTTCTACAAATACAGCCACACGATTTTTCATTTTGACAAAGGCATCATGGCGTATTTTTGCGATTAAAGGAGGCATGTCAATTTTTCACATTTTGCGTGTATTCTTTATGGGACATGACTTTTTTCAAAACTGGATTCTACATTCCCGTCTTTTGCGAGCAATATCTCGGTTGTTTTACTTTTGTTTTTGCTGAGCTTCGAGTATGTTGTAGCTGAGACAATAAGCTATCACATGTGTGCTCTTTTTTTCGATCAGATGCCGGGATCATGCTCATATTTCACTTGCAAAGTGGGATGTGAGAATTCCATTTTCCGTTCACGTGTAATGTCTATGTGGATTATTTTGGTATAGTGGTCATAGCACTTGCCTCCCATTCCGAACCAAACAAAACAGAGAAAAGACGGGTGGATAGCCTATTTTCAGCTACACTTGCATTAAATATTACACCGCTACCAGGGGTCCCGTTACCAAACAAGAAAGACTCAAAATGTAAAATGTAAAATTGATATTCGATATTGTTTTCACATTTTACTATTATTGATGTGATCCTTTGAAGTACATTAAAAAGTGCATAAATATATATTTGCTTCAAATGTAGAATGCACAACATCGCGGCTAATGTATTTCAGTGAAACATGCTGTCAATGGCAAAATTACGTAGATGCGCCATTTCATAGTGCAAACAAGTTTTAAAGTCCGTTATAGGACGCTAAATGTATGACATTGCACATTTACATATGAAACAATAGTGTACTTCGTCACTGTATCCACTTTGGGTGTTAATACCTTTAAAAAAATTAAAATCCCAGGACTCGTTTTCCACTTTGTAGAATTATTGGTACTATTATATTACCATTTATTTTTCATAATAATAATTAAAAAATAATGATAACAGTGGAGTCTTGTACTTTGCTAACGTCCGGCACATTGCCAGGAATGGCAATGTACCAGACACTTGCCAGATATGAAAATGGCACCCCACTATTATTACCCCTGCTCTAGCTAGCACGGCTGTCATTACAGCGCTCGAGGTTAAAGAAGATATGGAAAAAAAATTGAGCCTTTTATACCAAATGGGGAAGTACAGCCAAGATAAAATGATAGCAACTCCTTTCGAAAATACTAACATAAAATGAATATCAAATGACATTTGCAACATGACATTGAAAATAAAAGTTATTTGTAATAATACAATATCATTGGTTTGATTGGTTCGACTAATTCTTTTTCTCAATCATTAAATAAAAACATTGACAATGATATAAACAGTGTGAAATTAAGTGTGCCTAAGGAGAAATGGAAATTACTAAAAAGTTGTTTAAAAAACTTGTAAGGCATAGTCGTATATCAAATGTCGATAAGGAATCAAAGCATTTTAGGATACAAAATATATAAGCACATCATAATTCAAACCGAATTTTAAAGGAAAAAAAAAATCCTCCAAACTGCAGTATTTGCTGTATGTGTGTAGATTACCCAAACAAGAAAGGAATAAGGAAGGAAGAAAGAAAGAAAAAGATAAAATATACACACTTGTACTGCTCGGAGGAATGAGCATTCATGCGCTGCATAATAAATACACAGCAGAGCAGTAAATGTGGGGATAGAGGACTACGCTCCAACACCCACGGACGGTCGAGGCTAGGACTCCATACTGAAATACATTTTGTAGTTGCGTAATTTTATAGGCTGATAGCCTTAAGTGGGCATAAATTAAGCCCCCTGTGTGTCACCTATTTAAAGGTGCCAACATGACAAGAGAAATATATCAATCGACCAACTCCTTTTATAGGGCTATTGTATTACGCATGTAAATAATAACATTTGTTTTTCTTTGTACTTCCGTGAATGAAAATTATATTACAGCAATTCCACATTGCTTTCCTGGTATTTTATTTCCTTCTTAACATAATTAGTAATTATTACTAACGAGAATTTTATTAATTAAATATTGGTCTGTTTGTTGCAGTGCCTGTGTTAGTACTACTTCTTCATGTTCCAAGGTTTCGCATAACTTAGAAACATGTATCAATTTGTCTTTTCACTCTGTATTCCAATGTGCGATGAATGTATATGGCACGAAAATTAGATCTTGAGCTTCGATATTGTTTTTGATAAATGCTTTTTCAAATCAATTTTAGTAGCGTCAGATGATTCAATACACTTATCAAACGGATCTCTTTAACCTTTGTCGAGCTGATATTTCCGTTATAAGAGGAAAAGGCCAATCGCTATTATCCAGACGCTAGTCTAATCATATTATATTTCCCTTTATAGGAAAATTTTCGTAAGTTATGTATTCTTAGTAACAACGAATATACACATTGTCAAATGAGGAAGTACAATCCCTATCCGTTTTTCTGTGGAATTATAAGTTCGTACGAACTTTCTGGAAAATCATCGAAAGATTATTATAGTCGTCTTTGCAATAAAGCATAGTAAAATGTATACAGTTTTAGTAGTGAAATTATATAAAAACCGTACATATTAAGGCAACCAGTACAACGCAAATTTAGTAGGGGGTCATTTTAAGTGTTAATGCGAAATAATATCTTGGAAGTTTAAGTCACTACAGATTTGGAAGGAAAAAAGATAGGTGAAATCTGAAAAATAAAATCAGTATAATGACTGTAGAACTCTTATTATTTTTCAAAACCTTATACATAATAATAATAATAATAATACTCAGTTTTTATATAGCGCTTATTACAATCACTTAGCGCTTCCAAACTTGGAGATTATTACCTCTGCTTTAGCTGTGCTGCCATTACGGCGCTCTATATATGTTATTGTTGATAATAAAAAACAAAATTTATTATGCTTAACATGAGCAAAAGGATTTCGTAGGATCCCCATGGAGGTTATGCATTCGACTTTCCATTGTGTTGCATTTTGCAACATAAAATCGCCGAATCTTCTCTTTCATCATATTTGGCACATTTTTTCAAGCATTTTGATACCTTGTTCACCTTTTTCTGACCATTAAAAACGCAATGAGCGTCCGTTCAAGAAACATGTCCGTGCGCGCGAGCTCTTGTAATACATAGCATATATGGGCAAAAACATGCCTATACAAAATTCATTGTAACTCTTCAGAATGGATGGGAACTCCCAATTTTTTTCATATTTGGATAGATTATGAGTCGGAGATATGATTTCATGTCTCATTTGACCCTCAATTAACTCATGACGTCATCATAATGGCCTCCGAACTCAAAATTTCAATTTGCATATTATGACGTCAGCATATTTTTGGAAAATTGATTGTATCTCTGTAAATATTGATCGATTTTCTTCCAAATTTTGATATGTTCTAGCTGAGACAATTTTCTACAAATGCAGTTTCACGATTTTTCATTTTGACAAAGGCATCATGGCGTATTTTTGCGATTAAAGGAGGCATGTCAATTTTTCACATTTTGCGTGTATTCTCTATGGGACATGACTTTTTTCAGAACTGGATTCTACATTCCCGTCTTTCGCGAGCAATATCTCCGTCGTTTTAGTTTTGTTTTCACTGAGCTTCGAGTATGTTGTAGCTGAGACAATAAGCTATCACCAGTGTGCCCTTTATTTTTCGATCAGATGCCGGGATCATGCTCATATTTCACTTGCAAAGTGGAATTTGAGAATTCCATTTTCCGTTCACGTGTAATGTCTATGTGGATTATTTTGGTATATTGGTCGCAATTGACTTGAAACGTTGCATGTTGATAGGTAAGAAAAAATATTTCATATAAAAACACAAAATCGAGAATATGCATATTTCATTATGTTATTTAGATTTTAAGGTTAAAGGTCAAATATACTGTACATTGTTTCTCTAAAACAATGTTTTTATAGACATGAAATTTGGCACACTTATAGACCTGAATAAGAGGATTATTTCAAAAATTAAGGTCAAATCATGCCAATGGTATCTTAACTACTTAGTATGTAAATTAGGGTCAAAGGTCACCGATCACTATCTCACTAACCATGTATGGTATGCACTTGGAACAGCCCACCTATACTTGTTAAAAACAAGTATTACATGTCTAGTTATTATTATTATTATTATTATTATTATTATTATTATTATCATTATCATTATTATGATCATGATTTTATCTATTGATATTGTTGTTGTTTTTATTATTATTTTATAATTTCATTTTTTTTTAAATCCTTACTATCATTATTATTATTATTATTATTATTATTATTATTATTATTACCAATATAAATATCTTGCCAAAGCAAGCTCGTACTGGGTTGGGAATCAGACCCTGAGCCCTTGGATTGAGAGTCAAGTGAATGAGCCACTGTACAACGAAACCTCCACAATTTGTCCCCACTGACACTGACTTGATTTGTGCAAATGGCACATCTATCATCTTAAATTTATTAAACTTTAATGGGAAAACACCTAAAAACAAAACGAAACAAAACACAACAAAATAATAAAAAGTAAATGAACACAAAGATCATTCATTAGGGAAAGTCTGGCTACGTTTTACATTTTAAGAAGATATTAAGTTTTCGGAGAAGTTTGGTTTTTAAGGAAAACAATTTAACTTCACGCTTGCTTTCTGTTGTGAAAGTAAGGTGGTAACGAGCCAAGCGAAAATAGTCTACTCAATAGGGAAACCTAATATCTCCCTGCTAGGGATAATAAAACATCCCTCATCTTTGAAAATGTAGAGAAACTCATTCTAGTTTCAGCATCATCAATTTATCAGCAATTTCCTGATTGCGAATGCTCTTAGCAAAGCATTCTCTCCAGAATTGCCTGGGGCTATAGCTATGAAGGTGTACACTCCCAACAGATTTCAAACGAAGTGGAATAAACGTTGGAGGAAAAAAATTACGCTATCCTCTTCTAATTTCCCTGAAGGTATCCATAGACTCTAATATTGGTTAGTGTTAGCATAGCAGTTTACATGCTAGAAAATTAAAAACGTTTAGAGATAATATTAGGTGTTATATTCCCATACAACTCATTCCATTTCGTATTTTCCCCTAATGACAGTGTGGAAACAACGGACAAATGGCTGGTTTGACAGACTGATACAGACCACTTGAATTTAAAAATAAAGTAATTAAAGAATAAGTGAAATAAACAAAAACAAATAAGAAAAGTGAAGCAGTCAGGTACGTAGCCGGGCATCCCATATTTAATGGGACCGTCACCTACGTTTATCCTGTATGGAAAATCTTCAGAATTTCAGAATTGTTATGTTGTTGTTTTCCTTTTCTTTTTAATCCTTTCATGGTTCATCTAAATTATTTTTCTTGAGTGGTAGAATCAAGGTTTGTTTCAATATTTTAAAAGGTAGGTTTGAGAGGAGTATGAGTTAAAGAAGAAGATGTTAAAATCGAGTATATAGGACCTAGGAACTAGTAATATAATATATAACAGGAGACAGTGAATACACCCCTCCCCCTCTCTCTCTCTGTTTCTCTTTCTCTCTATCTCTCTCTCTCTCTCTCTCTCTCTCTCTCTCTTGCAACCCACAATCACACATCCTCCCCTCTCCCCACACACACCTTCCTCTCTTGTTATTTTTTTTTTCTTTCTCCTTCTCCAACCTGTTTTTCGCCATTTTATTGAACAGGCACGTACCTCCCTCCTACCCATTTCATCTACGACACTATGAGTCAATGAACCCAAAAAATTCGGTTTCCTGCTTTTTCATTTTCTTCTTTTTCTTCTTTTTCTTCTTCTTCTTCTTTTACTGATAAGCCTGTAGCCAAGACAGCTGTGCCACATGTTGGGATATTGAGTATATCTGCATTCCACCGAGAAGGAAAAACGTATTGCTTCTGTTTTTTACTGGCGGAATATCATGAAAATTTATAGAGGCCATATCGGTTACATTTAACACAAAACTTACGGAGAGGCGGCGTTCGAGGGTCCAACATCTAACAATCATCAATAGGAAAAACTTAGGAACAACTTTCATGGATACAACATTCAATTTTAAAGAAGATTAGAGGAGTGGGTCTAGTGCAGTGGCGTAGACAGGTTCGTACACCTGGGGGATGACTGGGTTGCCAACGCTAGTGAGGGCGCGAAGCGCCCGAGCGAGGGAGCGAAGCGACCGAGCGGGAGGGTGGGAGGGGGTGTCCCCTCCCACGGTAGGGAGCTTTTGCAATTTTGAACTTGAAATCGTGCAATCTGATGCATACTTTATGAGGTAAAATAACACACACAAGCGTGCACGCACACACACACACTCACACACACACACACACACACACACACATACTACGCCTTGAATGGACAGACATACATCGACAAGATCTACACACCGTGGCATACGAATACAGAATGGACTGACACATAGTATTGCATATTGAACCACACTACGTATTTATTTATCTCTGTGAATTTTGCTGTTACACCTCTTCAGAAAAAACCAATGTCAACTGTGTACACGCAGGTATAGTCTTTGTTGTCTTGATAGGGGTATGTGGTTATGAATGAAAACAGCCTCTGTGGCCATTTGTGAATAGAACACATAAACAACAAACAAATAACGATTAAACTTTGAACAATATGTCTGTTCATTATAAAGCATAATGAATACGTACATACTATGCTTTTTTACCTCAAAGAAACAGGCATAGTATCCATAGATGGATATTGGCTGGCGGCTCATTAACATACAGATACAAAAAACATAAACAGTATCACTATGATCCATGGAGTAACAATACTGCTTTGTAAGTTTGTGAAGAAATCGAACCATAACGGCATTGCATCGTTTCAAATTAGGGCATTTTTTACTTCTATTGATCTCAGTCTTATAATAGTAATAGTAATAATAATAATAATAATAATAATAATAATAATAATAATAATGATAATAATAATAATAATAATAATAATAATAATAATAATAATAATAAAACAGTGGTTATCTTGTGGTTTGCAATCTTAGAGGTATCTTGTGGTTATCTTGTGGTTTGCCCCATTTGAACACGCAAAACTCGTGGTTATCTTTTGGTTTCCACACCACGAGATTGCGCGCACTGCAAAATATGCGCGATTTATCTTGTGGTTATCTTGTGGTTTCCAAACCACAAGATAACCACAAAATACTTGTAAGATTTTCTCTTTTTTTACCGTCTGAATTGGCTCTCACCGTGTGAATGCGGCTAATAACAATAAACACAATTACAATAATGATGAGGATTATTATTATCATCATCATAATTATTATTATTATTAATATTATAATTATTATCATTATTATTATTACTATTATTATCATCATTATGACTTATTAAGTAAGCAAATATCATTCCCCAAAACCTGGGGGATGATTGTACATGCCATCCCCCACCTTGTGGGGGGGGGATGCATCCCCCTCATCCCCCCCCGTTGTCTACGCCCCTGGTCTAGTGGTATTATAGAATAAACGGAAAATGCATTTAGCGCAAGGAAAAAGCGCTGTAATGAAATATCTTTGGGGTTGGACTGGATAGGATTACAATTCAAAAGCGAAAACATTGTAATTTGGATCAAGAACACAGATTATGCTGATAAGCTTTGAAACAGCCCTGCAATAGACCATTTTCGTAATGTAACCAAAATTTGACGCACAAATCTTTGTTAAATGCTTCGTTACAAGTTATTTCATTCACCTGATCCGAATAACTGTATTTCAATAGTCAGAATGCGAATTGCATACATTTATTGTTTTTAAGTAGGACAAACATAATGACTTGCCCTACTTTACAACAACACATTATGTATGCAATTCGCATACTGACTATTGAAATACTATTATTCGTAGCAGGTGAATGAAATAATGATTTGTGCATTGAATTTAATTACATTAGGAACATGGCCCAATCCGCATAACTTTCGTCATATTCATAAGCGTTGACCTTTGGCTAACACCGTGCTTGTAATCAAATTGAATGCATCCGTCTAGTATCATGCATCGTTAAATATTATTTCCATCACCTGTTACGAATGCTTGTATCCATTAGTGAGAATGCAAATTGCAACATTAGTTGTAGCTAGGTAGTACTATATCATTGTCACTATGTAAATCACTTGCGTCACAATTTTGTCAATGTTTTCCTTAAAAAGTATAGGGTATAATGTAAAGGTCATTCCAATCCCTCAAAAATAGAGGTGGGGTAGGCGTTGCATACCATCCCAATCCCCACGTCGCATTGCTCATACACCGACCAAGAAGACGCCGTATGTCAAAGTAATGAATTGCAACATCAATTTATCGACCTAGTGGCATCGGTTTGCTTGGAAAAACTAGCGTCCATGTAATAGTATCTATGTTTAATGGACACAGCCAATGGAAAAGCCCAAGCATCGCAGCATAAGGACTATCGACCTCCGACGGCAAAGCTTGGAGCTAGGATTTTAGTCGTTGCAATTTCGAATTGATTATTGTCTGAAGTTCTTAAGTGCTGTATCGAGCCTGCTTGTTGACACAATTTGTTGTCAAGTGGACAATTTTTGTTTTCCTTGGTTTTTTTTTTTTTTTTTGGGGGAGGGGTGCATTTGATGGTGGGCGATGGAGGATAATGCCCCTTCCCCGGTCAATCTATTCAGTGTGTTATTATCCTCGTATTTTATAAACACCCCCTCCCTCATCTCTTTTATTCTTCCTTCCTCCTTCGCTTTCTTTAGGGACTTTTAGATTTGCACGACGAGAACGTGGACCGGACGTGTGACATCCTTTTAAGGCAATGTGACGTCCTTTTTAAGGCACTGGCAGTGCCCGGCCGAAAGGACGTCACAATGCCACTCGTGGCAGTCCACGTTCTCGTCGTGCAAATCTAAAAGTCCCTTTCGTCTCTCAGGCACGCACGTACACTCGCGCACGATAATTTAGTCGCTATCGCACACACTCGTGCACACGTACATACGTACACTGCCCTGGCGGCGTCGGCTCCAGGTCGGAACAGCAATTTGAACGAGTACGCCCTCTAGTGTTAGTAAGTATATATCTCTATGGTACGTACATGTATTTACGAAACTATGGAACGCTGCCGGGCGCGTCTCTTTTATATATATATTTTTTATTATTTTTTTATTATCAATTATTATTAATCTTTTTAAAAACAAATTCATTAATAATGAAAATATATATTGAATTCTAAAAAAAAATATGCATGTAAAGAAGAGTTAGGGTATGATAAATATGTGCTAAAGCTCATATCTCCCTGAATATACAATGTAAATACTTTGTATTAAAAACAAAACATTTAGTATCTATCATCATATACTCACTTATGAAGACAAATAGGAACAGAAGCCTATCAAATAATACAATAGGGTTTCCACCAAATGGTATATACAGGGATTCGAAAACCGAGCAAAAAGGTAAAACATAAGGAAACTAGAAATGTAATTCGTCATGAGGACGAATTAGGTGGTCTGTTATGTAATCTGAATAACTGATCTTGTAGAAAGTTTTCTTAGCTACAACATATAAAATTTGGAAGAAAATCGATCCATATTTACAGAGATACAATCAATTTTCCATAAATATGCTGACGTCATAATATGCAAATTCGTATTTTGAGTTCCAAGGCCAAAGGGCAAAGGGCAGAGCTATAGAAAATTAAGGAACATTACAAGACATAATAGAAGGAGAACGAGAACCAGAGGCGGGAGAGGTAGAGGGTGAGAGAGAAGAAAAGAGAAGGGCAGAGGCAGAGGGAGACAGAGCAAGAGAATAAGAGGGAGGCAAGGCAAGAGGTCGAGGTAGAGGGAGGCAGAGAGAGAGGGAGAGGGAGAGGTAAAAGAGTAGAGAGATATATATATGCAGAGACAGAGCAAGAGAAGGAGAGGGGCAAAATAAGAGAGGAAAAGGGAAACAGAGCAAGAGAGAGGAGAAAGAGAGAGATGCAATGGAGAACGATGCATTCAATATATCCAGCATAAATAGAATTTAATATAGAGAAAGAGAGAAGTATAGACAAGTAAACAATTCTATGTCCACGGGAGAGACGTAAACATGCATATACCTGGGCTGAATAACTGAAAAAAGTAAAAACGTCTGGGAAGGAGACTAGCAAGGTGATTTGATATTGTAGCAGAGTTGGGAGATAAACCCTATATTAGGTTTAATACACGACAAGGAACCAGATTTCCCATAGGGTTGTACTCAAACGATTGACATTCTTCTCCCATAGATATAACACGCAAAATTAGGCATTTTATTACATTGTTTGTGATTGTATATGATAATATGTTATAATAGTCGAAGAAGATCATAAAATCAAATTTAAAACGACGGCAAAAAAAAAAAAAAAATGACCCACCAGGAATCGAACTTGGGTCGCCGGAATGGGAGGCAAGTGCTATGACCACTATACCAAAATAATCCACATAGACATTACACGTGAACGGAAAATGGAATTCTCAAATCCCACTTTGCAAGTGAAATATGAGCATGATCCCGGCATCTGATCGAAAAATAAAGGGCACACTTGTGATAGCTTATTGTCTCAGCTACAACATACTCGAAGCTCAGCGAAAACAAAGCTAAAACGACGGAGATATTGCTCGCGAAAGACGGGAATGTAGAATCCAGTTTAGAAAAAAGTCATGTCCCATAGAGAATACACGCAAAATGTGAAAAATTGACATGCCTCCTTTAATCGCAAAAATACGCCATGATGCCTTTGTCAAAATGAAAAATCGTGTCGACTGCATTTGTAAAGAATTGTCTCAGCTAGAACATATCAAAATTTGGAAGAAAATCGATCAATATTTACAGAGATACAATCAATTTTCCAAACATGCTGACGTCATAATATGCAAATTGAAATTTTGAGTTCGGAGGCCATTATGATGACGTCATGAGTAAATTGAGGGTCAAATGAGACATGAAATCATATCTCCGACTCATAATCTATCCAATATGAAAACAAATTGGGGGTATCCATCCATTGTGAAGAGTTACAATGAGTTTTGTATAGGCCATAGAGATATATACTTATAATAAGGCTAGAGTGCGGACTCGTCATACGCGCCCGTGCAAAGCTCTGAGCGCGCATGGAGGGCGGTCCGCCATTACTGAGAAGGGCAAAACATCGAGAAATACCCGGATGTCCCATTCGAAACTGTGCTACTGATATGCAATGTGAAGCTTCATTTTGGGGGTTAATTTATCGGTTTTCGAGTATGAAACGTTATAATTGTGTATTTTGCATAATGCATGAACCCTACTCATGCCTCATGGTGACTGGTGTGGGTCAAGATTAATTACGGGTGTTATGGTGAGGTAAAAGGAATACAAAAAGCTATTTATATTGCAGTATATATCTTCAATTTGTCTTTCTCTTTGTCATTCTATACCAGTTCGTAATTTCATCCAAAGAAAATGGTGTTTTATTTTATACGAGTCAAGAAATATTTTTGAATAAATGAATAATTTAGACTCAGAATTAAACAAAGTTTTATGCATAAGGGCCCATGTCTTCTAATTCAGTTATTGGGACCTGCAGGAACATAAGAGCCAGGGTAATTATTGATTTAAAACGCTTTAAAGGTAATATATTCATTTTATGTTTATGGCTATTATAAACAGATTGATAGTAATGATACTTATAGATTTAGGATAGAGATGGGTACGTAGATACAGTAGCTAGACACATAAATAGATGAATAGATAGATAGAATATAGAAGGATAGGTAGATAACGGAAATGCAGATATAGGACGATACTGAAGATAGGAAGAGGGGGAAGGAAAGAATTATACACATTTATTTAAGACAATTATGTTAATTATGTTATTTACTCATCAAATCATTCATTCATCCATCCTTCCAAACATTCTTTTCTTCTTCTATCACTCATTTTATATCAAATTCACACCTTATGTATTTCACCTATTCTCTAGAAAATCTCTATTAATGTCTGAAAGAATAATTCAATTCTTTGCAGTTCACTAGAAATATATATAAATATTCTTTAAAAACAGCTGATCATTGATGTAATAATTATTTATTCACACCACTTTTTTTCTCCATAAATAATATTCTCTTTGATACAGTGTATTTCTTATTTTTTTTATCAACCAGTTTTTAGAGAATTAACTTATGATAATTTGATTTGAAGAAAAAATGAATAAATGAACCATTTATTACCACATGTGTGTTGAATATTCTACAGCATAATAGGCATTTAAGTTTTGACATTTTATTGAACATATATACTGCTATAATACATCACAATTGGAAGGACAGACATTGCAAAAACAACATCTCAGATTTTAGCCCCAAATTTACTAATTACAAAGACATTTCATCGAGTAATACATGTACCGGTATGCAAACCAGAAATAGTAATTGAGCATATATATTCCAAGTCACCTGTATTGCTATGAAGAACTATAATTGAAGAGACTTACATCTCAGGATACTGCAATACACTATTCAGTGAAACCTCATGGTAACAAGGTCTTTTGACATCATTATTCATCAGGTATAATGATAATTTTAAAACTGATTACCCCTAAAATTTACACAGTAGATACTAGATAGCCAAAGAGTGCACAATCTTATGGGTTTACATCTAGTGACATTATTCCATATAATTGTTCTGTTATCAAATCTCTTCAAAAGAAGTTTTCCACTTTGGGCCAAAATTCAAACCTATGTACAAAAAAGATCTATGGGTGTGTATAAAGTGTGCAATAAGACAAAATTGGGGTTTTCTGTAAATGCGTTCTCTCCAAAGTTGTGTTGAAGTGGGTCAAGCTGATCTTGGCTAATAAGCTTCTTTAGTGGACTTCCTGCAAGAGAGTCCTGTTTTTAATCTCTCCTCTTTCCGTTTCACCACTTTAAGCTGTTTCTTGGCATCCTGCAGTTGCTGTCTGGTTATCTTCAGTTTCTGATCAATTCGAATAGAAAAAGAATAGTCATGTTCTTTTGTAATGTCATAGGGTTTTTTTGGAGGCACGGGAACACTTTCGGACGTTGTACATCAGCATCAGCATCAGTGTACGCCTATACGGAAGAAGAGGTAATCCTGTTGAATCTTCCGGTCGCTTCGTCGCATGGTGCTTGGTTTTGCTGGGAGTCTCTTCAAGCCATAGGTCTGTTTATAAAGAGGATGTCCAGGAAAGATGGTAGGCACGTACAGCACTAGGGTGTATCTCTCTTGGGTGTATTCCTGCATTACAATAAAAGCAAATGGAAACAATAATGAGTTTTTCTCATAACATGACAATTGTTCTAGTCTACTATTCATGCTATTTCATATGATTTTTAAGACTGAAACTGGAAGCAGCTTCCAGCCAATCGCGAAGCAGTATTTCATAATGATGTCAGCAAGTCATAAGCAAATCGGATAGAAATAGTGAAGTGTGCGGTGGGCTTTCTATTTTAGTTGGCCGTTGGATAATGCCTGTGATGTGAAACATGGCAGGCTAGCCTGGCTTGGACCGAAAGCTTCAGTCTCTGATATCGACGGTTGTTCCACTGAGATTGCATCTGGCCCCTCTGACCGCCTCTATACATATGGGGAATGTCAACAAATGTCAGTTTTATTAAAGAATGACCCATACCAGTACCAGACGGTTATTTCTGTCTAGCCTGGCTTAATTTGCCTTTCGGGCTTTACAGTTTAGTTAAAATAGTCTATAAAGAAGTTGACATTTGATTTTTATCTTGAAATTAGATAAGACAAAATTAATAATATATTCTACTATTTCTAGACTTTTCGTTAATAGAATCAAGCTCATGTCCAGAGTTAATATTTCCGAGTTGGAATCTTAGACTCTTGGAGTTGGAGTGGCAACTCCAGCGCAGCGGAATTTTCCCATCACCGTCCCCGGCCCAGATCCTTAAGTTAACCCATGCATATGCCTGCGCCAGGCCGGCGGGCGTGGACTGGCGCGCTCCGCAGCTGCAGGGACGTTAGCTGCGGTGGCTTGTCATGAGACAATACCCGAGTACAGTCACTGATAAACTACATTTTTAGCTCTAAAATCCCCTTAATAATCAACATAACATTACGAAGAACTTACTTGTGAAAGAATATGCAGTTCCCTTTCTTTCTTCGGTTCGAACAACCAAATGCAACGCACGAACCTGGCTTCTCCTAATTTTCCCCCGTATGTTGTGCACAGTATCTTGTCGGGCCGGGTCGTTCGTTTTTCTGCCCTCCTTAGTAATGGCGGCCAAGGCTCCAGGTCGGCGCAGCAATTTGAGCGAGTACGCCCTCTAGTGTTAGTAAGTATATATCTCTATGGTATAGGCATGTTTTTGCCCATGTATTGTGGATAGAGATAGCGCAGGTCCGCGGGTGCTGTCAACTTTGACGGACGCTCATTGCGTTATTACTGGTCAGAAAAAGTTGAACAAGGTATCAAAATGCTTGGAAAAATGTGCCAAATATGATGACATAAAAAATTTGGTGATTCGATGTTGCAAAATGCCAGTACGCATAAGTGCGCGCGCGCAAATTTTGAAAATGCTTAAATAGGCCTGAAACGTGTGCAAACAAAATTTGGGACGAATCGAGGCATTATAAAATTTTGATGCGCGCTCGGAATTCGTTGACATTTTTAGTTGACTTTTGACCTGAAGTTGATGTATACCAAATATGGTTGATTTTTGATGACTCGTTATCGAGATATGATAATGACCTGATTTTTACAAAATGGCGCCTGGATGACGTCACGATGACCCCATGACCTTGAGGTTACTTCAACTTGATATTATAGGGCCTGATGACTGACAGAAATTCGAAGAAAATTAACCATGTTGATTTCGAGTAAACGTTTACACAAAAAAGTGTACGGATGAAATAAAAATAAATAAATAATAAATAATAATAATGAAAGAAAATTCTGACGAAATCAATAGGTGATCTGTCGTTGACAGACCACCTAATTAGCATACAAGACACAAAATATAACAGGTAATAGAAAAATACTATACCCTGTAATGCCCCCCCCCCCCTACCCCTGCAGCATTTTTTTGTCTCTGCTTTTGCCTGTCAAGAGATTTTTGCGAAAGCATCCAGGGTCTGCAACTGAAATATGTAGTGTCTTTTATCATTTTGCGTTTCTCATGATAGAAAAAAAAAATCAAAGGAGTAGCTATATAGACAACTCTTTCCATACATCGGTTGCAATCATAAGATAATTAACTGTTTCTCAACTATCCTGACCCTTTCCCGGACTCCCCCCACACACACTAAACTTCAAAACAATCACAAAATGGACCACCATATTACATGGTATGAATTCATGACTTTATTATTGAAATAAAGATGAGTTGAAGTTAAAGGGCAAATCCACTCCAAAAATAACTTACTTTCAATAAAAGCAGAAAAATCAGACAAACCAATCAAAAAAGTTTGAGCAAAATCGGATAACTAATAAGAAAGTTATGAATTTTTGAAAAAGTATGTTAAACTATGGAACAATGAGAATTACAACAAAAATTGCCAAGATGGTTATCAGTTTGTGACGTCATGTCCTCACAACTTATCAATTGCTTTACATAGTTTAATCCCATTAATTTTCCTTTTATCCCCCAAAACTTGATTTCCCCAGATGCCTTTGCCCAGGTTATATGCTTTGTATCATATTGCGTGCATGACATTTCCCAAAAACTTTTATGAATTTTGAAGAATTATACTATTTTCTGAATATTGTATGTATTTCATAATTATTGATTTTTTATATAAATAGTTTATCAAAATTCAATTTTTTCATGATTTAACTGGGCAAAAATTACTCTTTATTTGTGCATCCACACCACACAAAAACATATTACTAACAATCTAACTTGGATGCTGGTGTGAAGAAATAAGATTCTTAGGGAGTTAGGTTGAAAATAGGAAATTTATATTACCGGTATCAATATACAGAAAATAATTAGTGGATAGTGAGGACCATACGTCACAGACTCATGAGTGAGTTGCCAATTTGTGTAGTGATTTTCAAAGTTTTTCATGTTATTAAAAATTCATAACTTTCTTATTAGTTATCTGATTTTTCTCATTACTGATTTAAACAAATAAATATTCTCAAGACAAAGACTTCTATTAAAACAGAATTCTGTGAATTGATAACATGACATTAAACAAAAATTCGTAATCAGCAATACCATGAGTTGTATCGATGTAACATTAAGTATTATTACAACACAGTGCCACTACCACAAATAAAAATTGTCATGATTCCTACATTTTAAACATTGTGAAGTTTGTGCAGGTAAATTTGTATTTTAGCTTGTATACTGTATTCTACAGGAGATTAAAACCAAATGCTAGGTTTAAATTCAGTCCGAAATTGAGGTGAACTACATGTTAGCATGTTAGACTGAGGTCTCAATGGTCCTATTGTCAAACACGACCTTCAGGGCGGTGGAGCGTCCTTCAAAGTAGGGAAGTTAACAAACTACAATGTAGATGGACCCTCGACTGCGCGCAGTCGAAAATGATACCTCCACCATAGAGCCATTTTACAAACCAAAACAGAAGCAATTTTTAAAATTCAAGTTTGATTATACCGGTAATCCATTAACAGATTCTCAGAATATCATGATTACAAGCTATTTTTCATATACATTAATGACCCTTTGATCTTTGACATGACTCTAAAATCTAACCAGTTCATTGGCTCTGCACATACATGTCCTGAGTTTGATAGTTATCCATCCGTCAGTTCTAATGAGAATGCGTTCACAAGCTATTTTTGCATACATAATGAGCGCCATGACCTTTGACCTCATGACCCCAAAATCTTATCAGTTCATTGGCTCTGCAAGATACACACATGTTTTGAGTTTGATGGTAATCCATCTATCGGTCCTAATGATAATGAGATCACAAGCTATTTTTGCAAACATGAGCCCCATGACCCCAAAATCTACACAGTTCATTGGCTCTGCAAAAAACATACATGACCTAAATTTGGCAGGAATCCATTAATTGGTTCTTGAGAAAACGCGACAAGTCTTTTGGCATATACATACTGTAATGAGCCCTGTGACCTTCGACCTCGTAACCCCAAAATCCAATCAGTTCATTGACTCTGCAAAATACATACATATGGCCCAAGTTTGGCAGGAATCTATCTTGAGATAACGCGATCATGAGAACGGGACGGAGGGGCGGACAACCCGAAAACAAAATGCCTCAGGCTACTTTGTAACGGAGGCATATAAAGGCCACATTCCTTGCCCTTTTATTTATAATACGACAAGAATGAGCTGAATAGCTTGATCTAAACTATCACGTCACATGTGTGTGTATTGTGGAGTCCCATTTCTGTGTGCAATGCATGTGATTTTCAGCAAGACTGAATCAATTTCGTATCATTTGATGATTCCAAAACCTATATCATTTCTTATGTACGACGTAATCAATCTTTCTCAATGGACCAGTTTACTAACATATTCAAATTTTATGCATACTTTTATACACAGGTTGTTCTTGACAACCCAAAAGCTTGCCCAAGGCTTGACCGACATAGCAACAGGTAATATATGCAGACTCAATTCCAAGTATTGTAGTTCATACATTAATAACAGGTTGATGATATAACTCGTCATTAGGTCACCAGGAAAGAAACATCCATAAATTTGAATATGTCTGTAGACTGGTCTCTTGCTTCTAGACAGTGCCTTTTACAATGAAATCACATGACCACAACTAAACTTTATCTTTAAATGACTCCACTGCATAGGAAGTGACATATTTTACGTGAACATTAAATATATATTCACTTGTAGTAAAGTTAGGTCTCCTTAGATTCAGTAGCATTGATCAGCATCAATATTTCAGTGTGGGTGAAAGTGGCATACATATGTATTCCTTCAATCCACTGCCTACTGTACGTGAATTTATAATTCGAGTGAAGCTGCACAATTTAAAAAATATAAACAATCGAACATACGTAGTTCAAATAATCTAAAACATGCACTTACAGGCTGAATGGGCAAGTAATTCATTTTTTAAAGTGCCATCAGAAAGAGAGTTATCAGTAAACAATAAAATTGAAACTATCAGGTAAAATTTCAGTGCAAAATATTTCCCCTCATAACCACATACACCTGTACATGTATGTATGTGTAGATGGTTGTGAAATATTTTTTCCAGTAGTATTCAAATCTTTAAATCTGTTTAAAAGCTCATACATGTACATGTAGTAGTGGGTTCTCATGGGGAGTTTGACACCATTTGGGTGTTAACCAAATAAGGGGTGCTGTCAACCACCAAGGATGGACTTCATATTTATGACCAATAGGTCTTAGCAATGCACTGTGCCCTGAACCTACTGTCATAAGGAATTCTCATCATAATAAAACTTCCCTCACCCACCAGATATGGAGGCAAGCTGGAGAAATTTTCTGGTGGGACAAAGAGGATTGCTGTCTGAGGGTGCGTTCAAACGAAAAATTTTCACCCTAGAAACACGGTTTTCAAAGGCGTTTAGTTTAAAACACAGGTGGTTCAAGCAATTTCAAGCTATATTTCGTCGGTCGTAAAAATAAACGTGTTTAAAAAACGCAAACATGAAACGCTGAAAAAGATCGCTTGAACGAACGGAGATCTCAATCATGATTCTATAAACGTCATTATTGTGGCCTGCTTCCGGTTTGGCCGACAGTCGACCTTAAACAAACTCAGAAAGCACGCAGCGAAGTTGACCTATACTTCCTGGGTCAGACTGGACAGTGTGATGAGCAGTGGCTGGGCTTGTAATGAGCGAGAATCAGCGTTGATTAAAAATCGCTTGAACGCTCTCCAGCAGTATTGAGTAACCGTGTTTTTTTTACGGCGTTTTGATTTGTGATTCATGTTTGTGATTCTAGCTTCAAAAAGATCTGTGGCTGTGCACACATTAACTGGTAATTCAACCAAATCTGATGTCAGCAAATTATGATGCAACACACATGGACACTGACTACTATACAGTGGCTTTAACATAAAAAAAAAAACTTGATGCCATCAGACAACAAAGAAAGTTGCCAAAATCTTTTACCAAAATAAAAAGATTTTGCTCCACACTTTCCAAAGACCCCTCCCCCCCCCAAAAAAAAACACCTTTATCAATATACCTGTGCTCAATAGAACCATAGATTGAAACTTTCACAAATGTGATAGGGTCTGTCCCCTATTATTTTGAGTAATGTGGCACCATCAGAATAAGAACAGAATTTTGAGCATTATATGGTATGTTTCTTGGGAATATGTACTTTGGCATGCCTCATGAGATGGTTCTTCTGAGTGAACTTATTCCCACATTCATCACACATATAAGGCTTCTCTCCTGTATGCGTTCCTACATGTCTAACGAGGTTGTGCTGTTCCTTGAAGTCTTTCCCGCACACTTCACACAAATATAGGGTTTCTCTCCAGAATGTATTTGGACGTGATTCGTCATGACGTCAGTGAAAAAAATACACGGGGGCTGAGGGCGAACCGCTGGCGCAACTTCCACTGGCATTACTCGCACGTGTACGGGTTCTCCCCTGTATGGCTGCGCCGATGACGCACCAGGGTGGACTGCTGGCCGAATCCACGTCCGCAGATCTCGCACGAGTGCGGTTTCTCTCCTGTGTGAGTCCGGACGTGGGTAATCAGATTCTGCTTGACTCGGAATTTCAGGTCACAATGCTGGCATGCGAAAGGTCGCTCGTTGCTGTGGATTTTCTTGTGATTGGATAATCCTTGTGAATGACGGAACGCTCGATCACACACCTTGCACTTAAACCGTTTACTTGTATCACTTTCAGTATCTGTCTCTGCATGATTCTCCCTTGTATGGCTGCGTAGGTGCCGCACCAGGGTCGACTGCTGGCCGAATCCACGTCCGCAGATCTCGCACGAGTGCGGTTTCTCTCCCGTGTGAGTCCGGATGTGAGTAATCAGAGTCGTCTTGAATCGGAATTTCAGATCACAATGCTGGCAAGAGAACGGTCGCTCGTTGCTGTGGATTTTCTTGTGATTGGATAATCCTGTTGATTGACGGAATGCTTGACCACACTCGCACGTGTACGGCTTCTCCCCTGTATGTCTGCGTAGGTGCTGAACCAGGGTGGACTGCTGGCCGAATCCACGTCCACAGATCTCGCATATGTGCGGTTTCTCTCCCGTGTGAGTCCGCACGTGGGTAATCAGATTCCGCTTGGTTCGGAATTTCAGGTCACAATGCTGGCACGTGAAAGGTCGCTCGTTGCTGTGAATTTTCTCGTGAGCGGTTAATCCTTGTGAATGACGGAACGCTCGACCACACACCTTACACTTAAACTGTTTACTTGTATCATTTTCAGAATCTGTCTCTGCATGCTTCTCCCTTGTATGGCTGCGTAGGTGCCGCACCAGGGTGGACTGCTGGCCAAATCCACGTCCGCAGATCTCGCGAGTGCGGTTTCTCTCCGTGTGAGTCGGACGTGGGTAATCAGATTCCGCTTGGTTCGGAATTTCAGGTTACAATGCTGGCACGCGAACGGTCGCTTGCTGTGGATTTTCTTGTGAGCGTATAATCCTTGTGAATGACGGAACGCTCGACCACACACCTTGCACTTGAACCGTTTACTTGGATCATTTTCAGTATCTGTCTCCGCATGTTTGACTAAAGAAATCCGTTCTTTCTCCTGAGTTGTATTCCCCATATCTCCATCATCTTGAAGGACCTCTTCTTCTGATTCTCCCATTGTCTGAGGCAAGCCCTGCATGAACTGATAGTACTTCACCATAGAATGCTCCGCTCCGCTCTCTTCACAATTTGACATACCATCTAGACCTCCATCTGTTGAACACTCTTCTAAGGGTCCTGAGACATCATCTTCCACCTCCCTGCTGGGGTCTCCCAAGAGTTTGGAGACATCATCCTCCAACAGTCGCACTGACTGAGAATCTCTTTGTATCGTCTGACAGTACTTCATCATAGGATGGGAAGCCGCACTCTTTAGACGATCTGATTCACAGGTGAGATGTCTCTCGGTGTGAGACTCATCCTTGCCTCCTGTCACTGGTTCAACATCTTTCATCTCATAGCGTTTCATCATTGGTGTTCTTCGCTTCTGTATCAGCCCTGTAATGCTTAGGAATCCTCGTTTTGATGACCTCCCCAGAACGTGCTCTCCATCTGTGAGAGGGTGGAGAAAAAATGTGAGGAAAAGAAATTTTCATCAGTTTCACCTTACCATATTGGCACTATGTTTTTCCTTTACTTAAATTTTTCTTAAACGATATACTTGATTGATATCATTTGATATACATGTATATCAAATGAAACTTAACCCGCAAAAACCCCCCACTAAATATGTCAATTTTCACAAGAGAGTACTGGCTATAAATTTCAATTCTAATACCAATTGCAAGATGCTACAATGTAATTAATTTTTAAGGGGAAGTCCACCTTAATTGGTTTTGATAAAAGCAGAAAAATTTCTAATAGTTTGAGCAATATCTGATTAAAATGTGAATGTTTGCCAAGAAAATTTGTAATGTTTTTTTGCTTAAACTTACACTTATTTTATTTTTTCTCTCTCATTTCTCTGCTTTTCTGATCAACTATTAAAACCCACCTAATCAGGGTTGGCTTCCCCTTTGGGTAAAACATTCATTTTCATGGACTGCATACTGAACTTCAACCACTCCTTTACAGGAACATTTACAACAAAATGTTTTTAAAATTCCCATCTTACAGCTGTATTTGTCAGAATAGACCATTTTTGTAATGTAATAAATTTTAAAAGGCTCATATCTTTGTGTTGTTAGGGAGGAAAAGCTGTCATGTTTGTCGTAGCTAGCAACAATTAATCTATGGAATTGGCATTCTGACTATTGAAAAACAATTATTCATTACAGATGAATTAAATCATTTGTAACAAGGCACAAGTTTAACAGAATTTAGTGCAATTAATTTGATTACATTATGAAAGTGGCCTATTGGTCGGAGAATAAAATATCTATTTAAAACCATATGAAATACATATACGTATATTCATGTATTTACCTCCTGCGCTGCTGCTCTCGGTCTCTTCACTGAACTCTGCAATGTAGGATATATGTTTAGTATCTTGATCATGTGAGTCAGCTCTAGACACTGGAACATCTTTCTTGCTCTGGGCAGTTGTTAAATCCAAGGCTTTGTCTTGCAAAGACAACTTAGACGGAACTATTGAGTCAGCACTGCCGATGTGAGGTGCATTGGTTTCATCATTAATACCAACTGTACTTGATTCTGAGGTTAGAAGTGGTCCTGAGGAATTGTTCTCATCTTGAGTCCTGAGAGAATGGTGTTCAGCCATTTCTCTGGGGCTAGCCGATGCAGACTGGTGCCCGTTCACATAACAGAACATCGACAAGGATAAGTGCTTTTCGTCTGTCAGTTTTTCCTCGTTAAAACTCGAGGAAAGTGATGAAGTCTGTCGTCTGATTTGACTTTTTGCTGCTTCCTTCTTTCTTCTCTTAAAGTTGGATGAGTTACAGATTCCGTACACAAAGCATGGCACAGTAGATTTGCTAGGCAGATCAGCACAATCATTATTTTGATGAGAATCACTTAGAGAATGGTTCTGAACCTTTCTCTCTTCCTTCACTTCCTCACTGTCACCCGTTTCCGAACGAGGCGACAATGACAATAAAGGGGTCTGTTTCTCAGTCATGGCTGCTTGGGGAGGGTCCTGAGTTACTTCATCTTCAGTGTTAAGTCTATCTGCAACATCAATATTGTTATCGATCCTATCAACATGTGCATTACAGTTCCTTTGAACATCATTTTCTTTAAATCGCTTGCCATTTTTAAATTCATCCTGGGAACCTGTACTGCTCCTATTCAAAGACTGGACATTGCCAATGTTGTTAGTCATTTTGGCATCTTCTCCTCTCTCACAACTGTGGTTTTCACATGTTTCTGCTACGCTTTTGTGTTGTTCGTTCTTTTCTTGAGTATCAACATGACTTGAAGAGTGAGGTATTGCCATGACTACCAGATCTCTGCTTGCCCGAGAAGCTGACATACGGTAAGCCATGGGAATAAATTATGCTATGATACCAGTCTTAAGAAGCACTGCTAGCAGATCGACTGGCTGGTATCATAACTGGGCTCCATTATCATTTGACCAGTTGTCACATGTTGGATTCTAGAATTTGCAAAGAACGAAAAGAAAATTAAAGATAATAATCAAAACTTAATTTCTCCTCACATTTACTAAAACCCCTAAAAAAAGTTTGAAAAGTCAAGTTTGATTGATTACATGTATATCTCTCTTGTCATGGCATAATTATTATCTTGGATAGTATCATTAGAAAGTGTGTTTATTCCTGTTTGAAATGATACCATATTTGGTATGATTTTGCAGCCATGGAATAAGCAGTAGCTCTATATCAGAATAAGCTAGCCACGGTCAAAAGTGAAAAAGTTGCAAATGCCCTGGTAATGTTATGCAGAGCACTCTCCTTTTGCTTTAAAATTTTAACCAGGCTATTTCAGACCAGGATTTTACGGGGATCAACTTCATAAAATGTGAAGTAGAATTTCTACTTCACATTTTATGAAGTCGGATATTGAACACAAATGAATACAAAGAGAATGAAAGAATTGTGAAATTCCATGATCAGAAGGCATGGAGAGTTGTCCACAAAATGCACAAATGATGCCATCAAATTATGAAGGGGTGACCAAAGTTTGCGGATATTTTTCTTTTCTTGCACATTACAAAATATCCAGATCAACATACATGTATATCATGTTCCATACACCATAAGAATCGTAATTTATCATATAATCAGATTATATAACATTCCAAGGCCGTATTGACTTCAAACCAATGATAAGACGAGAAAATCGGAAGGCTTACCACTACCGACGTCTGTCAAAAAGTGTGACCAAAGTTCGCGCATGATATTTACTGCCCTCTTGTGGTGGGCTTTATATGTGTAAACATTCCAAAAAATGACATAGTTCCAATCAGAAGCCGAACTTTATATTGAAAATTTGAAATAGATAATTAATTCTCTCTATCATTGAAATTTTGCCCGAAAAAATACCCTCGTTAAATTTTGCCAATAAAAGACAATATTTGTCATTGTTCACGTGTTAATTACAGTGTAGTCCCTATCTGCATGTCATTTGTTTGTTTAAAACGTATTTCATGTGTCTCCTTTTTATATGTCAGCCATACATGAGTTCTCGCTCTTTTCTCTCTTTGTCTCTCCACTTTCCCTTCTAAATTTGTATTCTTACGAACCCCGTAGAATCGTAGATTCATTAAAATTCACAAACACAGATACGGCGCAGAAGCAGGCGCGCAGTTTCCCTTTTTTGCGTAAGAAATTGAAATTTTATCATTATTTTTCGGAGTAAATCCCTCTAATAAACTGATTTTCATATTAAAAAAACACAATTTGTTATGATAAAAAGCGTGAAAAAGCTAGCTTATTCACATTTTTATGTCGCATTTTGACCTTTGGAGTTGTCGACGGTGCTCAAAGACTTCGTTGTCTCAGTCCCAAACAGGCATCGCGTATCGTTCTCCTGTTCAAGCGCATTTAGTGTTAGTACGCGAACTTTGGTCACACCACCATAAATATCACCCTCTGGTGACAAGTTATTTCTTTAGCTTTAACTTCCTTATACATGTAGTCTAGATTTAGACTACCTTGCCTGATTTTGTTCAATTTTTCACTAGGCTACTCCTACTCCTAGTACTCCTTGATCTAATCTCATTCAAATCGTTGGCAAACCCGGACTTTAGTGCCCAGCTGAAAATCTCAGTTTATTATGGATTTAATATCAATAATATTAATTATGCTAATATATGCAAATATAAACATACCAAAACTTGATGATTTTTAATCATTTGACGTCATAAAAAGCAATTTTAAGCCAAAAATAGCAGCAGTAGGGGATCTCCTCTTTGCTTGATGCGAGATACTAGCGAACTGAAATAACCGAATAAAAACTATGGTGAACTAAAAAGAAAAGAAAAATCAAACCACCTCTGAAATTACCTTTGAAATGTTTATTAATTTTTTCTTCCGATATGCGCACATGATAGGGGCAGGTTGGGATGGGATGGGGGTGCTCAATAGTCGCCAAATTTGGGGTAAAAGGGCAACTGGCCTTGGGGGCTAAATTTATTATTTACTTATTTTCTTTGTAATCATTTTTCTAATTTTTTTCCGGGTGGCTCTTTTCTTTATTCTGCTTCTTCTTTCTTTCTCACCAGATATGCACGAAACATTGGGGTTTGAAGAGATGACACCCCTTCCTGATGGGGCGCCAAATTTAAGGGTTATTTTAATCTTTCTTTCTTTTTCTGCCCCCGTCCCTTTCTCCCTTTCTCTTTAATAGGCATGCACGCATCGAGGGGGCGAGTGGGATGGGATGGGGGTGCTGAAAAGAAAGAAGAAGCAGAATGAAGAAAAGAGCCCCCGGAAAAAAAAATAGAAAAATGATTACAAAGAAATAAAAGTAAATAATAAATTTAGCCCCCAGGCCAGTTGCCCTTTACCCCAAATTTGGCGAGTTTCAGCACCCCCATCCCATCCCACTCGCCCTCGATGCGTGCATGCCTATTAAAGAGAAAGGGAGAAAGGGACGGGGGGCAGAGAAAAGAAAGAAAGATTAAAATAACCCTTAAATTTGGCGCCCCATCAGGAAGGGGGTGTCATCTCTTCAAACCCCAATGTTTCGTGCATATCTGGTGAGAAAGAAAGAAGAAGCAGAATAAAGAAAAGAGCCACCCGGAAAAAAATTAGAAAAATGATTACAAAGAAAAATAAGTAAATAATAAATTTAGCCCCCCCCCCAAGGCCAGTTGCCCTTTTACCCCAAATTTGGCGACTATTGAGCACCCCCCCCCCATCCCATCCCAACCTGCCCCTATCATGTGCGCATATCGGAAGAAAAAATTAATAAACATTTCAAAGGTAATTTCAGAGGTGGTTTGATTTTTCTTTTCTTTTTTTAGTTCACCATAGTTTTTATTCGGTTATTTCAGTTCGCTAGTATCTCGCATCAAGCAAAGAGGAGATCCCCTACTTCGCTGCTATTTTTGGCTTAAAATTGCTTTTTATGACGTCAAATGATTAAAAATCATCAAGTTTTGGTATGTTTATATTTGCATATATTAGCATAATTAATATTATTGATATTAAATCCATAATAAACTGAGATTTTCAGCTGGGCACTAAAGTCCGGGTTTGCCAAATCGTTTAAATTAAAGGTAACTTAGCCTTAGTAGTCCACTCTAGGTCTTAATAATAATATTATTTAGGATGAAGGTTTTGGAAATTTGGTTCCCTAAAGACTAAATCATGACCATTATGATTATTTGAACAATTGATGAAGATTTAGTTGATTTTTTGGTATATTTTACTTTTAGTAGGGTATACTATCTCCACTCCGGAGTTAGGGGTCAAAAAATGGATACGAAACTACACTAGCGCCCTGGAGGCAACCTCAAGCATACAATGAAGGAGTGAAGAACGCCAGAACCTACGCGCGGACAATGTTGTTCCACTGACATGGGATCTACTACTGCCACTGGTAGTCTTCGTTATGTCAAAACTGTACTCGTATCTACACTTTAGTAACAACTTAGAGTTAGACTGATTCAAAATTTCTGACGTGAATATAAAGATACATTTAAATACATTTGAAGGGCAAATTTAGTGAATAATGATAGATATAACCAATATTTATAACTCACCATATTTGAACAATTGATGAAGATTTAGTTGATTTTTTGGTATATTTTACTTTTAGTAGGGTATACTATCTCCACTCCGGAGTTAGGGGTCAAAAAATGGATACGAAACTACACTAGCGCCCTGGAGGCAACCTCAAGCATACAATGAAGGAGTGAAGAACGCCAGAACCTACGCGCGGGACAATGTTGTTCCACTGACATGGGATCTACTACTGCCACTGGTAGTCTTCGTTATGTCAAAACTGTACTCGTATCTACACTTTAGTAACAACTTAGAGTTAGACTGATTCAAAATTTCTGACGTGAATATAAAGATACATTTAAATACATTTGAAGGGCAAATTTAGTGAATAATGATAGATATAACCAATATTTATAACTCACCTACAATGACCTCAGATTAAATTAGGATGATGCGATGAAGTCGAGTCCGATCCATGATCAATATATATCCCAATGTTAATGCATATCGATATCGCATGCAATGGAAAATGATTTCATGCACGATATGGATCGATATCGATATGGATCAATCGCAATCATTAAAGGGCAAGTCCACTCCAAAAAATAACTTACTTTCAATAGAAGCAGAAAAATCAGACGAACCAATCAAAAAAAATTTGACCCAAATCGGATACCTATAATAATTAGAAAGTTATGAATTTTGAATGACATGAAAACTTGAAAATCACACGACAAATTGGCAACTCACTCATGAGTCTGTGACGTCATGTCCTCACTATCCACTATTTTCTTTATATTGATAATATAAATTTCCTATTTTCCCCATAAGAATCGTATTTCTTCACACCAGCATCCAAGTTAGAATGATAGTAATATGTTTTTGTGTGGATGCACTAATATAGAGTAATTTTTTTCAAGTTAAATCGTGAAAAATGTGAATTTTGATAAACTATTTATATAACAAGTGAAACGCTCTCGGCGGTCTCGCCTAGATATTCCAACACTGAGTGGTAAATTCTGAAGGGTAATTGAATGGTGTACGTTCTAATGCACCGAGTGGTAAATTTTGAAGGGTAAAGGAAATGGTATACCATTCAATTTACCCTTCATTTACCATTCAATTTACCCTTCATTTTTGTTTGTAAGGGCTGCATATTACGCAATACAGCATTACGCAATTCGATATGATGAAAAATTGAGGTTGGGACATTATTTTTATAGGCAGGGTGGCCCATTTGCAGACCCCCGAAAATGAAATCCTCTGAATATAATAATTAAGCATTTTGAAGTGAATATTGATTATGAATCATCAGAATAATTATTTACTGTATCATAAGAATACAATATAATGAGATTTAGTGTATGGGTAAGACTATAAATGTTTCAATGCTTGTCAGTAATTTACAAATAAAGTTATCTACATGTAATAAACTTTTGAAGAAAAGAGGATTTTTCAGCATTTTGTGTAAAAACAATTGGAAGGTAAAGCCCATCTACATCACATCACGTCTCATTAGCATAATGAGAACATTATTATGAGATATACTCCAATATATATTATCGAAACATCAATATTGTCACCTAGCTGTAATTACTGATCATGTACATACTAGGCCTGGGATCGAATACTAAAATTACTATTAGAATATTCATGGGAAAGTACTCGAATGATTCGAATATTTACTTTCATGAAATATGAACAAATAACAACAATTTATTTATTAATTCTCATATTAAATTTTGAGAACATAATGCAAGTCTACTGACCTAAAATGAAAAAGTAAAGGAGGATCGAGCAACATGTAGACATCCTTTTTTTAAAACATCGGTTGTAATCTCTCATAAATAAGAGGTGTTGTGGCGTAGTGGATAAGTCGTCGGACTGTGGATCACAGGGTCCGCGGTTCGAGTTCCGCCGCGGCACTAATGTCCTTTGGCAAGACATTAATCTACAATTGCCACTCTCTACCCAGGTGTTAAATGGGTACCGGTAGGAAGCCATTCCTTGAATGCTGTGAGCGCCGAAATCGGCAGCCTAGCATAGCCGGGTAATGTTGGAGTGCCTTGAGGACCTTGCAAGGTCGATACGTGCGCTATAAAAGAAACCAAAATTATTATTATTATTATTATTAAGATAACTTTTGCTGGACTTTCCTAACCCTTTCCCGAACTCCCCACAGCACGAAAATTAAAAAAAAAAAATCACAAAATGGAACACCACATTACATGGTATGAATTCATGACTTTATTATTGAAGTCAAGATGAGTTGAAGTTAAGATACTTAAAAGCTGCAAAAAGTAACTCAATTTGTAGTCAATAATAATATCAATTGGCAAGAATAAGTATTTATCTAAACACAGCCTTTACTGATGCTACATGACAGCTTATTAGTGTTACACGATACATAAACTTTAAAGTTTAAAAGGGTATAGAAGCAGTTTGTTATGCATGTAAATATTGCCATTCTTCAATATAATTCATTTAACCAAGAGAGAAATGAAATACATTGTACATGGACTTAAAGGAAATCCAACCTTGATAGAAAGCTATAAGAAGTTCAAACAAGCTTTAGAGAAGATGTTCACAAATGTCCAACAAAATCCAACGTTGATAACAAACTACTAGCCTAGAGGAAAGCAGAACAAAATCAGAGAAGTAGACTGGTAAAAGTTTGAATGAAATTGGACAAAAAATAAAAAAAGGTATGATTTTTGAAAGTTGTACATGTAGTCATTATACTAGGTATGGGCTTTTCAAATTTGCTGAATTGGTAATGTCTCTGTGATGTAGTGGCAGACAACTTTCCCATTTGCTCCAATACACAAAATGAGCCAAATTTCAATTTTTCAAAAATGTATGACTCAGGATGGTCTTTTCTCTTTAGAGGACTTATAACAATATGCTATCCATAATATATCTTGAGTAGTGCCCCAAGGGAGAAGGTACTTGGGGGAAAAAACAGAAATTAATTATATTTTGGTACAAGACAGACATGAGAGTTATCCGTGTCTACTTCACAATCCACTGACCAAACTACCAATTTGAGATTCGCATACATTTAGTGATCTCATATTTCAAACATTAATAATCTTCTTATTGTAGGTCCATTTATTTCAAGCTTTTGCCATTCTGTTTATCTCATTTTTCTGCTTTCATACAAATGAACTTATGACAAGAGTTGGATCGCCCTTTTAATTTGGAAGTTACATAGCCAGTGGTAAATCTCCTATTAGTAAGCAGCATCAAAATAGATATTTTTATATGGATTTAACAGTATACAATGATACTGATTAAGTAATCATGGGCCAAATGCCTAAAGTATTGTGTAAGTGTTCCCAGCCAATTTAAATGAACATGCATACTTGCATTATAAAGTGAAGTAAAAGATGATCTGTGTAATTCTCGCTACGCAAATACGGTATTTGGCCATAGAAGGCAGCACTGGCCGTGTGTACAGTATATTTGGCAAAGGCACTTTCGGTTCCCATGCAAATATAATGGGTCGAGAACAGAAAAGTCTATTAGAAATTATAGTTTCGGAACCAATAAAGTATAATTAACAGATTTTGATAGTGCCTTCATATAGATCTCATCAAATCATTGGGGGCGTTCATGAAACCTGAACAATAGTTTAGTAGAATAAGGAATTAGTTGACACTGCTGTACATATTCTTATGGAGGCGGCCCAAAAAACCTTGTCTTATCGTCTTCCCCAATCTTGTAGCTGCTCATGCGCATGTGCTGACCTGCGCAGTGAGGGAGTAAGGTCGCAATCTACTGTCAAACATTCTATTTGCGGTAGGGAGAATTACATTGCACATAGATCTTAAATCTAACATACACTGTACATGTAGTACCACCTTGCTTCACATATTACTGATTTAAACTAATAATTGTTCTCAAAGACTTCTAAACAGAATTCTGTGAACTGATAACATGACATTAAACAAAAATCATTACTGAATTTGTAATCGGCAGATCAACATGAGTTGTATCGATGTAACATTAAGAATTATTCCCGGTGGGGTCACTCCCCCGCAGAGGGTGACAGGTATGACCCTTACCACAAATGCAAATAACCCCCTTTTGCGGTCAATTTCAAGGACATTTTGTGACATTTAACCCCCTTTTTTTACATCAAAACAAGGACAAAATCGTACTTTGGAATACCCCTATTTATAAGATTGTAAGGACACTTTCGCAAATATACCCCTATTTTACCATATTTCAAGGACAAGACATTTATACCTTTTTTTTCTTCCCGGTTTTCTCTTTTCCCTTTTCCTGACCCCTATTTATCAATTTCGAGGACACCCGTGCACCCCTATTTTCTATATTTCGAGGAATATTTTGTCCGCGCACATTGCTTGAAATTGACCACCTTTTCAGCGATTTTGGTAATGGTCATGCGGTCCCTCAGTCACATTGAGTGACCCCACCATGGAATTATTGCAACACATTACCACATATAAAAATGTTGTTTATTGTTATGATTCCTGCATTTTATACATTGTAAAGTTTGTGCAGGTAAATTTGTATTTTGGCTTGTATACTGCACTCAACAGGACTAAGATTAATTTAAAACCAAATGCTAGGTTTAAATTCTGTCCAAAATTGAGGTGAACAAAGTATATTAGACTGAGGTCAACTTTCAGGGCGGTGGAGCGTCTTTCAAAGTAGGGGGAGCATTAACAAAAAAGGTCACATTCCTTGCCCTTTTACCTGAAATATAACAAGAATGAGCTGAATAGCTTGCTCTAAACTAATCACACCACATGTGTGTGTATTGTGGATCCCATTTCTGTGTGCAACTGCAATGCATGTGATTTTCAGCAAGACTGAATCAATTTCGTATCATTTGATGATTCCAAAACCTCACATATATATATCATTTCTTATGTACGACGTAATCAATCTTTCTCAATGGACCGGTTTACTAACATATTCAAATTTTATGCATACTTTTTAGACAAAGGTTATTCTTGACAAGTCAAAAGCTTGCCCAAGGCTTGCCCGATATAGCAACAAGTAATGTATGCACTATGCAGGCTGGATTCCAAGTATTGTAGTTCAAACATTACTTATGCCTGAGTCACACCTTTGCGTATTTGGCTTGCGTATTGCTGAGTATTTATGGCAAGCTGTTTTAACATTTATTCCTATGTCTTGATATCAAGAAATGAAATCTTGATACCAAGAAATCGAATTCTTGATATCAAGAATTCAATTCTTGATATCAAGACATAGGAATAAATGTTAAAACAGCTTGCCATAAATACGCAGCAATACGCAAGCCAAATATGCAAAGGTGTGACTCAGGCATAACAGGTTAAAGGTATAGACCAGTCCTGGTCATGCGATTGCATTGTGAAAGAGACGTTGTGCAATCGATCAGAAAAGGTCGACCATCTAGCATGTATTGGTGTGTACTGCAAGGTTCTGGAATTATCAAAATGATAAGAGATTTGGCACAGTCTTGGTAAAGTTACAAGCACTGTACACAGAAAGATGTATATGTGACTACGCGATATTGATCCAGGCTGGATCGATATGATAATTTACCAAATATATCAATTAGTAGGTGGTTTCCCAGCAAAATTTGTATCATCACGTATTAGTCAAAACATATTCTTTCACATGATTGGTGATAAGAGCTTCCATTTCATTTTTTGAGAGGGGGGCGTTTCCAAAACTGGTCTATACCTTTAATGAAATAACTCATAACCAGGTCTTTTACAATGAAATCGCATGACCACATTTAAACTTTATCTTTAATAAATAACTCCACTGCACAGGAAGTGACATATATTTTTACGTGAGTTCACAATAAATATTCACTTGTAGGTCTCCTTATATTCAGTAGCATTGATCAGTATTAATATTTCAGTGTGGGTGAAAGTACCGGTACATGTATTCATTCAATCCGCTGCCTATTTGAATTTATAATTCGAGTGAAGTTGCATGATTAAAAAACAACAAACAATTAAACAGACATAGTTCAAATAATCTAAAACACACATGCAGCGTGTCCACACACAAAACAATTTATCCCGAAACTCTATAACGATACGTCGTATAAAGAATCATCGTATAAATTCCAGGGTGTCCACACACAAGAAACGTCGTATAAAGAATCATCGTATAAATTCCAGGGTGTCCACACACACAAGAAAGTAATCCCAAAACTCTACAGCGAAATGTCGTATAGGTGCGCAGTTTGCTACTGCGGTCATGAAATGGTAGCGGAAATGAGAGGTCAGGTCTCCTTTCGCCCGCGATCCGACGTTAAGCCCCGCCCAGTTAGACTAGTTCCGTCCACACACAAAATTTCCGTGATTAAGCGTGATTAGGCGTGATTAGTTATTGATTTCTAGTTCGAAACGATGCCCAAACCTGCGTTTCGTTATACGACGTATCGTTAGTAAGCGTCCACACACACAATTTCATCATATAACTATCGCGAAACGGTATAACTATCGCGAAACGGTATAACTAATCACGCCTAATCATGGAAAATGTTGTGTGTGGACAGGGGGATGTACACTTACAGGCTGAATGGGCAAGTAATTCAATTTGTAAAGCACCAACAGAAGGAGTTATGAACAAACTTTGAAAAATGGTATAAAATCGAAAACAACCGGTGAAATTTCAGTGCAAAATGTTTTCCCTCAAAAGCAAATACGTGTTGATACTACTGGTAGATAGTAGATAGTTTTGAAATATTTTTCCAAAAATGATAAAATCTTTGAATCTGTTAGAAAGTTCATAGTAGTGGGTTCTCATGGGGAATTTGACACCATTCGGGTGTTAACCCAATAAGAGGTGCTATCAATCACCAAGAGTGGACTTCATATTCATAACCAACAGGTCCTATGTAATGCACTGTGCCCTGAACCTACTGTCATAAGGAATTCTCATAATAAAAACTTCCCTCACCCTCCAGATATGGAGGCATTTTCTGAAGGGACAAAGAGATTTGCTGCCTGAGAGACCTGTGCACACATTAATTGGTAATTCAACCAAATCTGACGTCAGCAAATTATGATGCAATACACATGGACACTGACTACTACATGTATGTGGCTTTAACAAAAAACTTCCATGCCATCAGATAACAAAGAAATTTTGAGTTGCTCCACACTTTCGAAAGACCCCCCAAAAAAAAAAAACACGCCCTTATGAATATACCCGTGCTCAATAGAACCATAGATTAAAACTTTCAAAAGAATAATAGACTTGTCCCCTATTATTTTGAGTAGTGTAGCACCATGAGAGCAACAACTGAGTTATGAGCATTATATGGTATGCTTCTTGGGAATATGGACTTTGGCATGCCTCATGAGATGGTTCTTCTGAGTGAACTTATTCCCACATTCATCACACGTATAAGGCTTCTCTCCTGTATGTGTCCGTACATGTCTAACGAGATTGTGCTGTTCCTTGAAGTCTTTCCCGCACACTTCACACGAATAGGGTTTCTCTCCAGTATGTATTCGGACGTGATTCATCATTACGTGCCGCTGGCTGAACTTCCGCTGGCAATACTCGCATGTGTACGGCTTCTCCCCCGTATGGCTGCGTAGGTGCCGCACCAGGGTGGACTGCTGGCCAAATCCACGTCCGCAGATCTCGCATGAGTGCGGTTTCTCCCCTGTGTGAGTCCTGACATGGGTAATCAGGTTCTGCTTGACTCGGAATTTCAGGTCACAGTGCTGGCACGCAAACGGTCGCTCGTTGCTGTGGATTTTCTTGTGAGCGGTTAATCCTTGTGAATGACGGAACGCTCGACCACACACCTTGCACTTAAACCGTTTACTTGGATCATTTTCAGTATCTGTCTCCGCATGTTTGACTAAAGAAATCCCTTTTTTCTCCAGAGTTGTATTGCCCATATCTCCGTCATCTTGAAGGACCTCTTCTTCTGATTCTCCCATTGTCTGAGGCAAGCCCTGCATGAACTGATAGTACTTCACCATAGAATGCCCTGCTCCGCTCTCTTCACTATTTGACATACCATCTAGACCTCCATCTGTTGAACACTCTTCTAAGGATCCTGAGACATCATCTTTCACCTCCCTGCTGGGGTCTCCCAAGAGTTTGGAGACATCATCCTCAGACAGTCGCACTGACTGAGACACTGACTGAGAATCTCTTTGTATCGTCTGATAGTACTTCATCATAGGATGGGAAGTCGCACTCTTTAGAAGATCTGATTCACGGGTTAGATGTATCTCGGTGTGAGACTCATCCTTGCCTCCTGTCTCTGGTTCAACGTCTTTCATCTCATAGCGTTTCATCATTGGTGTTCTTCGCTTCTGTATCAGCCCTGTAATGCTCAGGAATCCTCGTTTTGATGACCTCCCCAGGACTTGCTCTCCATCTGTGAGTGGGTAGAGAAAAAATGTGGGGAAAAGAAATAATTTGTCAGTTTTACCTTGCCATTTTTATGACGAATGGCATAAACTGTTTATGCTGTTATTTTTGCGAATTCATTCACACTAGATAATACATGTATGTCAATTTCTATAAGAGAGTACTGGCTACAAATTTCATTACTAATACCAATTGCAAGATTCTACAATGTAATTAATTTTAAAGGGGAAGTCCACCTTCATATGAATTTGGTTTGAATAAAAGCAGAAAAATGCAATGAGAGAAACAAATTAGTGTAAGTTTGAGCAATATCCAATTAAAAATGGGAAAGTTGTGAATTTTTGAAGTTGTCATCTGTGAAACACAAATTGGCAACACTGACGTACAGTACCTTGCGAGCTCCTTTCCAATTTGCTCTGTATAGAAAATTTCATAAACTTTAATTTTCTTAGTTGTTGATGACAGAATAGATAAAATTTGTTTCATACAGGGGTTACATGTACCGTACATGTATATAAAAATATATTTGCAATAATTAGGGAAAATATACAATTTATAAGATGTTTAGTATGTACAGGGTTAAAGATAGGGGACCTCGCAAGATACATCACAGAGTTGCCAATTTGTGTTTTATCGCAGCTTAAAAAAAAAAAAAAATTTTAAATCACAATTATTTTTCATTGGTTTTTGCTCCAAACACTGACCTGTTTCTCTCATTTTTCTACTTTTCTGATCAACTATTAAAACCCACTTAATATCAGGGTTGACTTCTCCTTTAAGTAAAACATTCATTTTTATGAACTGCATACTGAACTTCACCAACTCCTTCACAGGAACATTTACAACAAAATATTTTTTCAATTCCTACTTTATTTGTCCGAACTGGTTGGAGGATTAATACTGTGATCTAAGACAGTTGAAATACAGGTACATGTACATTGTATATTTACCTCCTGCACTGCTGCTCTCAGCCTCTTCACTGAACTCTGCAATGTAGGATATATGTTCAGTATTGTGATCACATGAGTCAGCTCTAGACACTGGAACATCTTTCTTGCTCTGGGCAGTGGTTAAATCCAAGGCTTTGACTTGCAAAGACAACTCAGACGGAACTCTTGAGTCGGCACTGCCGATGTGAGGTGCATGGGTTTCATCATTAATACCAACTGTATTTGATTTTGAGGTTAGAAGTGGTCCTGAGGAATCGTTCTCATCTCGAGTTCTGAGAGAATGGTGTTCAGCCATTTTTCTGGGGCTGGCCGATGCAGACTGGTGCCCGTTCTCATTACAGAACATCGACAAGGACAAGTGCTTTTCGTCTGGCAGTTTTTCCTCGTTAAAACTCAAGGAAAGTGATGAAGTCTGTCGTCTGATTTGACTTTTTGCTGCTTCCTTCTTTCTTCTCTTAAAGTTGGATGAGTTACAGATTCCGTACACAAAGCATGGCACAGTAGATTTGCTAGGCAGATCAGCACAATCATTATTTTGATGAGAATCACTTACAGAATGGTTCTGAACCTTTCTCTCTTCCTGCACTTCCTCACTGTCACCCGTTTCCGAACAAGGCGACAATGACAATAAAGGGGTCTGTTTCTCAGTCATGGCTGCTTGGGGAGGGTCCTTAGTTACTTCATCTTCAGTGTTAAGTCTATCTGCAACATCAATATTGTTATCAATCCTATCAACATGTGCATTACAGTTCTTTTGAACATCATTCTCTTTAAATCGCTTGCCATTTTCAAATTCATCCTGGAAACCTATACTGCTCCTATTCAAAGACTGGACATTGCCAATGTTGTTAGTCATTTTGGCATCTTCTCCTCTCTCACAACTGTGGTTTTCACATGTTTCTGCTACGCTTTTGTGTTGTTCATTCTTTTCTTGAGTATCAACATGACTTGAAGAGTGAGGTATTGCCATGACTACCAGATCTCTGCTTGCTCGAGAAGCTGACGTACGGCAAGCCATGGGAATAATTCATGCTATGATGCCAGTCTTAGAAGCACTGCTAGCAGATCGACAAGCTGGTATCATAACCGGGCTCCATGATAATTGGACCAGTTGTCACATGTTGAATTCTAGAATCTGCAAAGAACGAAAAGAAATTAAAGATAACAATCAAAACTTAATTTCTCCTCACATTTATTAAAACCCTAAAAAAGTTTGGAAAGTCAAGTTTGATTGATTATATCTCTCTTGTCATGGCATAATTATTACTTTGGATAGTATCATTAGAAAGTGTGTTTATTCCTGTTATAATGATACCATATTTGGTATGATTTTGCAGCCATGGAATAAGCAGTATATCAGAATAAGGCCACGGTCAAAAGTGAAAAAGTTACAAATGCCCTGGTAATGTTATGCAGGGCACTCTCCTTTTGCTTTCTTTAAAGCTTATCAGCTATCTGCACTAGTTTGGCCAGGAGGGATTAGACCTCCCTGCATGGTCACTGACAGGTGGTTATCTCATCAAATCAGCTCTCAATTAACATAGGAAAAAGGGGACCATGGGGGACCAACGGTCACCGCTTAGGTATTGTTTGCTACATGTAGAGGGCGCAAGTAGCTATAAGTAGTGCAGTGGGGCTGTAACATAAGAGAGTGTGATTTTTGTAAATGACAGTGGGGCTGTTGTTCCCACTGGCCTGGTCTACCATGAATGCCAAATTCTAAAGAATCTCAAAATGAAAATCAATGCAATTTATAGTACAGTGACATGTCGGGCAAGATTCACTGTTTTTTGGTCAGCAACTTTCTGATGCATCATGGCCTAGCTTTACAAATGTTAAAAGGCCTGGGCAATAATAACATTAATAATACTAACATAGAGCAACGCGAAGCATGAGTTCTCCAAAAATATGTTAAACTTTTTTTTTCCAATAAATTTTTTTTATTGTTCTCCCGTTCAATGCCGTTTGTTTTGTTCATTGCATCTGGGCAAAAATTTTGTACTCTTTAGCGCTTAATGCGTGCATGACGTCCATACCGTTAACGAACGGTTAGACCTCAAGCCATGCTGAATCGATGATATACAACATGGGATGAATTGGGTTAGGACGAGGAATCACCCTTTTTCCCATTCGCTTCTACAATGTACAACTAAGTAGTACTAGTAGTACACAATAACACAAGTACAATGCTAGACGAAAGCTTCAGTCTCTGATATCAACGCTGTTCCGCTGAGATTGCATCTGGCTCCTCTGACCGCCTCTATACATAGACTGAAGAACGTCCTATGGGGACTCTACGGGAGGAATGGTTCGGTTCGGCCGGACCGCAATGAATGAGATATCATATGCAACAAGTTTTTCACTCTTTATGTCTTCATATATCTACTTTGGCTGCAATATTACACTGAATATTATTCAAGATAAAAAATAACACAGAAATATCTACTTTGACTTACGATAGCTTGCTCATTTAGATCCTAAATTAATGATTAATCCGATAGTCAACATGATTTGTTGTCAGCCATCTTGGTTTGAGTTGATGAATATTAATTCTTTCTTTTCGAACGTCCAATAGCTACGCGAATCAGCCCAGCTTGACCCAGTGATATTTGAATATTCATAAACCCAATATCAAACTGAGTGGTCTGATTGACCATTGGCATTGTTTTGGTCGGTTGACCCGGAAATATATCAGCAGAGTTGGGTCTTATTTTATAGAAAAGTTGAACGGTAGTGATTATAATTTTGACTTACAAGTGTGCTCGACTCCTCTGGGCATCCGCGAAACCACTTGAAATTATAATTTGAAGAAGTCTTCGATGGGAAAAAAGGGTGATTCCTCGTCCTAAACCGAGCGGCAGCGTCGGAGCTCCTGGAGTTAGTTGTCCGGATGCCCAGGGCCAGACTGCCAGAGCTAGAGTCGAAAAAACATTGAAAGTCAAAATTGTAATTATTACTTCTTTACATTTCGAAAAAATGTGTCCCAACCCGCTGTTTGACTCGTTCTCCTAATATGCAGGCTCTGCTCTGGAGCTCCCTGGACGGCCGACAGCTGGAGCTGGAGGCCACCTCAGGCTGAAGCATGCATTGTAGGAGTGAACAACGCCAGAACCTACGCGCGGGTCGCGTCATTTTTTTCTGCGGCACAGATTGGGGCTTTTTTTTAAAAAGAGGTCTTGATTTAACCCTAACCCTAACCCTAAACTTTCCCATAGACTCAACACGCACCTAACCCCAATCTGTGCCGCAGAAAAAATAACGCGGCAATGTTGTTCCACTGACATGGTAGTCTTCGTTATTCACCTGTATTCACCTGTATTTGTACATGTATCTACACTTTGTCTTTACAGACTTTAGTAACAACTTAGAGTTAGACTGATTCAAAATTTCTGACGTGAATATAAAGATACATTTAAATACTTGTGAAGGGCAAATTTAGTGAATAATGATAAATATAACCAATTGCTCACCTACAACTTTACAAATGTGCATGGCTCTGATCAAGGGCACCAACGTGTTACACATGAGGTGAATTTTAAAAGTCAATTATAGACTGTGGCAACAGTATTTTTGTAATCTGCAAACATTATGCAACACATAGCTAAAAAATCAGACCTTAACAAATTGCCGTTAAACAGCAATCAGTAGCCAAATATCACATCATCAAAAATGTTACGTACATAACTCGGTGTCCACCTAATGCTGATATTTCTCTTATAATTAAAAAAAAATCTGACAAAGTACATTAGATGTTAAAACATATCGTAAACAAAACTTAAAACCATTGCCATATCAACTTTTTTCAATTTAGTTATTAGAATATGGCCAAAACAAATGTGGACACCGAGTTATGTACAGTACATCTTATTCTCTACATGCTTTCTCTTTGCCTTATTGTCAGATATGGTTTTGCATTAGTCTGATAACGACTTCAATTGAAGGAATGATGTGTTTTCTGAATGAAACATAATTTGCAATGTGTAAATAGTTTGTAAACTACTATTTCAGGACTGAAATGTAAGATTTCTGTACTTAATCGTACATAACTGTGGACACCAAAAGTAAGTAGTTTTACATTCAAATAATAACTTCTTGTTCCTTCAATTCAATAAATGTTTGTTTAAATGAAAATGCAGAAGGGTGCAATTCATGCTGTAAGAAATAAATTGTTTTATTTATGATAATTTATTTCAAATTTTTGATTGGTAGTAATTAACGTACATAACTCAGTGTCTTTTCATAACGGTGTCTTAGTTATGTACATGACATGAAAATGTTCAAACTGCAATATTCTGTAATATTCTTCTCACCAAATCAAACATGTGTATGTCTTATACATTTTTACTACCTTACCATGACAAATAACTAAATATAGGTGGTCTTATTGAAAAAACAAAACATGGTGTACGTACATAACTGTCACGTACATATCTCGGTGTCCACATTCATTGTTGATTAAATAATACATACAAGTTAAAATGGGAATCCAATGTTATCAGTGCTCTACATTCACCTATATACATGTACACCATTACATTATCATTTTGAAAGAATACAATATGTTTTTGTACAGATTCTGTTGCACTGGTATGTACATAACTGCAGGACACCAAAAATTTTCCATTCAAAGAAATCTAAATATTTTTAAAACCATGACCCAGAATGAAATGATCTGATTGGAAATCAAAGATTAAGTGAAACTAAACATTATAACATTGCAAGCTTGTAAATAAATCAATTTTTTATACACCATTCTTCAGTTAGTACCTAAGTAAGGTTTAAATTTGGGCAAACCCGGACTTTAGTGCCCAGCTGAAAATCTCAGTTTATTATGGATTTAATATCAATAATATTAATTATGCTAATATATGCAAATATAAACATACCAAAACTTGATGATTTTTAATCATTTGACGTCATAAAAAGCAATTTTAAGCCAAAAATAGCAGCGAAGTAGGGATCTCCTCTTTGCTTGATGCGAGATACTAGCGAACTGAAATAACCGAATAAAAACTATGGTGAACTAAAAAAAGAAAAGAAAAAATCAAACCACCTCTGAAATTACCTTTGAAATGTTTATTAATTTTTCTTCCGATATGCGCACATGATAGGGGCAGGTTGGGATGGGATGGGGGTGCTCAATAGTCGCCAAATTTGGGGTAAAAGGGCAACTGGCCTTGGGGGGCTAAATTTATTATTTACTTATTTTTCTTTGTAATCATTTTTCTAATTTTTTTCGGGTGGCTCTTTTCTTTATTCTGCTTCTTCTTTCTTTCTCACCAGATATGCACGAAACATTGGGGTTTGAAGAGATGACACCCCTTCCTGATGGGGCCAAATTTAAGGGTTATTTTAATCTTTCTTTCTTTTCTCTGCCCCCGTCCCTTTCTCCCTTTCTCTTTAATAGGCATGCACGCATCGAGGGGCGAGTGGGATGGGATGGGGTGCTGAAAAAAAGAAGAAGCAGAATGAAGAAAAGAGCCCCGGAAAAAAATAGAAAAATGATTACAAAGAAATAAAAGTAAATAATAAATTTAGCCCCCAGGCCAGTTGCCCTTTACCCCAAATTTGGCGAGTTTTCAGCACCATCCCATCCCACTCGCCCCTCGATGCGTGCATGCCTATTAAAGAGAAAGGGAGAAAGGGACGGGGGCAGAGAAAAGAAAGAAAGATTAAAATAACCCTTAAATTTGGCGCCCCATCAGGAAGGGTGTCATCTCTTCAAACCCCAATGTTTCGTGCATATCTGGTGAGAAAGAAAGAAGAAGCAGAATAAAGAAAAGAGCCACCCCGAAAAAAATTAGAAAAATGATTACAAAGAAAAATAAGTAAATAATAAATTTAGCCCCCAAGGCCAGTTGCCCTTTTACCCCAAATTTGGCGACTATTGAGTACCCCCCCATCCCATCCCAACCTGCCCCTATCATGTGCGCATATCGGAAGAAAAAATTAATAAACATTTCAAAGGTAATTTCAGAGGTGGTTTGATTTTTTCTTTTCTTTTTTTAGTTCACCATAGTTTTTATTCGGTTATTTCAGTTCGCTAGTATCTCGCATCAAGCAAAGAGGAGATCCCCTACTTCGCTGCTATTTTTGGCTTAAAATTGCTTTTTATGACGTCAAATGATTAAAAATCATCAAGTTTTGGTATGTTTATATTTGCATATATTAGCATAATTAATATTATTGATATTAAATCCATAATAAACTGAGATTTTCAGCTGGGCACTAAAGTCCGGGTTTGCCGAAATGTGCAGGACACCAAAGTTATGTAGTCTACATATCACAAAAATTGTATCATGTGTAAATGGAATAACAAAGTAAAATAATAGGAATTAACTAACAGAAATGTTAATTATTACATAGATTCTACATCAAGATTTTTAAAAAAAAAAAGTTTTGCATCCCATTAGTAAAAATCGGGTAACCAATTATTGCACGTTTTGAATGTAACATTAATAAAAGTGCTGAAATGGGCCTTTTTTCATCATAAAATTGCTCTAAAATCTTTAATTTGAATTCAATGAAGCTGAAACCTTGTTTGGAGCTTCCCCCAATGGTACTTTCTAGTATAAAAATGCTAATTTGTGTCTGATTCTCATGGTTTTGGATAATTGAAAAATTTCCCAGTGTTCAATCTAAGTGTACCCTTGATCTGAGCCATGCACAAATACAAGGCTACATCACCTCACACACGCTCCTTGAATCTGGCGACCACAAGTTCAGCTTCTTCTTCTTCTTCTTCTGTTTTGATTCAATGGCAATTAGTCAGTTGTGACTATTGTCGCCAAATTGCTTTACGTCACGTGATTATATCTCTCATTTTTTTATTTTATTTGTTTTTAATTTTGTATTCATCTATCTTTTAGGATATTATCGAAAAATAGTATCAAAAAAGTAACTCACCAAATTACGATGCCATCTTAGTTCTTACCATTTTCGGCGACCATTTACGGTGTCGTCAAAAGGATAAAAGAGAAAAGAAAAAAATATAAAAATATCGCTCATTCTCTTTAGATGCTCCTCACTAGAAAATAATTATATTTGTCGTCTATTTCAAATGAAAATAATTGAATTTGTACTCTATTTCAAAATAATATTATCAATGATATGAGTAATAACTCTCTATATCCAAAAATATTGGAATTATCGGCAAACGCATCGGCATTCATTCTTTCCGAGAACAGTAAGGAGTTGGAATTCCGGTAGCGTACGAAGGTGCTAGGCTGGTAAGGGCTGGCGGCCTCATGAATAAACATGACTATATGACGTCACGAACGTCATCGCACTTGCTCGTCCGCGCGCGCCACGCCTACTCCAGATCCTAGCTTGAGGGGGTGCTAGGCTGAATGGAGAGGGTGCTAGGCTGGATGTAGTTAGTGCAAGTTTAAATGTAATAATAATAATAATACAGTGGCGGATCCAGGGGCACAGGGGCACGTGCCCCGGCCAAACAAAAGAAAAGAGAAAAGGAGGGGAAAGAAAAAGAAAAAAAAAGAAAAAAGAGAGAGAAAGAAGAATAAAAGAGGGAGGAAAGAAAAGGGAGAGGAGAAAAGGAGGGGAAAGGGGAAGAGAGAGGAGAGAAAAGGCGGAAAAAGAAGAAAGGGGAAAGACGGAGGAGAGAAAAGGGAAAAGGAGAATAATGAGAAGGAAAAGAAAGAAAGGGGATAATATTATAAGAAGGTGTTTTTTACCGGGTAAGGGGCGGAGGGGGATGCAATTTTAAGTCGAACATGACTAATACCAAAGATTTTATCTCCTTTATAACTTATAACTTAGTCTTGAATTAATTTCCGATATACCTATTCTTAGTGCTCTTTCAGCATGCAGATTTTCCCGCCATTAATCCTGCCACAGTTGCTGGTTTCATTGTCATATTATTTTCTGTCATCCCTGTGGCCGCGAAGAGCCTCCCACAAAGTTTCTATCCGTTTCGCAAGCACTTTTTTCCATCGCCTACATGTAATGCTTATTGCTTCCAGTTTGCGAAAGATCCCAGTGGCGGATCTATGGGGGGGGGGGATGGGGAGGGGTTAGGGGGTTAACCCCCTTGGGCTGCCAAGTGAAAATGTGATGTGAATAGAAAAACGCCATCATGTGTCCAGACCCACACAGTATCCGCATCGTCATCGGGTCAAACCCCCCTTAAACTGTTACTTGATTTAAAAAGACGTTATCATGCACTTCTTTTTATGGTCTCCATTGTGTTAGTAGATGCCAGGAAAACATCACTTACGAAGGTTCAAAATAGCAACAACAAAAATCGTCTCGACGCTACCCGGCTCGGACTTCGCGGCTCGTGGACAATGTTCCGCATCGTCATTGGGTAGAACCCCCCTTAAAGTGATTTAAAAAGACGTTATCATGCACTGCTTTTTATGGTCTCTATTGTGTTGGTATATAGATGCAAGGAAAACATCACTTACGAGGGTTCAAAATAGCAACAACAAGGGGGTAGGAGAAAGCAATTTTACGTCATTTTACGTCAGAGAATGCCTGAAAATGCACCTAATGTGGTTCTAAAATTGCAAATGCTTCCTACTTAGGGAGGGGCCCCTCCCAGACCCACCCCACTTGGTCGCTCCGCTCCCTCGCCGCGGGCGCCTCGCTCCATCGTTTTCATATATTTCACCCCATGCGATTTTGTGCCCCCCCCCCCACCCCCGGCCAGAAATTCCTGGATCCGCCACTGTAATAATAATACTCAGTTCGTTTATAGCGCATAACACATTACAGGATAGCATGTCCCTATGCGCTTTAAATAGAAAGGATGGAATTACAAGAAAAAGTAATACAAATTAGAAAATACACTTAGAAGCAAAAAGTACATGTACATGCTAAGAGATAATTGATGTACATTTCTAAGGCTCAATGGAGGGTGCTAGGCTGGATGTAGTTAATACAAGTTTAAATGAAATCATGCTCGGAGATAGATGGAGTTAGTTAATGTATATTTCTAAGGCTTCAATTAATGGAGGGTGTGCTAGGCTGGATGAAGGGGTGCTAGGCTGGATGTAGTTAGTGCAAATTTAAATGAAATCATGCTCGGAGATAGATGGAGTTAATTAATGTATATTTCTAAGGCTCAATGGAGGGGGTGCTAGGCTGGATGGAGGGGGTGCTAGGCTGGATGTAGTTAGTGCAAGTTTAAATGAAATCATGCTCGGAGATAGATGGAGTTAATTAATGTTTATTTCTAAGGCTCAATGGAGGGGGTGCTAGGCTGGATGTAGTTAGTGCAAGTTTAAATAAAATCATATGCTAGGAGATAGATGGAGTTAATATTTCTAAGGCTCAATGTAAGGGGTGCTAGGCTGGATGGAGGGTGCTAGGCTGGATGTAGTTAGTGCAAGTTTAAATGAAATCAGAGATAGATGCATGGATTTGATATTTCTAAGGCTCAATGGAGGGTGCTAGGCTGGATGGAGGGGGTGCTAGGCTGGATGTAGTTAGTACAAGAAATAGAAATATACATTAATTAACTCCATCTATCTCCGAGCATGATTTCATTTAAACTTGTACTACTACATCCAGCCTAGCACCCCCTCCATTGAGGCATAGAAATATACATTAATTAACTCCATCTATCTCCGAGCATGATTTCATTTAAACTTGTACTACTACATCCAGCCTAGCACCCTCCATCCAGCCTAGCACCCCCTCCATTGAGCCTTAGAAATATTAAGTCCATCTATCTCCTAGCATATGATTTCATTTAAACGTGCACTAACTACATCCAGCCTAGCACCCCCTCCATTGAGCCTTAGAAATGTACATTAATTAACTCCATCTATCTCCGAGCATAAGATTTCATTTAAACGTGCACTAACTACATCCATGCAGCCTAGCACCCCCTCCATCCAGCCTAGCACCCTCTCCATTGAGCCTTAGAAATATTAACTCCATCTATCTCCGAGCATGATTTCATTTAAACTTGTACTAACTACATCCAGCCTAGCACCCTCCATCCAGCCTAGCACCCTCCATTGAACCTTAAAAATATCAACTCCATCTAGGTTCAAGGTTCAAGGTTCAAGGTTCAAGGTTCATTTTATTTCTTTCTTTCACAACATTTTTACATATAATAATAGAACAAAAACAGCATAAGAAAAACAATTTAAGTGCAATTTTAAGTCGATATATAATCCTAATGAAAGAAAGTGGAGACCTTAGAAAAGCTGGGCTTGTAAGAGCAAGGTCCCCATATAACATAATCCATCAATGTTTCACTTTTTAAAATGTTTCAAAGTTATCAAAACTACACATGATTAAATATGGGGGAAATATTTACAAAAGGGATAGCTTGAAATTTGAAAAGGAGAGGATGAAAATATATACAAAAGGATCGAGAGGAAAAAAGCAAACTGGAACGAGAAAAACAACAAAACAGAGAAAAACAGAGAAAGAAGGAAGTTATATGTATATAGAGGAAAATGGTATTTGGTGTAAAGAAAAAGAAAAATAGAAGAGAGGAGGGGGAGAGAGAGAGAATGTGAAATGCTGACATTTATATTGAATAATCAAACATAAAAAAAAAAGATAATGCACGTTATCAATAACAATTAATAAATTATTACTTAATATCATTTCTGGTGATATAATTTTTACGTTAATTCTCGACATAGTTACTCAATAAATGTAATTTCAATTTGACTTTAAAAACAAAGACACTGACAGATCTAGTTACATTGATAGGAAGTGAGTTCCAAAACTTGGGACCAGTACAAGCCAGCGTCTTCAGAGCAAAAGCAGTTCTTACACGTGGAATATGAAGTGCAGTTGCCTGCCTTGTATTATAGCTATGAATTTGATTGTTCTTTCGAAATATTTGTACTAACGCATTTGGGAGAGTACCATTTTCAAAACCATACATAATTGCGCCTAACTGTATAAAGTAAATGTCTTCAACCTTCAATAGCTTATTACTGTAGAACAAAACATTAGTATGAGCACGATAGCTCGCATTAAAAACAACTCTAACCACCCTCTTTTGGGCAACACAAATCTTATCTAATTGTGTTTTCAATGACTTCCCCATGCCAGCACTCCATAATTGAGATAAGGCAAAATTAAAGTAGAATACAAAATAAGCAAAATTTCTTGTGGGACAAAAGAACTTAATTCATAAATTACACCAGTATTTCTAGACACGACTTTACAAATATTAGTACAATGAGATGCCCAAGACAGCTTCTCATCAATATGTAGCCCAAGAAACTTGGTGGAAGTTACTCTCAAACATTAACATCATCAAAAAGTACATTTCCAGGTACATCCTTTAGGGAGTTACTAAAAAACATATAGTTTGTCTTTTGAAGATTCAAGGACAACTTATTTGCATGAATCCACAAAATAACTTTCTTTAATTCAATATTAATTGTATCTAATAAAACTTCAGGGTTTTTATGAGAAAAATACACTTGAATCATCTGCAAAGAATATGAAAGATATGATAGATATGAAAGAAAGTACATCAGATGAAAGATAAAAATCATTAATATATAATATAAAAAGAAGGGGGCCAAGAAGCATATGATTTCATTTAAAACGTGCACTAACTACATCCATCCTAGCACCCCTTCCATCCAGCCTAGCACCCCTTCCATCCAGCCTAGCACCCCCTCCATTGAGCCATAGAAATATACATTAATTAACTCCATCTATCTCCGAGCATGATTTCATTTAAACTTGTACTACTACATCCAGCCTAGCACCCTCTCCATTCAGCCTAGCACCCCCTCTAGGATCTGGAGTAGGCGTGGCGCGGACGAGTAAGTGCGATGACGTTCGTGACGTCATATAGTCATGTTTATTCATGAGGCCGCCAGCCCTTACCAGCCTAGCACCTTCGTACGCTACCTGGAATTCCCTGCCCTCAGAAATCGTTGCAGCGCCATCTGTTGGAGCCTTCCGTGGTCGACTGCAGACGGTTGGTGGCAGTGGCTAGTCTCCCTCCATCCTATACATGAGCTTGTAAATATTTTGTAAATAAACTGTATCATAATGTAAAAAGCACTCAAATGGACGCAAATTGCGGTTCACACACATAGTTTGCAAGAATCTTCAATCAATTGAAGGAGGCAGACTTAATCAGAAGAAGAAGAAGAAACTGGCAATACATCCGTGCACTATATCCAAAATGAGGTGCCTAACTCTCAAGCCGCCTCAAACTTTGGCCGACATTTTTTATTCTTAGCTGATAACATATTCATATAAAGGAGATTTCCAGCTTTCTGGTGGTATAGGTCACCTGCCGGGGGAAGATGTCTGGACCTTACTGTTTAACTTTTAAATCGGCTCTGTATTCAGAAAATGCTCGGTCATTCCGCACAATAGCTTCAAATCCCGAGTACGCAATCCCAAATAAGATGCCTAAGGCGCCTCAAACTTTGGCCGACATTTTTTATTCTTAGCTGATAACATATTCAAATAGGGGAGATTTCCAGCTTTCTGGTGGTATAGGTCACCTGCCGGGGGAAGATGTCTGGACCTTACTGTTAAACTTTTAAATCGGCTCTTTATTCTGAAATTGCTCGGTCATTCCGCACAATAGCTTCAAATGCCGTTCAAGCAACCCAAAATAAGATGCCTAACTCTCAAGGCGCCTCAAACTTTGGCCGACATGTTTTCTTCTTAGCTGATAACTTATTCAAATAGAGGAGATTTTCAGCTTTCTGGTGGTATAGGTCACCTGCCGGGAAGATGTCTGGACCTTACTGTTTAACTTTTAAATCGGCCCTGTATTCTGAAAATGTTCGGTCATTCCGCACAATAGCTTCAAATGCCGTTCAAGCAACCCAAAATAAGATGCCTAACTCTCAAGGCGCCTCAAACTTTGGTCTACATTTTTTATTCTTAGCTGATAACATATTAAAATAGAGGAGATTTTAAGCTTTCTGGTGGTATAGATCACCTGCCGGGGGAAGATGTCTGAACCTTACTGTTTAACTTTAGAGTCGGCTCTGTATTCTGAAAATGGTCGGTCATTCCGCATAATAGCTTCAAATCCCGTCCAAGCAATCAAAAATGAGGTGCCTAACTCTCAAGCCGCCTCAAACTTTGGCCGACATTTTTTATTCTTAGCTGATAACATATTCAAATAGGGGGGATTTTCAGCTTTCTGCTGGTATAGGTTACCTGCCGGGGGAAGATATCTGGACCTTACTGTTTAACTTTTAAATCGGCTCTGTATTCTGAAAATGCTCGGTCATTCCGCACAATAGCTTCAATTCCCGAGTATACGCAATCCAAAATAAGAGAGATAAGGAGAGAGAGAGACAGAGAGAGAGAGAGAGAAGTGGTAGGGTAATGTCAATGGCAGAGGATGATTCCAGATGGAGAGGAGGGGCAAAATAGACTGGAAAGGAATGAGAAGGAAAATAAGAAAATTCCATTGAATCTGCTAACATTTCACTTGAAGAAGTCAGAAGGTTCGGACATTTTGCTGGGCCAAGCTTAAATGTTATGAAAACAAATGCAATAACAACGACACCTCAAATAGAATTTATAAAAGAATTAAAATGGAATGATAATCCAGTCAAATATTTAGGTATATACCTAATTAGAAATAAAAAAGAATGTGATCAGCTGAACTGGTCTGTGAAACTTGAAAAAGTTAAATCGATCCTAAATTTCTGGAAGATGAGAAATTTAACCATTTATGGTAAAGTTGTTATAATTAAATCACTTATAATTTCACAATTTGTGTATGTTGCTTCAGTATTACCCATTCCTCACAAACTAATTGTTGACTTGAACAAATTGATTTATAATTTCCTTTGGAATTCAAAAAGAGACAAGATAAAGAGATCAGTCTTAATAAATACAACTGAAAATGCAGGCCTAGGTATGATAGATTTGCATTCCAAGTTCCAATCCTTGCATTTAGCATGGTTATCAAAGTTCTTTGAAAATAACCAAGATACACCATGGAAATTTATGTTTAAATTCTGGATTTAAAAAATATGTCCGTTGTCTCTGATTTTAAAATCAAATTGTTCTCGCAAAGATATGTTGATTTTATGTTCAAAACACAATCTACCTGAGTTTTATGTTAATTGTCTCGTATGCTGGAGCGAACTTAAGTATATTGACATTTTGCATGTTGAAGATGTTAGAAATGAAGTGTTATGGTACAACAGTAACATAAAATTTGACAATAGAACCTTTTTTTTAAAGAATGGTTTACAAATGGTATTGTACTAGTTGATGATATTGTAGAAAATCGACATTTTAAGACACGAGATCATATCTGTAATATACTTGGTTCGAATTCCTTATTGGTTGACTTTATGTATACGAAGCTTAAAAGGCGATCCCTAAAGTTTGGATAAAACGAATTCATGAAGTCAACCAGCATGACGATGACGATAGAGGTACTATACAACATTATGACAATGATTTCTGCGAAATCAAAACAGGTGATGCCATTAGACTGTCAACAATGAAATCGAAACATTTCTATAGTTTAATGAGTGAGCTCAGGAAAAGTGATCTAGCTGTATTAACACACTGGGAAGAAAAATTCAACCTTCCAATTGATTTTGACTGGAAAGAGATACTGAAATTTAAATTTAAAACAATAAAAACAATAAAGTAAAGCAAGTACATTTTAAAACACTTCATCGAATTTTACCGTTCAGATATAATTTATGTAAATGGAAAATTTTAAATGAAAACTTATGTGCTTTTTGCAAAACAACTGAATCGTTTGCTCATGTTCTTTTAGAATTCCCCAAAGTAGTGTTATTCTGGAAACGTGTTGTTGCATTTATTCGTTATAACTTCAAAGAAACACTGATAATAAACGAAAAATACCTGATTGTTGGTGGAGATTCTAACTGTTCCAACACTAAAGATATAGATGTAATTATTAAATATGCACAATATGCAATATACAAAATGTATATGTTAAACTACTTTCAAGGGAAAACATACAACAGTCTTGCAATATGGCATGTTTTTAAAATGAACTGTGTTTGGATAACATTTCAGATGTTATATCAAACGCCCTTCAACATTATAGTCCTTGATTTTATCTGATTGTAAAGATTTTAAGATTTGAGGTGTAAAGTGAATGTATATTTCTGTTTGAATTATTTGTCGTTAAATGTATTTTATAACCGAATAAATACCTCTGAAGAGGAAAAAAAAAATAATAATAAGAAAACTTAAAAGAAGATGTCTATTATAAGGGAATTGGAGAAAGAGAGAGAGAGAGAGAGAGAGCAGAGAGAGAGAGAGAGAAAGGGGTAGAGGAAATGTAAATGTAAGAGGCTGGTTCTAGAGCGCGCGTTAGAAGGGAAGGAATATAACTATAGATAGAAAGAAAAATATATAATATGGATAGATGAAATAGAGAGAGTAAGGAGAAAGATTATATATATATATATATGAAGAGTTTCATTCCAAAAGGAGCTAAATCCACTTTGGGTACTTCTGAGTAAATCACCTTTTTTAATTCTCCACTTTCCATTTAGTAATGTACCTTGGTGTTGTTATATATGTTAAAGGTGCCACCCTGGACCAATAATATATGATTAGAAAAAATCTACCAGTTATTTCTGATTTTTACTAAATTTTTAGATTTTTATTTTTCGTGGATTTAGCTCCTTTTGGAATGAAACATGATTTTGTACCGAAAATTTGTCATAGTTTCTCAATAAAATCACTGAAATTTATTAAAATCAGTAGCAAACCTTTCCTTTTAAATAATAATAGTAAAATCACAACTAAAAATACCCTTTGAAAAGAAAGTAAACAACATATCCGAGTTTCATTCCAAAAGGAGCTAAATCCGTTTCATTCCAAAAGGAGCTAAATCCATGTTTCATTCCAAAAGGAGCTAAATCCACAAAATCTAAAAATTTAGTTAAAATCAGAAATAACTGGTAGATTTTCTTTTCTTCTCATATATTATTGGTCCAGGGCGACACCTTTAACATATATAACAACATGAAGGTACATGGCTTAAGGAAAGTGGAGAAATAAAAAAAAAACGTGAAAGTACCCAAAGTGGATTTAGCTCCTTTTGGAATGAAACCGAATTGGATTTAGCTCCTTTTGGAGTGAAACATGATATTGTACCTAAAATTTTTCATACTTTCTGGTGAAATTTTAAAATGTGATATAGTGCATTTTGTCCCCATGTAGGAAATCATCATTTTAAGACAAAAAACTCAATTTTGATAAAATATGGATTTAGCTCCTTTTGGAATCAAGCTCTTCATATATATATATATATATATATATATATATACAGAGAGAGAGATAGAGAGAGAGAGCGAGATCGAGAGGGGGAGGGGAAACAGAGAGAGAGAGAGAGAGAGTGAGAGAGAGAAAAGGGGTAGGGGTGATTTAAATGGTAGAGGCTGATACTAGAGCACGCGAGAAAAGGAAAGGAATAATTATGTTGATAGATACAAAAAACAATATCTGAATAGATAGAAAATAGAGGAACCATCAAGGAATGAGTGGAAGGGATATATTAAGCTGAGGAAGCATGTGTGAGAGCAAATGAAATACAGACAAACAATGAAGGAAGAGAGAGGGGCAACAGAGAAAGATATGTTTTGTATGTTAGCCAACAAATGGAACCCTTATGTTGTTGTTATTGTTGTTTGTTGGTGTTATCGGCGTTTCATTCTTTGTGAGAATATTTACGCCTTTCAATTTTTTTTTCGTATACTATTGTAAATTCGTTCTCTTCATAAATCTCTAGTTTTATAACATATTATCTTTTGTTTTTCCCTTTCTTCTTCTTCTTTCCCTTCTTCCTCTTCCTTTTTTTAAATGGCTTAATCTCAGATCTACTGGTCCACTTATCATTCCCAATGGGTTATATATATATATATATAGAGAGAGAGAGAGAGAGGGGGGGGGGGATATATTAATGTAGATATAAAAGAAAGAAAGGAGAAAAGAGATGAATTGATATAGATTTATAAAGATAGAGGAACATGGAGGGAAAGAAAGGGAGGGACAAAGGCTGAGGAAGCTGAAGGATAGTCCGGAGAAAATAGAAAGAGAGAGAGAGAAAGAAATCGAATGAGAGGGGGGTGAGAGAAAATGACATTTAGAAGAAGGGAGAGAGAGAGGTAGACTGCATAACTAACAATTCGGGAGAATCTTCAAGAATAAATTGTTCAAATAATGGTCATGCAGATTTAAAAGTCGTTATCTTTCTTACCTGTTTCGTGTCAATTTTCTTATATTTTTTGGAGTATTTTTAAAACTAAAAACGAAGACACTTTCTCACAGGTTTCACGGCAAACCGCTGCACAATACAAGTGTAAACCGACGGTGTAGTGCGGGCGCGTGTGTGTGAAGTAAGCGACTGTAATCTCAGATCCTCATGAAAATCATGTAAGTAATTCATCATTACGGTCGCTAACTTCACGCACGCGCGCGCGCCCGCATCCCACCGTCGGTAGGGTATGCAATTATATAGTGCATGTCGTGTGTACCATACAGTGTACAGGTTCAATTAACTTGTTACCAGTGGAAACCGGTTGGTCCTTTTCCATCCGATGAGTACCTCTTACAACTTCCTTTTCTGTATACCGGTTTGAAGACACCATAGCAAACAATTATTGTTATCATGCGGTCACGGTTCGGTGCACACGAGTGGTCGCTGAGTTGTAATCTAATGACTAATGTGTGAGGATTGGACTACTTCTAGCGACCACAACTCAGCGACCACTCGTGTGCACCGAACCGTGACCGCATGATAACAATAGAATTGTTTGCTATGGTGTCTTCAAACCGTTTCATTTCGCATATACTCTATTGTTGATTTACCTGGATCTCCAACTGAAGAAAGATGACAAACCTTTAAGAAATCTACTTGTCACATTTACAGTTTCAGAGCTCGGTGCATCTCCACCCAGCCTTCTTGCAATGACATTTACCACCGCAGCCGGTTGAACTCTTACAGTTGCACTTCACCAATTCACTGCATGCTTTGAAAGCTGCAGGCAGTGTACTCAGACTGGAATCCAGCATTCAATGTCTTTATCTAATGTCCAGCCCCATGCTTCTGGACTTGGTTGATTCTGCTCACTTTGATGACTAGTGGTCCAGATGCTGGCCTGAAATACAGCCCGCTTCAAGTGTTGCAGTAGGGCATGCTGTGTCGGATGGATTTTGTCCATTGCCCTGGCTTTGTGACAGAACATGTCCTTGCAGGCACTTTCACAGAAGTCAACTGGCTTGTTTTGTCATAGAGAACAACGGTGAAACGTTCAATCAGTTTGAATTTGTCGTTCTCGAAGTCCAACTGAGTGAAGGGATATTGTGCCAAGTAGTTGAATGTCTCTGTTACCTCAGGAAAACATTTCCAGGCTTGCCGTGCGAGTCGTTTACCTTTGCCACAGAATGCAGACACTGTATGACATCCTGTGAAGCTGTGAAACATCGGTAAAGCCAACGATCTTTCTTTTCCTAGAGCATGGATAATTGCATTGATGTGGTACTGAGTAAAGCTTTTTCCTGTGCCGAAAGCTACCCATACATCTGCGGTGGGACATACAGACAGTAGATGATGGAATTGTCCTAAGAGCATAATGACGACATCTGTGTCAACAGTCCGGACCTAGCAAGTCGTTGAGCCGTTCTCCAAAGCATCTTTCAGGTGAACAAGTATTCTGGTATCCGCTTCCTCGCGATTGCATGTTGGCATAGTATGATCTGTTCCCCTTGAAAGAACTCTGGCACTAGAAGTTATGAAGACCTCTTTATCAGGTGGAAAATCTGTGGCGGCTACTCTATCTAGGAGAAATTCAAAGAGTTCTTCCTTATTCTTGGGGTCTCTAAGAAAATCTTGCCAGTTTCCTGGGATCTTGGTTTGAGCAGAGACTCTCCTTCTTGTCCCTTTACCTCATTTGTCCCTGGTCACCCCTTTGATGCTCCTTGGAAGATATGTGTCCCAAACAATATCAACTCGTTTGCTGTCTTCCAAAAGCTTCCTGATGTGTGAAACAAACACATGCATGGTCAGCATATTCAGTGAATGTTTTCACATTGACCGTTGGGAGAAAGTGAACTATGGCAGCACCATCAAGGACTTTCACATCAAATGAACTTGGGAGGTTCTGTTGAAGTGTCTTGCTCAAAGCAATTCAGAAGATCAATTTAGTTTCCCAAAAACAGTTTTCCCTGTCAGATAGAGTAGGGCAGTATAGGTGGTTCTCATGTCGGAAAAAGCTTTCCATATTAGCCCCTTTGTGATGCACAACAATGTACATTTTAGAGAATAGGGACACGTAAGATTTGAGCAAAGAGATCTGATCCTTCTGTTTCTGCCTTCTCTTGGTTGCAGGTGACCTGAATAGTTTTAGTGCATTTCTCTGTATTGGCTCAAGTTGCTCCACTATGACTGAAGTGTTGTATTCTTGGAACTGTTCCTTGCCTATCCTTTCAATGTTTCGCAGTGTTGACCACAGAAGCATCCATAATATCACTTGAATCCAGTGTCACCAATTCTGGTTTGTCATCTAGAAATGGATTGCCCACTTCACTGTTAGTCTCGATCAGACTCGTTGTTTGTTGCTGGAATGACTTCCGGGTCGAGAATCCCTCCTAATGGTGTGTTGATGTTCTGGGTAGGCTTACTGATGTACTCCTCTTCAAACTCCTTAATTCGCCGTGCCTGTTCTGGACTAGCAACCATCCACTTTCTGAAGGCCAAAGGATTTTCTGTCAGCCCCACGACACCACCAAAGACTTTCACTGTCTCATTATTCTGCTCATGTGCCTGGTCAATGGGAATGCATGAGAATCGGTTAGACGTCTTTGGAATCACCCAGTGGCCATTTTCTTCAAACTCGATCTCTGACAAAGGGTTATGGCAGGCTTTCCATGTCCTGTATATGTACAGGGATCCATCTTGCATAGTTCTGGTGATCTAGGGCAAAGAACCAAGGAACCAGCACCTTGAGTGACTGCACATATAGAGAGAAGCCTACTTCTCGATGAGCTCTCACAAAAGCGAGAAAAAGAATCTCAAATTGAAGAATTGAATTCCAGTATTGAAAAGTGGGACTCTTGCTAATCATCTCTTGTCTCCAGACATCTTTAGCCGTCTCCATTGGGGACTTTCATGTTTGCTTGTAAGCATCCTCTTGGAGTTTTCCCAAAGCCAGGGCTGTCACCTGATGGCCATGTCTTGTTCTTGTAAGATGGGTTGACCGGAGAAAGGAGTCCGCTGTTCCAGTGGAGGCAATGTCAGCTTGTGTAAGGACGGGGGTCCACCCACTACCTTCCAAATAATCCCCTACAGTATTCCACAAGGCCATTTCTATATGATGGAGGCCTCTGAACATGACAATGTATTTGTCTTCACCATGTGTACAAGGACGTTGCCACTGCACATACCTCGCCAGTGCATATAGGGGTGCATCTAAGGCTATCACTGGAATCTGGTTAGGGTTGAGAAACTGCGTTGCTTGGGGATTAACATTCATTCCATGCTTAACCATTGCTGCAGTAGCGGCCTTCTCATAAAACAGTGGTAAGAGCTGTGTCAAAGCCGGCTGCACTGCCGCCGGCTTTGACATTGGATGCACCTCTTGAAGATGCACGATGGACTGATCATGAAATGGCATCCCCTTCTTCAACACATGTTTTGTCAATAAGCTTGGCTGTCAGGTAATGGCAGGCTCTCCTATAGTGACTTCTGGTGGTATTTTGCTGCGGGAGATCCTGCATCTGACGCTGTTGGATACTGAAACATACTAATGCCTGCATGTACCATGGAAATTTAGAACCAGTTGAAGTGGTGCTGGATAGGTTATGGTCAAGATTGTCGAGAGCACCAACTGTGAACAGTCCACAACGTAGTCCGGTCGGACACACGATGCCGTCCTCACGGTACTTGCTGGCAAACAGTTGGTTCTCAAGATGCAGAATGCGGTTGTAATTCGCACATGGGTAAAACATAACGAGGTGATAATTTACATAAATTAGCATAATTTTGCATTGGATAAAATCTGGTTCAGTCAGCCGTGTGGAAAATTTTGTATAGATATAGTTCTAATTTATGCATGCAGAATTTAGCGCATTTCTAAGATCTACGATATGATGGTGTCAATTAAATACTTGCTCAAGGCAAAAATACTGCTCATTTGCATAAATTAGCATAATTTTGCATGAAGATGAAGTTTGGTTTGGTTGGTCCTGTGGTGAAAAGTTACGCTGTAGTCCTGATATATATATTAGGAAAGTTTGGTGCCTTTTCAACCTTTGTAATATTCACAATACCAATGGAGTAATTATATGCATAAATTACTGATGATTTGCATAAATTTGCATTTTTTAGCATGAAGACGCGATTTTCAATACTATGTTTAATGAGAAAAAGTGAAGCTATTGACCTAAAAAGACATAGAGAAGGTTTGGTCCTTTTTTATGCATTGTAATTTTTGCAATCCCATTGGAATAGTGATTTATATGCATTATTACTGCTAATTTACATAAATTAGCATATTTTTGCATGAAGATACAATTTTCAATAGTATGTCCTGTGGGAAAAAATGAAGCTTTTGACCTAATAAGGACATAAGGAAAGCTTGGTGCTTTTGTAAACTCTGTCCCCAAAACTCTTAAATATGGGCCTAAGGGACCTGACTATAAGGGTTCCATTTGTTGGCGAACATACAAAACATAGCTTTCTCCGTTCCGGCCCCTCTCTCCCTTCATTGTTTGTCTGTACATGTATTTCATTTGCTCTAACACAGTCATGTTTCCTCAGCTTATATCCCTTCCACTCATTCCTTGTTAGTTCCTCTATTTTCTATCTATCCAGATAATTTTTTTCCTTTCATTTTCTCGCGCGCTCTAGTATCAGCCTCTGTCATTTACATCACCCCTCAGGCGCGTAGCCAGGGGGGATGGGGGGCGGTCGCCCCCAAAAAAAACGCCGGCCATATAGTACCTCTATTTTCTATCTATCCAGATAATATTTTTCCTTTCATTTTCTCGCGCGCTCTAGTATCAGCCTCTGTCATTTACATCACCCCTCAGGCGCGTAGCCAGGGGGGATGGGGGGCGGTCGCCCCCCCCCAAAAAAAAAAACGCCGGCCATATAGTTCCTCTATTTTCTATCTATCTATCTATCTATCTGAATTCAGACAAGGATTAAGGGTCGAGAACGGTACAACGAATCGTCTTCTTTCTCTAACAATTTAATGAAACGTCCGAGCTTCCGCGCTTCGCGCAGGAGGGGGGGGGGCTGAATTCAGACAAGGATTAAGGGTCGAGAAAGGTACAACGAATCGTCTTCTTTCTCTAACAATTTAATGAAACGTCAAAGCTTCCGCGCTTTGCGAGGGAGGGGGAAAACTCCCCCCTCCCTGCACCCACCCCCCTTATATAGGGAGCGCGCTTAGCGCGCTTTGTAAGTGATTCGCACGCTTCGCGTGCTCACTACCGCCCCCCCCTAAAATAAAATCCTGGCTACGCGCTTGTCACCCCTATCCCTTCTCTCTCTCTCTCTCTCTCTGTTTCCCCTCCCCTCTCCCCTCTCTCTTTCTCTCTGCCTATCTCTCTCTCTCTCTTTCTCCTTACTCTCTCTCTATTTCATCTATCCATATTATATACTTTTCTTTCTATCTATGATTATATTCCTTTCCTTATATCGGGCGCTCTCGTACCAGCCTCTTTCATTTACATTGCCCCTACCCCTTTCTCTCTCTCTGTTCCCTCTTTGTCTGTCTCTCTTTCTCCAATTCCCTTATAATAGCCCCCCTCTCCCATCTTCTTTTACGTTTTCCTTCTTATTCCTTTCCAGTCTATTTTGCCCCTCCTCTCTATATCTCTTAAATTACATTATTCTACACATTCCAAGAGAGAGAGAGAGAGAGGAGGTGGGGTTATTTACATTCTATATCCTTCTCCTTTATCATGTTTTTAATATCTATCTCTCTCTCTCTCTCTCTCTCTTCCCTCTCTCCCCACTCCCATCTCCACTCACATCCGCTTGTATATCCCAAACTCTCTCTATATATCTTTTATCACTGTCTGTCCCTCTCCATCCCGTTGCTCTTCAACAACAATAGAAACAATAATATAAATACTTATGGTACTATTTACGACAACAAGCTTAAATTTGATTTGATTTTGATTTGATTTGATTTAAAGAGGAAGTTCAGACGATGTCTATCTTTTGTCTATACATCAATATGATCAAATATATCACCCGTGTTTTATAAGTACTTCCTTCAATTTATTGTAATGGAATTGTGATGCCTAGCAGCTCACAGGCTTCACATTTGTATGAGGGAGTGATGTCATCAATTTTGTCCTAAACTGTAATCATCTAAATTTTTAGGAAGAACATTAAAGGTACCATGTCTCATTTGCAGGCCAAAAAAAAATGAAAAGGTTAAATTCCACCGGCATTTGAAAGATAATACTAATTTAGAACTTCCCTCAAAATGAAAGGGCTTGAAAATGTCTTTTTGTGGGAAAATAACGACCGTTAGTTGTCGAATCGACTTTAGTGATTGCAATCACTAAAGTCATTTTAGTGAATAGTCTGATTTTCAGACCCTTTTAACGAATGGTCGTACGATTTGTGATGCGCAAAGATTCAAAAAGTTTAATTTGGGCTATTACAAGAAGTAGGTTATTGATGTAGACAAAATAATGCTCATGTATCCTTTTCAGCTCATTTTATGTATGTTATTGCCAAAAAAAAAAGATAATTTGAATACTAGGACACTGCTAACGTTTAAGTTTCACAGATAGGACATACGTGACATCAGAGGCGGCGCTCCCAGGGGGGGGGGGCACAGTGCCCCCTCACTTTTTCAAGTACCCCAAAATTGCCCCTTTTTACATAGGAAAAGTGCCCCTTTTACTTTGACAAGTGCTCCTATTAATTTTTGAAAGTGCCCCTTCCCCTTTCCACCTCTGATAAGTGCCCCTTTTATTTTTACACTACCCCTTTTCCTTCGACAAGTTCCCATTTTCCTTTGCAATAAGTGTCCGTTTTCCCTTCTCATAAGTGCCCTTTTTAATCTCTAGTAAGTGCCCCTTTTCACTTTTGATAAGCGCTCCCTTCACCTCTGATAATTGCCCTATTCAAACCTGAGAGCTGCCCCTTTCCCTTTGTAAGAAGTGTCCCTTCCCCTTTTAATAACTGCCCCTTTTTAACTCGGATATAGCGCACCTTATATTTTCACATGTGCCCCTTTCCTTTCTAATAAGTGCCCCTTTTCCTTATGATAAGTGACCCCAATTATAAAAAAGAGCCCATTCCCCTTCCATAAGTGCCCTTTTTCATCTCTTGTAAATGACCCTATTCAATTCTGAGAGATACTCGTTTTACTTTCACAAATGCCCCTTCCCCTCCTGATTAGTGCTCTTTTCATCTCTAATAAATGCCTCTTTTATTTTGACACGTCCCCCTTTTCCTGCCTAATAAATGCTCTTTTTCCTTATTATAAGTGCCACTTCCCCCTTCTCATAAAAGCCCCATTTCACCTCCGATAAATGCCCCTATTAAATCTGATCGATGCCCCTTTTCTTTCAACAAATGCACATTTCCCTTTATTATTAGTGCCCCTTTTTCATTCTCATAAGTGCCTCTTTTCATATATGGTCAGTGCTCCTTTTCAGATGCCATAAGTGCCTCTTTTCACTTCTAATAATTACCTTTTTAACAATGATACGTGCCCCTTTTTCCTTTCTAAAAAGAAACCTATCCCTTTTTCATAAATGCTCCTTTTCACTTCTTATAAATGCCCCTATCAAAATCTGATGGGTGCCTCTTTTCTGGCGACAAATGCCCATTTCCCATTCTCATAGGTGCCTTTTTCATCTCTGGTGAGTGCCTTTGTACTTTGACACGTCGTGCTCCTTTGCTTTTCTAATAAGTGTCTTATCCCTTTCGATAAGTGTCCCCTTTTACTCTCACCCTTAAACGTGCCCCTCATTTCAAGGGACTAAGAGCAATTTCCCCCAAAGCTCGCTCGCATTTATAGATGTTATAATTATGTTACTTATCAAATGTCTTTTCAGTCTTCCGTTATGAGAATGTGCTTATAATCAGGATTGGGGTTTTCCTCTTTATAAGATGTAATTTTTTGCACTGCAACCTCACAAATAGTGAGCACTAATTTTTTTTTTGGGGGGGAGGGGCCGGGGGACACGTGCGACCTGTGCCCCCCTGGATCCGCCACTAACCAGAAAGCTGGAAATCTCCTCTATTCGAATATGTTATCAGCTAAGAATAAAAATTGTCGGCCAAAGATTAATGCGCCTTGAGTTAGGCATCTTATTTTGGATTGCGTACTCGGGATTTGAAGCTATTGTGCGAAATGACCGAACATTTTCAGAATATAGAGCCGACTCTTAAATTAAACAGTAAGGTCCAGACATCTTCCCCCGGCAGTTGACCTATACTACCAGAAAGCTGAAAATCTCTTCTTTTCGAATATGTTATCAGCTAAGAATAAAAAATGTCGGCCAAAGATTAAGGCGCCTTGAGAGTTAGGCATCTTATTTTGGATTGCGTACTCGGGATTTGAAGCTATTGTGCGAAATGACCGAACATTCTCAAAATACAGAGCCGATTTAAAAGTTAAACAGTAAGGTCCAGACATCTTCCCCCGCCAGGTGACCTATATCACCAGAAAGCTGAAAATCTCTTCTATTCGAATATGTTATCAGCTAAGAATAAAAAATGTCGGCCAAAGATTAAGGCGCCTTGAGAGTTAGGCATCGTATTTTGGATTGCGTACTCGGGATTTGAAGCTATTGTGCGAAATGACCGAACATTTTCAGAATATAGAGCCGACTCTTAAATTAAACAGTAAGGTCCACACATCTTCCCCCGGCAGGTGACCTATACTACCAGAAAGCTGAAAATCTGTTCTTTTCGAATATGTTATCAGCTAAGAATAAAAAATGTCGGCCAAAGATTAAGGCGCCTTGAGAGTTAGGCATCTTATTTTGGATTGCGTACTCGGGATTTGAAGCTATTGTGCGAAATGACCGAACATTCTCAAAATACAGAGCCGATTTAAAAGTTAAACAGTAAGGTCCAGACATCTTCCCCCGCCAGGTGACCTATATCACCAGAAAGCTGAAAATCTCTTCTATTCGAATATGTTATCAGCTAAGAATAAAAAATGTCGGCCAAAGATTAAGGCGCCTTGAGAGTTAGGCATCGTATTTTGGATTGCGTACTCGGGATTTGAAGCTATTGTGCGAAATGACCGAACAATTTCAAAATACAGAGCCGACTCTAAAGTTAAACAGTAAGGTCCAGACATCTTCCCCCGGCTGGTGACCTATACCACCTGAACGCTAGAAATCTCCTCTATTTGAATATGTTATCAGCTAAGAATAAAAAATGTCGGCCAAAGTTTGAGGCGGCTTGAAAGTTAGGCACCTCATTTTGGATATAGTGCACGGATGTATTGCCAGTTTGCCGATAATTCCAATTTTTTTTTGGATATAGAGAGTTATTACTCATATCATTGACAATATTATTTTGAAATACAAATTTAATTATTTTCATTTGAAATAGACGACAAATATAATGATTTTCTAGTGAGGAGCATCTAAAGAGAATGAGCGATATTTTTTTTTTTCTTTTCTCTTTTATCCTTTTGACGACACCGTAAATGGTCGCTGGGCGCTGGGCTGGTAAGAAGGCATCGTAGAAAGGACAGGGCCAGCGTGAGTTGGAACTGTGTGCGGATCGTGGTTTAATTTGAAATATTATTCCAATTTGTTACATAAAACTGGGTAGACTATGACTAAATACTATATTAAAATGAGATGGCAATTTTTATTATTAAATTTTTATTTAAATAATTTTATTTACCAAGAAAGAGATGCGATGAAATTGGCAACAATAGTCAAATTTGACTAATAGCCATTTATAATACCAAACGAAGAAAGAAGAAGAAGAAAGAAGCTGAACTTGTGGTTGCCAGATTCAAGTAGCGTGATGCACGTACGTTCCTCATACACGCATACACTCGCTAACTCGCTTTTAGGGGGCGGCGCCATATCTACTATGACGTCACTCGTTAATAATTAAGAAACGAAGCCGATCAAGACATTATGCTAATAAAATTAGCTCACTCTTTACCATCCAACCAATCAAATACAAGTAAAAATATGTATAGGAAGGTTTCCCTACCCCCAAATGAATATTCATACATAATTTGATAGATAGTTTTCAAATAAACATCGAAGATAACTTGACATATATTCAAATTTTAATAGACCATAATTTTGGCAAAAATCACGAAAATTGACATTTTGGTGTAAGGTTTTAGAAAAATGTTTATAAACTCTTCTTCTCAATTTTTGTATGTCATGATAATTTTAAAAGCATATGAATGAGAATGTTTACTGAAATAGTCCATTGACCTTATTTTCGTTCCAGTTTTTTTTTGCATCATGGCCTAAGTTTGAATACGACAGATTTTGAGGTATTTTTTTATTCATCGGCGCTATGCGCATTTCGAGGCCGTGTGCGTCGGGGTGGAGATTTTGTCCCACATTGTATCAAGGTTGCGTGGATTTGCGTGCTTTTTATAGCATGCCATTGTGTATACAGGAGAGGTAGGTAGATCCTAGTCAGTCACATTCCTATAGATCCTGTCAGGCCTAGTTAGATCTACAGTTGACCGAGAGGGATCTCATTATAGCTATAACTATAGATCTAAGCCTTTGCTTTAATAAGATTTTGCTTCTGAATTTATAAGTTGGAGAGATAAATTGACAATTAATGTTGGGAAGCTACAAAAATATAAGCCTATCAGTATCAACACACTGGATGGGGATGCATGAATGGCTCTATATATAGCTGTTACTTTAGGCCTCTAATATTAACTCTGGGGTTTAGGCAGTAAATTACAGATAAGCATATTTAGATACCTTCTTTGATGTGACACTAGCTGGCACGTCACTAATTGCCCGATCGATATCGATCAATCGCAATCATTAAACAAAATTACAACGTCTTAGCTTTTAAAAGTAAAAGACAATAAAATTAACGAATATAGACTAATACTTGGCAATAATATGTCCATTGTCAATATATGAGACATTATACGTAGACCTATATTATATATACAGGCGCGCCGGAAGAAGTTTGGGATTGGGGGGGGGGGCAAACATTCCAGGCTCAAAACCACTATCTCGGCGCAATTGCACAAAATACATGTCGCACGTGTTTTTACTGTACTTACTAATAAAATAAACAAATAATTATCAAGTTATGACGTTCTATTTAATATATGAGGCTCATTCTTGAAAATAACAGTTATTCCACTGACCATGTCCTGCCAAATAATGAGAAATTAGCAAATACATGTGATGTAACAGTGAAAAACCACGTGTCGCAAGTCATATATTTCATATATATCCATTTGTTGCAAAAAATGGTAACTGGCCACGGCCCAGAAACTCAATTAATGTTAATATAACTGATAGCTCCGCCAAATTCAAGTAAAATTGTTGGTATGAACTTCTTTTTTTTCTTGTGAGAATGAAATGAAATGTGTCGCCAAATCCATTGAAACATACGTTACCTTATTTCAGATCAAGAATTAATTTATTTCCAACATCATGATTCTCCTTATTTTCATTCATATTAATCACTGAGTATATCATAATAATAGACAGCCATGCAATTTTATTCATGGGTAGAAGATGGATTATAGAAACCGAAATATATATATTCTATAGAAACGTGCGATTTAAGAGATGTAACATACGTTACCATGATTAGAGTAATATGTACAAACCAGTGTTGCTGAAATGCATCCTCTAAGTTAGCGGCGGTAAAATGGAAGTCAGATAGTCCTTGAAATCACACTTACAAAAATTAACTTTTGGTCGGTAGCCATATATTACCCCCATCATGTAACATACGTGATGAAACATACGTTACTACTTGTGTAGGCCTGAACCTTTTTGGAGTTCAAAAGATATATTCTTAATTACAACGGGTGTGAGCCATCTACGGACATTAACAGAAAGCCTAACAACCACTTTCTACGACGTTAATGGCGGGATAGCCCTACCTTCATCTTTGGTTGAATTGGAAGCTGACCAGTATAGTATCTAATTTCATTAAAAAATTGTAGGGGTTTTACTCGACTTAATATTTGAGTGTATTCAAGGTGCATGAATGAGCCAGGGCTTCTTAAGAAGTGCTAGAAAACCAAGCAATAGTTTTAACCACTGTTACATCGATTTATTATGCCCTAAAAGTTGCTACTAAGAGTAAATGACAACGTAACGTATGTTTCAATCGTAGTAACGTAGGTTTCAAAAGGGAGGTTGTTCCATAGAATGATGATACATGGCAGATTTATTTGCAAATTGTAGATTGATGTTTATTATAAGCTAGTAACCGAGTTCCTTTCCTTATTAGAGGTGTAATTTTGTTAATAATTAGCTGTATAAATGTAGATCTGTAGATCAAACTATTAATCACTTCAGGTAATATTTATGATTAGTTCAAATTTATTTTCTTTAAATCCTATGAGATAGGAAAGCCCTTGTAAGGGTTGTATATTTTATGAAAACTATACCGTTTTTTACATTAAAGCACTCCAGTAGTACTAACAATCTGATTGAATTGTAATTGATTGAATTTAGTTTATTACGAAATTCATAGGCTGATAAATATACCGTATGTCATTGTAACGTAAGTTTCAAATAACAGTAACGTAGGTTTCAGGATTCATTACCGAGTTTCGAATACCAACTAGTGATTTTACCCCCAGCCAATTAACCTTTTGTGTTTTCAAGATTTATGCGGGATGTGTGTCTGTTTATTAAATATATTTATTTTGTTTTTCTTTCATGCTTATCTTTACAAACTTTACTACATCTTATTGCCTTCTTTTTTGAAAAAATAATTAATATAATTTAATATTAATTTATAGTAGTACCTGCAGAAGAGTAATTTGATAGCAATAGATAAACACGATATAATCTTAAAGAGATGTCACTAAAAACACATGACAATTGCCCCCAAAATGGTAACGTAAGTACATGTACGCCAGTATATTGTCAGACTTTGAAAACATGTAATTTACGTTACATGTAACCTACGTTACCGCGATTGGTGACACAATTGAAATATCACATGGTGTCCATTACTAAACTCAATGACTGAAATTAAAAACTGATCATGAAAGGACTTCATGAATGTTAAAAGCATATCTCTGACTTTAAGATATATTGTTCAAAGTAAAAAGATACGATTTGTGATTTTGTCTATCATATTTCGGTGTACATACTGATGTTTTGAAAATTTTGATTTTCCAAAGTGATTTCGTAATAAAACTGAATGAACATAATTGATGACCTGCATTAAATTCGGGGACTATGTTGCATATTTTAAAAGTAACATACACTTACCATTCTATAGAAATAACTTTTACCACAACTTTGAAAAAGTGTATCGTTCGGTAACGTAAGTTTCACACTCGAATTTACATGTCATAACGAGAACTTGCATCACATGCCAACAATTGCAGGATATTGACTTGACCATGTATGCATTCTTTTCATAATAAAATGATATGTTTTGAGCAAAGTTTATTTTTTTGGTATTCTGACTTTCTAATTGCGCCGATATAGTGGTTTTGAGCCTCCAGGGGGCTCACCTTTCAGGGGCAATGGCCTAATAAGCAAAAAGGTCAAGGGGCGGACCCCCCGGAAACTGGGGTTTTAGGCAGTAAATTACAGATAAGCATATTTAGATAGGCCTTCTTTATGACACTATATAGCTGGCAGGTCACTAATTGCCCCCGGAAGCTTATAGGGGTTTTAGATATTTAATTACGGTTAAATGAGCATCCAGAGGCCCTTCTTAGGGCTTTTGGTGGGGTCCAGGGGGCACAGCCCCCGGAAGCTCAGGGGTTTTAGGTATTTAATTACGGTCAGATGAGCATCCAGGGGCCCTTCTTAGGGCTTTTGGTGGGGTCCAGGGGGCAGAGCCCCCGAAAGCTTAGGGGTCTTAGATATTTAATTACGGTTAAATGAGCACCCAGAGGCCCGCCTTAGGGCCCTTTGTGGGGTCCAGGGGGCGGAGCCCCCGTTTGCTCAGGAGTTTTAAGCAGTTAATTACGGTCAGATGAGCATATTTTGATACTTCATTTTGTGACACTGGCAGTTGAGAAAAAATCCGGGAAAATCATATCATTTTAGCAACATTTGTATATTACTGGTATCGAATAAGAAATTAACCACGTTTGAATTTTATTTGGGGTATAACTGCCCCCAAGCCCCCATCAGTACGCCAGTGTTCAGGGGCTCATAACTTTTCACTCCTATAACAAAAAACACACACGCTGTCCATCCTCTCACAATATTTCCACGATGTGCGCGTAACGCTATTATAAAATCCTCCATTCATTGTTAAATATAGGGGCATGAGGAATTTTTAAGAAGTTTAATTCGTGTTTACTCTCCTTTTCTTTGAATGGAATGTAACTTTTATGTGATTCAATTCGTTTTTTATTTTATTTTTTGTTAAAAAATACAAACCATTTTTACTCTTTTACTGCTTTTTTTTTGGTGGGGGCTTTGGGGGGCGAAAATGCGTTTTGCCCCCTTTTTGGTTGGGGCGACTGCCCCTGCCCCCTTCCGGCGCCCCTGCCTATATAGCTAGGCAGGGGCGGCAGACTGATCGAGCTGAGCATCTTCCGTAGAAGGGGAGGCCGGGGCAACAAAACAGGACAACTTCCTGGAATTGTGAAGCTAGCGCAGTGCGAAAAATTACACCTTATAATTAAAGATCGAGGAACACAAAACGATCCTGATTGGGGTTTAAGCACAAAATATTCATGATGATGAAAGACTGAAAATATTTAATAAGTAAATTACATCGGCTTTAAATGCGAGCGAGCATAGCGAGCAAGCTTTAGGGGAAATTTTTAGAAAAAGTTTAATTATACATATGTCAATGTGCTAGTTACTTTGAATTAGAGGCACATGCATGTTATGGAGAAAGTAAAAAGGGGCATGTATCAGAAAGGGAAACACTTATTAGAAAAGAAAAGGAGCACATGTTAAAGTAAAGAGGGGAACTATTAGAGGTGAAAATGCATGGGGCACTTCTCACACCTGAAAAGGGGCACGCGTACTCCCCATTCATGCAGAAATGGGGAAAAGGCACTATAATTAGAATGGAAAAGGGAATTTCTCTAGGGAAAGGTGCAACTATATATCAGGTTTTTAGTGGGGGCATTTATACAATCAGAGGTGAAAAGCTAGGCCATGTAAAGGTCAGAAAGGGACTCTTATATAAAAAAAAAAAAGAAGTAAAAGGGGGCATTTATCAGTAAGGGAAAAGGACACTTATTAGAAAAGAAAAAGGAGCACATGTCAAAGTAAAGAGGGGAATTATCAGAGGTGAAAATGGGGCACTATACTCAATTGAAACTCAATATTGTGTGAAAGTTATGACAGAAAAGATCATCTTTAATTCCACAGGGGCGATTTTTAATTTTGCAATCGCCCCCGTGATCGAGCACTCTGACGGAGGCGATTATGTAGCTCACGGGGGCGAATCGCGCCCATCGCCCCCGTGTATTTTAAGCGCTGTAGCTGATAGTTATATTTATTAGTATAGTTAATATCGTAATTATTATCATTTGAAAAATATTTGGTGACAAAAGCCGTCAAATGGCAAACACATGGCAGATAATGATCCTCAGTACTGGGTCTAATATATGATTTACAGAAAACTTAATTTGAACCCGGCCATATTCTGTCTGTCTGTTTCTCTCTCTCTTGTCATTGCCTTCATTTTCCCTCGCTTACTTCATTCTTACCACGGAGTATGTAATGTGTATGTGTATGCCTCACACATTGAGAATATAATCACTAATATCGCTGAAATGATTCTTCTACCCCTTCTTCTTCATTTACTTCTTTCTGGTAGTAGTAGTAGTAGTAGTAATGGCAGCAGTATCATAATAATCATTATTATTATCATTGTTTTTTAAGGGCTCAAATTAATTTTTTGTCCACGGGGGCTCTTCCAAAATAAAAAGGAGCCCCCGTGAGAAGGCTCACGGGGGCTTTTTTAGTACTGACGGGGGCTCTTTTTTTAATACAAATTTCCATTGAATTGGTACCCATGATACTCTTTGCTATTTCATCATTATCAGGGGCGGATCTAGCTTTTTGCTAAGGGGTTGACCCAATGACGATGCAGAGCATCGTCCACGAGCCGCGTAGCGGGGAGGCGATTTTTGTTGTTGCTATTTTGAACCCCCGTAAGTGATGTTTTCTTGGCATCTACTAACACAATGGAGATCATAAAGAGCAGTGCATGATAATGTCTTTTTAAAATCAAGTAACAGTTTTAAAGGGGGGGGGCTGGTTAATCCAATGACGATGCGGATACTGTGTGGGTCTGGATATGCACATGATGGCGTTTTCCCATGCGCATCACATTTTCACTTGGCAACCCAAGGGGGTTTAAACCCCCCTAGATCCGCCACTTATTATCATTTATTTAAGTCGGCATTTCCCTCTTACAACTTTACAAGTTACATAGGGATTACTGTCGACTTTCATCCCGAGATGACATTCTCTCCGTTTCTTCCCGTTCTGCACATTCCCCCTTATTGGGCCTTATCATTCAAAGCAACCTTATTACATTTTTTCTTTAGTCTTTACTATATCCTTCCACAACATCTTTGGTCTTCCTCGATCTCCTTCTCAATATTGATTTACTGGTCGAGGTTCATTATTTGCTGGTCTTTTGGATCACCAGATTTCAGAGGATTCACGCTTTACACAATAACGAAAAACTTCTCCATGTTTCGGTCCTTGCGCGATCGCCTCTAGCTCCAGCAGATATGTGGCGGCAGCGTGCACACCGGCCGGTACTACCGCGGTGCGGTATATAGCCGCTGCTGATGGTCGCAGAGCACTGCGAGCTTCCGTTGTTTGTATCGGTAATACAGTCATAGAGAATCTGATGTGTAGATGGGAAATATAGCGAGCGCCCTCTTGCGGCGAATAAGCGCACATTTCTTTACATTTTGGCGGCCTCTAGACACCGAAAAATATGAGTGAGAAATCCGGCATGCTAATCTAACTTCCATAGTCTCATTTCATTGGTTTAAGGTTCGAAATACATAATAATTTGAAACTCACCTTTGTGTGAAAGTTATGACAGAAAAGATCATCTTTAATGCCACGGGGGCGATTTTTAATTTTGCAATCGCCCCCGTAATCGAGCACTCTGACGGAGGCGATGATGTAGCTCACGGGGGCGAATCGCGCCCATCTCCCAGGTGCATTTTAAGCGCTGTAGCTGATAGTTATATTTATTGGTATATAGTTAATATCGTAATTATTATCACTATTATAGTGATTTGTATTGTTATAATTATTATAATTACTTGTATGCTTCTTCTTCTTATCTTAATCATCGTATACAATACGTCATGTGCCAAAAATTTATTGCTATGATACATCAAAGATGTCTACCAAAACTGTCAATTCGTTGCTAAAATATTATCTAGCCAAAAGAAGAAGAAGAAACATTAGAATTTCTATTTTAAATTGAAATAAAATATATAGAAAAAATAAGTAGAGAATACAATCATGATTTTGGTACTGGAGGATTAACATGGAAAACTAAAATGCACTTATTTACATGACCACATAATCTCTTATTCATTCTAGGTCCAATGTTTTCTGCCTGTTTTTAAAACAATATCATGTTTGTCGATCATAGTTCTATGTAACTTGATGTCTCATGGTAATTTTTAGTGGAAAAGCAATCTAAGCAACAATTTCAGAATTTTAGCGACAATCGTTCGCCATTGCTGCGCTTGAATACTACTATGACGTGCAGTAACAAATTGAAATTTCAGGACTCATCATAAATTCATTTAACAGTTGATTGCGCTTGGTTGAGCCCATTGCAGGAATTAGCTGAGAGAGATAGAAAATGACATTCTCATGGCTAACGACTTTGCATTAGTATTTGTTCATCGTCTCTACAATGCTATTTGAACAATATTTGGTGACAAAAGACGGCACTAATTGGTACCATTTATAAGAAGCCGACAAATGGCAAAAACATGGCAGATAAAGGATCATCAGTACTGGGTCTAATAATTTAAAGTAAACTGAATTTGAACCCGGCCATATTCTGTCTGTCTGTCTGTCTGTCTCTCTCTCTCATGTCATTGCCTTCATTTCCCCTCGCTTACTTCATTCTTACCACGGAGTATGTAATGTGTAAGTGTATATGCCTCAATCATTGAGAATATAATCACTAATATCGCTGAATTGTTTCTTCTCCTACCCCTTCTTCTTCATTTACTTCTTCCTAGTAGTAGTAGTAGTAGTAGTAGTAGTAGTAATAGCAGCAGTATCATAATAATCATTATTGTTATTATTGTTATATTTATTAGTATAGTTAATATCGTAATTATTATCACTATTATAGTGATTTGTATTGTTATAATTATTATAATTACTTGTATGCTTCTTCTTCTTATCATAATTATCGTATACAATACGTCATGTGCTAAGAATTTATTGCTATGATACATCCAAGATGTCTACCAAAACTGTCAATTCGTTGCTGAAATATTATCTAGCCAAAAGAAGAAGAAGAAACATTAGAATTTCTATTTTAAATTGAAATAAAATATATAGAAGAAATAAGTAGAGAATACAATCATGATTTTGGTACTGGAGGATTAACATGGACAACTGAAATGCACTTATTTACATGACCACATTATCTCTTATTCATTCTAGGTCCAATGTTTTCTGCCTGTTTTTAAACAATATCATGTTTGTCGATCATAGTTCTATGTAACTTGATGTCTCATGGTAATTTTTAGTGGAAAAGCAATCTAAGCAACAATTTCAGAATTTTAGCGACAATCGTTCGCCATTGCTGCGCTTGAATACTACTATGACGTGCAATTGAAATTTCAGGACTCATCATAAATTCATTTAACAGTTGATTGCGCTTGGTTGAGCCCACTGCAGGAATTAGCTGAGAGAGATAGAAAATGTCATTCTCATGACTAACGACTTTGCATTAGTATTTGTTCATCGTCTCTACAATGCTATTTGAACAATATTTGGTGACAAAAGACGGCACTAATTGGTACCATTTATAAGAAGCCGTCAAATGGCAAAAACATGGCAGATAAAGGATCATCAGTACTGGGTCTAATAATTTAAAGTAAACTGAATTTGAACCCGGCCATATTCTGTCTGTCTGTCTGTCTGTCTCTCTCTCTCATGTCATTGCCTTCATTTCCCCTCGCTTACTTCATTCTTACCACGGAGTATGTAATGTGTAAGTGTATATGCCTCAATCATTGAGAATATAATCACTAATATCGCTGAATTGATTCTTCTCCTACCCCTTCTTCTTCATTTACTTCTTTCTAGTAGTAGTAGTAGTAGTAGTAGTAGTAGTAGTAGTAATTGCAGCAGTATCATAATAATCATTATTATTATTATTGTTATATTTATTAGTATAGTTAATATCGTAATTATTATCACTATTATAGTGATTTGTATTGTTATAATTATTATAATTACTTGTATGCTTCTTCTTCTTATCATAATTATCGTATACAATACGTCATGTGCTTAGAATTTATTGCTATGATACATCCAAGATGTCTACCAAAACTGTCAATTTGTTGCTGAAATATTATCTAGCCAAAAGAAGAAGAAGAAACATTAGATTTTCTATTTTAAATTGAAATAAAATATATAGAAGAAATAAGTAGAGAATACAATCATGATTTTGGTACTGGAGGATTAACATGGACAACTGAAATGCACTTATTTACATGACCACATAATCTCTTATTCATTCTAGGTCCAATGTTTTCTGCCTGTTTTTAAAACAATATCATGTTTGTCGATCATAGTTCTATGTAACTTGATGTCTCATGGTAATTTTTAGTGGAAAAGCAATCTAAGCAACAATTTCAGAATTTTAGCGACAATCGTTCGCCATTGCTGCGCTTGAATACTACTATGACGTGCAGTAACAAATTGAAATTTCAGGACTCATCATAAATTCATTTAACAGTTGATTGCGCTTGGTTGAGCCCATTCCAGGAATTAGCTGAGAGAGATAGAAAATGACATTCTCATGGCTAACGACTTTGCATTAGTATTTGTTCATCGTCTCTACAATGCTATTTGAACAATATTTGGTGACAAAAGACGGCACTAATTGGTACCATTTATAAGAAGCCGTCAAATGGCAAAAACATGGCAGATAAAGGATCATCAGTACTGGGTCTAATAATTTAAAGTAAACTGAATTTGAACCCGGCCATATTCTGTCTGTCTGTCTGTCTCTCTCTCTCTCATGTCATTGCCTTCATTTCCCCTCGCTTACTTCATTCTTACCACGGAGTATGTAATGTGTAAGTGTATATGCCTCAATCATTGAGAATATAATCACTAATATCGCTGAATTGATTCTTCTCCTACCCCTTCTTCTTCATTTACTTCTTCCTAGTAGTAGTAGTAGTAGTAGTAGTAGTAGTAGTAGTAATTGCAGCAGTATCATAATAATCATTATTATTATTATTGTTATATTTATTAGTATAGTTAATATCGTAATTATTATCACTATTATAGTGATTTGTATTGTTATAATTATTATAATTACTTGTATGCTTCTTCTTCTTATCATAATTATCGTATACAATACGTCATGTGCTTAGAATTTATTGCTATGATACATCCAAGATGTCTACCAAAACTGTCAATTTGTTGCTGAAATATTATCTAGCCAAAAGAAGAAGAAGAAACATTAGATTTTCTATTTTAAATTGAAATAAAATATATAGAAGAAATAAGTAGAGAATACAATCATGATTTTGGTACTGGAGGATTAACATGGACAACTGAAATGCACTTATTTACATGACCACATAATCTCTTATTCATTCTAGGTCCAATGTTTTCTGCCTGTTTTTAAAACAATATCATGTTTGTCGATCATAGTTCTATGTAACTTGATGTCTCATGGTAATTTTTAGTGGAAAAGCAATCTAAGCAACAATTTCAGAATTTTAGCGACAATCGTTCGCCATTGCTGCGCTTGAATACTACTATGACGTGCAGTAACAAATTGAAATTTCAGGACTCATCATAAATTCATTTAACAGTTGATTGCGCTTGGTTGAGCCCATTCCAGGAATTAGCTGAGAGAGATAGAAAATGATATTCTCATGGCTAACGACTTTGCATTAGTATTTGTTCATCGTCTCTACAATGCTATTTGAACAATATTTGGTGACAAAAGACGGCACTAATTGGTACCATTTATAAGAAGCCGTCAAATGGCAAAAACATGGCAGATAAAGGATCATCAGTACTGGGTCTAATAATTTAAAGTAAACTGAATTTGAACCCGGCCATATTCTGTCTGTCTGTCTCTCTCTCTCTCTCTCTCTCATGTCATTGCCTTCATTTCCCCTTGCTTACTTCATTCTTACCACGGAGTATGTAATGTGTAAGTGTATATGCCTCAATCATTGAGAATATAATCACTAATATCGCTGAATTGATTCTTCTCCTACCCCTTCTTCTTCATTTACTTCTTTCTAGTAGTAGTAGTAGTAGTAGTAGTAGTAGTAATTGCAGCAGTATCATAATAATCATTATTATTATTATTGTTATATTTATTAGTATAGTTAATATCGTAATTATTATCACTATTATAGTGATTTGTATTGTTATAATTATTATAATTACTTGTATGCTTCTTCTTCTTATCATAATTATCGTATACAATACGTCATGTGCTTAGAATTTATTGCTATGATACATCAAAGATGTCTACCAAAACTGTCAATTCGTTGCTGAAATATTATCTAGATTAACATGGACAACTGAAATGCACTTATTTACATGACCACATTATCTCTTATTCATTCTAGGTCCAATGTTTTCTGCCTGTTTTTAAAACAATATCATGTTTGTCGATCATAGTTCTATGTAACTTGATGTCTCATGGTAATTTTTAGTGGAAAAGCAATCTAAGCAACAATTTCAGAATTTTAGCGACAATCGTTCGCCATTGCTGCGCTTGAATACTACTATGACGTGCAGTAACAAATTGAAATTTCAGGACTCATCATAAATTCATTTAACAGTTGATTGCGCTTGGTTGAGCCCACTGCAGGAATTAGCTGAGAGAGATAGAAAATGACATTCTCATGGCTAACGACTTTGCATTAGTATTTGTTCATCGTCTCTACAATGCTATTTGAACAATATTTGGTGACAAAAGACGGCACTAATTGGTACCATTTATAAGAAGCCGTCAAATGGCAAAAACATGGCAGATAAAGGATCATCAGTACTGGGTCTAATAATTTAAAGTAAACTGAATTTGAACCCGGCCATATTCTGTCTGTCTGTCTGTCTCTCTCTCTCTCATGTCATTGCCTTCATTTCCCCTCGCTTACTTCATTCTTACCACGGAGTATGTAATGTGTAAGTGTATATGCCTCAATCATTGAGAATATAATCACTAATATCGCTGAATTGATTCTTCTCCTACCCCTTCTTCTTCATTTACTTCTTTCTAGTAGTAGTAGTAGTAGTAGTAGTAGTAGTAGTAGTAATTGCAGCAGTATCATAATAATCATTATTATTATTATTGTTATATTTATTAGTATAGTTAATATCGTAATTATTATCACTATTATAGTGATTTGTATTGTTATAATTATTATAATTACTTGTATGCTTCTTCTTCTTATCATAATTATCGTATACAATACGTCATGTGCTTAGAATTTATTGCTATGATACATCCAAGATGTCTACCAAAACTGTCAATTTGTTGCTGAAATATTATCTAGCCAAAAGAAGAAGAAGAAACATTAGATTTTCTATTTTAAATTGAAATAAAATATATAGAAGAAATAAGTAGAGAATACAATCATGATTTTGGTACTGGAGGATTAACATGGACAACTGAAATGCACTCATTTACATGACCACATAATCTCTTATTCATTCTAGGTCCAATGTTTTCTGCCTGTTTTTAAACAATATCATGTTTGTCGATCATAGTTCTATGTAACTTGATGTCTCATGGTAATTTTTAGTGGAAAAGCAATCTAAGCAACAATTTCAGAATTTTAGCGACAATCGTTCGCCATTGCTGCGCTTGAATACTACTATGACGTGCAGTAACAAATTGAAATTTCAGGACTCATCATAAATTCATTTAACAGTTGATTGCGCTTGGTTGAGCCCACTGCAGGAATTAGCTGAGAGAGATAGAAAATGTCATTCTCATGGCTAACGACTTTGCATTAGTATTTGTTCATCGTCTCTACAATGCTATTTGAACAATATTTGGTGACAAAAGACGGCACTAATTGGTACCATTTATAAGAAGCCGTCAAATGGCAAAAACATGGCAGATAAAGGATCATCAGTACTGGGTCTAATAATTTAAAGTAAACTGAATTTGAACCCGGCCATATTCTGTCTGTCTGTCTCTCTCTCTCTCTCTCATGTCATTGCCTTCATTTCCCCTCGCTTACTTCATTCTTACCACGGAGTATGTAATGTGTAAGTGTATATGCCTCAATCATTGAGAATATAATCACTAATATCGCTGAATTGTTTCTTCTCCTACCCCTTCTTCTTCATTTACTTCTTCCTAGTAGTAGTAGTAGTAGTAGTAGTAGTAGTAGTAGTAATAGCAGCAGTATCATAATAATCATTATTGTTATTATTGTTATATTTATTAGTATAGTTAATATCGTAATTATTATCACTATTATAGTGATTTGTATTGTTATAATTATTATAATTACTTGTATGCTTCTTCTTCTTATCATAATTATCGTATACAATACGTCATGTGCTTAGAATTTATTGCTATGATACATCCAAGATGTCTACCAAAACTGTCAATTTGTTGCTGAAATATTATCTAGCCAAAAGAAGAAGAAGAAACATTAGATTTTCTATTTTAAATTGAAATAAAATATATAGAGGAAATAAGTAGAGAATACAATCATGATTTTGGTACTGGAGGATTAACATGGACAACTGAAATGCACTTATTTACATGACCACATAATCTCTTATTCATTCTAGGTCCAATGTTTTCTGCCTGTTTTTAAAACAATATCATGTTTGTCGATCATAGTTCTATGTAACTTGATGTCTCATGGTAATTTTTAGTGGAAAAGCAATCTAAGCAACAATTTCAGAATTTTAGCGACAATCGTTCGCCATTGCTGCGCTTGAATACTACTATGACGTGCAGTAACAAATTGAAATTTCAGGACTCATCATAAATTCATTTAACAGTTGATTGCGCTTGGTTGAGCCCATTCCAGGAATTAGCTGAGAGAGATAGAAAATGATATTCTCATGGCTAACGACTTTGCATTAGTATTTGTTCATCGTCTCTACAATGCTATTTGAACAATATTTGGTGACAAAAGACGGCACTAATTGGTACCATTTATAAGAAGCCGACAAATGGCAAAAACATGGCAGATAAAGGATCATCAGTACTGGGTCTAATAATTTAAAGTAAACTGAATTTGAACCCGGCCATATTCTGTCTGTCTGTCTGTCTCTCTCTCTCTCTCTCATGTCATTGCCTTCATTTCCCCTCGCTTACTTCATTCTTACCACGGAGTATGTAATGTGTAAGTGTATATGCCTCAATCATTGAGAATATAATCACTAATATCGCTGAATTGTTTCTTCTCCTACCCCTTCTTCTTCATTTACTTCTTCCTAGTAGTAGTAGTAGTAGTAGTAGTAGTAGTAGTAGTAGTAATAGCAGCAGTATCATAATAATCATTATTGTTATTATTGTTATATTTATTAGTATAGTTAATATCGTAATTATTATCATTATTATAGTGATTTGTATTGTTATAATTATTATAATTACTTGTATGCTTCTTCTTCTTATCATAATTATCGTATACAATACGTCATGTGCTTAGAATTTATTGCTATGATACATCCAAGATGTCTACCAAAACTGTCAATTCGTTGCTGAAATATTATCTAGCCAAAAGAAGAAGAAGAAACATTAGAATTTCTATTTTAAATTGAAATAAAATATATAGAAGAAATAAGTAGAGAATACAATCATGATTTTGGTACTGGAGGATTAACATGGACAACTGAAATGCACTTATTTACATGACCACATTATCTCTTATTCATTCTAGGTCCAATGTTTTCTGCCTGTTTTTAAAACAATATCATGTTTGTCGATCATAGTTCTATGTAACTTGATGTCTCATGGTAATTTTTAGTGGAAAAGCAATCTAAGCAACAATTTCAGAATTTTAGCGACAATCGTTCGCCATTGCTGCGCTTGAATACTACTATGACGTGCAGTAACAAATTGAAATTTCAGGACTCATCATAAATTCATTTAACAGTTGATTGCGCTTGGTTGAGCCCACTGCAGGAATTAGCTGAGAGAGATAGAAAATGTCATTCTCATGGCTAACGACTTTGCATTAGAATTTGTTCATCGTCTCTACAATGCTATTTGAACAATATTTGGTGACAAAAGACGGCACTAATTGGTACCATTTATAAGAAGCCGTCAAATGGCAAAAACATGGCAGATAAAGGATCATCAGTACTGGGTCTAATAATTTAAAGTAAACTGAATTTGAACCCGGCCATATTCTGTCTGTCTGTCTGTCTGTCTCTCTCTCTCATGTCATTGCCTTCATTTCCCCTTGCTTACTTCATTCTTACCACGGAGTATGTAATGTGTAAGTGTATATGCCTCAATCATTGAGAATATAATCACTAATATCGCTGAATTGATTCTTCTCCTACACTGCAAAAACCAGGGTGTTAAATGTCTAACACCAGTATGGTATTGAATTTTTTTGACACCATTGGTGTTATTTTTAACACCGGTCAGATTTAAGCATGCATTAATAATTACTGGGTGTTAAGTAACATGGTGTTGTTTTATGCTTGGTGTTGAAAGTATCATCACGTGATTTCGTTTAAGGCGGTTGATTGGTCGAATAAGTTTTCACAAAGTGTACGCGCGCTTAATGATTACTTTACACGTGTTCACAGAAAATACATTTATCATGATTTGTTAAGCAAATTATGACAATGCACATCAATTTTGTGATTTGTATTTTCCTTTGGCAATTATTGACCAATAGATTATATGTCCGATCTTGTTACAATTATATTAACGTTTTAGCAATAGATATATTGATTATATGATTACTAACCAAGAAACAACAGGCATGTTTATTATATATATATGTGTACCAGCCTGTACTACATACATGTTAATCTTGAATTTACTTCAAATGATCTATGTGATGGAGTTAATGGAGATTAGAATATACCTATTGGTGGACAGTTGCCAACATCGATTATGAATTATCAGTTTACCACTGGTTCCTCTACCCTGGTCGATAATGGTCGAATATGGAATGTGGGACCATTAGACATACATAGAAAAATCTCTAATGGATCAACAAGAATATAAACACCAAAAGTGGAATTGAATTTGTTATGATTCCAGATATTGGTGTTAATCTACACCAGTAGGAGTTGTCAAATATTGACATCAAAAGTGGAATTGAAATTATCTAATTCCAGAAAATGGTGTTAAGTAACACCAGAGGAGTTGCACGATATAGATACCAAGAAAGTGTTAAATTTAACACCCTTGGTGTTAAATTTAACACTCTGGTTTTTGCAGTGTACCCCTTCTTCTTCATTTACTTCTTTCTAGTAGTAGTAGTAGTAGTAGTAGTAATTGCAGCAGTATCATAATAATCATTATTATTATTATTGTTATATTTATTAGTATAGTTAATATCGTAATTATTATCACTATTATAGTGATTTGTATTGTTATAATTATTATAATTACTTGTATGCTTCTTCTTCTTATCATAATTATCGTATACAATACGTCATGTGCTTAGAATTTTTTGCTATGATACATCCAAGATGTCTACCAAAACTGTCAATTCGTTGCTGAAATATTATCTAGCCAAAAGAAGAAGAAGAAACATTAGAATTTCTATTTTAAATTGAAATAAAATATATAGAAGAAATAAGTAGAGAATACAATCATGATTTTGGTACTGGAGGATTAACATGGACAACTGAAATGCACTTATTTACATGACCACATTATCTCTTATTCATTCTAGGTCCAATGTTTTCTGCCTGTTTTAAAACAATATCATGTTTGTCGATCATAGTTCTATGTAACTTGATGTCTCATGGTAATTTTTAGTGGAAAAGCAATCTAAGCAACAATTTCAGAATTTTAGCGACAATCGTTCGCCATTGCTGCGCTTGAATACTACTATGACGTGCAGTAACAAATTGAAATTTCAGGACTCATCATAAATTCATTTAACAGTTGATTGCGCTTGGTTGAGCCCATTCCAGGAATTAGCTGAGAGAGATAGAAAATGATATTCTCATGGCTAACGACTTTGCATTAGTATTTGTTCATCGTCTCTACAATGCTATTTGAACAATATTTGGTGACAAAAGACGGCACTAATTGGTACCATTTATAAGAAGCCGACAAATGGCAAAAACATGGCAGATAAAGGATCATCAGTACTGGGTCTAATAATTTAAAGTAAACTGAATTTGAACCCGGCCATATTCTGTCTGTCTGTCTCTCTCTCTCTCATGTCATTGCCTTCATTTCCCCTTGCTTACTTCATTCTTACCACGGAGTATGTAATGTGTAAGTGTATATGCCTCAATCATTGAGAATATAATCACTAATATCGCTGAATTGTTTCTTCTCCTACCCCTTCTTCTTCATTTACTTCTTCCTAGTAGTAGTAGTAGTAGTAGTAGTAGTAGTAGTAGTAGTAGTAGTAATAGCAGCAGTATCATAATAATCATTATTGTTATTATTGTTATATTTATTAGTATAGTTAATATCGTAATTATTATCACTATTATAGTGATTTGTATTGTTATGATTATTATAATTACTTGTATGCTTCTTCACCTTATCATAATTATCGTATACAATACGTCATGTGCTAAGAATTTATTGCTATGATACATCCAAGATGTCTACCCAAACTGTCAATTCGTTGCTGAAATATTATCAAGCCAAAAGAAGAAACATGATAAATTCGTTTAAAGGCATCGTTTAACAATGTTAAATCTGAGATGCACGGCCCTATATGTTATCAGTGTCTGTGATATGGTGTAATATTGAAGCCCTAAAAAATTGCGCCTCAAAATGATCATGAAGTGCCTCAAAAAAAGTAAAAATCGTTGAGTGACCGGTTTTACCATACTCATTTTCCCCAATAGACTGTAGTGTTATGAAAACCGTTAGGAAAACGAAAAATGAAAGTTTGATTTCCAATCATGAATATCTTGATAATCAGACAGGCGATCGGCTTGTAAAAGTCTTGGGATTCCTGACTGACCTAAAGGTTTTTAATTATGATTGCAGCATGAGCTAAATCCAGGATTTTGTTTCAGAATCTGAGGCAATGTTACCGAGTCACTTTAATCTGAGAGAGATAGAAGTTGACATTTTCATGACTAATGACCTTGCCTTATTATTCTTATTTGTTCATCGTCTCTACAATGCTATTTGATCAATATTTGATGACAATAAACGGCATTCTGGTACTTTTGTTATCTAGCGTCATAAGACGATCACAAAACATTGCAGATAAATGATCATCAGTACTGGGTCTAATAATTTAAAGAAAACTGAATTTTAACCCGGGCCATATTCTCTCTCTCTCTCTCTCTCTAGTCATTGCCTTCATTTACCCTCGCTTACTTCATTCATACCACGGAGTATGTCATATGTATGTGTATATGCCTCAATCATTGAGAGTATAATCACTAATATCGCTGATTTAAAATGATTCTTCTCCTACCCCTTCTTCTTCCTAGTAGTAGTAGTAGTAGAAATAGTAGTAGTTATAGCAGCAGTATCATAATAATCATTATTATTATCATTGTTATATTTATTAGTATATTAATTTGATAGTATGTTAATTGATGTTATATATATTTGCAGAAACAGCCGGAAAGTGATATTTATGCCACGTTATTTTGTGCATGATAAATAAATTGGAATTCAATTGAACTTGTGTCTTTTGTCAATTGTGTGTTGTATTTATCCCTGATTTTGTATAAATTGATAGTATGTTAATTGATGTTATATATATTTGCAGAAACAGCCGGAAAGTGATTTTTATGCCACGTTATTTTATGCATGATAAATAAATTTTAATTCAATTGAACTCGTAATGCAAAGGTCTAGGTTCGAATGGTATGGCACTCAAATAAATTGCTCCTCTGATCCCGATATCTCTTTGATTGAACTTATGTCTTTTGGCAATTGTGTGTTGTATTTATCCCTGATTTTGTATAAATTGATAGTATGCTAATTGATGTTATATATATTTGCAGAAACAGCCGGAAAGTGATTTTTATGCCACGTTATTTTGTGCATGATAAATAAATTTGAATTCAATTGAACTTATGTCTTTTGTCAATTGTGTGTTGTATTTATCCCTGATTTTGTATAAATTGATAGTATGTTAATTGATGTTATATATATTTGCAGAAACAGCCGGAAAGTGATTTTTATGCCACGTTATTTTGTGCATGATAAATAAATTTGAATTCAATTGAACTTATGTCTTTCTTATGTATTTCTTATGTTTAACTTCTTTCATCTTCTCTCTTCCCTAATATATTGATTTGTTTTCACCCTTTTTTCTCTTTCTATTCTTACTGTTGTTTTATTGCCTTGTTTAATTGGTTTCATCTTCTTTATCTATATTTCTTTTTGTATTTATTTAATTTTCTTTTCCTTTGAGCTTCTATTTTATTATTTCCGTTTTGTAAATAATAATGAGCATGCGATATAGACTGTTGTTCATAAAGTCTTTGATGACACTTATTCCTTGACAGACAAAGTGCATATTTTCTCAAAACTTTAATGAACAATTTCCTCATAATGACAATCAAACCAGGCGCGGATCCAGGGGCCGAGCGGGCCTTGCCCCCGCAAAAAGAGAGAGAAAGAGAGAAGGAAAAGAAGGGAAAGGGAAAGGGAAAGAGGAGAGAAAGGGAAAGAAAGAAGAGGAATAAGAAAAGAAAAGGGGGAAAGAAGGAGATCGGGGGCCGAAAGGGCCTTGTCTTCCAGGCTGTTGCCCCCCCCCTTCAAAAAATACGAGAGAATTGGGAAGGAAAGGGAAAATAAAAAAGGAAAAGAGGAGATAAAGGGAAGGAAATAAGAGGAAGAAGAAAAGACAAATTGTGGATCGGGGGCCAAAGGCCCTTGCCTCTCCCCGCCCCCGCCAAAAAAAAGAGAGAAGGGAGGGAAAGAGAAATAGGAGAGCTAAAAGGGAACAAAATAGAGGAAGAAGAAATATGCTTATTTAGAGGCCTTCATGTTAGGGCCCGTGGAACGGCGGGGCTTGGGGGCCTCGAGCTCCCCCCACACTTTTTTTGAAAAAGTATATTAAAAAGAAAATAGAAAGAAAGAGAGAAAGAAAGAAAAAATAGTGACCTGTCAGTGTCACAAAATAATGAGCTGTCAATATATGCTCATCTGACCGTGATTAAATGCCTAAAACCCCTGAGCTTCCGGGGGCGCTGCCCCCTGGATTCCCTAGGCCCTAAGGCGGGCCCCTGGATGCTCATTTGACGGTAATTTAATTCCTAAAACCCCTGCGCTACTGGGGCTCCGCCCCTGGACTTCGCGCCAACTAGTGTCCTGCCAGTGTCACAAAATAATAAAGTATCAAAAAAATGCTCATCTGACCGTAATTAAACGCCTAAAACCCGTGAGCTTCAGGAGGCTCCGCCCTGGACCCCACGCCAATTAGTGTCCTGGCAGTGTCACAAATAAGGTATCAAAATATGTTCATCTGACCGTTATAAAATGCCTAAAACCCTGAGATTCTGGGGCTCCACCCCCTGGACCCCACGAAAATTATTATCCTGCCAGTGTCACAAATAAGGTATCAAAATATGCTCATCTGACGGTAATTAAACGCCTAAAACCCTGAGCTTCCGGGGCTCAGCCCTGAAACCAACCAAAGGCCCTAAGGCGGGCCCCTAGATGCTCATCTGACCGTAATTTATTGCCTAAAACCCCTGAGCTTCCGGGGCTTCGCCCTGGACCCCACCTAGAGCCCTAAATTGGGCTCCTAGATTCTCATTTGACGGTAATTTAATGCCTAAAGCCCCTTGAGCTTCTGGGGGCTCAACCCCCTTGACCCCACGCCAATTAGTATCCTGCCAGTGTCACAAATAAGGTATCAAAATATGCACATCTGACCGTAATTAAATGCCTATTAACACCTGAGCTACCGGGGGCTCCGCCTCTAGACCCCACGCCAATTTATTCTACGCTCTACCTGATCGTAAATACTTTAGCCTCCCCATCCACTTTGAAAAAAGTTCATAGGGGCCTGCATGTAAAAGTGGGGTGATGCGGATTTTTTTTCTGCTTCCCCCCAAAAAAAAACATTTTTGCTCTTTACGTCACTTTTGGTCATCATTACGTACCAATATTTGGCTCACCTAATTTCAAATTTGGCCCCCTAAGAAATCCTGGATCCGCGCCTGAATCAAACCACAATTAATCTTTACAAACTGTGTATTATACTATTAACGTTTCAGTAAAAATTAGGGTACTGAATCGATAGAATGAAGGTTTATTTTTCTTCAATTTTCTTCAACATTGATCAGCGTAACGAAATTATCCCAACTTTATGGTATCATCAGTGTATAAAAATACGTTATAATTTTTTTAATAAATGCATTCGTATTACTGTAAGGTTGTCGGCTTGTTTTATTCTGTACAACGCAAGTGAATGACAATGTTTGAAAAGGTTGTACTCAATTTTTGTTCAGGTCATAGTATTTGACGTCTTGACAAGAGACTATCTTCCTCACGACTAGGCGTTGTGGCGTGCGCCTGTAATCCAGCTAACAGTGGAAGTTACAAACTGATTCAGCCGAGGACGCAGGTTCGAAACTGAGTCACGTCTTTCGGATGGTGACGTTTAAAGGTCGGTCCCCAGACGTAAATAATCATATCTGATTGATACACGTCTGTAAAAAAACCAATACACACACACATACGCGCACACACACACAACAGACTTAGCGTTGGTAAATTCCTTTCGTTTGAAGTTTGTATTCATCTTAAATTTTCCATTTTAATCATATTTTGAGCATGATTAGCAAAATTCTTTACAAAAGTCATAAAAACAATCATAATTTGGTAATATTTACCTCTCAGCCAACGCGTGACCTTGTCTGTTCATTAGGAGAAATTCGCGGTTTCGAGGCATAGTTGTTTGCCCAGACCATTAATTTAATAGAAACATCACATAGAGGCATGCACTTAAACAATTTCCGAACAACCTTAAATATGGAAGCAAGCTTTATTGATATCTTTTATTAGTGCTTAGTACATTTAATATTAATGATTTCGAGTTTTTGGTTTAAATGTTGTTAGAAAGGGAGAGGGGTAAATAAATAGATGGTGCAACGCGTACGAATACATAATCCAGTCAGTGGTCGGGTCTTCCGAACCACGGCCTTCCACCGAGAGTCAGAATGATTTAAAATTAAGATCGTTTCTAGTCGTCTTGCATTGAATTATGACCGTAATAAAACTGTCCAGACTAAAACAAGACTCACGACCTTCGTCATAGGCGCATGCAGTATACGAACAGTTTTACGCTAGTCTTTTAATAATCTTCTTTAAAAAATGCCATGAGATTTAAAAAAGACCGTTTGTCCGCGACCAAAGGTAGACTGTTTAAAGACATTTCGCTGGAATTGAAAACATTGGGAAGATCATTTTAAGTCATTTTGTCCGGCCTGTTCATAGTGCAAACATTAGATTTTTTCCCCTTTCAAATAACATTGTAAAGGCGGTGAAAAAAATAGAATAATAATAATATTCCGTCGTTAATGGTGAGAATGTTCACGTCTATCTCTCTCAGCTAATTCCTGCAGTGGGCTCAACTAAGCGCAATCAACTGTTAAATGAATTTGTCATGAGTCCTGAAATTTCAATTTGTTACTGCAAGTCATAGTAGCATTAAAGAGTAGCAATGGCGAACGAATGTCGCTAAAATTCAACAATAGTTGCTTAGTTTGCTTTTCCCTAAAAAAATAACATGAGACATCAAGCTACATAGAACTATGATCGACAAACATCATATTGTCTTGAAAGCAGTCAGAAAACATTGGAACTAGGATGAATAAGAGATAATGCGATCATGTAAACCTTTTGTCCAAGTTATTCCTCCAGTACCAAATACCCAAGCAAAACTCGAGCCAGATGCAAATGGAGAGCTTGCAACCAAAAGGCGCTAAATCCACTTTTCACCAAATTGCATGTTTTACACGATTTGAATAGACTTCTCTCATGTGTATCTAAATCACTAAATTTTTCCACAGAATTGTTTCAAGAAAATATGAAAATATTGATATGAAATTTATACTTTCAACCAGAAGGCGCTAAATCCATTTCAGATTTCAACCAAAAGGCGCTATATGCACCTTTCTATTCTTTACTCTGATTGGCCCAATCATACCAGCTTGTTGAAATTTGACCAATCAGAAAGCAGAACACAAAGAGCAAATACCTAATTTTCTGACGATTTCATCATGATTATGATCTTTAGATAATATTTTTTCCTTCAATAATGAATTATCAACAAATGAAAAATTTTGTAGATTTGTGACCATGGCCTTGCGAGACCAATGCCAGTAAATGGTGAGAGCAAACAGTGGCATGAATGGCCTGCCATAGTTACACCCCCTGGTCTTTTATAATTCCCAGTGCAGCGAATAAAAGATAATTAAGGTAGAAAGATAGTGTTTTATGTTCTTGAATAAGCTTTCACTTTTCAAAGCTAGGTACATCTAATGTTTGTGTTACATATCACCTTCTGGGACTGTGTGGTTGAAAAGTGACAAGACAAATTAAATTATAGTACTCTTTATAATCAAATTTTGTAGTTTTCTATGTAAATTCAGATATTTGTCAGCATGGAGGAAGAGAACTTAGAGGAAACAACAACAGAAGAGGCAAATGCTATGAATGTGTCCATTGACTCTAAAAGTACGCATGACAGTAATGAAGATAGTCCCAAGATAAGCCCCATTGCCTCTTTTTTCATTCACCTTCAAAGAAACGTAAGCTGCAGGACTTTAATTTGCGTCTCATATGTATTACTACAAATAAAAGCAAGCTGTATAGATGGACAACGAGCTCATGGGATGGATTCTGTTCTGCTGCCCAAAGGATACAAGATGAAACCTTTACAAGACTGGAAACTTATATTTTAGACAGAGAACAATTTCTTCGTGATTTTTGCCAGCTGTGGAAGCATGCAGAGTGCTTTAAGAATTATCGAAACCCAAGCTCAGTTGAGCAAATTGAACGTATTCGATGTAACATGTTTGCAGACATTCCAAGTAGAGAACAGGTAAACAAAACAACAACAAAACAATTATTCTGAATGTTCTTTTTTACTTATTAATGAACAATATCGAAACCAGAAAAATAGAATACAATTATTTTCTGACATGCCCAACACTTTTAATTGATTTTATTTGCCTTCTTACCCTGCGACCTGAATAATCTTGATGTGGACCAGCACGCACGAATTTGAATATCAACATTTGGACACTTTGGTCAATTTTATTTACTCTAGTGGTGTGTTTTAATGATTTGATAAATCCATCAGGAATGTAGAAGCATTTTTTAGCCATATTCTTGCCGGGTCTACGTGATTTTCTACGCAGAACTCAGTGCTTTCTGGAGATAACCTAGTGTTGTTAGATTTTGGTTTGACTTTGCTTTGTGACTGCATAGAACTCTACTACAATTTACACAGACTACGACGGTACCTCTTTCTCCGAGTACGACTACGCTACGAGCGCCATCTTGAATTCTGAACTTCATTATGCCTCCAAAGAAAGCTACCCCAAGACGAAAATCCAATTGAATCCCCATTGAAAGTCCCCATTGAATCCCAATTAATACCAATTGGCAATTTGGAGTACATGGAAAGTGAAACAATGGGTACCTAATGAAACCAATTGGCAATTGGTCCCCATTGAAACCGAAAGGCAATTGGTCCCCATTGAAACCAAAAGGCAATTGGTCCCCATTGAATCCCAATTGAATACCAATTGGCCCATATATGCTATGTATTAAAAGAGCTCGCGCGCACGGACATGTATCTTGAACGGACGCTGCTTGCCGCTCATTCCGTTATCAATGGTCATAGACAGATAAATATGGTATCAAATTGTCCGGGAAAAAATGGCGATTCTATGTTGCCTACGATCATCACGAACGAAAACGCGCGCGCATTCGCGTGTGCGCGTTTTTTTGCGAAATGCTTAAAATTGCCTGAAACGTACTCTTATTTGAATAAAAAGTGATTTTGAGCATTTTGAAATTTTGCGCGCGCACTGACACGCGGACGTACGCGTACGCGCGCGTTTTTTGACCTGAAAATGACTGGACGGATATTGAACTTGATATTGATAAATTTGAATGAGAAATGAATTTCTGTTATGAAGATATGATCATGAGTTGATTTTCACAAAATGGCGCGTGGATGACGTTACGATAATTTGATGAACTTGAAAATGTTTCTGTCACGTCTCATGACTATGACCTATGACTGTGCCAAAATTAAAAGAAATTGACTGAACAGATCTTGAGTAATCACTTGCACAAAAAAGTGGAGAAATAAATAAAAATAAGTAAATAAATAATAATAATAATAATAATAATAATAATAAAGAAAGAAAATTCTGACGAAATCAATAGGTGGTCTGTGGATGACAGACCACCTAATTATAACAAGACAAATCACTATAATAATGATAATAATTACGATATTAACTATACTAATAAATATTACAATAATAATAATAATGATTATTATGATACTGCTGCTATTACTACTACTACTACTACTACTACTACTAATACTTCTACTACTAGGAAGAAGTAAATGAAGAAGAAGGGGTAGCAGAAGAAACAATTCAGCGATATTAGTGATTATATTCTCAATGATTGAGGCATATACACTTACACATTACATACTCCGTGGTAAGAATGAAGTAAGCGAGGGGAAATGAAGGCAATGACATGAGAGAGAGAGAGAGACAGACAGACAGAATATGGCCGGGTTCAAATTCAGTCTACTTTAAATTATTAGACCCAGTACTGAGGATCCTTTATCTGCCATGTTTTTGCCATTTGACGGCTTCTTAGAAATGGTACCAGCTAGTGCCTTCTTTTGTCACCAAATATTGTTCAAATAGCATTGTAGAGACGATGAACAAATACTAATGCAAAGTCGTTAGCCATGAGAATGTCATTTTCTATCTCTCTCAGATTATTCCTGCAGTGGGCTCAACCAAGCGCAATCAACTGTTAAATGGATTTATGATGAGTCCTGAAATTTCAATTTGTTACTGCACGTCATAGTAGTATTCAAGCGCAGCAATGGCGAACGATTGTCGCTAAAATTCTGAAATTGTTGCTTAGATTGCTTTTCCACTAAAAATTACCATGAGACATCAAGTTACATAGAACTATGATCGACAAACATGATATTGTTTTAAAAACAGGCAGAAAACATTGGACCTAGAATGAATAAGAGATAATGTGGTCATGTAAATAAGTGCATTTCAGTTGTCCATGTTAATCCTCCAGTACCAAAATCATCATTGTATTCTCTGCTTATTTCTTCTTTATGTTTTATTTCAATTTAAAATAGAAATTCTAACGTTTCTCCCTTTGTCTTGTTAATATTTCAGCACCGAATTGACAGTTTTGGTAGACATCTTGGATGTATTATAGCAATAACTTCGTGGCACATGACGTATTGCAAACGATAATTATGATAAGAAGAAGAAACATCCAAATAATTATAAGAATGATGACAATGATAATGATAATAATTACAGAAGTATAAATATAACAATGATAATAATAATGATTATTATGATACTGCTGCTATTACTACTACAACAACTACTAATAGGAAGTCGAAGATGAAGAAGAAGGGGAACGAGGAGAATCATTTCAGTGATGTTAGTGATTATATTCTCAATAATTGAGGCATACACTCAAATTTTAATCATAATCAAACAGGCATCTGAAGTTTTTAGATGCTTACTATTTGCTTCATGTTGTGGAAAATCGCCCCCGGCTGAATCCCATCCTGCTTCCCTGCACCAACTCACACACTTTGAGAAAAGATTTTTTTCCCCTTTAATTCAAAGTCGTTTTACAATATTTTTAGCATCACATAATACCCGCATACGTTCAGCTAAACTTGACACGAGGTTATTTTCGGCCAATTGTTTATTGTGTATTTTGTAGAAAGATACGAACCCTTGTGTAATTTAAATAACGTTGGAAATTTGGAATTGAGCCTTGAGCGAAGAATACACGTTTAGCTGACCAAAAGTGCGAGGTAGTTTCCACTCCCCGTGGGATCATAAAATATGTCATCTAAATCGTTTGCATGTAGGTCTGGAGTATCAAAGGTCTCTAAATTTAAGATCAGACCTTCGAAGGGTCATTTTATCTAATTTTGATCTGACAAATTCGAAGCGTAAAAAAGAATCAAAAGCAGTCGGAGAAAGGACATCTCCAAGTCTCCAGCGGTAAGACAATGACAAGCACAATTGAAGACCAATCCAAGACGCGTTCATAGTGTAGGCTCCATTGGAGAAGTTTCCATTATTGTTAAGAATTTCAGTTGATGCCTCTCTGTTCTTTCTTTTGTTCGGACTATTAAGCTGAGAGAGATAGAAGTTGGCATTCTCATGACTAACGACCTTGCATTATTATCCTTATTTGTTCATCGTCTCTACAATGCTTTTTGAACAATATTTGATGACTGTAAACGGCAATTTGAACCCGGGCTATGCTCTCTCTATCTCTTTCTCTCTCTCTCTTTCTCTCTCTCTCTCTCTCCCTCCCTCTCTCTCCCTCTCTCTCTCTCTCGCTCTCTTGTCATTGCCTTCCTTTTCCCTCGTTTACTTCCCTCTTACCACGGAGTATGTAATGTGTATGTGTATGCCTCAATCATAGAAAATATGATCACTAATATCGCTGAAATGATTCTTCTCCTTCCCCTTCTTCTTCATCTTTCTCTTCCTTGTATATAGTAGTAGTTGTAGTAGTAATACCAGCAGTATCATAATAATCATTATTATTATCATTATTATATTTATTATCATTGGTGTTGTTGCTATAGTATTTAATATCGTAATTATTATCATTATTATTGTTGTTTTTTGTTGTTATTATTCTTATAATTTGTTTGTGCTTCTCCTCCTGATCATAATTATCTGTTGCAAAACGTCATGTGCCCAGGATTTATTGCTATAATGCATCCAAGATGTCTACCAAAACTTTCAATCCGTTGCTAAAATATTATCAAGAGAAAATAAGAAACATTAGAATACATATTTTAAATTAAGATAAAATATTAAGAAGAAATAAGTAGAGAATGCAATCATGACAATAGACAATATGTCATAAATTATTGTCTTTAAGCTTACCCTTATTTGCATCTGGCTCGAGTTTTGCTTTGTTATTTGGGACTGGATGATTAACATGGACAAAATGAGCTTTTTCACAATTTGATGAATTAAAAAAAAGGTTGCATAATTTCAAATGATTACTTTCTGTTTTCTATGACCCTCGGGTATAATGATCTGCCTGGTTGCCACTTGGTGGGTGATGGACGTGAGCGTTGGGTTGTTCTAATGAAAACGAATCAAGAAATATTGGACTTTTTGCGGGAATATTATAATTTTTAACAACATGAAGCTAATAGTAAGCATCTACAAACTTAAGATGCCTGTTTGATTATGATTAAAATTTGAATCATTTCAAGTAAACAAATATTTTAAAAGTATTATTTGCATTACCTGAAGATGCTGTCAAATGCAACACAAAATCACAAATTATAAGTGTATGATGATTTGCACAAGGTACTCTTTGCGATGGAGGTGGTCGTGGTGTACGCTATCGTGAATTAATTTTTATTGTTAATATTTTGAAATTGTGAAATCACATGGCTATTTCTGGGGTGTGGGACCACATCGGGCGCTACATAAACATATTTCTACGATACTAATATGTACCATCCGTAAATGTTTTTTTTCTGTTATGTGTATTTTCACATTACAAGTAGACATGTCTTATTTATACATCTTAAAAAGCTATAAATGAAGGGGAAAAAAGCAATTTATTTAAAAAAAAAATCCAGTTTAGGATTATCGTATAATATACAGGACATAATAAAAGTAAAATCAAAACGGGTGCAAATGCACAATCAAACATTTATTCAAGTAACTGTAAACTATAAGCACTCGTAGTACAGAAAAAGGGGGATACACAATATACGTCTCTCACCTCAGTCTTCCTACGTTAAAGTATACCAATGATTTTACACCTCTATTGAGTTTCCTACAAGTGTACACATGAATGTAACAGTAAACCCAGTATTACAAAGGTGCAATGCGTTATAAGAATGTCCATAGAGTACCGAAGCTGTGACGTCATAAAAATCAATTTTTGGAATTTCTCAATTTTTTCTTCATTTTACGAAAGAGCACCAAAAATAATGTCCAAATGTCGAAAAACAATTGGATATGTTAAGTATTTGTCGAGATATGACCAGCTGAATAAAAAGATTGCCTATGGGAACTCAGTGTTATATTGCTCTGGCTCATAACATTAGGAGTTCCCATAGGCAATCTTTTTATTCAGATGGTCATATCTCAGCCAATACTTAAGCTATTCAATTGGTTTTCGACATTTGGACATTATTTTTGGTGGTCTTTCGGAAAATGAAGAAAAAATTGAGAAATTCCAAAAAAAGATTTTTGATGACGTCACACTTCACCACTCTATAGTGAAAGATTGTGAAGATGCTTTGACATACTAAAATATGATTCATACGATGAATAATCTTAAATAAAGATCAGTATACATACAATCTCATTATTCCCTTTTCATCCCGCTCTCTCTCTCTCTTGCTCCATAGCTTTCTATTAATTTCTTTTTCTTTACTAAAGGGAAAGTCCACCCCGATATTAAGTAGTTTTTATAAAAGCAGGAACAACATATTAGTGAATGTTTGGTGGAATCCGTTAAAGATAAGAAAGCTATTTTCAAATTTGAAATCGATCAAACGGAAATTGGCAAATATGTGACGTCACTTGCGAGGAGCTCTCCTGTTTGTTTTGTACTAAAACTTAAATAAATTTCTATTTTCTCAGAAGAAAATACATGTATTTAATTATTCCTGTTCTCTAGATGTGTTGTCTTTCTCTCTTTCCTTGTATATTTTCCTTAAATAATTCTTTGTTGTCTACTTACTTCTCTTTTAGTGTTCATTCATTGATTTTTTTTTCTTCTTCTTTTTACTGCCTTCATCTTCTAGTTCTCCACACGTATATTTTAGTTTTTCTCTTTCTTTCTTTCCTTTTATATTTTCAATGTTTTTCTCTCAATTCTCTATCTCTCTTTACTTATGTATTTCTTGGTTTCGCCCGATCTCTCTCTTTATGTCTTTTCTAATGTATTTCTTTGTTTTTCCTTCTTTCATCTTCTCTCTTTCCTATTATATATTTCTTTGTTTTCCCCCTTCTTTCTCTTTCTATTCGTCCTTTTGTATTGCCTTGTTTGTCTATATTTTCTCATGTATTTATTTGATTTTATTTTCCTTTGAGCTTCTCTTGTATTATTTCCGTTTTGTAAAAATAATGAGCGTGCGATATAGGCTGTTGTTCATAAAGTCTTTGACAATTATTCTTGACAGACAAAGTGCATATTTTCTCAAAACTTTAATGATCAATTCCCTCATAATGAAAATCAAACCACAGTTAATCTTTACTAACTGTGTATTTAGGCATCAGTAAAAATTAGGGTACTGAATCAATAGGATGAAGGTTTATTTTTCTTCAATTTTCTGAACATTGGTCAGTGTAACAAAAATATTCCAACTTTATGGTATCAGTGTATGAAAATATGCTATAAATCTTTTAATAAATGCATTCGTATTACTGTTAGGTTGTTCGCTCGTTTTATTCTGTACAACGCAAGTGTACGACAATGTTTGGAAAGGTTGTACTCAATTTTTTTTAAGTCATAGTAATCGACGTCTTGACAAGAGACTATCTTCCTCATGCAGAAAACCGACTTAGCATTGGTCAATTCCTTTCATTCGAAGTTTGTTTTCACCTTAAATTTTCCATTTTATTCATATATTAAGCAAGTTTAGCAAAATTCTTTACAGAAATCATTAAACAAATATATATCATAATTTGGTAATATTTACCTCTCAGCCAGCGCGTGACCTTGTCTGTCCATTAGGAAGAATATGCGGTTTTGAGGCATATTTGTTTGCCCAGACCATTAATAGACGCATAGAGGCATGCACTAACAAATTTATAAACAACCTTAAGAAAGCAAGCTTAATTGATATCTGTTATTAGAACTAATATTAATGATTGTGAGTTTTTGGTTTAACTATTTGTTAGAAAGAGAGAGAGAGGGTAACCAAGAGATGGTGCAACGGGTATGAATACCTAATCCAGTTAGTGATCGGGTCTTCCAAACAGCGGCCTTCCACCGAGAGTGAAATGAGTTAAAATTAAGAATGTTTCTAGTCGTCTTGCTTTGAATTATGAACGTGTAGCGAAGTAGAGATATCCCCCTTTAAACCATGTGACCCCCTCTCTCTCTCTCTCGTTATCTTTGTCTCTTTTGGCTGTATCTTTCTTTGTCTTTATTGGTTATAGATGTATTTATAAAATGTGCTGGTATGTCTCCATCTATGGAAGCTAGCCTGTTCCCATGCTGGGGTATATCCTTTATGACCCTATTGCCATTCACAGTATCAATCAATCCTGTTAATGCCATTCATAAATCTGTAATAATGGAGATTAAGCTCTATGCAAGGGGATTTAGATATCAGACAGGCTCTTTGTGGTTATTCATGCTTTGTGACTATTCTTTGAAATATGGTCTTGAAGAACACTTCAAAGAACTGTGTCTTTGGACATGAGTGGTGACCTTGAACCAATAAGAGTAAAGTATTAGATTAGACCCCTTCCCCCTTTTAAAGTAATGACCAATAAGATGATATGAGGAAAAGCCGAGTATGAATGTTTTGAGCACTTGGAAACACCCCCTGAAACCCTCACTTAGAACCCCTCAGCTGAACCCCTCACTTAGATTCCTCCCCACCTGGAACCCCACCTTCGTCTAATTCATCTACTAATAATTATCCGCCCTGCAAGATCCAGTGTGCAAGTTCGGACTTTGGGAAATTCGAAGCAACAGTTTAACAAAGTGCAACAGTGCTTTAGGTTGTGACCATTTCAGCAGAGAGCAACAGTTAAATTGCAACAAAGCTTTAACGTTTAAGCTAAAGGACTTTCAGGCACTCATCAAAGTTTCATCTAAGTCAACTTCCATTTTCGTCCAAGTCACATTCCCGTTTCGTCCAAGTCACGTTCCAGTTTCGTCCAAGTCGAGTTCAAGTTTCGTCCAAGTCACGTTCCCGTTTCGTCCCGTGAAGTTCCAGTCCTACAAGTCACGTCCAGCTCCGTTCCCGTCAAGTCCCAGTTCCTCTAAGTCACGTCCAGCTTCGTTCCCGTCAAGTCCCGGTTCCTCCAAGTCGCATCCCGTCCCAAGCTCGCGAGTCCGCGATCGAAATATACGCGAAGATAAGTGGCCATAATTACTAACCTCATTTCCCTTAACCTATCCCTTCCCTTCCCCTTTAGACTGTAATTAATTAAGTAAGAAATAAGTCGCCCTTAAGCCCTAAGAAATACTTTGCAACTATATTTATTGCAACGGTTGTTATTGAAATTTATTTATAAGTTGTATCAATTTTATCATTCTGATTTGATGAATGAGATTTGTCATTTAGATAAATTAAATACTTGCCAAGTGACATCGTAATTTAAATCGTGTTCAAGCACTTTATTTCTGGATTTGTTTGTTTATATTTTATATTTAATAATATAATTTCATACACTGATACGGTGGTTTATTTGAACTAACCCCTCCCCCGAGTGGAAGTCATAGCTAGCGGACCATTACAAAAACCTGATTTCACTCGGAGCTCGATTCTATTATTTCATTATAATAGAAGACGGCGTGGTGTGGGCGTTAGAAACGTAATAAAACTGTCAAGACTAAAATGAGTTTAATGATCTTATTTTAAAAATGCCATAAGATCAAAATTAGACCGTTTGTCCGCGATCGAAAAAAGACTGTTTCAAGATCATTTAAAGTCATTTTGTCCGGCCTGTTCATAGTATATATGGAGGGTGGGCTGTGGGAAGAAATGTTTAATTTTATTAAAGACACCGGTGTTAAGTGATACCTTCTTACATAATTGAGTAACATGGGATTTCCATGTCTGACGGTCATCAATTCATGGCACTGTTTGCTCTCACCATTTACTGGCACTGGTCTCGCAAGGCCATGGTCACAAATCTACAAAATTTACATTTTTTGATCATTTATTATTGAAGGAAAAAATATCATCTGAAGATCATAATCATGATTAAACCGTCAGAAAATGAGGTGTTTGCTCTTTGTGTTCTGCTTTCTGATTTGTCAAAGTTCCACAAGCTGGTATGATTGGGCCAATCAGAGTAAAGAATAGAAAGGTGGATATAGCGCCTTTTGGTTGAAATCTGAAATGGATTTAGCGCCTTTTGGTTGAAAGTATAAATTTCATATCAATATTTTTATATTTTCCTGAAACAATTCTGAAGGAAAATTTAGTGATTTAGATGAGAGAAGTCTATTCAAATCGTGTAAAACATGCAATTTGTTGAAAAGTGGATTTAGCGCCTTTTGGTTGCAAGCTCTTCATTTGCATCTGGCTCGAGTTTTGCTTGGGTATTTGGTCCTGGGGGATTAACATGGACAACATGTTTACATGATCACATATCTCTTATTCATTCTAGTTCCAATGTTTTCTGACTGTTTTCAAGACAATATCATGTTTGTCGATCATAGTTCTATGCAGCTTGATGTCTCATGTTATTTTTTAGGGAAAAGCAAATTAAGTAACTATTGTTGATTTTTAGCGACAATCGTTCGCCATTGCTACTCTTTAATGCTACTATGACGTGCAGTAACAAATTAAAATTTCAGGACCCATGACAAATTCATTTAACAGTTGATTGCGCTTGGTTGAGCCCACTGTTTGCAGGAATTAGCTGAGAGAGAGATAGACGTGCAGTAACAAATTGAAATTTCAGGACCCATGACAAATTCATTTAACAGTTGATTGCGCTTGGTTGTGCCCACTGTTTGCAGGAATTAGCTGAGAGAGAGATAGACGTAAACATCCTCACCGTTATCGACGGAATATTATTATTTTTCTTATTTTTTCACCGCCTTTACAATGCTATTTGAATGGGAAAAAAATCTAATCTTAGGCTCCATTGGAGAAGTTTCCATTGTTGTTAAAAATTTCAGTTCATTCCTCTCGGTTCTTTCTATTGTTCGGACTATTAAGCCGAGAGAGATAGAAGTTGCCATTCTCATGACTAAATTACGACCTTGCATTATTATTCTTATTTGTTCATCGTCTGTACAATGCTATTTGAACAATATTTGATGACAATAAACGGCAATCTGTTCAAACAATACAATTTATACTTAGGAACATGAATATAATTTAAGAACTTGTATTACAAGGAAGAAGGCGCGAATCCCGGTAAGCAAAGCTTGTAATGGGTACGCCCGAATACACAACTACATAATATACATTATAAATAGAAGAAAGGAAGACAGGGATAGGCGAGGAGGAGAGGATAGAGAGCTTGGAGAAAGAAAAAAGAAGAGGACAAGAAAAGGATTGCAACATAGTAGCAATGGAGTGTATGGCATGCACAAACAACATAATAGCAAGATATAGGTGAGGGGTATAATGTTGAAATATTTGACTGCACTTTTATAGGATGATAAGGATAATACTGGATTTATCACCCCTACTTCTGTATGTGTATCGATATAAAAGTAATAAAAGATTAACAGGATATATGCATATACATGTACATGTATAAATATCTCGTTACAAGTACACATAGGCCTATTAATACAATATGTACATATAGATATATGTTTACATAATTATACACATGCATACAACATACATACATATGCACACCCATACAGATCCACTTGTACAATATACACACATCAGGTATAGGGCTAATACTTATGCACTGTTATTTAAAATCATACATTTTTTAGCTTCCAAGAGAAGCTTAACGAATTTAATTTAATTTAATTTAACGAATATTGAATTTGAACCCGGGATGTGCTCTCTCTTTCTCTTTCTCTCTCCCTCTCTCTCTCTCTCTCCCTCTCTCTCTTGCCATTGCCTTCCTTTTCCCTCGTTTACTTCCTTCTTACCATGGAGTATATAATGTGTATGTGTATGCCTCAATCATAGAGAATATAATCACTAATATCGCTGAAATGATTCTTCTCCTTCCCCTTCTTCTTCATCTTCCTCTTCCTTGTAGTAGTAGTTGTAGTAGTCATATCATCAGTATCATAATTATCATTATCATATTTATTATCATTGGTGTTGTTGCTATAGTAGTTAATATCGTAATTATCATTATCATTGTTGTTATTTTGATTGTTATTATTTGTATAATTATTTTTGTGCTTCTTCTCAATATCATAGATATCTTTTGCAAAACGTCATGTGCCCAGGATTTATTGCTATAATGCATCCAAGATGTCTACCAAAACTTTCAATTCGTTGCTGAAATATTATCAAGAGAAAATAAGAAACATTAGAATACATATTTTAAATTAAGATAAGATGTTAAGAAGAAATAAGTAAAGAATGCAATCATGAAAATAGACATATGTCATAAATTATTGTCTTTAAGCTTACCCTTATTTGCATCTGGCTCGAGTTTTGCTTCGTTATTTGGTACTGGATGATTAACATGGACAAAATGAGCTTGTTTACAATTTGAAGAATTAAAAAAAAGGTTGCATAATTTCAAATGATTACTTTCTGTTTTCTATGACCCTCGGGTATAATGATCTGTCTGGTTGCCATAAGGTGGGTGATGGACGTGAGCGTTGGGTTGTTATAATGAAAACGAATCAAGAAATATTGGACTTTTTAGGGAATATTATGATTTTCAACAACATGAAGCTAATAGTAATAGCTAATAGCATCTACAAACTTAAGATGCCTGTTTGATTATGATTAAAATTTGAGTCATTTCAAGTAAACAAATATTTTTTATAGTATTTTTGCATAACCTGAAAATGCTGTCAAAGTAAACACAAAATCACAAATTATAAGTGTATGATGATTTGCACAAGATACTCTTTGCGATGGAAGTGGTCGTGGTGTACGTTATCGTGCTCTTAAATGAAATTGTTAATATTTTGAAATTGTGAAATCACATGGCTATTTATGGGGTGATGGACCACATCAGGCGCTACATAAACATATTTATACGATGCTAATATGTACCATCCGTAAATAATTTCTTCTGTTATGTGAATTTTCAGAGGAGGCGCGATAGCTCAGTTGGTAGAGCAGTGGTCTCGTAATCCGGTGATCCGGGTTCGAAACCAAGTCGATGCGCTAGTGCCTTTTGGTAAGGCATTAATCCTCATTACCAGGTACCTCGGAGAGGACCTAAAGCCGTCGGTCCTCTGGTTGCTTACTAACAAGCATTTATGATTTCTTAGCAGTCAGGTAAAATAACAACCACTACTACAAGTCGACATGTCTTATTTATTCATCTAAATTAGATATAAATATGAATGAAGGGGAAAAAAACAATTTATTTAAATAAAATCCAGTTTGTGATTATCGTATAATATACAGGACATAATAAAAGTAAAATCAAAACGGGTGCAAATGCACAATCAAACATTTATACAAATTACTGTAAATCTCATTATTCCCTTTTCATCCCGCTCCATCTCTCTCTCCTGCTCCATAGTTTACTCTTAGTTTTTGTTTACTTTACTAAAGGGAAAGTCTACCCCGATATTAACTTGTTTTTATAGATGCAGAAACAACATATTAGTGAATGTTTGGTGGGAATCCGTTGAAGATAAGAAAGCTATTTTCAAATTTGAAATCGATCAAACGGAAATTGGCAAATATGTGACATCACTTGCGAGGAGCTCTCATGTTTGTTTTGTACTAAAACTTAAATAAATTTCTATTTTCTCAGAAGAAAATATTTAATTATTCCTGTTCTCTAGATGTGTTGTCTTTCTCTCTTTCCTCGTATAATTTCCTTATATATTTCTTTGTTGTCTCCTTACTTCTCTTCTTGTGTTCATTTATGGATTTTTTCCTTCTTTTGACTGCCTTCATCTTCTATTTCTCCATATGTATATTTTTGTTTTTCTCTTTTTTTCTTTCCTTTTATATTTTCAATGTTTTTCTCTCAATTCTCTATCTCTCTTTCCTTATGTATTTCTTGGTTTCGCCCGTTCTTTCTCTTTATGTCTTTTTTAATGTATTTCTTTGTTTTTCCTTCTTTCATCTTCTCTCTTTCCTATTATATATTTCTTTGTTTTCCCCCTTCTTTCTCTTTATATTCTTCCTTTTGTATGGCCTTCTTTTTCTATATTTCCTCATGTATTTATTCGATTTTATTTTCCTTTGAGCTTCTCTTGTATTATTTCCGTTTTGTAAATAATAATGAGCATGCGATATAGGCTGTTGTTCATAAAGTCTTTGACACTTATTCAAGACAGACAAAGTGCATATTTTCTCAAAACTTTAATGATCAATTCCCTCATAATGAAAATCAAACCACAGTTAGTCTTTACTAACTGTGTATTTAGGCATCAGTAAAAATTAGGGTACTAAATCAATAGGATGAGGGTTTATTTTTCTTCAATATTCTGAACATTGGTCAGTGTAACAAAAAATTTCCAACTTTATGGTATCAGTGTATGAAAATACGCTATAGATCTTTTAATAAATGCATTCGGATTACTGTTAGGTTGTTCGCTCGTTTTATTCTGTACAACGCAAGTGAACGACAATGTTTGGAAAGGTTGTACTCAAATTTTTTCAAGTCATAGTAATCGACGTCCTGACAAGAGACTATCTTCCTCATGCAGAAAACCGACTTAGCGTTGGTCAATTCCTTTCGTTCGAAGTTTTTTTCACCTTAAATTTTCCATTTTATTCATATATTAAGCAAGTTTAGCAAAATTCTTTACAGAAATCATTAAACAAATATATATCATAATTTGGTAATATTTACCTCTCAGCCAGCGCGTGACCTTGTCTGTCCATTAGGAGGAATATGCGGTTTTGAGGCATAGTTGTTTGCCCAGACCATTAATAGACGCATCACATAGAAGCATTCACTAACCTTAAGGAAGCAAGCTTTATTGATATCTGTTAGAAAGAGAGAGAGGGTAATCAAAAGATGGTGCAACGGGTATTTTTTTAAATATTTATAAGGTGTTTTATTTTCTCAATACTAGAGACAGTACATATAATATAATCGAAATCATGCAATTTACATCATACTCAGAATAATTAAAATACAACTCAGAATAATCAAAATACAATTCAAAAGTATAATTCATAACATCAATTGCTAAACAAAACCACTCATTCATACATTTCCCTTTTCGTTTAAAACAATCATAGTAATAAAATACTTTGTCATTTCAAAAAAAAAAAAAAAAATTAAATATATATGAATGAATGAATGAATACCTAATCCAGTTAGTGATCGGGTCTTCCGAACCGCGGCCTTCCACCGAGAGTCAAATGGGTTGAAATTAAGATCGTTTCTAGTCGTTTTGCTTTGAATAATGACCGTAATAAAACTGTCAGACTAAATTAAGACTCACGACCCATGCAGTATACGAACAGCCTGAAAATAGTCTTTTAATGATCATTTTTTTTTAAATGCCATAAGATCAAAATTAGACCGTTTGTCCGCGATCGAAAAAAGACTGTTTCAAGATCATTTTAAGTCATTTTGTCCGGCCTGTTCATAGTATATATGGAGGGTGGGCTGTGGGAAGAAATGCTTCATTTTATTAATGACACCGGTGTTACGTGATACCTTCTTACATAATCGAGTAACATGGGATTTCCATGTCAGACGGTCATCAATTATAATACCAAGAAATTTGGTATTAGTAACCTGGGTGAGTGCATGTGTGTTGAGAATAGTAGGTTCAGGAAGTGTAGTAATACTATTGCTAAATATCATAAAAAGGGTTTTTTATCAAGATTGAGTGAAAGTCTATTTGCTGAAATCCAAATTGCTACATTTTTAAATTCAGTGTTAACAATTTCTAAGAGCGGGTGTGGATCCTTATTGGTGGAAAATAAATTTGAATCGTCAGCAAAGAGTATAAAGGATAATAGTCTAGATGAAAGATAAAAGTCATTGATATACAATATGAATAATAGCAGGCCGAGTATGGAGCCTTGTGGTACACCGCATGTTATGTCACCTAAGGTGAATGTACAGTTGTCGATAACTACAAATTGTTTCCTATTAGTGAGGTAATTCCTGAACCACTCCAAGGCCTTTCCTCTGATTCCATAATGATTCAGTTTATGTCAAAGTATGTTGTGGTCCACTGTGTCAAAGGCCTTGGAGAAGTCCAGGAATATACCGATGGTGTGGGAATTATGGTCAAGTGCTTTTATAACTTTGTCAATAAACGTCTGGTACGTAAAGGTACGAAAAATTTAGATTTCGGATTGGGACGTTCGAGAAAAGTGGAGAAGTGGTTATTTTATTTAAGCCCCCATCACACCAAACCGATGGTGTGGGAATTATGGTCAAGTGCTTTTATAACTTTGTCAATAAACGTCTGGTACGTAAAGGTACGAAAAATTTAGATTTCGGATTGGGACGTTCGAGAAAAGTGGAGAAGTGGTTATTTTATTTAAGCCCCCATCACACCGAACGTTCTGGAAAATGTTGCCAAACGGGCTCAAACTGTGTGCGAACGGAGTTGAACGTAGTAGCAACTGTTTACGATCTGTTTCAGAACTTCATGGACGGGCTCGGACTGGCTATACGGGAGAGTATTCTAGAACTTTAAGCCTGTTCAAAATTGTCCCCGTCCTGCAATAAGACGGAGTGACAACGTACTTAAAACGAGGAGGACGTACTACAAACGGACTGATTGCCGTACTATGAACGGAATTGCCGTACTTCGATCCTACTAGGAACGTGTTACAAAGTTCTGTGGTCGAGCATCAATATTGGCAGCAGCTAAGCCCCCATCACACCAAACTAGTTCCCACTACGTTCCGGAACCGTCCTAGAAAATCGTTAAAAAACTGGTAATGGTCGGGGTCGAATGTGTAAATAATGTCTATAGTACGAACCTAGATCGTTCATAAACAGTCCTCAATACGTCCATCTCGTCTGTACCCCGTCTACAGTCAGTTCAAATCAAGTTCAGATCGGGTAAATTTGCCATTTCCAAGCAGTTCAAGTCTGTCCGTAATCAGTTTAAACCATTTCTTAACTAGTTCTACCTCGTTCTCAATACGTCCAATCCATTCTAACTAGTTCGTAACACGTTCGTAGCACGTTCCTAGTAGGACCGAAGTCCGGCAATTCCGTTCGTAGTACATCCATCTCGTTTTAAGTACGTTGTCAGTCCGTCTATTTGCAGGACGGGGATAATTTTGAACAGGCTCAAAGTTTTAGAGCACCCTCTCCGTCCAAGCCAGTCCGAGCCCGTCCATAAAGTTCTTAAACAGATCGTAAACAGTTGCTTTTACGTTCAATCCGTTCGCACACAGTTTGAGCTCGTTTGGCAACATTTTACAGAACGTAGTGAGAACTAATTTGGTGTGATGGGGGCTTCACTTGAATGTCTTGATTTGAACAGCTTGAATCGTTGAAGTTGAACGGGAATAAGAATGTCAAGAACGCGCTTGGTTTTATAACCGTTGAGCCAGGACGTGATTCCACACGCTCTAGGAGCGCGTTCGAACGCACTAAGAACGAGATGAGGACGAGCTGAACTGTCTCTGAACTTGTTAGAATGGGTTTGGTCGTATTGGGAACGAGGTAGAACTAGTTAATAACGGGTATAAACTGACTACGGACTGGCTTGAACTGCCTGGAAATGGCAAATTTACCCGATCTGAACTTGATATGAACTGACTGTGGACGGGGTACAGGCGAGATGGACGTATTTGGGACTGTTTATGAACAAACTAGGGTCGTATTAAAGACATTATTTACAAATTCTACTCCGACCACAACCCGTTTTACGATTTTCTAGGACGTTTCCAAAACGTAGTGAGAACTAATTTGGTGTGATTGGGGCTTAGCGGTTGGATACTTTGGGCAAGATTCGAACCACTATTTATAAAGCAATTTCAGCAAGGTTTGTAAGGGGAATGCCTTGTATATTCAGTTTATGTGTGATTTAGTAGGGTTTTATTAAGTGAATCATTGATGACTTTCCATGTACATAATAATAATAATAATTGTGAGTTTCAAAATGATTGGTGAAATATTCTTTCTTGGCAAGTCGTAAACTGCTGGTTAGGCTGTTTTTATAGCTTTTATTGGTTAGATGCATTTGTTTTATATATGTGTAGAACAGTCTTATTTTCCTGTTTCTGCAGCGTAAGAGGGATTATGCTACCAAAGGTTGACGTGGTGCCTTTTTGGAATTGTGTAGTGCAAGGGTTGTGCTGAATATAATGTCACTGTTGTTCAATGTCATGAACAGACCGAGGAGTAATTCAAATGCTTCATCAACATTTTTCCTGCGTAATGTACATACGACCAATATACAAGTCTTTATACTATGTTTGAGTTTGTTTATGTATTCTTCTGTTAATTTGCGAGATCCTGTTGAGCGATGGTGGAAGTTCTTAAATTTTTCGAAATGGGGTGTGTGAAAACACTGGGAAGTGAGGTGTTTGTTATTCTTGTGTGTTTGTTGATGAAAGGAATAAAAGAGTGTAAGTACATGGCGTCAAAAGATCTTTTCAGAGCGAATATTCATCTGCGTTAAGCAGGTTAATATTGAAGTCCCCCTTATAATTAAAGCAATGTTTAATTTCTCAGGGTTTGTTTATTTTTTATTTTTCACATGAAAAAAACAATACATTAACAAAACATAGCATATTTACAAAATTGACATTCGTGAACAATAAAGACATAAGCTGGTATTGCATTTGAACTAAATAATTTTGAAATTACATGTGAAAAAAGGAACTTAATAAAAAGCATGTAGCTTAAACAATTTAAGTTCCTCAAGATATTTTTGACACAGCGTCATTTATAATAAGGAAGAAGTATAATAATTAAAAAGCAAAATATACAGACAAAAACAATGAAATGATATGGATAATGGATGTAAGAAAAAAGAGAAATAGGAAGAGAAGGTAAAGAATGGTAGTCTGAAGAAGAATGAGAAGAGAGAAAAGGAAGTTTTAGAATAGAATGTTCAAGGTCGGAAGTCACAGTCGGGGAAAAATAGTCTAGTTGTGCATTACACGTACGAATTCAATAATAACAATTTAATATGTTTTTTTTTTAAGCTGCCACAGTTTTTAAGCTGTTTGAGATTCGGATCAATGTTGCTCCAGTAGTTTGGTCCTGTATATGAAATTGTTTTGTGGGCGAAAACTGTCCTGGTTAGAGGAAGATGATAGTTTGCACGTGTTACATGTCGTATGGTATGTTTGTATAACGTCATTTTTTGTAAAGAGTTCAATTATGGCTGATGGGAGTTATTGGCGATCGAGATAACTGAAACATGAATATGCCGACATTTGAAAGGTATAAATCTTTAACTTTTAAAAGTTTGTCTTTGGAAAATAAAGGGTCAGTGTGTGAGCAACAGTTAGCATTATTTATCACTCTGCGTACACGTTTCTGTAAAAGAGGTATTCTAATAATATATGTGGTGTTTGAATTACCCCAAGCAAGAATTCCATAATGTAAATACGTCAGTATTAAGGTTGAGTAAAGAGATAATAATATTTTGTAAGAGAATTGAAGTCTAAATTTGTGTATAACACATGCCATGCAACAGCAGTTCTCACTTTGCATAATAAGATGTACTTTATACCCCCTTCACATACACGGATTTTTCTTACGAGTTATTACGGATCGCCAACTAATGGTCAATCGCAAGCATCCGTAAATAACTCGCTGGTATCCGTAAATAACCCGTCACAACTCGCAACGACTCGCAGACACTGTTAAGGATTCGTGAAAGGAGCGGCGAATTTTTTGACATGTCAAAAATCTTCTTACGATTGTCTACGGATTGATTTTTCCGTAAATAACTCGTAAATAGCTCGTAACAATCCGTAAGTATCGTAAACAGCTCGCAACAACACATAACCACCCGTACACTGCTCGCAAGAATCCGTAAATGACTCGTAACACAGTTTTTAACGATTTGTTACGGTTAGTTTACGATTTGTTTACGGATTATTTACGGATTAGTGCGAGTGCTTACGTGTTGTTTACGATTTCATTCGGGTCGTTTTACGATGGCTTTACGGATTGTTGCGAGTTATTACGAGCACTTTACGTGTAGTTGCGAGTACTTTACAAATAGAAACGTATACTTTACGTATTCTTACGAATTGCTTACGATTTAGGGAAAGGTATAAAAGCTGCAAATTCGAACACTTCTTCTTCAGTTGTTATTTTTTGGCTAAAAATCGTAAGGACTCGTAAATATTCGTAACTATTCAAAACAACACGTAAACAGGGCCCCGTTTCACAAAACTTATTATTGATGGTAACTTTGCCATCACTGGTAACTACCATGGAAACCTTGATTTTGATTGGCTGTTGAGCCCTGTTACCATGGTAGTTGCCATTGATGGCAAAGTTACCATCAATGGTAATTTTATGCAACGGGGCCCAGGTCGTAACTAACACGTAAGTTGCTCGTAGTATTACATCGTAATAACTCGTAATAATCCGTAATAAACCGTAAATAGCTCGTAACAACTCTTTTAAATCGGTTGTAAAAGTGGCAAAATCGTAAGGATCCGTGAAAGATCCGTGAATATGTGCGATCCGTAAGGACTCGTCAGAAAATCCGTGTATGTGAAGGGGGTATAACGATAGACCAGTTTCGTAATGTATTCGGGATTGATGCGTGGGTCTTTGTGGGATGCCTGGATGCGAGTGTTTCAGTTCGCCTGTTGGGAGTGGTTGTGTTTCGGGTCGGAGTGTGAGTTGCATGCATTGGTTGTTGCTGGGTTGGGCAAGCATTATCATAGCTTGCCTTGCCTGGAAACGCAAGATGTGTGCGACTCGCGTTCCGACCATTGGAATGCGACTGTTCTTGGCGGGTGGGTGGGGTCGTTCGTGTCCGGGCGCCTCACGGGGACCTGCGCATTTGGTTTGGTTGGAATGAATTGCGAAGCTGGTCTATCCATATCATCTATCTCTAGCTTGCAATATCGATGACTCGTTGTTTGTCTTTTATGTACCAAGGGCAGTCACTGTTCTTGACTGTACTGTACCTCATCCCTTGCCTCCCAGAGCTCTCGTTTTCTGTCACCTTCTCTCTACCCCTCACACTTCCTTTCTTCTCTACTCCATGCGACTCCCCCCTCCCTCTCTCTTTCTCTCTCTCTCATTTGTTCTTGTCTCTGTTTTTTCCCCTTATACTCTATTTCTGGGAGAGAAGGAGTGAATGTTCAGAGCACTTTTACATTTAGGCCTATTTCATCTTTTTTATGCATTCTATGCATTGTCGAGATTCAATTTTTATGCCATTTTTAAAATTGATATGTCAGTTTTGTTATGGCTATTGTTGTTATTCTTATTATTGTTGTATCTTCGAATGTGTATATTGTTTATGTTGCTTGTATATGTATGTCACTCGCCAGTGGAGGACAAATTTCTGTATTTTTTAAAATCAGACAATAAATTATCTTTAATCTTGAAACTTGAATCTTGAATACTTTTGCGAGTACGCGACGTGACTCTTTTCCTAACTTAACCCTACATTTTACCACTTGGACAAAACAACAACGAGTGCTTGTTATTGATAACCATGGTCATGAAGTTTATTTTATACATTGACTCTCTTATTAACAAAAAAGTTTCAGATAAAGTCGCCCTTTATAAAGGCGCCAGAAATCATGTCCGGAGAATCATGCATGATTCTTTTGTGTTAGTCTCTCTCTACTCAGTGACCATTTACATTTATTTTGTTAACATCTGCGTCAAGGGTCATCACTGTTCGTGTTTTACAAAGGTCTTTCAACGAAATGTTTGGTCACGTAACCCAACATCTTGTAGATCAGATAGTACGTTCTACCAAGAAGTTTCAAGCTGCTTGGTTCTACGAAAAGAACTCACAACGTGATAACGTGATTACGAGAGGGCATGACAAGCCCATTATAATGAATTTAACCTCCAATGCCTTTAATCTCTTTTTACAGTTACTTATGTGCAATGGGCGTTCCCAACACACAGCATTTGATTTCTGGGTTTTCGCCTCCTTCTGCTTTTTGAATTCATTTACTGTATAGCACGTTCTATTTTTAACTTTTGTTGTTGTTGCAATTGTCAATTACGAGGAAAGGAATGTGAACCAAAATATGACAAAAGGGTGACAAATTAATTTGTGAGCCTAGTTTTTCTTCCCTTATTGTGTAATTTGTGTGGAAGAATCTAATGTCCCCTGAAAAGGATAGCTCCTCAAAATTAATGCCCTCATATTCGATTTATGACGAGAATGAATGGCGAAAATCCTTGGACCGAACTTCCATGCCTCATGTACGTGTATGTGTGTGTTTGTGTGTGGGTGTGTGTAGTCCCATATACTAATTTCTTTGTGCAGTGCGTGTAACTACAAGCAAAAAGCAGTTCGTGTAACTACAAGCAAAAAGTAAATTTGTTCTGATTTTCATGATCCCTAAAGTTCACAGCAGTGGCGTAGCGTGGGCTCAGTAATTAATTGGGGGCACCAGTCTTTAGTCTTCTAGATCAGCGTCTTTTCAACTTTAAAATGAAAAAGTTTCGCGTCCCCCGAATCCAAATTTAATCAAAGATGATTTGTTTTCTATCCTTTGGTACACAAGTCGTAAACGTCCCATCAAATTTTCGTGTAAGGGTCGCGAGGGCCTTTTGCCCGAACATACACCCTGTATATTATCCGGATCCCAAATATTGCGAGCGAGCGAAGCGAGGTAGAAAAAAGGCCCTTTTACTGTGGAAAAAAAATGTTAGTTAGTCATCAATATACACCAGATAACATGTTAAGTTATATATTCGGTCCTCTAGTTGCCAGGAATCATCCTGATTTATAATTTTTGCGAGAATTTACCGAACGAGGATAAAAAAAACCCCCAGTAGTGGTATGAATTTTATTTTGATATAAAAGTACAACAATTAAGGTTATATTCTGGCGCTATGCTGCCCAAATCATTACCATATTTGGCCAGTGAAGTGCCCGAATATCGTCTTATCATCATACGGGGATATTCATTGACCTCGCTACCTGAAACTTTCCCGTTCTAACATTTTACGAGCGAGCGAAGGAACGAGGAAAAAGGCAAGTTTTTTATATCTTTTAAAAATTATTTCCTCATCGAAATTCCAAATGTGATATATTAAAGCAACTTGCGGTTTCTGATACTTCGTTTTCATGAAGTTAACGTTATTAAAAAAAAAAAATTTAAAAATGAAAAATTATCTCGCAGCACCCTAGGGTGCCGCGATACCCCGGTTGAAAAAACGCTAGATGGTCAAAATTTGAGTAGGCAGGTCGACCGGCTCTTAAAGGTACTATGTCCCATTTGCAGGCCAACAAAATGAAAAGGTTATAAGCAAACGGCATTTGAAAGACAATACTTATTTAGAAATTTCCTCAAAACGAAAGGGTTTGAAAATGTATTTTTGTTGGAAAATAACGACCATTAGCTGTCGAATCGACATAAATGACTGCAATCACCTAAGTAATAGTCTGATTTTCAGACCCTTGTACCGAATGGTCGTACGTTTTGTGCTGCACAAAGATTCAATCAGTTTAATTTTGGCCTTTACAAGAAGTGGGTTATTGATGTAGACAAATACTCATGTACCTGTTACAGCTCATTTTATGTATGTTATTACCAAAGAAAAAAAGATGCCAGTCATTCACTCAGTAGTGTCTGACAGAAAAGTCTAGAAAGTAAACGGGTTTCCCATATGGAAAACTTGGGCGCATCTGCTCTGCGCCTCGTCGCTTATCCCGTTAAGCACGGGGAACGTAGACCCAAAACACCATGTTTTGATAGAATTGCTGGTATTACGGGAAAATGGAAATTTGTTTAAAACAAAATCTTCGGACGGTTTTTTATTATTTGAAATGTCGTCTTTAAAATGATAGTAAAGTTGTGATTATTTTTTCAGGGGAAACGGTAGCCATTTTCCCCTAAAAGTTTTGATTTTTTTCTGCTTATGGAGATTGCACTGTTTTCCCCCTTTTTTGTCGGATTTCGCACAGTCAACCAGTCGGCAAATCTTACACGAGTGACGTATAAAAAATCTTCGGACGGATTCAGAAACCTTGACGTCACACCTTTACGGTGATATAACGATTGTTTTCATTCGTGGAGAGGAAACGGTAGCCATTTTTCAACCAATAAATGGTAGCCTTTTATAATAAGTCAAGATGGCTGTGTATAATGTATACACGTCAACCCGAATGGGCCATTGCACTCCGACTAGAGGGAAGTTAGTATAATCAGTGACAGAGGGAAGGAGTTCGATTTCGTCTACGGTGTGATGGCATGCCTCTGCTGGTGTAGTCTACCATAATTTTGGCAACATTAACGAATCAATGAGCAGTGCCGAATTTTTATTCATGAAACTTCCCAAAATACCACGCACCAATTTTTTCTTCTTTCAGTTAACATGCGTGGACAATATACTCGGTATGAATAATCACCCTATGAGTATATTGTTGTGTTCCATTGCCAAGCCCAGTTTTGCATTTATAAATAGCTTACCAAGAATAATAAACAGAACGGGGGAAAGCATGCACACTGTCATAATGAGACAGGCATGTCAAATCGGTCTGTTGCAAGTTATAACTGTTGTTTGTGAATTGGATTTATAATTGACAGTCTATGATATCGGATATTACTTGAGATAGGCGAAATTAAATATTGGTATATATTTGCCAATGCGTTGCGACACCTTGAGGTACATGAACTAATACAGAGGTGAGTACATGCATTGTAGTAGTAAGAAGTATAGGCACTGTTGAGTGCCAAAAAGATGTTAGGTTAACGCCCGTCTGGCAATCAACAAAATTAATGTACAGCCGCTGAATCAGTGTTAGAGTGATGTGTCTCCTCATTCCGGAATACTACACATGGAAGAAGAAAAAACAAATGCGGATAATAATTGATAGGTTTATAGCAAGAACAATGCTTTTGAACGGGATTGGGAATGAGTGAAATTCCTATCATTTAGATAATTCCGAAACCACAGGGTAATTATTGAGTAATCAGGCTTTCCCAATAGTTTCGACGAAGTTTCTTTCACAGTGTAATCGCATGAGTTGACCAGAACTGATGTATATCTTTGAATTTCAAATTTTACACTGAGGTTTTCTCCAGGCCCAATGTAATCACCCGCACTGATACTCCATGAAGTCAAATCCATTTTTCTTTCTTTTTTTACCCCTTTTTCCGTTTCTCGCACATTTAACGTATTTTGCTTCATCACAGATTTATTGTGATTTTTAGAGTTTTTATTGCGCGGTGTTTTCAGCTTTTGAGAAAAAAAGTATAGATCAGCGGATATTATAACATGATTAATGGAAGAGATAAACGGACAGTGGTAATTTTAGATCTTATGATTCTTGTGGATTGAGATAGATGTGATATTTTGAAAGAAATGAAATTGCACTCAATTTAGGACGTTCTAAACCTATATATATAAATATGTATATAAATATTATTAAGCGGAGGGCTAAAGTCAGAAAAGAGGGTTTTGCCTTCCACTACCTCGCAAACTAAAGACAAATTGTTTATTCGAAAGATTTTATCATAATACACAATATTTCAGAGGTGTTTACAAAAAAAAGATTGAAGCGGTCAACCTTAAATCGGAGGGGGCGTCTAAAAAGGCGGCCCTTTGACGAAAATTAGTATTTGGTAAAGAAGATTTCGAAGAATCCTTAAACTACCATCAGTTTGGTAGCATATGAAGAAAAAAATACCTTACATTTTGATACCAATTTCAACGTATTAATTAGGATTAAATAACATTGAAATTTTAAGTATAGATCATGATTTTTATGATTTTTTTTCCAAAAATTGAATTTGATCAAAAAACGTTATTTTTCATATATCAAAATCAGAGAGGTATTTCTTTTGTTACTTTCAGAAAGCTATCCATGTATAAGAACAATATCTTGTGCGAAGGAGAGGCATATATTTTTGCAGTAAAAAGTTAAAGCAATCCAAAGTTTATTATATACTTGATTTCCACAAAACGACATTTTTGCCCATATGTGTATTAACTGTATGCATATAGCCTACATGTATAAGTGTATTGAGGATGTATTTGGTGCGTTTAAATCGGGTTTTAAAGATAACTTTGAAGTAAAACCACTAATCACAGAGGGTGGTATTCCGATAGCGCGTACTAAGTTAAGCCTGGCTTAACTTAGTCCACACTTTTATGGAGTGCCTGTTGCCAACTCATTATCCTGTACAGATTATTTTAATCCTGCAATGAAAAGAGTCCACAAAATTAATTTTGCAATGAAATGGGAAGAAAAAGATAATATGATTATGAACTGAATTTCAAAAAAGTCCTTGGTAGATTATCTTTGTCATGAATATTGAAGGAGGAAGATGAAACCTAGAATTCCATAGAAGTGTGAACTAAAATTCTTGTTTAGTCTACACATAGTCCCGGCTTAACTTATGAGAATACCACCCATTGGGTTAAAGGGATTGGGTAACTTTGTCTCAGATTCTGAAACAAAATCCTGGATTTAGCTCATGCTGCAATTATAATTATTAACCTTTAGGTCAGTCAGGAACCCCATGATTTTTTAAAGCCGATCGCCTGTCTGATTATCAAGATCTTATGATTGGAAATCGAAATCAAATTTTGCGTTTTCCTAACGGTTTTCATAACACTACAGTCTATTGGGGAAAACGAGTATGGTAAAACCGGTCACTCAAAGATTTTTACTTTTTTGAGGCACTTCTTGATCATTTTGAAGCGCAATTTGTTTAGGGCTTCAATATTACACCATATCACAGACACACTGATAACACGTTGGACCGTGCATCTCAGATTTAACATTGTTAAACGATGCCTTTAAGTGTCAAATGAAGGATAACTAAAATACCTTCAAGATGATATCAATTTCACTGAGTTATGTAGAGTGTGAAATATAAAATGTGCTTTTTGTTGTTGATAATTTTCCCCCCTTTTTTGGCCAGTATCTCGGTAAATTAGCTGGACGATAGTGATTGGACATTTAGTAGTGCAGATAGTTCAAATGATTAGGAGTGTTGAGTGCAATTGATAAGCACCGTTTCTATACTCTCCCAATAAACAAAACACTAAAACATTACCTTTTTTGGGAGTGTATTTTAAGTGATTTTAAAGTATGGTGCCTTTTGAACTAAATGTAAACGTTGTCGACACGTGCCTTCGTTAAAATAAAAATGTACTTCATCTGTTCACGTTTTCATCTCACCTAAAAAACAACCAATTTATCACGCGACTGGAGTAACGTAATTCCACTTACCTCTGTAAATCATGTGTTTATGACCAAATAAGCACTTGACCAAGCAACGAGTTTTTTATCCGTTAAATGATGGTGGTGATAAATAAGTAATTCTTTGGTCTTTTAAGCACCTTTAGTATTGATTGGTTTCACAGGTTATCCAAGGTTGATGGTAATAGTCACGTTACTTCCCAGGTCGAAATTCCAGTTGATACCAGTTGAAACCAGTAAGGATTTCCAACTGGTATCTACTGGTTTGAACTGGTCTCAACTGGTCTCAACTGGTACCAGTTAATACCAGTTGATACAATTTGGAAACCAGTAGAAATACCAGTTGACATCTGAGACCAGTTGATATTACCAGTTGATTTACCAGTTGAAAACCAGTAGATGATTACCAGTTGATTTACCAGTTGAAAACCAGTAAAAATACCAGTTGACATCTGAGACCAGTTGATATTACCAGTTGATTTACCATTTGATTTACCAGTTGAAAACCAGTAGAAATACCAGTTGACATCTGACACCAGTTGATTTACCAGTAGATGATTACCAGTTGATTTACCAGTTGAAAACCAGTAGAAATACCAGTTGACATCTGAGACCAGTTGATATTACCAGTTGATTTACCAGTTGATTTACCAGTTGAAAACCAGTAGATGATTACCAGTTGAAAAACCAGTTGATTTACCAATTGAAAACCATTAGATGATTACCAGTTGATTTACCAGTTGAAACTGTTAGATGATATACCAGTTGATTTACCAGTTGAAAACCAGTAGATGATTACCAGTTGATTTACCAGTTGACCAGTAGAATACCAGTTGCTTTACCAGTTCAGAAACCAGTTCATTATATCTTGTGCATATTCATGATTAATTTGCATATTTTCACAGAAAATATAATTATCATGATCTATCAAGCAAATGTGACAATGCACATCAATTTTGTGATTGTTATTTTCTTAGTCAATCATTGACAAATATATTATATATGTTTGATCATGTTTTTCATCTAATTTAAGACGTAAAAATAGATATATTGATACATGTAATTACTAACCAGAAAACAAAATGTATAATTTTGTATATATCTATGTACGAACTCCAATTTTCTAAAATGGAATGAGACTTATCTGTAAACGACCTCAAATGACCTCTGTGAAGGGGTAATTGCAAGAGCAATGTAATCGGCGGCCCTGCTACCTGAATCTGAAAAATCAAATATCTTACGCGTGTCTGTAAGGAAGATGGGTACCAAAACATTAGCTGTATTTCAAATATTTTCAGATTTCGATCGCGATTTTTCATGTATCGCATACTCAAAAGTGTCTCACAGCACGTATTCAATCACTGCAGTCGGATACTATAGCGCACACACGATCACTGCAGGGGTAATTTTCGGCGCGGCCAGCTCTGGCGTGGCATACATGCTCCGGCGGCACGCGCTATAGATCAGCGGGCGAATGAACGACGCGCGTGCGTTCCCTATTGACTTTGTATATGCGGCCGAAAACTACCTCCGAAACAGTGAAAATGAAATTTAATATTGCCATGGCAATTCGTGACTTTTTTTCGGGATTATTTTTGTGTTTAAATAATAAAAATATTGGCTTCATGATTAGAACCAAAAAAAAAAAAAAAAATAGGAAGTAAAGAGTCCAAATGAAGAGGGAAAAAAAAGGAAATGGGAAAAAAAAAATCCGCCCGCCCGCCCCTACTCCAAAAAAGCAATCGAGGACAGCCAAATGATTTTTGGGGCATTATCTAGGCTTGCTACTACTTTAAGAGCAATTTGAAGAATACTCAGAGAATGATGAGGATGCTGAGAACATTGTTTTTATTCAGAAAATCCAATTGTGCATTTACAATCAGACAATGACTTAACATTTTTGAAGAAAATGGAAAAAGACCCTGCATACAGACCTTCCATGATTATGGAAACGGGTGTGGAGGATTTTTTTCCAGACGAGTTATGATGTACAATATTTTCCCTTTTGAGAAAAAAATTCTTGGATATATCCAAAATACACGTAAGTTGGGGAAAGAGCCCTTTCCCACACCATACATAGTCTCAGATTTTAACCACCGAAAAGTGATTATAATGCAAAAAAAGTTCTTAATTTTGATAAAAAATGATGGATTAATGCATCATATGCATGTATTTTGGGGGGTAAGTGTGGAAGAAATATAGGAGTTATTAAGTCTCCAGAATTGCTAAAGTGTACAATGCTTGGATATCATAAGTTTTTGCATGAAATAAAAAGAGCACATCCTGGATGGGTGTAAGAACGAGTCCACCACCCCTACCACCCCAACTCCCAAATATGTGTTTAGAATGCAAGCTAGTTCTGAATTTTGAAAAAAATTAAGGCATAAGACATGAAGACCCTGCTTATTATGGAGACGGGTGTGGATGAATGTTTGAGATTTGAATCACCAGGGGCGTAGTATGATGCACAAAATTGTTTCGTTTTTTTTTTGTTTTAAACAAAAGATAACGACTGCATTTATGTAAATTAGAAAATGGCATAGTTATTCATACAAACAAATCCCTAGAATTCAAATTTCCTGACCAGATTAAAGAATATTCAGTAAGGGGAAGAAAAAAAAAAACTCTTATTTGATTGTTGAAGATTTTTCGACAAATGTAAGGATAGAATATTTATCAAACTTTTGAGTTGACGTGGTGTCAACCCCAACCCCCTTCTCTCTCAATTGACGCCTGTGCAGTTACTTTTTATAAGGGGCTTCCACTGACAACACCTGTCGTTTTTGGCAGAAGAAAAAGAAGAAACACATATTATAAAAAAACATTCAGGGGCAGATTGGCCGTTGGGAGTTTGGGGAATTTTTTTCCCCACGAGCCGCTCTTTATTTTTTGCCGGATCATTATCCAGTCAATTTGTTGTCTGAGGATTTCTTCATTTATGGATCTTATATATTGAGTGGGCTGGTCGCACTAAAGTTTCAAAACAAATTTTCAGTCTCAGTCCGCCCCTAGAATCATCAAATGAGTATTGTGTCAAAGACATGATATAGAAAAATATAGATGTCTGTCTGGATGCTGTAGTCCTGTTGTTATCTGGTTATTATTATTTGATCTTTCGACAGAGCTGTAATATTTTAGTGGATAGCCATTTTTGTTCTATTTGATTTTAACTCATTGAAATGGCATCCAACGACATAATATATTAATTTTGATAGTCAACTTGTGCTGGTGTGATCGAAAGTTGTCCGAATTTAGAAAGAAAGGCGAGTCAAGGAGTTTTCATAATGTCACCACTTTCTGCTTAGGCGAATCCGAGGTAAACAAAACGGCGACGGTCCCCCTCTAAGAGAAAGAAATAAGATAATTAAAATAATGAAATTAAAAGAGTGATTGCCGTGCGGGAAAAATTCAGAAATGAAAATGGGAAATTCATTCCCCACGCGCACCCCTTCGGAACAATACACTTAACTTTCGGATTTATGAAACTTCTTTTATTTTAAGAGTAATGAACGCAATGGCATAAAAAAGTTTGGGTGTTCTTCATTATTTTCCCTCAGAAAAAACGAACCTTTTTTAGAATACGAGTGCCCCAGGCAACGCCCCAACTGGGTTAACAAATAGCCAGTATGACATTGTTATCTTTGAGATGACACGCATAGTTTTCAAGACAAAATGCAAGTCTAACAATTGTGGGTTCAAACAAATTCTTATTTAAACTCTATACAAGGGGAATAGAAGTACTGGGATTTGGTTTGGAACATTAATTTTGGCAATATTGGCACCCTGTAGTGCCCATTGGATCGATGTCCCATGCAACCAGACAGATTCATGACTCATGGAATATTAGATCAATATGATAGTTTTTACAATAAATCCCTTATCACATTTGATAGTAAAACCCTTTTTACCATTTTAATAAAACTATTTCTTATCATAGAAGTATATATACACGTTGCTTTTTCGTATACATGTATGTTTATGAAACAAATAAATATTAATGCAAAACAAAATGTATTGTGACGGTTGTAAGAAAAAAATGCTTTCTACCAACTTAACAAATAATTTATTGTAATTTGAGAGAAGAAATTTATTAGCACCTAGAAAATACATTTTTTAAAGGTTAAAACCGTAGAGATCAATCTTTATGAGCAGTTCTGATATGTAAAAGGCTTTTCGTTTATATATGTTTTTGCTTCCATGATGGAAAAGAAAACACATTTTTGGCTCAGCTTTGATATCCACCTGAAAATTATTTACACCACATGGTCTTCTGAAAAAAATACTTGAGGGTTCACACGACCATCATGTCAGTCTTGTGAGCATTCTGACAATTTTCCTGAAGGTTACATTCTTGTTCAATAATTGAGGGTTCACACGACCGTCATGTCAGTCTTGTGAGCATTCTGACAATTTTCCTGAAGGTTACATTCTTGTTCTCGTGGATTGTCTATATAATTCTAGCTAGACCAGAAGCAGGATTTTTTGTAGTTATCTTTCTTTGATAATGTTGAAATATTTGTCTTTACCATGACAAGATTTTACCGAGCATTCAGATAGCAGGAGGTGTCAAAGAATAGTTGATAGTGTGTTTGTGTGTGTGCGTGTGGCTGTATGTGTGTCAATGGGGGGGGGGGGCAACTGCCCATGCCCACTTTTTTTAAACATCTGAGAGTATAGAAGTACTTATCAATTTCACTCAGCAGTCCTAATCCTTTGAACTGTCTGCATTACCTAATGTCCAATTACTATCGTCCAGTTAATATACAGAGATACTGGGCCATATTAGGGGAAAAATATCCACGGAAAGCACACTTTCAGCTCACTTTATATATTTCACACACTACATAACTCAGTGTCATTGATATCAACCTGAAGGTATTTTGATCACCCTTCATTTAGCACCAAACCCATGGCGATTAGAGGTTTTACTTAACAGTTATCTTTAAAACCCGATTTAAACGCACCAAATACATCCTCAATACACTAATACACGTATATGCATACAGTTTATACACATTATGGGCACAAATGTCGTTTTTGTGGAAATCAAGTAATGAACTTTGGGTTGCTATAACTTTTTACTGAAAAAAATATAAGCCTCTCCATAGCACAAGATATAGTTCTTATAGATCGTCAAATTCCTAAAAAGTTACAAAAAGAGACATCTCTCTAATTTTGATGTATGGAACATAACGGGTTTTTAGAAGAAAAATTTTTTTCTTCAAAAATCAAAAAAATAAAAATAAAAATAAAAAAAATCATGGTTTCTACTTAAGATGTCGGTGTTATTCAATCTTAATTCCGTGGACATTGGTATCAAAATGTACATAATTATATTTTCCTTTATATGATACCAGACTGAAGGTGGTTCAAGGTTTCTTTGAAATATAAATTACAAAATACAATTTTTTGTCGAAAGGGCCGTTTTTTGGACGCCCCCTCCGACTTAAGGTGACCGCTACAAATAAAAAAACACCTTCAAGTATTGTATATTATGATAAAATCTTTCGAATAAACAATGTGTGCTTATTTTATTTTGTGGTGGCAGGCAACTAAAAAAACTAAGCATTTTTGACTCTGGCCCTCGCTTATATTATAATATTTTTAACAGCATTTGAAAATAAAAGTCACTTGTATTAAAGTTATTTTCAAATTGTCTTCAACTGATTGAATTTTTCTTGAAAATTAGGATATGTAATTGTACACCGGTCACCCCCCTCAAATGCCAGTAACGGTCAATAGTTCATGAAATAGTTAAATTCTGCTCAAATCCCCATTGGTTTACGTGTACAAAGTTTCTTTATGCGAGCGCGGATACCATACAGTGCAGTGTGTTTGCGATTCCCAAATGATCGTAACATTCAGTCAACTTTCCAGCTATGATTTACATACAGTGTTTCAGATTTTCTGTGATGTTTTAACTCATCTTTACTCAAGAAAAGGATGAGGTAAGAATTCTTAGTAGATTTTCGGTGTGAATTAGGTATATAAAGACATATTGACTGCTTTAATATTCGAGACCTAGCTGTTTCTACACTGGCTCAAGGAGACGTTGCATCCTACCATGACCCCAAGGCGCGCGGCGGTGGGCGGCGCGCCGAGGGGTAATGGCATCTCCTTGAGCCTATAGAAACAGCTATGACTCTCATAGCACTCAATATATCTATAATATTTATCAATGTTTTGCGACACCTTGAGGTACATAAACTATTACAGAAGCGAGTACATACATCGTAGTAAGAAGTATAGACACGGTGGGAATGAGTGACATTCCAATCATTTTTATAATTCCAAAACCACAGGGCATCTACTTAGTAATCCCAATTTACCAATTGCTTCTACAAAGTTTCTTTCACAATGTAATCGCATGACCAGAACTGTAAAAAAAAACATTAGAAATTAATGAATTTCGTCCTATAGCCCTAACATGTAGTATTATGAAATGTTTTGAGAAAATGGTAATGAAACGTTTGCTAAATCAAGTCTCCACCTTCTTAGATCCAATGCAATTTGCTTACAGGAACAATAGGGACGTAGAAGATGCATTTTTGATACTCTTGCACAAACTGTATTCCCACTTAGACACAATGAAAACGTACACCAGATCAATTTTCATAGATTTCTCTAGCGCATTAAATACCTTGATACTGCACCTGCTTACTAGGAAGTTAGCTAATTTAAACGTACACCACAACTTGCAATGATAATACCAGACTTTCTGCTGTGTAGATGTCAGCAGGTGAAAATAGGAAAGTTAGTTTCATGTGTTCGTTACATTGCCGATGCCGATGATACAATGATTACAGGGTATATTTCAGATGATAACACTGAATGTTATTTTTCACTGATCCAACAGTTTGTTGAATGGTGTGACAGACATCACTTACAATTAAATGTGGCAAACACGAAGGAAATCATAATAGATTTTCGTAAGATCACTGTAGTGGATCTTGCACCCCTTTGTATTTACGATTCCGTAGTCGAGTAGGTTAGCGAGTACAAATATCTTGGCACTACTATATCATGTAAATCATGTAAATTGGACTGGTCACAAAATGTCCATATTATTCAGAAGAAAGCAAATCAAAGGCTTTATTACCTTAGACAACTTAAGAAACTACACATAGACAAGACACTTCTTGTTCTGTTCTATTAATCAATCATTCAGTCTATCTTGACATTCAATCTTATTTGTTACTTTGGTAATGTGACACGTGCTAGACAAAAAAAACTGAAATAATAAGGAAGATTGCTCAGCGCATCATCGGTTCGGAATTGCCCAGTTTAGAAAATATATATGTTGATCGTACACTGCTGAAGGTAACACGTATTATGAAAGACCCAACACATCCTTTGTTCCATAATTATAATTATAACTAATCAGGAATTCGCATCTGCGTTCCCCGCACTAGGCGGGAGTGCTTCAGACATTCATTTGTGCCGGATTCAATTCATATTTACAACAGCAGGGAAAAACGAAGGCAAGTATTGTAGACATGGCACTATTGTATTACTTTCCTCCATTGACATTGCACCACGGAAATGGTCCGTTGGGCACGTGAGAGTCCGACATCTCCTAATTAACCTAAAACTATATCTGTTGCTTTTCATAAAACTACAACTATTTAGTCTTTCTTTTTAAAGATCTATGTATTGTTGGATGTAACGCATTGTTGTTATAATGTTATTATGTTTTATGATATTTATAATTGTATACATTATTTGTTATACCAGTGAGCAACGAATTTCCATTTTTTTATTGGACAATAAATCAATTCAATTCAATTCAATTCGATGTATATCTTTGAATTTAAGATTGACACTGAGGTTTCCTCCAAGCAAATTGTGTTCACCACCAGAATTGATACCATACTCCGTGAAGTCAAAGCCGAATTTTCTTGTTTGTTGTTTGTTCTTTTCTCCGTTTCTCGCACGTTTAACGTATTTTGCTCTTGCACAATTTATTGTGATATTTAGAGTCTGTATTGCGCTGTGTTTTCAGCCATTGAGAGGTATGGATCAGCGGATATTATTAACGTGATTAATGGTAGAGATAAACGGACAGGGGTAAGTTGAGATAACATCAGTGGGGGAAATCCGTTCCGAGAAGGGGAGGGGGTTGATCACAATAAAAACCCCAAATTTCTCGCGCAAACACACACACGATTCTAACGGATGGAGATAATTGTGGTATTTTGAAGGAAAAGACATTGGGATTTATTTCGAACGTTCTGAACCTATTTCATATAATTGTATAGTATTTTAGCAGCTTTTTGAAATAAAAGTTGTTTTCATTGAAGTTTTCATTTTTTCTTCAACCGATTGATTTTTTCGCTTGAAAATTGGAATATATTTCAATTCAATTCAATTCAAACTTTATTGATTAAAATCTAAACAAATAGGATCATTCTCATTTGTTTTTTGTTTTTATAACATTAGATAAAAATATTTCAAAATTATAGTGTAATATAGATAACTGAGTGTAAGAGTAAAGAGGAATGACAAAAATTAATGTACTACTGCGTGTGTCTTCTGGAATATAATACAGGGATGAAAATTAATTAAATTACACGTAATACTTTTACAACTTTTTTCCTTCTTTTTTCTATTCAAATAAAAAGGAAAAAGAAGATAAAAAATACAAAATGATAGTAAAACAATATATATAGATATAAATGTTTTAAGTTTACCAACCCCTTCCCACGAGATGACCTCGACAATACGACCCTATTCCAAATCTAACCTCGTGGGAGATAGTGAGCCTGAGATGACAATAAATAATGCCTTTTACAATACTAAATTTCAGCCAGATTAATAATATGGTTAAAAAAAACAGCAAAAAAAAAAACAATAACAAAAAAATAAAACAATCAATGATCTAATAATCTCGTATATGGTCGTATCTGAATCTTATAATAGACTTAATATTGCAAAGTAAAAATATATTAATAGTATAAAGATAAACATCAACGTAAACGAAAAAGATAAGAAATTACGAGGTCAAACAACAAGCAAATGGGAATCACAATCTAAATTACTTATATGAATTATTACGGCCAGGAAGAAGAATGCGCTCATTGAAATGTCAGACAAGCCGATATTTGGGCTCATATGTTCCATACTCCGTTCGTTTTATTGTACAACCAAATGGAGTGAGGAGCACATGGGCCCAAGTATCGGTTTGGCGTGGGTTTCCTTCCTTCCTTCACACTGCTGTTCTATCCTTTTCATCATTTCCAATGTGTAATACTAGAATATAAGAATATTTTTAATTTGTCTATCTTTTATTTTGATGGTTCTTTTATGATTATAAACACAACGATATAGTTTCTCATAAATATATATATTACGTATTTGTACAATGTGTGACCAACACAAATTTCCATGTATTCTTGTGAATTTGGATGAATGAAAAGAATTGAATTCAATTGAATTGAAGACTTTAACTTTATATATACTGTATAAATATATATAAATATAAATATTTTTATTTTTTATGTTTATATATATATTTTTTCTTTAAGGGGGAGGGGGGGGGTGTTATGCCTATTTTTATGTAGATTTATTATTTTACAGTAGTTCTATTCGTTTGTCGTACATTTCGCTTATTCCAAATATTATTATTGCGTTTATGTCGGTTTCGTCATTGGACATCATTAGTTTAAATTTCTCATCGTCGTTTAGGTTGTGAAAGTCCGGGATATATTGTTAAGTTTAGAGTATATTTTAAATCTGGGATCTTTCAAGTATGTACATTTTGTTAGGAAGTGTATTTCATTTCATTCTTTCTCAATCATGAAGTGACTATTGCTAATTCTGATTTTCGTGTATTTAGCTAGTGACTTGTCAATAGCGAATAATAAATAGTTTTCAAATTTGTATTTTGTTTCTCGGTTATTTTATAGAGTATTCAGTATTATTTTCATTTTATAGACTGCAATTCCAGGCTTTGATATACCTTTCTCGTAATTAGTTAAGTATAGCTTTCTTTAACCTCTTGATAGAAATGGTTTTGCCAGATGTGAGATAAACCTAATGGGTTCAAAAAAGATTTCATGTTTTTGCAATATTTGATGTTAATGATTTTGCCCTCAATGTAAGCTTGCTTTACTAAGCTTTTTTCGGAGGAGTTTATCATGTGATGACAGCAGCCAACAACATCTTTTAATATTGTTAGTGCGAGGGGGAAATAGTCCAGTTTCCGGTTGGATGACGCTATTCATCGCTAATCTCTTAGTACCAGTGAGAGCTTTTAAAAATTTCAGTTGTAGGGATTCGGGTAGGAATGTTTTGTAGATTTTTCTAATTATTTCGTACCATTTATCAAGTATTCAATCCCCCATATTTCAGAATTATAAAGAAGGATTGGTTTTATACAGGTATCGAACAGTTTTAAGTATGGTATTAAATATATTCGGTCTTTAGGAAAAATGTTTCGTAGGTACAGGCTAAATACTGCCTTTTCGGCTTCGTCCATTAATTTTTTTATTGCTGGTGCAAACGTGGCTGATGGTTTGAAGATAATTCCTAAATATTTGTTTTCGCTAGTTGTTTATAATTCGGGTGTTATCAAATAAAAATACTTTTCTATTCAACATTTTTCCTGCCTTATTAAAAAATAATTAAATTCGTCTTTTCCGTAATAATTTCTAAATTCCATTTCACACAATATTCATTTAAGTGGTTTAATGCTGTTTGAAGTCCACACTCCTTTTCAGATACTATAACCAGGTAATCTGGATACAAAAGACATGGCACATTTTTTCTTCCGAATGTAATGTTACTGGGTGACAATTATCTCCAAATGAATCTATAATATCACTTAAATATAAAGAAAAAAGCGTTGGTCTTGATACACAACCTAGTTTTAAACCTACCGAAGTGGGGAAAGATTGGGGTATTTTGTTTTGCAGTTTAACAGAAAATCGTACATCTTCATACATATTTTCGATGATATCGTACACTGGACCGGTTATATTATAGGTTTTTAATTTGAAGAGAAGAGCGTTTCTGTTCACCAAATCAAACGCTTTGCGGAAATCCACATTGCACACGCACAGATATTTCTTATTTTTAAACCCATTATGAACCAGTGTTTTTAGAGTGAATATTAAGGGCACTTCCTGCAACCTTTTCTAAAACCTATCTGATTAGCGGTTATTATGTTGTTTTCTTCAATGTATATTTGAAATCTATTGTAGAGTATTCTTGAAAATAGTTTTACAAGGGAGCTTGTAAGGACATCTCTCTATTATTGGAAGGGTCATTACTGTCTCCTCCTTTGAATACTGGTATATGAGATCATCCTTCCAAATATCTGGGTATATTCCCTTTTTTAAGATAGCATTAAATATATCTCCATATGTTTTAACGTGGACATATTCCCTGAAGATATAATCATCTCATTCAATAAATTATCGATACAGCCCGATTTCCTTCTTTTGAGAGTTTTAATCGCATCTATGACTTCTTTGACTGTGATAGTAGAATTAAGTTTTTGTAAATCAAAAGTTGTGTGTTTACACTCTTTTTCAAAGTTAAGTTTGTAATCTGTGTTCATTTATTTAGTTTTTTGAAGTGATCATACCATTCTTTCGCTGTTATATTAATAGACGCATTATCTGTGCCTTTTTCTTTTATTCTGTCCACAAGTCTCCAAAAAGATGAAGAGTCTCTGACTCTCTGTTATCTAGCGAGAGTAGTTTATATTAAACATATGTTTTTTGTAAGCTTTGTGATTTGTACGTGTTATTCACCGAATTAGTCTTTGTTCCCATAATACGTTTAGCCGTAATACGTTATTCCATGGTGTTTTTCTCAGATTTCGACATAGTTTCCTTATTAGTCGTAGTTTGGATCTACATATCGAGTTAAACCATGGTTTTGATTTATTTCTTGACCTTAACTCTCGTCTTTTGGCTAACGGAAACGCCAGCAGCGACCTTCAAGGTTTGAGTAAAGTGTCGACTGTTTCGTTTATTTTTTCTTTTGTTATCTTTTTTGTAATCATTTAATATAATATTTGGCATATCTAATCTGATTTGTTCAAAATTTTCTTTGTTTAATTTTGTTATGAATTGATCTTCAATCGTTAGGGTCCATTTGCATGACTGTATATCATGTAATTCCATTTCGCCATGGGCGAATACAAATGATTGAAGGGTTAATGTTATTGCAATGATCGGATAATAGAGGACTGAATTCTCCAACTTCGAAGTCTATAAATTATTAAGTCTTGAGGCGCTACATATACAGTAATCATCGATTGAAACATCTCTTGTATTATAGAGAGTTGCTCTTCCCACTGTATCACATAATATTATTCCATTTAATATTCGGAGTTGAGCAGTTATGCATAAATCTTTAAAAAACTTTCGTAATTTTAAGTGACTTGCTGTATTCACAAGTTTCTACGTTGAGGGGTTGTGTCTGCAATGTATGCATTAGGTAGAGAGTGTACTGATGGATCATTTGAATCCAGTCTTATGTAGTCACATTCATCTTTTTTTATGAATAGCATCCCAAGAACAATAAACAGAGCAGGGTTGTGACCAACTGAAAGCAAGTTGGCCCAACTCTGTGTATAGACAGCTCTGCTTGTGAGAAAAAGATTAAGACTCAAGTGCTGGTGACATATCAACGATATGAGAACTATCTGAAATTATCTGAATATATAATTGTCAACCTGTCATTCCCCCTTCCCATCAAGGGGGTAGAGAAGGCCGACATATATCGCTCCCCCACCCCCTGATTTACGCCCGTTGTCCTCAACATAAGTGCACCCCATTTGGTTTCTGTGCTTAGGTATTTTATTGGGGGACTTAATAGCGTATTAATGAAACTTCCCAAAATACTGTGTACCATCCTATTTATATTCAATTGATTGCGTTGGCATATGAATATAAATGATCACCCTATGAGTAGGCCTATAACGTGTTCCATTGCCAGGCACAGTTTTGCGTTCATGAATAGCTTCCCAAGAATTATAAACATAAACAGGGTACAGCATTGCACACTGTCATAATGATACAGGCATGTAGAATCGGGCTGTTGCGAGTTATTACTGTTGTTTGTGAATTCGATTTGCAGTTGACAGTCTGGGACATCGAATATTACTTGAGATAGTCGAAATTAAATATTGGGATATATTTACTAATGTGTTGCGACACCTTGAGGTACATGAAATAGTACAGAGGTGATTACATACATTGTGGTAGTAAGAAGTATAGACACTGTTGAGTGCCAAAAGGGCAATCAACAAATTTACAGCCGCTGAAATCAATGTTAGTCAATGTAGTTTAAACAATATTGGGTCGGGCTAAACAAAAAATGGTGGGAGGGGTAGAGTGATGTCCCCCATCATACCCGAATACTCCAAACGGGAAAAAGACTGCGGATAATAATTATAAAATATGTATATAGTAAGTATAATGCTTTTCAACGAGATTGGGAAGGAGAGAAATTCCTATGATTTGGGTAATTACGAAACCACAGGGTATCTACTTAGTAATCAGGCTTTCCAAATTGCCTCCACGAAGTTTCTTTCACAATGTAATCGCATGACCAGAGCTGATCTACATCTTTGAATTAAAAATTTACACTGAGGTTTTCTCCGGGTAAATTGTGTTCACTACCAGAATTGATATCATACTCCATGAAGTCGAAGCCAAATTAAATTTCGTGTTTTGGGGGTTCTTTTCTCCGTTTCTCGCACATTTAACGTATTTTGCTCTTGCACATATTTATGGTGATGTTTAGAGTCTGTATTGCGCGGTGTTTTCATCTATTGAAACAGGAGGTAAAGATCAGAGGATATTATTAACGTAATTAATGTTAGAGATGAACGGACAGGGGTAATTTTAGATCTACAGAAGTTAGTGAATCCATTCCGAAAGGGGGCGGTATTACAATCAGACCCCAATATTTCTCGCGCCAAATATACTCACAATATTCTTATGGATTGAGATAGATGTGAGCTTTTGAAGGGAAAGAAATTGCACTTATATTCTGACGTTCTTAACCTCTCTCTCTATATATACATATCTAACCTACCAGCCCAACCATACCGCCTCGGTTTCTGATTTGGGGAACGGGCGCGACTAGATTGGCCTCCCACCTGGTCTGTACGGTGAGAGGCTGGGGTTAAGTTCACCTAGACCGAATTAATTCGAAACACTAAATGTTATAAGACGTGTTCTAGAATCTAAGCAATCCGCTTGGTCAATTGACATCACGTGGGTTTGCATTTATTTTCCCACCGTGCAAAATATCTCCCATCAAAAATTGATAACGTACGCTCAAGACCTGCCGATTTCGCTTTCGCGTAATTTAGCCAAATTTAATTTGTGCATAATTTTCAAGCAACCCCTGTTGCTCTTTCTCTCTCTTTGTTATTCTCTCTCTCTCTCATTCTCTCTCTCTCTCTCTCTTTCTCCAAACCCACTACAACACAAGACCAAGAAATAATTACAATAACAAGTTCTGGATTAAAGTTTAAGCAAAAAGAAAGAACAAATTTATTTGGCGTCTGTCATGTCTCTCCTCGACTGAATCACAAAAATAAATTCTAAGTCAATGGGATTATGAAATGAAACTCATCATGTGGTTAATTTTTCCATTAAACATACCATAGGTTCATCATCTCAAACTACCAAGGATCGACTACAAGAGGCAATCATGCCAACAGGAGATGTTTTGAAGCTGGGCATCATGCTCCTCTGCCTGCTTCTTATCATTCCGTCGATCTACTCAGCTCCTCTCTCCTCCTACCTGGTATCATCCTTTACCAGTCCTGACCCCACCCTACCATTCAACCACATCACCATCAACAACATCACTGGAGATCTCTATATTGGAGCACGGCAGAGACTCTATCAACTCAACTCAGACTTGACTCGCAAACACACAGTGGATATTGGACCATGCCCTTCTCCATATGAAGAAAACATCACTGATATCAAACTGCTCATTGTAGCTCCATCACCTGAGGATAAGCTCTTCACATGTGGTGGCTGTTATGGTTACTGTGAGACGAGAAGCCTGATTGATATATCACATGATGTAGTCAATTATACTTCTAGTAATGCTCAGGTTGTTCTGGATACATCAGATGCACCCACTGTTGGAGCTATTGTTTTAGGTGCTGACTTTGTAACACATGGCGAGGGTACTGTACATGATGGACTGTACTTATTTACAGGGATCAGTGATGCAACAGCGATCATTCGACCTGTCTCAAAGCACAGTCTTGTAGACCTGACACCTGTACAACAGGTATTACCACCTCGACCCTCTATCCCACGGACCATTTACAGACATTTGATCACTTACATGGAATATCTCTATTATTTCATCTCGAGGGGAGACAGTGCATACTTGGGGCGATTATGTCGTAATTCATTGGATCGTGATTTCGCATCCTACACAGAGATAGAACTACAGTGTGGATCTCACAATGTGATTCAGTCTGCTCATATCGGACCAGCAGGATCACAGCTAGCCGAATCATTCAGTATTGGGAGTACTGATGACCTTCTGTATTCTGTATTCACAAATGAGAGTTCATCTGCCCTTTGCGTCTATAAGATGATTGATGTCCAGGAGAGATTTGACAATGCTGTCTTGGGATGTTATTATGGCAACCAAGACCACGGAACAACAAGCAACTACCTTGAAGACAGCACTTGTAACTCAGTAAGTCAATTAAAGTACAAGGTTAATGTATTATCATGATTTTCACAGTTTTCTGTAGTTCTCCCGAGCATACTTTACTCTAGTTGATTTGATTTGATACAATTTGATTTGATTTGAGTTAATCTCAACTGGATAGCCCCATTCTTTCTTGGGGTCCCTGCGTGAAATCAACATCAGTTTAAAATTACAATCACGAAACATATCTTGCATACAAAGCTGACACATGTCCATGTGTACCTGACTACCTGTACCAGACTCTCTACCCGTTTGCTAGCGGGGCGGTTCCCCTCTCTGCCCCACCCATCATCACCATTCCTGATTAGACACCCACCTCCATTGTGTCAACCATAGAGAGACAACATATTGTGGCATTCATAGGAGATACACAAGGAGATCTCTAGAAGGTGTGTTTCTTTCGTAAAACTGTGATTATTTTGCTTCTTCTCTTTTCCTGGCAGTTTATTTTCGTAGAACTAGATTCAGCCCAGTGTACAGCTTATTATGTACAAGATAGCCTTGATCATCCTCTCTACCGGTATGCTAGTGGAACGGTTCCCCTCTCTGCCTCACCCATCATCAACATTCCTGATGTGATACTCACCTCTGTTGTGACCACCATAGAGAGACAACATACTGTGGCATTCTTAGGAGATACACAAGGATACCTCCAGAAGGTTTGTTGGCCTTGAATATATGTCAATATTATAAATGTGTTGCATTGATATCTTATCCACTTTAAAACAATTAGGCAAATTTTCACCCATGAAAGGAACATGCTTGTTTGTTCTGGAAAATTCTACCCACTGTTGGGTCAAATTTACTTAATAATGGGTACAGTTTACGTAATGTTTTTGAGATTTTATCTAACAAGCAAATCATGTTTCCTCTTTACCCAATACTGGGTTACTTGTTTTAGAGTGTACGTAATATGTTACGGTAGATTGATTGTTTGCTTAATACTCCATTGACTGATTTAAATCAAAACATATTTCCCACTTACGGTTACCTAGCACAATTTTAATGATTTCATTTTCCACGTACCTTCCAGATTACAAATTCAATGTCGTCATAGGCTCATCGTAATTGTGAAGGAAAATGAGGAAATAGTCTACATGAGCTAACCCAAATTAGAACGCATCCGTTGTAGAAAAATATGCTATCTGAATTTTCCATTTGAAGCAGCACTTTAACATTACAGTAGTAGCTATCTCGTAAGAAAGCTTTTAGATAGAATGAAATGAATGAGAAAATATCATCGTCAGAAAAAAGAAGTTAAATTTAACATTTAATTAAATTTTCATGAATTTTCCTCAAGACAAACATTGTTAATAGTTCATTTGGCTACGTCTATGAAACTGTCCCGCTTGGAAGTGGATCTGTCTTAAAGGAGATGTTCCTCCATGAATCTACAGAACAGCTTACACTGGCGACAAGTTCAGAGCAAGGTTCACAGGTATGTTACAATGTAAATAATAGCCTACACGTACCAGATTGTTTCGGAGTTAATCATATTACCTGACATAGAAAGCTTGTACACTTATACGCATGAACAAAAAACAAAATTGCACGCAATGATATGGGTTTAATATTGTGCCATTTCTCAGTTTTTCTATTTTAACATATTCTAACAATTGAATTAAAATATCTTTTCAAACTTAGTAATTATCAGATTGTGTTATATCTGAAGGAGGGGTAGAGTATAGGGTATATACATTACTGGAAGACACAGAACAAACTACAGCGATCATGAGCAGTCTACCTAAAGCAAAACTGATTTTTAGATTTCATATTTTTTGTTCATAATACTGGGATTTTCTCCTTTTCTTTATTTTTTGCGATCTGATCAGTAACTTGTGTTAGACTCTCAAAACATGATATATATATATATATATATACATATAAATGAATATATATATATTTATAAGATTTTATAAAATGTTTAATGCAGATTTGAGTATCTTCTGCATAAAACATTTTTAGAAAATCCATACGAATCGATATTACTCTTAAGAGGTGAAGTGTTCATTGTATATACTAATGGTCTAATAACAGACCCTTGCGGAACACCTAGTGCTGGTATGTGAGCTGATGACTGCACACCGTTGATTAAGACAGTTTGCGTCAGAGATGTTAAGGTGCGAAACCAGTCCAGTGCACGGTCGTAGATCCAATATGACATCCCCTGCAAAATAATGTCATGGCTTATTGTGTCGAATGCAGATGAATAGTCCAAAAGAACAAGGATTACCTCGTGGCTTTTTTCTAAGGACACCAGTATATCATTAGAGACACGCAAGAGTCCAGTCTCGCAGCTGTGGAAGTCGGTATGCTGACTGAGTTTTGGCAAGTAGTTGATGTGCAGACAGGTAATACAGTTGTGAAGCTACTGATATCTCTCAGCCTTCGCCCAAAAAATAGGAATGCAATTGGGCGATAGTTTTTGTTTATACAGTAGGCTTGCGGTTGCACCATGTGAGAGAGAGGGAGGATTGGGGAGTCCTGGAAAGGACTCTCGGGAATCTTTCTTTCTTGTGTGTGTGTAGTCCTGAAAAGGACTGTTGGTGTAGTCTTGTTTTTGTTTAATCTTCACTGTCCAACCTTCGATATTTAATGAGAAGACAAATAAAAGACTTTTTAAAGGCCATTCGGGAAACAGTCTGTTCAAAAAGATTCATTGATGCTATAGGTTATTATCGGAACAAGCTCATCCCGACATGTCTGCAGTAAAAAGTTGGAATGACATCCAGGCTACAGTTTGTTGTAAAAAGGTCTTTATCATCTCTGGAACTCCCTTTTTTAGTCAGGCTTATAGGTATGGAATTAAGTCTTTTTTCTGGAAAATCAAATGTGAACACAACATAGGGATGCATTGTCAGTTTATTCACGAACAACTGGAACAACTCCCTAGCACTGCAATCAGCCCGTTGGTCACGATAATACATTGTTATAGCACTTTCTACTGCATTCTTGTAACCAGCGCATTTAGCCTTGAATATCTGACGATTTTTCTCTTGGCCAGAATCAGACGATGAAAATGTAATCCATTCTAGTCTTCGAAGTTCTCCTTTCGCCTTACGGAGCTAATCAGTGTACCACGGCGAGTCTGATCGGCAACGTACTGTGTGTGATAATAGAGGCATGTTGCTCCAGGAGAGCGCAAAGAACAGATTCATACTGAAGCAAGAAAACGTCTTGATTGTATGAAAGATCAAGATACAATTCAGACTGAAGAATGTCCTCACAGAAGGGCTCGATGTTGATTTCTCGTAATTTTCACATATTTCTTTGTTTTTCATTTAATTGTGACAAATGGCATGAAGATCCGGAAATGAAACGCCCTGCAATACTATATGTACATATCTAAAAAGAATATTTCCCTTTTATTATTACAAAGGTCCTTGCGTTACAGTTCGCAAACAATAGGGACTTTTAGATTTTACACGACGAGAACGTGGACTGCTACGGTGACATCCTTTTAAGGTAATGTGACGTCCTTTTAAGGCACTGCCGGGCACGGGCCAGTGCCTTGAAAGAATGGCACACGTGGCAGTCCACTACGTCGACGTGCAAATCTAAAAGTCCCTATTGAGAGCTGTGATGAGTGCATTGGTGAAAAATAAATCCATAGATACACGTACACGTATCAGCATAATGTACGTAAAGAAAATAATGCTACTCGATCTTCGTTTTATGCAAACAAAATGTAGGTCCTGACATTGAATTTGACAAACTGTGACCAATACCAGACCTGTGATGAGTGCATCGGAGACGATGGAGGAAATGATGGAGACCCTTACTGTGAATGGTGTACTCTAGAAGCAAGGTGAGTGCTTTGGTAGGAATGGACGAGGAAATGATGGAGACCCTTATAGAGGGTGTAATCTAGAAGCAAGGTGAGTGCATTGGAGAGAATGGAGGGAATGATGGAGATCCTTACTGTGGATTGTGGATGGTGTACTCTAAAAAGAAGGTAAGTGTTTTGGTAAGTATAAATGTTATGACGGAGGCCTTTACTGCAAATAGTCTAGATACCAGGTACAGTTGCTTCATTCTGTGATCTATGCAAGCTGTACATAACATTTTATAGTATCGGGTGAGAGACACGTGACATTCAGACACTAAAAATAACGTTTGGAATGTGAGATCATAATGAATATGTTAAACTGCGTGCAAATAAGCTAAGGTAATGCCAAAACATATTATATTGAAAACATTTAGCATATATTGTGTGGTCTTTATGATAAGTTCTTATAAAGTGAATAGATCACGAATATTGCAAAGAATAGATTATTAATTTAATTGATTTAAAACTTAGTCGCAATACACATGCTCTCTTGATGGTATATTTATGCAGGTAGATTTGTAAGAAATTATGTTGTAACATGCAAGCTATTTGAACCTTATCTCAATTAACTCCCAAGGTGCACAAGATATGAGGCATGCCCCTTACGTGAAGAGTCAACTCGATGGTTACCGTACAATGCCTTACAGTGTGTATCCATCGCAGATGTCCAGCCAAACAGTCTCCCTTATAATCAGACACAACAAGAGGTAAATACAATTATGATTTTACTTTCTCACATTTTCATATCCTCTCCACATATCAATGCTGGTCTGATCACTTTAAAGGTGATTAAAATATATTTTCACTACATGTAAATATCAGTTATCAGTGATAATTGACTAGCTTATTTGGGACTCACCATACAGAGACTGCTGGCATGATCAGTTATAAAAAAATATATTTGTTGTTTATTATTACCCTTTTCATGATAACGTTTCAAATTCGATAGCCAGGGAAGGAAATACAGTATACAAAGTAAATGCAATAACATGTGCATTTGCATGTGAGATTTTCTGTGCATGTGAGTCCTGTTAAGAAATCTTTTCCCCATTCTTGTTATAGATTGCCATCACAGTCCAACAGCTCCCAGATCTTAGTAGCAGTTTTCAATACATGTGTGCCTTTCATAACTCTTATGAGGTCTCTGCTACAACTACCGGTAATACTGTCACCTGTACATCTCCTCCTGCAAACACAATACCTACAATTCCAGATGGATGTAAGTACATTTAATGATGAAATGTGAATCAGTGCGCATGTACATGTACATGTGCATTGTCTCTGCAAATTTAATGACAGTTGTGTGTGTGTTTTTATTGCCATCTCAATATATAACATGTGCCGGCTATTGATATATGTAATATAGTACCAATACCTGTAAAAATTCATCGAAATATGGTAAATCTTTTGTTATCAAATGTATTTTTTTATTTTGTTGTTGACATTTTGAAAGGCAACTCATTAAAACACAAGAGACATGCAGGAAAACAAGAAGTAGATTGAGTTGAATGAAGTTGAACACAAGGTGAAGTATCTCCTTGATTTGAGACCTTCCCATCGTATAAAGGTGTTTAAATGTTTATGAAATAATGTACATGTAGAACTGATAAAATGACAATGTATTTCTCTCAGTATCTAGTGGCCCTTTAATAATCTGCTTGATTTTCTTCGTCGGCAGTTACCACTGACCCTCAAAATATTATTGCCATTAGACAACAATGTTTAACATTTATTTTCATTTGCTTTCTAGCGTACTTTTTGAAATTGCCTCTGTCTATTGTTTCAAATGAAACGGATGTCGAGTTTGTGACCACAGATTTTTTCTTCTTTGACTGCAGTGTCATTAAATCGTAAGTTTTTGAGCTTGATGAACTTCAGTGAGAAATTTTATAAAGGTTGTTCTTGTTGCTATTGTTCTCGTTGCTATTGGGGTTGTTGGTATTAAATGATAACACACACGGGCACACTTTAACAAATGAAAGACTGTTCTTGTTAATTGCTTAGTACATGGTTTTAGCTCAGATAGAAAAAAAACTCTCAGAGTAAGTGGAGTTATTTTTGGGGGTGTGGTTTCCTTTAAGAATATATATTGACTTTTATTCAAGAATTTATTATTTAATTTTTTACTCTGCTTGCTCCATATATATTTTATATAGTCTTTGTTATGGTGGGACTTAAGATAGCGAACTTTCACAGAAATATAGATTCATGATTAGGCATATTTTTAAATCAACCGATAATTAATAAGTGATCAGAAGAACATTGTATTCATTTCATTGTACTCGTGTAATGTTCAAATGGGAACTGCTGGCAGTATTTTAGAAAGGGTTTGACGTGCATCATTGTAAATTGTCATATAGTTTTGGTATTAATGTTAAAACAATAGTAATGATCAATTTTTTGCAGATGTTCACCTTGTGTTGCGAGCCCTTTTCCATGTGACTGGTGTTTTTCTGACAACAAATGTACAGACAATAGCAGCTCATGTCCGACAGAAGATACAGTCGTTATTGGAGAAAATGTAAGCAAAGATGTAACGGTCTTACATCTTGGAGACGCGGGAGGGGGGGGGGGGTAACATTGATAAATCAAAACAAGTCTTATATGGTTAGAAAGATAAAATTACATAGAAAAACGACTTTCTCAAACTAAAAATTAGAAGAGGGCGGTATGCCAAATGGTGACATTGTAATAAAGCTCTGTCGTCCGACCCGTTGATTTTACACAGAAAAAAAGCTGGAAAAAAAAGAAGTAAATTGACTACTTACAAAAATAAAATACAATAGTAAATCATAATGAAATTGTAATTTGTTTGCTTTACTAGAAAGAACATAGTCTTTGTCGTATTATACTAGTCAATCTAGGCAAAATATGTGTTGTACTTTTAGCAAAATGGAGATGGATTAAAAAAAAGACGTGTTATTCACGTCATTCTCCATAGAACATTTTTTGCTAATAAAACAAGCACTGTTCAGTGACCCAAACGTCTTGATAATTATGTAGATCGAAAGGCTGTATGCGTTTGTATACTATTTATTTATTTTATTTTTCATTTCTCTCTTCACCATTATGTAAGCATTTCAAGATATGTTAAAACGTACATTGTTCCTCTTTTGAATGTAGTTCCACACTTTTAATTTTCAACAGTTTGTATACCGGTAGATCTGATGATGTATTTTTGTTAATTAAGGGAATGGAGTTTGTGGCAGATTAGCTTTGTGCTAAACAAGTTATCCAATAGAGTCTACTACTACTACTACTACTATTTTTAAAAATCATTTAATAATTCTAGATTAATTTTTATTTTGCCATTCATATGTAAGCGAGAATGCCATGACATGTGACTGAAATTCTGGATATTTAATCAAATTTTGTGTGTTAAGAACTGGAGATTTTTTTGTTAAAGCAAGAATCTTTCATGAACGGCGTGACTTCAGTGTTCTTATATTTTGTGCTTGCATTTTTCACAATCTGTGACCACTCTGAAAGCAATCAATTTGCAAGATTCTGGTGTTATATAGTAGTGGGAGTGTCGTGGTCGAGTGGTTTAAGGCGCTTGACTGGAAGTGCGAAGGTCGAGGGTTCGAATCCCGACACGGCACTAATATCCTTTGGCAAGATATTAACCTGCACTTGCTACTCTCAGCCCAGGTGTTAAAAATGGGTACCCGGTAGGATACGACCGTCATTGTTGGTCAAACAGTTTTTGAGCGTGAAGTAACGCCTGACTGGAATGCTCCCCAGGGAGTGGAGATTGGGCACACAATGTGTGCGGGCAAGCACTGAATCCAATGACCGGGGTAATAGTATATCTGTAAAGCCCTTAGAGACGATATATTAAGGGCTATATAAAAGCTGAATATTATTATTATTAGTCCATGATACTGCACTTGATTTGTCTGATTTCTGTATCATTATTTTTTAATCAAAAAATGTTTAGTGGTTGGTTTTAAAAGTGAGGCAGGTCAACACATGCTGTTTGGCTAGATCCATTGGATTTTTTAATCTCTACATGATTTGGATTAATCGTGGGTTTAATTGTTTGAACAGTTCTTCATGCAGTTGTTTAGAATCTTGATATTGAGCATGCTACATGATTCCACTCAGTTAAAGGGCAATCCAACCCTTGTAATAAGTTCATTTGTATGAAAGCAGAAAAAGAAGATAAACAAAATGTCAAAAATTTGAAATAAATCATTTTCAATCCCAATGTACATGTACTTGTAGGTTGGGTCATTAGATCACAGAGCAATTTATGTAATTCCAATGTACTACAGAGCTCATAATTACTTTTAGACCGAGAAGTTAACAAATCAAAACCCGAGCTGGACATTCGCAAAAGTGTTAAATTCCAGGGTTCAATAACTTGAAATGACTAATGAGTCATGTCTGAGTACCCAACAACCAACTTTCACCCTTCATTAACCTGTTTTATGTTCTTTTGTTTGATTGACAGATCGGCACGATAGACGCACCAGGTAAATCGAAATGATGTGTTACTCTTAATTTAGCTTGCAAAACATTGAATGGTCAAGCACCAAATTATCTGTCTGAATTATTATCTTTATAATCACATCCATTTGCACATCACTTATAAAGGACACAGGACAAGATGCTTGTAAAGCTACCTCACACATAAAAAAAGTAACTTTTGGAGATTGCGCCCTCAGTTGCGCCACCCCAAAGCTTTGGAATAACCTACCACGAGACATAAGAAAATCCTCAGCTGTTGCTGTCCTTAAAGTTTTGTTAAAGACGCACTTGTTTTCAGGAGCTTTTGAACGTTTTGTTTTGTTTTATTGTGTACCCGTAAAGTAGCACTGTTAGAATTTTTGTTTTCAAAACATCGCAGTAGAGGATATTTATATAGTTGCTGGCGCTGTCTAAGTTGATCTTATCATTATTATTTATTAACTTTGTATTTGAATTCATATCAACATGGAAATTATAGAAGAAATGCGGACTTAATTTAACTATTGTATTAAATACTGGTCTAGGGTCCTGTTTCATAGAAATTTCTATGACAAATTTGCTTTCAGCCAATCAAATGCCACGTAGCTTATAGCTTATAACAGCTATTATAACTTGTTATTATAACGAGTTTGATAAAACAGGGCCCTGATCATCAGATTCTTGTACACACAAATTGTACATGTATTTCATGTGACATAATAGCTTTGAATAGCACAATACATGTACCATTCTGGAGGAAGCCTAAAAGTTAAATAAATAATCTAAATAAAAAACACACCTTAATCAAACAGAGGAAGTCTCTGATCCTGCCATGATGATGCTCATTACTAATGTCAATAAGAAGAGAATCAGACCAAGAATTTCCACGTTTATAATTGGAAAGGCATTTGTTGAAAACAACATTGCAGCTCAGGTGTTGAATTACATGGAATATGCACTGGGAAGAAAATACTAAGCAAACTACATGTACATCATACAGTCCATATATATATATATATGTATATAGGTTTATATAGAAGCATAGCATAATGGAGAGTTTTGGCCAAATATGATGAAAATTCGACCCATATAACAATTTTCTGATTTTGTCATATTCTGAAACTACATTTTTTTCTCCATGACCTAAACAATTTAGCATGAACAAAAAATATAGAGAAAGCCATATAATTGGAGCAAAGTCTCATCCGTGACCTTGAACAAAGAATCTAAGACAATGGCAGCAAATTTACAAAATCAGCCATAATTTCCTTATTTTTCATATTTTTTTAATGATTCTTCTTGCATGCTGGAGGGCAGAGAACTGCCTATATGAGCAGATAGCCCATTTTGTGGTCTAGCGCCATCTACAGGCCATAGGAGTATACTTCACTATCTCTTCTGCTATTTTCAAATCCATTGCTCACATTTACCCGACTTCCTTCCTGGCTCTAAAGAGTCATTGTATAAGGTTAAGAAAGGATGATGGCTCAATTAATTATTTCTTTATTTCAAAGAAAAGAAAACAATGTAAAGATTTTTACAACTACAATTACGATAATCATACCCAGGTCCATGATTCTTTTCGGGTTCAAGGCAGGTTAATGCATTGAATCAGAATACGGAAAGCAAGAGAAAATACAAAGAAATTACAATAATGGTCTCAGAAAAAGAAGACTTTAGGTTCAAACAAATTTGTGTGCTTTATCTTTTTAGTGCCTGCGATGAGGCATCATAACTTACCAAGTCCCTGTTATTAATTGTTTTGTCATGTCCTGTCTTATCGTATTATGTCAGTTTCCTGTCTATTGTGTCCCGTTTTGTAATTCTGTTCTTTACTATATTTCGATTGTTTGGACACTTTAAAAGGGTTTATGAAAATATGTTATTATATTATATCTATTTTATTGTGATTATTAAGACACTTTAAAGTGACTTATGAAAAATAATGTTCATATTATATTTATTCTTGGGAACCTACAAAAACAAGCTATGCTTTCCAGTAGGTTCCTGTTTCATTTCATAGTTTTGTACTTACTTTGTCAACTATGTTCTTTATTGTGCAAACAATTGATATGAAATGGAATAGATTTGAATCAATCAATCAATCATAGATGTAGGTTCGATGGTTGCAAAAAGAGCATGTCTATGTCTAGGCCCGAGAGACTTATTTACATTAAAACTTGCTTCGTTACGAATCCAGTGTATGTATGTACAGGAGGCAACATTATTTGTTGTCCTATTACTTTGTTCTTCTTTTCTTATATTAGCATTTCATTATTTGTTTTATCTCACTATTTTATGCGAATTCATTAATGTAAAGTCATATGGATTTGAAAAGAAGACCTTGGGGCGATACATGTCGTTATTTAGTAAATCTTTTTCTTTTCCCAGCATGCATGTGACCCTTTTCAAACTATACTGTTGATTTGTATTCATAGTATTCTTGATATTTTTTTGGATAAACAGTTAAAAGTAATGATGATGATGGTGATGTTGATAACAATAATGATGATAATAATAATAATAATAATAATAATAATAATAATAATAATAATAATAATAATAATAATAACGTTGGTAATAACAATGACGATATATGATTAAAATGTTTATAATATTATAAAAGAAATCCAAGGGACCCCCTTGCCAAAATGTAATCTTGCGTACATCCAGTATACTTACAATTATTACATGTAGCTGTACAAAAAAGTGTCCCCAAGTTGTTCCCCCATTATTTAGCAATATTTAGACTCTAATTTCTTTCTTTTTTATAACTCAAGTTTAGAATTGAACTTATAACGTTATTTGCCATGGTAATCCCTAATGTAGAATAATCTTGGTTCTGAGGAGGACCATGTATGGTTAGACTGCAGGAAAGCACAAAAATAATGTTGAATGGTTTAATAATATTAATAATAAGGATAAGAATTGAGGTCATTTGTTTTGTTCTATACAAAAACAAGCATCATACACTTAATAGCCACTTACATGTACATTTACTATGTAAACGACATAAATTAAAGACAAAAACAAGTTCTGTGAAAATAAAATGGAAAGATGGGTTATTATTATTATTTTTTTAATATGGATACATTTCTCCGGTTTAAATTGAGCATGATACATTGTTCCAAATTCTAGAAGCAGTTACACCAAAGCGTTTTTTTGACAGAAAATATTTGATCTGCGATTACAAGAATTGTCGCAAATATAAATGTTACCCTGCTCTTTTCACTTTTCTGCATGTTAAGCTATTGTCGCCTTGAAAAATGAAGGAAACACTGACTCTCTGAACGTGACATGGACTCCTCCAACTGATGCTACAGATCATGTGGTCACATGGTTTCAATCTGACGGCTGCGGTAGAGGCACATCAGGTGATCTTGAAGGAACAGCGACTGAGTATAACATCACTGACTTAACACCAGGGACGCTGTACAATGTGACGGTCACTGCCAAAAATGGAACAAATAACACTAATTATGACAGTGGACAGAGACGAACAAGTAAGTCTCAACATCAATAGATACATTAGCCTGTATTCTAATGAATTTTAAACCCAAACGCTTGGTTTAAGCGTTTGTTCAAAATGAGGTTTAACAAGGGAAGTTAATCTGAGGTCTAAATATTCTTTTGTTAAAATGATGTCATTTTAGATCGGGGGTTGGTTTTTACTGAATTACAAAACAGGGACCAAAAGTATGAATTCATTTATACTGTACTCTCAATATACAATGTTTAAATGAAGAGTGTTAATGATAATAATAATCATGATGATGAAGATAATGGAAAATACTATAAATAATAATGATAACAAATAATGAAAATGATAATGATAATGATAATTTGATTTATATAGTGCCTTTTCCAAAGGATACAAGGTGCTATCCCATAGTCTAAGGTAGAGCTGGGAATTTCGAGTACCTTTGTATTATTATTCTTTTCTGCAGAACCTTCTCCCGTGGTGAATCTCGCTGAATCTGGAGCCACAAACGAGTCCATCTCAGCCGAGTGGACCAAGCCTAGTGGATCGATAGACCAGTACTCCTTCTCATGTTCAAATGGTACAAAAGACCCATCTTCACCAATAGCAGAAGATGACAGTAGCAGGTACCAGGGATCTTGTGTGGGACTATCTACTGCAGGGGCAAACTACACTATCACTGTCACATCACATAGTGAAGATGAAAGAAGTGATGAATCTACCATCACCATCACAGCATGTAAGTTCTATTAAACGTGTCAGTGTCTAGTGAGATTTGTTTATATGCCTGCTGGCAGCTCAAGGGCGCCATCGCTAATGGCCTTCTATACACACTCTCAATTTCATTTTGAAATCCTGGGATGCATTATTAGCGGAAGCTGATGGGTTTGAGTGGACTGCTCTAAGAGAGAGGAAGTTTGCATGCGTGCGTAGTGCGTACGTGTCTAAGGGTATAGCGTTGTCCTGGGGTGGGGTATGCACGAATGTGATTTTTTGTTCTCGATGACTTGCTTGTCTGGAAGACTAAGCAATAATCGGTAGATACATATGATTTATTGTGGTAAATCATGAACACTAGAGACCATAACGTTTTAAAGAATAAAGAAATTGACTTAAATGTCAACGACGAAATAATGTAGGGCGATACAGCTAAACCGATATAGCTATTTCTGACTTCTAAGGAGATGTGAAGTAGGATGAAATGAAGCTTGCAAATTCACACCTAGTAGACCGGGAGGACTACAGATGAAGGGCGAAAGCAAAGCAGCAGTGAAACAAGTGCAAGGGTGTGGGCAATAAAGATGGCGAAGGTGGTCCGAATTTTCTGGGTAGAACACAGAAACACCGCTGCTACCAATGGAAACTAATAAAATATCCTCTCTGTTACTTTTATGTTATAGAGACTTAGGAGAGAGGATTGATTTGAGTTTTGCAGTGATTTTGAATGATTGGTGTTATAGGGAAAGATGTGGCAAGAGGTTATATAGACCTATTTATGCGTCATTCCGAATTGTCTCAAAAACTAGGCAACACACAAAAAGAACAGACATCCGAGATATTTATCAAAGAATCTTTTAAAAGCCAAACTCGAAAAACAAGAGGATTGAGCACCATACAATTATTAACATATCAAAGAATCTATGCTGATATTGCAAAATAGGTATAAAAATTATTGGATACCATTCTCTTACTCCTGCTACCTGACAATAGCCAAAACACTCTCAAATGGTGATGCAACAGGCAGCATTATAACATAAAAACAATCCAACATATCAATTGTTGGATGGTAAATATCCTTAACAATAAAAATCTAGAAAGCAATTACAGCTCAAACAGGAAACGTATGATACATGCATGTGTCAAACTGCTGTGAAATACAAAGATTATAAAATAAGCTTTTACTTCCCCTGACATGTAATGATTGCTTAGTGTACATTAATTGGACGTACAGTGAAAGATGAAAAATTATTTCGGCATATTCGAATTGACTCTTAGGTAACTCCTTTTTCTCCCACATCATTATATTCATTCATCTCATTTCATCTACATTATTTCATGAAATGCATTTAGAAAACAAAACAAACCCCCCAAAATAAAAAAATAACCCATGAAAACAAAAATTGTCGACAAAGCATTTGTCGTAGTACTAGTAGCATTTGTATTTTACGGGGCACTTTTTGGGCGGAGCAAATGTCGTCGGAGCAAATGTCACCGGAGCAAGTGTCGCTTCATGCGGAGCAAATGTCGGAGGAGCAATTGTCGGCGGAGCAAATGTCGGCGGAGCGATTGTCGTCGGAGCAACTGTCGACGGAGCAACTGTCGTTCGAGGAGCATTTGTCACCGAAGCATTTATCGCTTCATGCGGAGCAATTGTCGGCGGAGCAAATGTCGCGGAGCAATTGTCGTCGGAGCAATTGTCGCTGTTTGCGGAGTAAATGTCGGCGGAGCAATCGTCGGCGGAGCAATCGCCGGCGGAGCATGTGTCGGGTTACCCTCAGGATATGTGATTATTTCCCGATTGTTGTGCTCAAATGTGACGGAAAATAACATAAAAATCAAATAAACATTTGTAGAAAGTAATATTTATTCAGTGTATCTCATTCAAAATGCCCAAAATAAAGGAAATATCACCACTGGCGGTAAATATATAAACAACGTACGTTAACCCATATCTAAAAATTGCAATGGGTATCCAACATTGTCCCGAATGTGTGATATAGGTTGTTCATATTGTGACGTCACATTATCGTATGTAAATAACGCCGTCATTTCACTTTGTGAGTGGGTTCTGGAAAGGGTATCATAATTGCATTTAATTTATTCCTCACAATAGTGAGGGCTTAAAAAGTACTTTTAAAGTACTTTTTAAGCCCTCACTATTACTCATTTTGATAATGTTCTCAGCAATCTGTTAAAGTATAATTTGCCTATTTTCCAAATGTCAATGAACCTTCTCTTTAAAACGTTATGGTCTCTATAACACCAATCATTCAAAACCACTGCAAAACTCAAATCAATCATCTCTCCTAAGTAACAAAGGACACGTGTTTGAACTTTCGGGTTGTCACATTTTACATCATGTCGAACTTTAATCTGTTTTCATGGTCGTGGATCTTCTTATTCATTGTGGTAAGTACACTACGTCTATCCAGCCATCGGATAGACATATGATTTTAACCAAATGAGGGATTAACGCTGCGAGATAAGCGCCGGCGGCCGGGCGGCTTTGGCTGGAATAAGCACATGTTTGCATGCACATCTGAACCCGAATTACTTTTATTTCTGCATAAAGGAGGACACGTGTTTGAACTTTTGGGTTGTCACATTTTACAGCATGTCAAGGTTTTATCATTGGATTTTGGTATTCATTGTGGTAAGTACACTACATGGATCATCAATTCATTCAGAAACATTCAGTTTAAGACTTAGTTAGGATCTTAGGAGTAACGAACTAAGTCTTAATTAAGATCTTAGGAGTAACGAACTAAGTCTTAATTAAGATTGTTATTGCAATGAATTGATGATCCATGTAGTGTACTTACCACAATGAATACCAAAATCCAATGATAAAACCTTGACATGCTGTAAAATGTGACAACCCAAAAGTTCAAACACGTGTCCTCCTTTATGCAGAAATAAAAGTAATTCGGGTTCAGATGTGCATGCAAACATGTGCTTATTCCAGCCAAAGCCGCCCGGCCGCCGGCGCTTATCTCGCAGCGTTAATCCCTCATTTGGTTAAAATCATATGTCTATCCGATGGCTGGATAGACGTATAGTCGTATAGTCGTATAGTCGTATAGTCGTATAGTTGTATAGTTGTATAGATGTACAATTTCCTCCGTTCTGATTAGATGGCTGGATAGACGTATAGTCGTATTGTCGTATAGTTGTATAGTTGTACGAATATTGGCATGCTTGGCATGCCATATACGTACGTACAACCTGTCTGCATTGTATCGCATCTTGCGCAGCTTGCTTGCAGTAGCCAGCCTAGCCCGGCGCTCGATCAAGCCGTGCAATTCAGCCCGGCGCTCGAGCTAGTCGTGAATCGCGAACCGGACTGATCTAAGTCTTCTCTCGGTTTCCCTTTCCCATTTATCTGGTACTACGACTTAATTCACAGAAATCTAAATTAATCGGCCTAATCAGTTATTTCGTAATGAATATCTGGACATTTTATGTAGATTTGTCGCCTATTTTGCTCCAGAAGAATCGTTAGGTCAGCATGCAAAATGTCTTCTGCACTCCCAGATCAGACACATACACGCTGACCTGCCCTTAGAATATGTGATTATTTTCCCGATTTTTATACTCAAATGTGACGGAAAATAACATAACAATCAAACAAACATTTGTATAGAAAGAAATATTTATTTAGTGTTTCTCATTCAAAATGCCTAAAAATAAAGGAATTATCACAACTGGCGGTAAATATATAAACAACGTTAACCTATATCTTTAAATTGCAATGGGTACCCAACATTGTCCCAAATGTGTGTGATGTAGGTTGTTCATATTGTGACGTCACATTATCGCATGTAAATAACGCCGTCATTTCACTTTGTGAGTGGGTTCTGGAAAGGGTATCAAAATTGCATTTAATTTATTCCTCACAATATAGTGAGGGCTTAAAAAGTACTTTACTCATTTTGTTAATGTTCTCAGCAATCTGTAGAGGTATAATTTGCCTATTTTCCAAATTTCAATGGACCTTCTCTTTAAGGCTCGTTCGAATATGATGCGGTAAACCACCACATTTTACGCTTAAATGAATGGCAACTGTGTGCAACAAAAGGTCGTATACCTACTGACCATGGAGCTAGAAAACAAGGAGTGGGCACTCTGCCCCTAGGGCTTTTCCTATCACTCAGAGCGGGATTATGCGGGATTAGGGGTCCAACGAAAAACAAAACGACCTCTTACGCAACGAGGTCACCCTGGTCGCTATCTCCGGACTTTGATGTCCCATGCGCGATGCCGCTCTGAACTGGCCCTCTCTATGTGGGAACATCGACAGTCCAGTCATAAGGAATCGCGTGTACATATAGCTAGCTCTATACACATGTCCCTGCATGTCGTTAGCGTCATCACATGCGACATACACTCTGATGTTGTGATAGTCTAGGAATTCAGCTCTCAATGGGTGTAAAAATCTCGAAAATCGGCCAACGACAAGGCGAGTTTTGACATGATTATTGTTGAAAATTGTCCATATTTCGTTCCATTTATATTCATATTTCAACGTAATATTAGTTGTAGACCCTGTCTAGCCCGGGTGAAAATCATTTTTTAGGCAGACAAATTAGATTTTCTTCTTTATTTTGATGTATGACTCCACCGTTCGCTCCCGTTCGTTCTATTGTGATGACCCATTGAAAACAGTACATTTTGGTCCATTACATGAAATGAGATCAACCGTTGAAAGAAGACTACATTATGCATAGAATAGAATTTATTGACTCTTGCGACCCCTTCTGGGATATAAGGGTACAACAAATTTACATGTCATGATAATGATACATAATAAAGAATAGAAACGTAGCATAATAATACAAAGAATACAGAATACAAAAAAACAATACAAATGTATAACGATAAATAGGAATGATCTAAACCTAGGCTATATAATATGCTACACAAAAATACAATATTAAACAAATATGGCAAGTATACATGAAAAGTGGAGAATTCCACATGAGCAATATAAATACAAACAACAAAACACTACATAATTGTGCTAACTATCTAAAAAAAATTATCAGTTAAATTTTGTACATGTAAGTGAGATGTGATTGGATTGCTTGTTATTGTGATTGGGTGCATGCAGACTAAAAAATACGGCATAATATTGTCCCTAGAAAGATAAACCTAAATCACTCTTTGCTTTCCAAAGGACAAACAAAAAACATAATGGAATATAATGCAATAAGATAAAACAAACAAACAAACAAAACTATACTTGACGTACACCGAGACTGTACTACAACATTCCTTTTTATGGGTGACATGATTATGATTGGATTGTTCAGACTTATTTAGACCAGCAAAATATGATATTATTATCCTTAAGAAGAATACTAATTTCTTCAGCTGTCCTGTACCGGAATATAGAAATAAATTCAACATGTGTAATGTGCAAGGGCGTTTAACTATTACTTTACGACCTAAATATAACTCTCTTTCCTTTCAGAAAAAAGGGCAAACAAAAACATAATGGTATTCATCACCAGACTAATGCATATCACAACATGGGCATTCTATACTAATTTCATTAAAAGCTTCTTTGAATCTGTTATTATTAATTGGTAAACGGTGTGACCTAGATTTAAAACGGCAGAGCAATGTTATTCTATCTTTTTTACCCAGCAAAACTAAATACCTTTCAAAGAGAATCATTTTTAAAGATCCTATGATTTTGGCATGCACTGTTTGACCAAATTGTTGCCATCACAGTCATCTTGTTATGAAAATGATCGTTTAATCTCAACTTCAGAGTGCTCATGCAGTATCCAACTATTGCTAAATCCTTCCCGTGCTTTAGCCAAACAAGAGGAACAGCGTGGTTCAATATTTTTCAATACAAGATAACCACTTGAAATAATTAGACATATCTACATTCTGACTAATTAACCTTTGAAAAAATAAAATTTGACTGATATTTATAGGGGGAACCTTTTACTATTCTTAACCAGAAACTATAACCATTCGATGTTTGATACCGTTAGCTAAACATGCCCTCCCAGTTTCTCCATATACCATACAATCTGGTGTAAATTTATTTACACATAACGCTGACCTGAGAAATGTTCTGTGAAATATTTCAATTTGACTCAAATCTTCATATCTCCACACTTCACATCCAAGTTGGTCTAACAATTCACATCGAATATCCAATGGCAGTTTAATTGAGTCTTTGAACCTTTAATGACATAGAGAAGAGGGCTTTCATGGCCTGTAATACCTGAAAAAATGGGTAGGGGCAGGAGATGAGACCTGGTAGGGGTTTCGAGGCTTGAGCGGCACACCCCGTCCAAACCAATTCTGAGTACCCCGGGTTTAAAAGCTGCCATGTTACGGGATGTAAACGTATCCTACAATGCACCGCACATGCAAGCGGGCCGGTTGATCAACCGACCTTGCGCATGCGCTATGTGATCTTATTTACCACCGGTGCGACCAGGCGGCATTAATCCAGCTTAGTGGAATGATCGCTTGGGGACCGCGGCACCAGGGATAGTTCAAAAGACCCTAATCCAGTGTTCTCTCCTTGTTTTCTAGCTCCATGTACTGACTGAGCTCTTTGTTATAAGAAACAGAAATGTGATGGTATTGGTATTACACTTTTTGGTCATCATTTCTATAAAGTCATGGTTTTGCCACTTATTATCAGAACGAGGCCTTATGTAGCATATTTTTCTTTCAGTGCCTGAAGCAGTCACCTTGAATGAAGAGAGTAACATGGTGAATACTACCACCGTCACTGCATCATGGACCATGCCCAATGGTATAGTGGAATACTACGAAGTCTCCTGTTCTGATGGAACTGCTTCACCAGCCATAGTCGACTCCTCAGACGACCTAATAGCATCTTGTACTGGGCTATCAACCCCTGGAGATAATTATACTATCACTGTGACGTCAGTCAGCAATGATCAACGCAGTGCAGCATTGACCATCACAATCACTGCTTGTAAGTATGTCTTAATTAGAGCATGCTTACACGGTTTACAAGGTTGAATTTATGAATGTGTTTTGGGGTATCGTACAACCCCGCGTTTTTAAGTCTGAATTTAGTCATGGCATCCTTTTCTGAAATAAAAACTTTTGCGTCATCCCAATCCCAAATTTATCACATGATATATCTTGACATCACTCTGAAAATCGTCAAGTGCCATGAAAACATCTACGGGTATATTTTTTTCTAATTTTTTGCTTGCGAGCGAAGAAATAGAGACAAAAAACAGCATCTTTAATACGTTAAAACTTATTTCATAATCAACACACTTAAGGAGATATAACATAATGTATGCGTTATAACATAATGTATGCGTGTACATTTTTAAAGTATTGTGGATAGTTGCACAAGTAATACTTCATCTTCCATCATCCTTTTTGCATGTTAGTGTCACTCTATAATGACATTGATAATACTATTAAAAGTAAAAATGATAATAATTGTACTACTGGCTATTACTACAATAACTGCTACTAGGACTATTACAACTAATTATAATAATATTAATAGTGTAATAACGATGATATCAATTACATTGATTAATTGTATTAATAAGAATTATATTCATCATAACACAAATTATATTATTAATATAAATACAAGTTGTTATCAAATGACCCGATAGCATGTAAGTGTCACTGCTGTGGACTTGATTGGGATTTTAGTTAGTTTATTACATGTTTATGTGTGGTTTTAAAATTCTAAAATCCCGATAGAATATCAATTGGTTTTTTCTTCCTTTTTTTATTAGTAAGAAAGGCTTTTCCCGCTCATTTACTTTAACAATTGGTTTGTTAATTGTGCCGTGTAATACTAATCGCAACGTTTTCTGTTTCTATCAAAATTAACAATAAAATAAGAAGACATGAATAAACTTTACCGAATGATATCGTAGTTGTGATATATTTGTGCAAAGTTTATAGTTTTGTAAATGTTTAATAATTACATGATACATGTGAATACACGTACATGTTTATTCAGCTGTGATGTAATGTAATACCGCAGTTCTTTATCAAATGAGAAGTAGCCATCATTCATGTTGGACTGCTTGAATCTATTGACTTGAAAAGACCATTTTGCGTTCGAAAATTTCTCCGTGTCCTTTTCTTCTCAAACATATGTTCACTCATGTTGACGATGGCAACCACGATCGTGTATCTGCGGTCGCAAACATAACCACTATAGACCATTCATTTTAAAGAATACCATCCGACGTTAGTCGCATATTTAAAGCTCGTTCAGATATGATGCGGTAAAACACCACAAATTACGCCTGGTTGATACGCAACTATGTGCAACAAAGGTACTAGGACCATTAACTGAGCTCTTTGTTATTATAAACAGAAATGTGACGCGTATAACACTTTAAGGTCATCGTTTTAAATAGTCGCAGTTTTGCCACTTCATATCTGAACGAGGCTTCATGTTGCAACTTTTTCTTGCAGTGCCTGAAACAGTCACCTTGAATGAAGATTGTGACATGGTGACTACTACCACCATCACTGCAAATTGGACCATGCCCAGTGGTATAGTGGAATACTATGAAGTCTCCTGTTCCAATGGAACTGCTTCCCCAGCCCAGGTCTACCTCTCAGACAACCTGACAGCATCTTGTACTGGGCTATCAACTCCTGGAGATAACTATACTGTATCTGTGACGTCAGTCAGCAATGGTAAACGAAGTGCAGCATCGACTATTACAATCACTGCTTGTAAGTATTTCTTACAGCATGTTTACACCCAAATATGTTTTTATGAAAAATGTATGATATATAGAAACTATTTATGAAGAGGTCAAAAGGAGTACATGAATGTTAAGTGTCAGCTGATAGCTGGCCAATCATTGCGCAGTCACAATGAGCCCTGCCCAAGGTTTGTTCCTTCACAATATGACATTCATATTAGATGTGGGTACCTGATTCTTATACATGAACAATGAATTGTCCATGTCTTGGGTTTGGGTTTTGCATCAGGTATAGTGTTTGGGCCAAGGTTGATATTATGAGTTTTTTGGGGTATCGTACAACCCAGCGTTTGTTAGCCTCTTTTCAGTCATGGCACCCTTTTAAGAAATAAAAAGTTTTGCGTCTCCCCAATCCTATATACATCACATAATATTACTTGCACATCACTCTGAAATTCGTCAAGTGCAACGAGCACAGGTACGGCTTTTTTAAATATAATTTTGCTTGCTTGCGAGCGAAGAGCTAGCCCCAAAAAAAAAAAAAAAAAAATCGCATCTTCAATACGCCAAAAATTATTTTGAAATCAACACACTGAAGAAGGTGTGGATAGTTGCGCAACTAATAATGTATCTTCCATCGTCCTGGTTACATGCTAATTTTACTTTATAATGATAATGATAATACTATCAATAGTAATAATAATAATAATTGTACCACTAGCTATTGCTACAATTACTACTACTAGGACTATTACTACTAATTATAATGATATTGATTGTGTAATTACAATGAAAATAATAATGATAATGATATTAAATACAATAACAATACAAATAAAAGCAATGATTATTTTAATAACAATTACATTGATTAAGTGGATTAATAATAATTATATTTATAATGACGAAAATCCTATTGATAATAATAAAAAAGTTTTTTTTGAATGACCTGATAGCATGTACGTGTCACTGCTTTGAACTTGATTGTGATTTTAGTCGCTAGATAACATGTATACGTGTGGTTTTTTAGTGCTGTTAGTGGTTTAAAATTGTAAAACTCCAATATAATAAAAATCTATTTCTTCTTCTTCTTTTTTGTTTTCTTTTTCCTAAGAAAATCCTTTTCCTCCCATTGTGCTTTAAAAATTGGCTGGTTAATTTTGCCGTGTAATACTAATCGCAATTTTTTCTTTTTTCTATCTAAATTAACAAATAAAAACAAAGAGATGATTAAACTTTACCGAATGATATCGTAGTTGTGTTATATGTGTCCAAATTTTATGGTTTTGTAAATGTTTAATAATTACATGATACATGTGAATACGTGTACATGTTTATTCAGCTGTGTTGTAATGTAATACCACAGTTCTTTATCAAATGAGAAGTAGTCATCATTCATTTTGGACTGCTTGAATCTATTGACTTGAAAAGACCATTTTGCGTTCGAAAATTTCTCTGTGTCCTTTTCTTCTCAAACATATGTTCACTCATGTTGACGATGGCAACCACGATCGTGTTTCTGCGGTCGCAAACATAACCACTATATACCATTCATTTTAAAGAATACCATCCGACGTTAGTCGCATATTTAAAGCTCGTTCAGATATGATGCGGTAAAACACCACCAATTACGCCTGGTTGATACGCAACTATGTGCAACAAAGGTCCTGGGACCATTAACTGAGCTCTTTGTTATTATAAACAGAAATGTGACGCGTTTTACTCTTCAAAGATACTATGTCCCTTTTGCAGCCAACATCAAATTCTGTAGAACTTTGCAGGAATTATGAATATGTCATGTATGTCCTATCTGTGAAATTTAAACGTTAGCAGTGGCCTAATATTCAAATTGTGCAAGGAAACCCGTTTACTTGCTAGACTTCACTGTCAGACACTATTGAGTGACTGACTGGCTTTTTCATCTTTGGTAATAACATACATAAAATGAGCTGTAAAGGGTACATGAACATTTGTCTACATCAATAACCCACTTCTTGTAATGGCCAAAATTAAACTGATTGAATCTTTGCGCAGCATAAAACGTACGACCATTCGGTACAATGGTCTGAAAAATCAGACTATTACTTACTGGCTCTATAGCTCCTAAGTCGATTCGACAACTACAAGTCGTTATTTTCCCACTTAAAGACATTTTCAAGCCCCCTTTTTTTAAGGAAGTTCTAAATTAGTATTTTCTTTCAAATGCCGTTGGAATTTAACCTTTTAATTTTTTTGGCCAGCAAATGGGACATAGTACCTTTAAGGTCATCGTTTTAAAAAAAGTCGCAGTTTTGCTACTTCATATCTGAACGAGGCTTCATGTTGCATCTTTTTCTTGCAGTGCCTGAAGCAGTCACTTTGAATGAGGAGAGTAGCACGGTTACTTCTACCACCATCACTGCATCATGGAACATGCCGAATGGTATAGTGGAATACTATGAAGTCTCCTGTTCAAATGGAGCTGCTTCACCAGCCCAGGTCTACCCTCAGACAACCTGAGAGCATCTTGTACTGGGCTATCAACTCCTGGAGATGACTATACTGTATCTGTGACGTCAGTCAGCAATGGTAAACGCAGTGCACCATCAGCCATCACAATCACTGCTTGTAAGTATAACTTAGACCACGTTTACATCCAAAGAAATTTGAAAAGAAAATTGTACAATATGTAAACAATAATTTTCTAAAACGAAATATTGTAAGGCGAAAAGGGAATACACACCTTAAAAAGTATCATATAAATAAATTAGTTTTTGAATAGGTCAAATAGAGTACCTGTATGTTAATTTTCAGCTAATGATATGATGCGGTAAACCACCACAAATTACGCGCCAACGAATGGCAACTGCGTGCAACAAATTTCCTGTGCCTATTTAATGAGCTCTTTGTTAATAAAAACAGATATTTGACGCGTATTACACTTTAAGGTCATCATCTTAAAAAAGTCGCAGTTTTGCCACTTCATATCTGAACGAGGCTTCATTTTGCATCTTTTTCTTTCAGTGCCTGAAGCAGCCACTTTATATGAGGACTATAACAGGGTTACTTGTACCTATATCACTGCAATTTTGAACAAGCCGAATGGTATAGTGAATTACTATGAAGTCTCCTGTTCACATGGAGAGGTTGCACCAGCCCAGGTCTACCCTCAGGCGGCATGATCCTGAGAGCATCTTGTTTTTACCTATCAACTCCTGGAGATGACTATACTGTATATGTGACGTCAGTCAGCAATGGTAAACGAAGTACAGCATCGACTCTCACAATCACTGCTTGTAAGTATTTCTTAGAGCATGTTTACACCCAAATATGTTTTTATGAAAAATGTATAATATATAGAAACTATTTATGAAGAGGTCAAAAGGAGTACATGAATGTTAAGTGTCAGCTGACAGCTGGCCAATCATTGCGCAGTCACAATAAGCCATGCCCAAGGTTTGTTCCTTCACAATATGACATTTATATTAGATGTGGGTACCTGATTCTTATACATGTACAATGAATTGTCCATGTCTTGGGTTTGGGTTTTGCATTAGGTATAGTGTTTGGGCCAAGGTTGATATTATGGGTTTTTTGGGGTATCGAACAACGCAGCGTTTGTTAGCCTCTTTTCAGTCATGGCACCCTTTTAAGAAATAAAAAAGTTTTGCGCCTCCCCAATCCTATATACATCACATAATATTACTTGCACATCACTCTGAAACTCGTCAAGTGCAACGAGCACAGCTACGGATTTTTAAAATATAATTTGTGCTTGCTTGCGAGCGAAGAGCTAGCGCCCCAATAGAGTACCGAAGCTGTGACGTCATAAAATCTATTTTGGAATTTCTCAATTTTTTTCATTTTCCGAAAGAGCACCAAAAATAATGTCCAAATGTCGAAAACCAATAGAATATGTTAGTATTGGCTGAGATATGACCATCTGAATAAAAAGATTACCTATGGGAACTCAGTGTTATATTGCTCTGGCTCATAACATTAGGAGCCAGAGCAATATAACACTGAGTTCCCATAGGTAATCTTTTTATTCAGATGGTCATATCTCAGCCAATACTTAACATATTCAATTGGTTTTCGACATTTGGACATTATTTTTGGAGGTCTTTCGGAAAATGAAGAAAAAATTGAGAAATTCCAAAAATAGATTTTTGATGACGTCACACTTCACCACTCTATGGTTTTTGTTTATATCAAAATTGAAAATAAAATAAGAAGACATATTTGAACTTTGCCCAGGTAAATCGAAGGTCCAATATATGGATGCGCAAAGTTTATGGTTTGTAAATGTTTAATGTACCTATGGCAGATACGGGAGCGGACGTGTAGCGAGTGAGCTCTTCAGCCAACGCCCATTATTTTATTTTCCACGCTGTTTTTAGAATGTTTTGACCGGACAATTAATCTTATGACTGTTCTAATTCGTCTTTGGTCTCAAATTCTAACTGAACTGTGAGTATTCCAGCCATTTTGTGTCTATTTAGACCCCAGAAATCTAACTAAGCCAACGCTCATTAATTGTGTTCATACACTGAGTTGTGCACGCTGCCGGACATGATGACTCGCACCAAAGCGTCCAAAGTTGCTGCTGCCACGTCGGGAGGCGATGACTCGCCAGAGGAATGCGAATCCCAGCTCACCCTTGGGGACCTTCAGAATAGCATTCTTGACTTCAAGAACTTCTTATCTAGTAAACTAGACAAAATATCTGCTGATATTACTGGCATCAACAAAAGTTTGATGATCTTAAAACCAGTGTCGACTTCAATTCTGCAAAAATTTCGGAAATTGAAAATCAAAAATTGCCTAAACTAGAGAACTCTGTTCAACAAAAATCCAATCCTTGGGAAACAAAATCCTCTCGTTAGAAATACACGATAGGAATTGAACAAGTGAGCCTCAAATAGGCTATAGCTGTACACCAAATTCAAATTCAGATCAAAATCCAATAACATCAGGTTTGAAAAGGATTGCAAGCTCATGATATTGGTCAAAAGTCTCAATTTTTCGATGTGGCCAATTTATCGTGATTTTTAATCTGTCTTGAGGTTTTGTTTTTGTTTTTGTTGTTGTTGATCGGACAGTGTTCGAATAATATGAACAAAGTTCTGTTGTGAGTGAATAATGAGAGTTCAATACATTTTCGGTCCCTGACTTGACAGTTTTAGTCGGCTGATCGTAGGCTAAGTGTTCGGAATTGAAAAGAGAGCCCCGAAAAAAGATGGTTTGCTCTATTAATTTTAATTTTTGAATTATGCTTTTGAACAATTTAAGGTTATGGTTCATGTACATTTTGCATTATTGTTATTATACTTTTTAAAAAAGGGATAGAAAAGGAAGGAAGAAAGGAATGAAGAAAAATAATGTAATCATAGTACATCACCTTAGTATATTATGTTATTGTATCTCATTTATACCATAATCTCTCTTGATGGGATCTTCGTTACAGTTTTTTTTTAATTAAAATCTTAAGGGGATTTTTAAGGAACTTGTATTTACTGAAAGCTAGATTATTCTTAAATCCCATTGTTTTCAACATACCCACTTTTTTGTAATTAGTAGGCTATTGGAAAATGAGCTTCTTAGTGGGTCCTTATTTGCATGTTCTTTCTGGTTTCGTCCTTCATTTACTTTTAGTGCATAAAAGCAATGTGTACTTTATTGTATATTAAATCAGGTTTATCTAATGATTCGTATTTGTATCTATCATTCACATAATTATCACCTTACTTGACCTGGCTCCTCAAACCATGGCATTACATCACTGTTATATTTGTTAACAATTCCATCGTAACCAGTTGATGGTTCATGCAGATTGACGATTAAATCAGTCAACCACTCTCTTTTTGTTAAATTGCAGACTTCTGGAAGTTTAAATCATATGTTTGATTCTCATTTATGCTGATTTGACTATACCTAAATTCTTGGTCTATCCATTATTGTAATACTAAAATAAATCCGTCATGACTGACTTGGCTCCTCTAATAATAACATTTCATCTGGTTGGTATTTTTGTTGGTTTAATTTACATTGTAACCAGCTTAGTGTTTATTGAATTGAATAGCGTGATCCATTAATCATGCTTTCCAGTTAAGTTGCAGTGTTGAAAGAGCCATATCTTTACTCCTTGTAATTCAATTCACGTTTTAAATTCCTGCTTGTATTCTTTTCGACAATTCATAAATGTTTTATGTACACATTATGGCAATATTAACCGAGATTTGTTACCATAATCGGCCTCTCTCCTTAAATCATAGCATTGCATTGCGTTTGTTTATTTTATGTAACCAGCTGATGATTCATACAATTTTATTGAGTAATGTAATTTGGCAATCATGTCCTCCTTGTTTAATTAAAATATTGGAAGAACTTTGCTTCTACCACTGGTAATTCTGAATCACATGTTGATGTATGTTGTACTCATTTGACCATATAAATCGGCTCTGGTAATAAGGTGATGCATTACGATTATACAGATCACATATTGATTTCCAGCTATATCTTTTTTTTTCCTTTCATGTTACTCGAATTCGTTATTCTGTTCAATAATTAACATTGTAAATGAGTTTGTGTCACACTGATTGACTCGTTTTTTCAGTCACAACATTACAGCTGTTTTGTATTTATAACTTGGTTGTAACCAGTTGATGGGTCATGCGATCATTCAGTCGTGCTTTTTTCCTCTGTTATAACCTTCTTCAAAAAGATCATGCATTATGTAGTACCAATTGCGCCGGGGGCTCCGGGCGGGCGATGGTTGGGGGAGGAGATATGTCATTGAACAATACTATTCCCCTCTGTACGTTGTCCGCGCGGGGTGTTCTGGCGCCTATATGCCCGATGTTTCAATTCACTTGTTAAATTCCTTTTACATTATTTTCTCGCTACTTGAATTATTCATTTATTGAAATACCATCACGATTTACTTGGCTTCATCAGGAGATCCCTGGCTTCATCGACCATATATAGCATTACATTATTTGTTCTGCATTAAATTGTGACCCGTGCTTGATTCTCACAACATTGTAATACAATACTTAGTCCATTGTTTTTTTTTGTTTATTTACAGTATTTGAAAAGAACCATGCTTCTAATTCTTGATAATTCCTTTCTCAGGTAACGCAAACTGTTTATCAATCTTTTTTTGTCATATTACTTCATTTGGAGACCGTTTTAAGGTCGATACTTCTTTTTTTCCAACACATCATCTACTGATTTATATTTCAAGGATTATTTATCGTCATTAGATACTTTCTTCTTCGCAATTACTATTGTCATAGGGCATTTTGCTGATCGTTGTGCTAACTTTGCTGTATCATTATATGCCCGTGCATGTATCGATTGCCTTTTAATGTTCGTAATGCCGACAGAGTTTCATTCTATGTGTTTGTTCTTACATATGAACTTCGTGTGTCTGTTCTTCTCTCCTTGTTTATTGTGGTTATTCCATCTCTTATAATCGTGTTCATTCTTTCAGCGACAGCAATCTTCCTTGTTTTGTACAGTATATGTCTTGTTCAGTTTTTCTTTCTCCTTGCTGCCCTTGGATACTCTAACTTTCTTTTCCTTTCCCAATCTCTCCTTGACAGCGCCAAAATTTATCCCGTATTTTATTTCCTCATATCGTCAATTTTTCATATTCGGATACTGGTTCTGAATTCATAATGGCATGGTTCACATGATAAGAGGCAATTCCCTTTCCATGCAGTGAATGATGATGATTTTTTTGATTTACACAGACCTATTCGACTTGAGGATGAAGCTTATACCCCTGCCAATTCATTTGACAATTCTGCTATGGACGATATCAACTCTTCACTTGAAGAACTAGAATTTGACTTTGATTTTGATGATCCTTCTCAACGCAACGTTTCCAAATATGTAAATGTTTATCAGTTTCGTAATCTTGTGAAAGAATTTTATAATGATACTTTCTCCTTGCTTCATTTGAATATTAGAAGTCTGAATAGGCACTTCGATGATCTACTTTCGCTTCTTGATAATCCCTCAAAAAACCCATTATCCCTAATTGGTCTCACAGAAACCTGGTTAACTTGTGATTTCAACTACCCTTACTCTATTGATAACTACGATTTTATTCATAAGCATAGGCAAGAAAGACTGGGTGGCGGCGTTGCTTTATATATACTTAAAACACTTAATTATACCGTTCTAGATAATCTCTCAACATGCAATAATATTATTGAATCCCTTTTTATTGAAATCGTGATTCCCGGTAATAAGAATATAATAGTCGGCGTGATATATCGACCCCCGAGTTCGAATGCACACGAATTTTTATTGCATTTATCTGACATATTACAAAACGCCAATTTCAACAATAAAGATTGTTTTTGATAGGAGACTTTAATATAGACTTGTTGAAGCACTTACATAGCAATGTTTCTCAAGAGTTTCTCGAAACAATTTTGTCTGCTTCTTTCTTGCCACTTATATCCAAGCCAACTCGTGTTGCAAATAAATCTGCTACTCTAGTAGATAATATTTTTTCTAATGTTATTCCACATTTTGATTCTAACATTATTATTTCGGACATATCTGACCATTACCCCATTGTGACTCACTACACGGTTTCACAGCCATTTAAACGAGCATGCATCTGAATTATGCAATATTAGTTGTGGTGTCCCACAAGGTAGTCTGCTAGGCCCGCTACTCTTTATTCTTTATATAAATGATTTTTGTAAATCATCTGACTCCCTGTCGTTTATTTTATTTGCAGATGATACCAATTTATTTTTTTCACACAAAAATCCAAATGTCCTGGTTGATAAAATCAATGCCGAGTTATTAAATGTATTGCAATGGATACGAGCAAATAAATTGTCACTTAATCTCCAGAAAACGAACTACATGCTATTTAGTAACTCCTTGAATTCATTACCCTCTGACATTATTTTCGACAATACCCCTTCAAATCATGCCCCTCTTACCAAATTCTTGGGTATAACAGTCGATGACAAGCTTTCTTGGAAACCACACATTGATAATATTTGTAAAATCATTTCACGCAATATCGGTGTTATTAATAGACTAAAATTGTTCTTACCACAATCATCATTATTTATGTTGTATTCTTCATTGATCTTACCATATTTGAATTACGGTCTTCTAGTTTGGGGCAATACACATCATACATTGTTGGAAAGAGTTCTATTGTTGCAAAAGAGAGTTATTCGTATTATCTGTAATGCCCCTATACGCTCCCATACTGATCCTCTGTTTTTGGAAAATAACATCTTAAAAATCAAGGATTTGTACTTATTTCAGCTCGGTCAATTTATGTTTAATAATAATAATGGTATACTGCCTTCTGTGTTTAATGATATGTTTCTTAAAAACCATGCCTTTCATAGATACCCCACTCGACAATCCGATGAGTTTCACTTACCTCTTTTGAGAACATATTCTGCACAGAACACGTTTATTTTTGAAGGCCCTAAATTTTGGAATACTCTGCATAACGATTTGAAAACTTCCCCTTCACTAATTGCTTTTTTAAAAAAAGTTAAAATTTTCCTTATTACAATCGTATAATACAGGTACTTAGAAATGTATTGCTGTAGAACATCTCCTTCCCAATTTTTGTTTCTTCTCTCTTTTCTTCTTTCTTCTCTAAAAATCCATACTACTTGCCATCATGTTTTTGCTCTTTTTGTTTCAGCAATCTCAAGGATTTTGTGCGCTCCCTATTTCGTGCTAGATCTCTACGATTTTTCTTTTCTCTCCTCTCCTTCCCTCCAAACGCAGCCCACATTTTCTTTTCTTTTTTCTTTTTTCTGTTCTTTCTTCATCATGTAATTTGTTTACGTCCTCTTGTTTCCAGTCATTACGTGTTTTAATAAATGTTGTCTCTGTCGGCCGCTATTCTTCTTTGATTGTTTATATATTCTATTATTTTTACACTTATTATCATCTGAGGGGTCCACAATTTACAAGCTCTGCTTTTCAGTGGACCTCTCCATTTCCTCAAAATATAATTGCAGTTAAATTTATAATTCTATTTTTGTCTTCCTCAAATGTAAAAATTACTGTTAAGATGTGTTTCTTACAAATGTAACTATGTTTTGTATATATTTTACATTGTATTCGTTATTATATATTGTATTTTGTTGGAAATGAAAAAATAAAAATGAAATGAAATGAATGAATATTTACATGATACATGTGAATACACGTACGTTTGTATTCAGCTGTGACGTAATGTAATGCCACAGTTTGTTATCAAATGAAGGTAGTCTTCATTCATTTGGGACTACTTGAATCTATTGATTTGAAAAGACCACTTTGCTTTCAAATATTTTTTCCGGGTCCTTTTCTTCTCAAACATTTGTTCAGTCATGTTGACGATTGCAACCACGACCGTGTATCTGTGATCGCAAATATGACCACTATAGACCATTTATTTTAAAGAATACCACCATACGATAATCCGATATTTAAGGCTCATTCAGATATGATGCGGTAAACCACCACAAATTACGCGTAAATGAATGGCAACTATGTGCAACAAAGGTCCAGTTCCTAATCACTGAGCTCTTTATTATTAGAAACATAATTGTGATGCGTATTAAACTTTTCCTCATCATTTTTAAACAGACGCGGATTTGCTACTTCATACTTGAACGAGGTATTATGTTGCATCTTTTTCTTTCAGTGCCTGAAGCAGTCACTTTGAATGAGGAGAGTAGCACGGTTACCACCATCACTGCATCATGGAACATGCCAGATGGTATAGTGGAATACTATGAAGTCTCCTGTTCCAATGGAGATGCTTCAACAACCCAGGTCAACCCCTCAGACGACAGGATAGCATCTTGTACTGGGCTATCAACCCCAGGAGATATCAATTATATATATGTGAGCTCAGTCAGCAATGGTAAACACAGTGAGGAATCGGCCATCGTAATCATTGCTTGTAAGTATGTCTTAGAGCATGCTTACACCAAAATAATTTTTAATGAAAATTGTATATTATTTAAACAATACTTTTGTTTAAAGAAATAGGGTATAGCAAAAAAGGGGAAAACACAACTGTATAAGTATTATGTAATGAACCTAGTTTTGAAGAGGACAGAAGGAGTACATGTATGTTAAGTGTCAGCTTAGATGACTGCTGACCAATCAGTGCGCAGTCACAATGAACCCTGCCCAAGGTTTTTTTTCTGTACAATATGGCATTTATATTAGTGGGTACCTGATTCTTATACATATACAATCCATGTCTTTGGTGTACGCTGCGTTTTCAAGCCCCCTTTCTGTCACGGAACCCTTTTCAGAAATAGAAAGTTTTGCGTCACCCCAATCCCAAATTTAATCGCATAATATTACTTGTACATGACTATGAAACTTTTCAAGTGCCACGACCACACCTACGGGTATGTTTATTTTTAATATTTGCTGGCGAACGAAGATAGCGAGATATAAAACAACTACTACTAATACTACTGTACTACTAATTATAATGATATTCATAGTTTACAAAACAATGATATTAATAATAGTAGTGATTATAATATTAATTATAATAACAAGACTAGTAAAAATGATAATAATAATAAGTACATTGATAATTGTAATATTAATGATTATATTAATAATAGTAAAGATAATATCGATATCAAAAATAACAATTATTATCGAATGTCCTGATGGCGTGTTAGTGTCACTGCTTCAGATTTGATTGTGATTTTAGTTAGTGTGTAACATGCATACGTCTGGTATTTTAGTGCTGTAAGTGGTTTAAAATCCCAAAATCCCAATACAATATCTACTTCTTCTTTTTCTTTTTTCTTGAATCAGGAAAGCCCCCCCCCCCCGTTGTACAATAAAAATTGGCTTGTTAATAGTGCTGTGTGATACTATTACGACATTTTCCTTTTATATCAAGATGAACAATAAAATAAGAAACCATGATTAAACTTTCCCCTATGCAATCGTAGTTGTAATGTATGTGTGCAAAGCTTAAGGTTCTGAAAATGTTTGATACTTGCATGATACATGCAAATACAATGTATATTCAGCTGTGATGTAATGTAATGCAATAGTTCATTTTCAAATGAGCGTAGTCTCCAAGACTGCTTAAATCTATTGATGGCCTCCTGATGTGAAAATACGATTTTGCTTTCAATCATTTTCCTGGTACTGTTTCTTCTCAACCATAAGTTCAGTCACGTTTACAATTGCAACCACGACCATGTATCTGCGGTCGCAAACATGACCGTTAGATACCATAGATATGAAAGAATACCACTAGACGATAGTCGCATATTTAAACCTTGTTCAGATACGATACGGTAAACCACCACAAAGTATGCGTAAATGAATGGCAACTCTGTGCAACAGAATTCATGTGCCTATTTATTGAGCTTTTTGTAAATATAAACAACAGAAATGTGATGGTATCACACTTTAAGGTCATCGTTTTAAGTAGTCGCAGTTTTGCCATTTCATATCTGAACGAGGCTTCATGTTGCATCTTTTTCTTGCAGTGCCTGAAGCAGTCATTTTGAATGAGGAGAGTAGCACGGTTACCACCATCACTGCATCATGGAACATGCCGAATGGTAACGTGAATCACTATAAAGTCTCCTGTTCAAATGGAGCTGCTTCACCAGCCGAGGTCGACTCCTCAGACAACCTGAGAGCATCTTGTACTGGGCTATCAACTCCTGGAGATGACTATACTGTATCTGTGACGTCAGTCAGCTATGATAAACGAAGTACAGCATCGACCATCACAATCACTGCTTGTAAGTATGTCTTAGAGCATGCTTACACGGTTTACAAGGTTGAATTTATTAATGTGTTTTGGGGTTTTCCATTACTGGGGTGTGGGTTTAGCGATAAGGATAATGTATGGGCCAATATTGAAGGTACGAACTTGGTTTAATAGGGTAGAAAATTGACAGCTGAGCAATTATCGGCAGAGCGTGTTTAGTACAAGCTAACTTTTTCAGCCTCTTTTCAGTCACAGTACCCTAATCGGAAATAAAAGGTTTTTCGTCACCTCACTCCCAAATTCATTGCATAATATTACTTGTACATTACTTTGAAACTGGTCAGGTGCCACGAACACACCTATGGATATATTTCATTTTAATTTTTGGTTGTGAGCGAAAAGAGCGAGACAAAAAAGAAAACTGCACCTTAAATTTGTTAAAAATTGAGAAGTTATATAATAATGAATGCGGGCACCCCTTCCCCATATGTACAGGAATAAGAGGTTATTCATGGTTCTCGATGCCCCGTGTTATCCCCTTTCTGAATGTTACGAGCGAATGAAGCGAATGATCGAGCATTAAGAATTTAATCTTAAAATATAAGAGATATATATAATCTATTCGGTCAGCTTGTTGCCAAAATAAGCAGGTTTTGCGGCACTTCGCTGCCTATATAAAGTCGTCCTGTTTTTTACTAATGCGAGGGAGAAATACACTTTTTATCTTTAAAATGCTATTTCCTCTTGAAATTATATACTCTAACGGTTTCTAAAATTTGGTGTTTCACAAAATCGATGTTACTCCAAAGTAATCTTTTTATGTAACTAAATTTCACTCGCGGCACCCCAGGGCGGCACCCTGGTTGGAAAACGCTGGGTTAACCTATGCATAATATTCATGGACTTCCATATTCTTTGTTTCTATATTAAACCAGTACCAAGTGCTGTGAGTCTATCGGAAGGGTGTTCCAATGATACCGTCATCTCAGCTACTTGGACAATCCCTAATAGTGTGGTGGATACCTTCGATATCATGTGCTCTAATGGTACTGCCTCCCCGGCATCTATTCCCGTGGAATCTAGTCAAACACATGATATCTTTAGAGCTTTCTGTACTGACTTACCCATACCTGGACTGGAATACAGCCTCTCAGTGGTTGCTATTAGCAACAACAAGCGGAGTGCTGTCCGCACTGTGGGGGTGCATGCATGTACATGTAAGTTCCGCAGGCATCGATTGGAGATGTCAGCGTTTGATTGTAGACGTATTGTGGCGTAGTGGATAATTACTATCGTAGGCTACTATGTCTCCTTTGTTGTTCAAGTTTTATCTAAACCCAATAATCTTTAAGGGTGAATCTCAAGTTTGATCATTACATCTCTTCTGTCTTGGATAATTATCGCTTCGTTTAATATCATCAGGCAGTATGTTTATTCCTTTTTAATATGATACCATGTTTTTCTATTTTTTGCAGCCATAAAATAAGCAATGCATCAGAATAAGTGGCAGGGTCAAAAGTGAAAAGTTGCGAAATAAACTTGTAAGCACCGGTATTGTTATACAGTGCACCACAGAGCAGCCCTACACTCTTGAAAGAAAGGAGAATGCACAACAACAAGAGTAGTGCATTTTGCAAATTTTCACCTTTGCGTTGCCCATTATTGTGAGGTAATGCACATTCCATGAATGAAAAATCATAACAAATAGGGTATCATGTTAGAGAGAAATAAACACACTTTCTGTTGAAACTAAACATAGTGATGGATGTGCCAGAGCAAGAGAGATACAATCAACCAAACTTGAGTTTCAAAACTGTTTTTTGAGGGGTTTATATACAATTATATCTTATGATTGACAAGAAGCAAATCCTGATTAAAAAGATAGATTGTTACAAATACTTTATGTACATTTCAAAAAGGCGTGTCAGAAAGTTTTCCATTAACACCCCGGTTTCTTTCTTTACCGCTCTGAACAAGCGCTTCTTTGCCGCACATGCGATTTTGCAAAACACAATGGGTACAACCTGATGGGAGGATTGCTTTGAGCAACACAATGACTTTGGAAAATTGCGCATTTCTGGTCTTCATTAGCTTCATGACAATCCTTTTAAAACCAGAGTATAGATTAATCTCACACAGGAAACAATTACATTTTGTTGGAGTCTTTATATATATATATATATATATATATATATCCATGATAAGTACAATTTGGCACAGGGAAATTATTTGTGTGGCATTCAAAGAGTTAAAGTAATATTTTGGTAGATTTTCAAAATTCACTACAAAACTGGAGAACAAATATTATCCGTTCTTACATTCATCGGTAATAGTTTTACTGTACACTTCCCTATCTTGTTTAAAAGCGACTTAACTCTTAAACTGTACACATTCCAATTATTTGAAAAATAAAGATCTGTACTGTCATGGCATTGCATGGTGTAAGAAACTTCTATAAACCATTGGGAGATGTTGGTTACGGAGTATGTCAATGTATACTGTATAGGGTTGTAATCAAAAGTAAAAGAATTGACTGAAAAAACAACATGTAAGGCACATAAATATAGGTAAATATGGGACTACACACACATGTTTGGTCCAAATTTTCAGCTATTTCCTTTCATGTTTTCAGTTGGACCATATTGGAAGAGCAGTCCTCAGGGCAGGGTACATTTCTACTTTGATATTCTCCAGACTGACAAATGAAAACTGAAAATAACTCGAGAGTATTTTTCATCTTTACTAGACCTCAAGTGTTTCTTAATTCTGCATGCGATTTTAAATAGTATTCTTGAATATGTAATGTAATGCCACAGTTCATTATCAAATCTAAGTAGTCTTCATTCATGTAAGACTGCTTGAATCTATTGGTTTGAAGAAAAAAAAAACATTTTGCTTTCAAAACATCCCCGGGTCTTCTTCTTCTCAAACATATATTCACTCATGGTGACCATTGCCACCATTACCGTGTTTCTGTCATCGCAAACATGACAACAGGGACCATACGTTTTAAAGAATCCCAACATACGATAGTCAAATATTTAAGGCTTGTTCGGATATGATGTGGTAAACCACCACAAATTAAGCGTAATGACCTGCAACTGTGGGCAAAAAAGGTCCTGTGCCTATTCACTTAGCTCATTGTTATAAAAACAGAAATGTGATGGTATTACTTTACGTCATCATTTTTTTAAAATTCGCGGTTCTGCCACTTATTATCTGAATGAGGCTTTATGCTGCATATTTTTCTTGCAGTGCCTGAATCAGTCACCTTGAATGAAGAGAGTAACAAAGTAACTACTAACAACATCACTGCATCATGGGCCTCGCCCAATGGTAGAGTGGAACACTATGAAGTCTCCTGTTCCAATGGAACTGCTTCACCAGCCAATGTGTACCCCTCAGACAACCTTACAGCATCTTGTACTGGGCTATTAACTCCCGGAGATAACTATAATATCTCTGTGACGTCAGCCTGCAATTGTCGACGTAGTGCAGAATCGACCCTCGCAATCACTGCTTGTAAGTATATCTTAAAGCATGTTTACACCATAAGAAATTGATATGAAAATTGTATAATCAGTAAACAATCATTTTGTTTAAAGAAATAGTGTAAAGCGAAAAGGTAATACTTACCTGGAAAAGTATTATTTAAAGAAACTAGTTTTGGAGAGGTCAAAAAGGAGTACATATACGTTAAGTGTCAGCTTAGATGACAGTCTATTAAATGGCCGATCAGTCGCAATGAGCCCTGCACAATTTTGTTTCTTCTTCACAATATGACATTCTTATAAGATGTGGGTACCTGAATCTTATACATGTAAAATGAATTGTCCATGTCTTTCGTTTGGGTTTAGCGATAAGGAATACCGTTTGTGCCAAGGAGGAAGATATGATTTTTATTTGTATCGTACAACCAAGCATTTTTCAGCCTCTTTTCAGTCACGGCACCAATTTTAGGAATATAAATCTTTGCTGCACCCCAAGCTCAAATTTATCACACAACATTACTTGTACATCAATCTGAAACTCGCCAAGTGCCACGAACATATCTACGGATATATTTGTTTCTAATTTGTGCTTACGAGCGAAGAGAGCGAGACATAAAAATCGCATCTTTAATATGTTAAAAATTATTTTGCAATCAACATACTAGAGAAGATATGAAAAAATGAATGCGGGCACCCAGTCGGCAAATGTACAGGAAAAGAAGGATATATTCAGGCTCCTCGTCGCCCCATGTTATCCCATTTCTAAATGTGTTGAGCGAGTTAAGCGAACGAGCATTACAAATGTGATTTTGATATAAAAATTATATATTTTATACTGGCAGCTTGTTGCCAAAATAAGGAGATTTTTAGGTACTTCGCTGCATTAAGTCATCTTGTTTCTAACTAATGCGAGGGAGAAATACACTTTTTAACTGTAAAATGCTATTTCCTCATAAAATTATATACTCTAGCGGTTCCTAAAATTTGGTGTTTCACAATATCGGTGTTACTCCAAAATAATCTTTTAATGTAACTAAATTTCACTCGCTGCACCCCAGGGCGGCACCCTGGTTGAAACACGCTGGTTTAACCTATGCATAATATTCATGGGCTTCAATATTTTTTTGTTTCTATATTTAACCAGTACCAAGTGCTGTGAGTCTAGCGGAAGGGTGTTCCACTGATACCGTCATCTCAGCTACCTGGACAATCTCTAACAGTGGGGTGGATAACTTCGATATCATGTGCTCCAACGGTACTGCTTCCCAATTTTTTCTCTTGGAATCTAGTCAAACACATGATATCTTTGGAGCTTTCTGTACTGACTTACCCATACCTGGACTGGAATACAGCCTCTCAGTGGTTGCTATTAGCAACAACAAGCGGAGTGCTGTCCGCACTGTGGGGGTGTATGCATGTTCATGTAAGTTCCGTAGACATTGATTGGAGTGGTTAGCATTTAATTGTAGATGCGTTGTGGTGAAGTGGATAAGTACTATCCCGGGTAGACCGAAAGCTTCAGTCTCTGATATCGACGGTTGTTCCGCTGAGATTGCATCTGACTCCTCTGACCGCCTCTATACATAGACTGAAGAACGTCCTATGGGGACTGTACGGGAGGAATGGTTCGGTTCGGCCGGACCGCGATGAATGAGATACGTATCGAGATTTTTCACTCTTTACGTCTTCATATATCCAATTTGGCTATATTATTACACTGAATATTATTTAAGATGAAAAGTAACACAGAAATATCTACTTTGACTTACGATAGCTTGCTCATTTAGATCCTATATTAATGATTAATCCGAGAAAGTCTTGTAGTCAACAAGATTTGTTGTCAGCCATCTTGGTTTAAGTTGATGAATATTCATTTTTTCTTTTCGAACGTCCAATAGCTACGTATGAGTCAGCTCGGCTTGAGCCGGTGATGTTTGAATATTCATAAGCCCAATATCAAACACGTGCTCTGATTGGCCATTGGGCTTGTTTTGGTCGGTTGACCCGGAAATATATCGGGCGGGTCATGTCATAGATTACCAGTTCGAATGCATGAACGTACCGTTTCCTTGGTTCTGAGATAAAAATTGGATAACTCATATACATAAGTCTGTAAATTTCGCATTTAGAAATAAGTCATAAAAAAATTGATAACTGTACATAGGAGAAAAATAGACATAGTATTTTGTATCTGAGTTATAAATCAGAAAATTAGATCTAAATAAAGAAAATCGTGGGAGAAAGTTTTTGGGACCAAAGCGGGCCACAATCGGCTCAATCTCTCCCCGTGGTGCGAGGCGTACGGGATACCGTCTGTGTATGGGGAATGTCAACAAATGTCAGTTTTATTAAAGAATGACCCATACCAGACGGTTATTTCTGTCTTTATCCCGGGCTACTTTGTCTCCTTTGTTGTGCAAGTTTTAAATGAACCCCATAATTCTTAATTTTTTTTTTTTTTTTGGGGGGGGAATAAAGTTTTCCCGATTGCATCTCTACTGTCATGTTATAATTATTGCTTATATTCATTAGGCGTTATAATTATTCCTATTTAATATGATAAAATATTTGTTTAATTTCGCTGCCATTGAATGAGCAGTACATAGGATTAAGGAGCAGGGTCAAAAGTGAAAAGTTGCGAAATGCACTTGTAAGCACTGGTATGGTTATGCAGTGTGCACCACACAGCAACCCTACACTCTTGAAAGAAAGAAGAATGCACAACAACAAGAGCAGTGCATTTTGCAACTTCTCAACTTTGACCTTGCCCCTTTTTTGAGGTAATGCACATTCCATGAATGAAAGGTAATAACAAATAGGGTATTATTTTAGAAAGAAATAAACACACTTTGTGTTGAAACCAGCCATTGAGATGTTCGTGCCAAAGCAAGAGAGATATAATCAACCAAACTTGAAGATCAAACTTTATTTTGAGTGGTTTATAAACAAAATATATGGTATGATTGACAAGAAGCAAATCCCGATTCATAGATATTGTTACACAATTATTTGTATTCTTCATAAAGGCATATCCGAAATTTCCCAATAACACTTCTGTTTCTTCTCCACCTCTCTGAACAAGCACTTGTTTGCCACACATGCGATTTCGCACAAATATATGTACAACCTGATGGGAAGATTGCTTTGTGCAACACAAAGGCTTAGGAAAATTGGACATTTTCGGCCTTTACTAGCTCCATAACCAGGCGCTGATCCAGGATTTCTTAGAGGAGGGGGGGGGGCAAAATTTGAAATTGTGCGAGCCAAATATTGGTACCTAATGGTGACCACTAAAGCCCCCGGAAGCTCAGGGCGTATAGGCATTTCATTACGGTCAGATGAGCATATTTTATACCTTTTTTGTGACATTGGCAGGACACTAATTGGCGTTGGGTCCAGGGGCGGAGCCCCCGGAAGCTTAGGGATTTTAGGCATTAAATTACGGTCAGATTAGCATCCAGGGGCCGCCTTAGGGCCCTATGTGGGGTCCAGGGGCCGGGCCCCCGGAAGCTCAGGGGTTTTAGGCATTTAATTACGGTCGGATGAGCATATTTTGATACCTTATTTGTGACACTGGCAGGTCACTAATTGGCGTGGGGTTTCAGGGGCGGAGCCCCCGGAAGGTCAGGGGTTTTAAGCATTAAATTACGGTCAGATTAGCATCCAAGGGCCCGCCTTAGGGCCCTAGGAGAAATCCAGGGGTCAGAGCCCCCGTAAGCTTAGGGGTTTTAGGTATTAAATGAGCATATTTTGATGGCACTAGCACTGGCAGGTCACTATTCTTTCTTTTTTTCTCTCTTTTTTTCTCTCTTTTTTTCTATTTCTCTTAAATATATTTTTCAAAAAGAGGGGGAAGCTCGAGCCCCCCCCCCCCGGGCCTCGCTGTTCCGCGGGCCCTGACATGTAGGCCTCTTAATAAGCATATTTCTTGCCTGACTGTAAATTTGGGAATTTGTCATTTTCCAACAAACGAATAACAAGTATAATTTACTAAAAAGTGAGGAAAAAACCCGGAAAATTATGTCATTTTCAGGAAAATTTGTAAATCACTAGTATCGAATTAGAAATAAACCATGCTTAAATTCTATTGGGGGGCAACTGCAGTAAATTGCACCTGAAATTGCATCATGCGTATTATAAGTTCCAAAAGCTTTATTTCATACAAATACACAACAAATTTCCGAAAGCTTAAATGCATACTAATTCTAATGATGCACTTACATGGAAATGCATGATCATTTTTGCGTTTTCTTTTTCTGCCTGCAAAATAGTTTTCTTCTGCACTTTGTTTTTTTGCTGTTATGAGTTTAAATTCATATAATTGTTATCAAACAGGAATAATAAAAAAATAAAAAAATAAATACAAACATTTGTACAATGATAGTTGTACAATGCTCTTTCCTTATTTTCCTCCTTTTCTTTTCTTCTAAGCTTCCTCTATATTTTCTATCCCTTTCTCTCCTCTTCCCTTCCCTTCCCTTCCTTCTCTCTCTTTTAAGTTTGCTGGGGGCAAGGGCCTTTCGGTCCCCCCGATCCACACGTTGTTGGCCGAATTAATCGCAACTGATCTCCCCTTCTTTTCTTTTCTTCTTCCTCTTTATTTCCTTCCCTTTACTGTATCTCCTCTTTTATTTTTTCTTTCCCTTTCCTTCCTTCTCTCTTTTTTGCGGGGGGTGGGGGAGGCAACAGCCTGCATGGGAGGCAAGGCCCTTTCGGCCCCCCGACCTGCTTCCTCTTCTTTCTTTCCCTTTCTCTCCTCTTTCCCTCTCCCTTCTTTTCCTTCTCTCTCTCTCTCTCTCTCTCGTTTTTCTTTTTTTGCCCCGGCGGGGGGGAAGGCCCCTTCCCCCTGCATCCGCGCCTACCATAACAATTATTTTAACACCATTATAAATTAATCTAGAACAGGAAACAATCAAATAATATTGGAGTCTTTATATATATCTACCCAATGATACAACCGATGTTGCACAGGGAAATTATTTGTGTGGCATAACAAGAGTTAAATTGTTATATTTATGTACATTTCCTAAATACACTACGAAACTAGAGAACAAATGTTATCCGTTTACACGCTCATCAGAATAGTTCAGTAAACACTTTCATATATTTTTTAAGCGTCTTAAGTCTTACCTCTTAGACTGTACACATTCCAAATATTTGAAAGAAACAAATTCTGTACTGTCATGGCATTGCATGGTGAAAGAAACTTCTGAAAGCAATTCGCAGACGTTGATTATGGAGTATGTCGATGTATACTGTGAAGGGTTGTAATCAAAAGTAATACAGAATTGACTAAACAAACAAAACATGCAGTGCACATAGAAATACGTATAAGGGACTACAGACACATGTTTGTTCCAAATTTTCCTCTATTTCCTGTCATGTTTTCAGTTGGACCATATTGGGTGAGCAGTCCTCTTCAGGGGACATTTCTAATATGATATTCCCCAAACTGACGTATGAAAAAGGAAAGAAATTACCCAAAAGTGTTTTCCGTCTTTAATAGCTACCTCTAGTGTTTTTAATTCTGCATGAGATTTAAAATAGTATTCTTGATTATGTATTGTAATGCCACAGTTCATTATCGAATCTAAGTAGTCTTTATTCATGTAAAGCTGCTTGAATCTATTTATTTGAAAATACCATTTCGCTTTCGAAACGTCTCCGGGTCCTTTTCTACTCAAACATATATTCACTCATATTGACCATTGCCACCATGACCATGTATCTGCGGTCACAAACATACCCACTAGAGACCATACATTATAAAGGATACTACTAGACGATAGTCGCATATTTAAGGCTCGTTCAGATACGATGCGGTAAACCACCACAAATTATGAGTAAACGAGAGGCAACTGTGTGCAACAAATGTTCTGTGCCTATTCACTGAGCTCTTTGTTTCTAGAAACAGAAATGTAAAGCGTATTACACGTCATTATTTAAACAAGTCGCAGTTTTGCCATTTATTATCTGAACGAGGCTTCATGTTGCATCTTTTTCTTGCAGCCGTTGAAGCAGTCACCTTGAATGAAAAGTCTGACATGGTGGATACTACCACCATCACTGCCTCATGGACCATGCCCAATGGTATAGTGGAACCCTATGAAGTCTCCTGTTCCAATGGAACTGCTTCACCAGCCAAGGTCTACCCTTCAGACAACCTTACAGCATCTTGTACTGGGCTTTCAACTCCCGGAGATAACTATAATATATCTGTGACATCAGTCTGCAGTTGCCGACGCAGTGCAGCATCGATCACAATCACTGCGTGTATGTATTTCTTAGAGAATGTTTACACAAAAAGAAATTCATATGAAAATTGTATAAAGGTTTAACAATAATTTTGTTTTTAAGAAATAGTGTATAGCGGAAAAGGAAAACAAACCTGAAAAAGTAACATATATAGAAAGTAATTTTGAAGAGGTCAAAAGGAGTACATGTATGTTAAAGCGTCAGCTTAGATGACTAGATGGCCTATCAGTGCGCAGTCACAATAAGCACTGCCTAAGGTTTGTTTCTCCACAATATGAAATTCATACTAGATGTGGGTACCTGACTCTTATACATATACAATGAATTTTCCATGTCTTGGGTGTAAGTGTTTTGGGGGTATCATACAACTCAACATTTTTTTTAGCCTATTTTCAGATACCGCACCCTTTTCTGAAATAAATAGTTTTTGCGTCACCCTTATCTCGAATTCATCGCATAATTTTACTTTTCATCACTCTGAAACTCGTCAAGGGCCACGAACAAACCTACTGGTATATTTATTTCTAATAGCGAGCTTTCGATTTAGGCACCCGACGTGGGCTACGACGCGTGACGTCATATTTATCAACTGCGCATGTGCGAGCTTCTGGGCCCACGTTCCCTTCCAAATCACACGACGGGAGTCGGGGGCAATTTCCGTGAATCCCCGTCGTCGTGAAAACGGCAACGTGGGTGCAGTTTCCTCGGTATCCCTGTTATCATTCTATCATTTTTTCTTTCTGTCTTAATTTCCTTATGTTTTTCTTTGTTTCTTCCTTCTATCACTTTCTCCTATGTTTGTCTTTGTTTTTATCATTCTATCAACATTCTCTTTCCTTATGTTATTCTTTGTTTCTTCCTTCTATCACCTTCTCTAATGTATTCTATGTTTTTAACATTCTATCACTTTCTCTTTCTGTCTTTCCTTATGTTATTCTTTGTTTCTTCCTTCTATCACTTTCTCTTATGTTATTCTTTATTTTTATCATTCTATCACTTTCTCTTTCTGTCTTTCCTTATGTTATTCTTTGTTTCTTCCTTCTATCACCTTCTCTTATGTTATTCTTTATTTTTATCATTCTATCACTTTCTCTTTCTGTCTTTCCTTATGTTATTCTTTGTTTCTTCCTTCTATCACCTTCTCTTATGTTATTCTTTATTTTTATCATTCTATCACTTTCTCCTTCTGTCTTTCCTTATGTTATTATTTGTTTCTTCCTTCTATCACCTTCTCTAATGTTATTCTATGTTTTTATCATTCTATCACTTTCTCTTTCTGTCTTTCCTTATGTTTTTCTTTGTTTCTTCCTTCTATCACTTTCTCTTATGTTATTCTTTATTTTTATCATTCTATCACTTTCTCTTTCTGTCTTTCCTTATGTTATTCCTTGTTTCTTCCTTCTATCACCTTCTCTTATGTTATTCTTTATTTTTATCATTCTATCACTTTCTCTTTCCTTATGTTATTCTTTGTTTCTTCCTTCTATCACCTTCTCTTATGTTAGTCTTTGTTTTTATCATTCTATCACATTCTCTTTCCTTATGTTATTCTTTGTTTCTTCCTTCTATCACCTTCACTAATGTTATTCTATGTTTTTAACATTCTATCACTTTCTCTTTCTGCCTTTCCTTATGTTATTCTTTGTTTCTTCCTTCTATCACCTTCTCTTATGTTATTCTTTTTTTTTCATTCTATCACTTTCTCTTTCTGTCTTTCCTTATGTTATTCTTTGTTTCTTCCTTATATCACCTTCTCTTATGTTATTCATTATTTTTATCATTCTATCACTTTCTCCTTCTGTCTTTCCTTATGTTATTCTTTGTTTCTTCCTTCTATCACCTTCTCTAATGTTATTCTATGTTTTTATCATTCTATCACTTTCTCTTTCTGTCTTTCCTTATGTTTTTCTTTGTTTCTTCCTTCTATCACTTTCTCTTATGTTATTCTTTATTTTTATCATTCTATCACCTTCTCTTTCTGTCTTTCTTTATGTTATTCCTTGTTTCTTCCTTCTATCACCTTCTCTTATGTTATTCTTTATTTTTTATCATTCTATCACTTTCTCTTTCCTTATGTTATTCTTTGTTTCTTCCTTCTATCACCTTCTCTAATGTTATTCTATGTTTTTATCATTCTATCACTTTCTCTTTCTGTCTCTCCTTATGTTTTTCTTTGTTTCTTCCTTCTATCACTTTCTCTTATGTTATTCTTTATTTTTATCATTCTATCACTTTCTCTTTCTGTCTTTCTTTATGTTATTCCTTGTTTCTTCCTTCTATCACCTTCTCTTATGTTAAATATATTACTCATTGCGGATGTAGTATCGAAAATAATATCGCTAGTGATATTCGTTTGTCTCGCAATGTGGTCAAAAAGGAATCTAAAAGATCTCGACGTTTCGTGCGCCGCTGCAACACTTCGTCAGGTGATAAAAACTAATGTAAGCAAGGGTGCTTTATACTCTACGGGAGGACCGGCGCGACGGTCTATAATTCGATCGATAATCGGAAACAATAATGCACAAGGCCTATTGGCCTATCGGCTGATTATGCAAATAGCCTAATGGTCGACGCACACGGTGCTCAACCAATCAGTAGGCCGCTGGTTCGGCTAATTATGCAAATAGCCTAATGGTCGACGCGCACGGTGCTCGACCAATCAGCAGGCCGCTGGTTCGGCTCGCCTGCTGGGCGGAAGCAATAGCGAGCTCAACCAATCAACGGGCCGCTGGCTCGGCCCCTCTGCTGAAAGGAATCGACCGGTGCTGGCCGGCCGGCTGGACGGGGGTGTCATGGCGGCGTATCGTACGCATCCAAAATTCGGGGATATCGATCCCGTTGTCTCTGTTGAAATTATTGGGATTGAGACGGATATTGATAGCTTCTTTTACCCTCCGTGTGTACCAATGCCGTTCCTGGGAAAGGCACTGAACCCTGTCCCAGTCTGGTTGATGCTGGTTATCCCAAGCATGTTCGGCTACGGCTGAGTTGTCAGTTCGGCGGAGCCTGACGTCCCTCTTGTGCTCAGTGATTCTTGTTTCCGATTATCGATCCAATTATAGACCGTCGCGCCGGTCCTGCCGTAGAGTATAAAGCACCCTTGCTTACATTAGTTTTTATCACCTGACGAAGTGTTGCAGCGGCGCACGAAACGTCGAGATCTTTTAGATTCCTTTTTGACCACATTGCGAGACAAACGAATATCACTAGCGATATTATTTTAGATTCTCTTATGTTATTCTTTATTTTTTATCATTCTATCACTTTCTCTTTCCTTATGTTATTCTTTGTTTCTTCCTTCTATCACCTTCTCTTATGTTAGTCTTTGTTTTTATCATTCTATCACATTCTCTTTCCTTATGTTTTTCTTTGTTTCTTCCTTCTATCACTTTCTCTTATGTTATTCTTTATTTTTATCATTCTATCACTTTCTCTTTCTGTCTTTCCTTATTTTATTCCTTGTTTCTTCCTTCTATCACCTTCTCTTATGTTATTCTTTATTTTTTATCATTCTATCACTTTCTCTTTCCTTATGTTATTCTTTGTTTCTTCCTTCTATCACCTTCTCTTATGTTAGTCTTTGTTTTTATCATTCTATCACATTCTCTTTCCTTATGTTATTCTTTGTTTCTTCCTTCTATCACCTTCTCTAATGTTATTCTATGTTTTTAACATTCTATCACTTTCTCTTTCTGTCTTTCATTATGTTTTTCTTTGTTTCTTCCTTCTATCACCTTCTCTTATGTTATTCTTTATTTTTATCATTCTATCTCTTTCTCTCATCCTTATGTTATTCTTCGTATCACATTTTCGCGCACTGTGAATTTAGTACCTGACTTAGTCACCTGATCTCAAAAATTGGTCACGTGACCGACGAAAGCCCCGTCGTGAAAAATCGAAAGCACTTCCGCGAAGGGAACGGACGTGAGCTGCGCAACGTCTCCACGCTCCAGTAACTCGTAGTAGCCCACGTCGGGTGCCTAAATCGAAAGCTCGCTAATGTCCTGCTCGCGAGCGAAGAAATTGAGACAAAACAAAATCTCATCTTTAATATGTTAAAAATTATTTTGTAATCAACAAACTAGATAAGATATAAAAAATATGTATCCGCGCACAGTAATACACGATTGTGGATAATTGGCACAACTCATACTTCATATTTCATCGTCATGGTTGCATGTTAGTGTCACTTTATAATGATAATGATAATACTGTTAAAAGTAATAACAATAATTGTACAACTAACCATGGACCTACTAGTACTACTATACAATTACTAATTTATTACTATTTCTACAACTAATGTAATACTACTAATTATGATGATATTGATAAAATCAATAGTAATAATGATAATAATAATTACAATCATATTGATAATTCTGCTTGTAAGTATCGGCTTGCATGGTGATGTAGATATACAGTAGGCTTGCGGGTGCACCATGTGAGAGAGAGGGAGGATTGAGGAGTTCTGAAAAGAACTCTCGGTATTCTTTCTTGAGGGTTTGTAGTCCTTAAAAGGACTGTTGGTGTAGTCTTGAAAAAGACTGTTGGTTATCTTTCTTTCTTAGCTTATAGTTTTAAGGAGAACTATAGCGCTTGGAGAGGATGAGTGGCGGGAGTGGCTCGACGGAGTGGAAATAGATGGCGTGCGTGAGCTTAAGTCACCGGGGTGCGGACGTGGGGGAAAATTACATGACCGTGTGAGCTTGAGTCATCGGGTAGTAGACATGGATGGTCTGCTTGGCCGTCTGCTTGTCCGTCTGGGCTGGAGTCTCCGGGTTGCGGACTTGGGGGAGTTTCGAATCCATGAGTGGGGTGTGCTGTCGGCGTGACGCTGTGTGTGTCCCCGACGTAGGCGGCGTTGTAGTCTGTTGTCGTCTGCTGTGCATTGTAGCTGTGAGGCTGGCGGCTGCTTTGATGGTTCGGCGGGTGGCGGTGGTTGATGTACGGGTGTCTGCGGGGGTGGTGAAGGCGGTGGTGGAGTCGGTGGTGGAGGAGGAGTGACCGGGTACTTGTTGATGAGGGGTTTCCAGATGTCGTTGATGTATAATCCTGAGTCTTGGGGCACGGTGTTGTGGCGGTGAATTTCGATGGCTTCTCGGATTCGGCGTGTATGCCAGTGCTTCATTATGGAGTGCTTCAGGGATGGTGTTGGCTGGGGGCTTGCTGGCGGGAGTCCTGGATTTGATCTTATGTCTTGGGTATTTGTTGATGGTAATTAGGGCTGTGGTGACATGCTGGATTTCCTGATCTAGATGGTCGGCATTGCTGAGTTGATGGGCTCGGCGGATGAGGGCGTTGGGGACTGATTGTAGTACGGATGGATGGTGGAAGGATCTGTAGTGAAGATATTTATCGGTGTGTGTGGGTTTCCTGTAGACTTGGTGAGCGGGCATGCCGGATGGCGATTTCGTAACGAGGACGTCTAGGAAGGGGATGCTGTTGGTTGTTTTGCTCGGTCTCCATGGTGAATTTGATGCTCGGGTGATGCTGGTTGATGTGGGCGAGGAAGTGGTCTAAGTCACGTCTGCTATGTGGCCAGATGACGAATGTGTCGTCGACATATCGGAGCCAGAGAGAAGGGCGTTGTGAGAGAGTCTGAGAGAGTCCTCCACCACCGACTCCACCACTGCCTTCACCACCCCCGCAGACACCCGTACATCAACCACCGCCACCCGCCGAACCATCAAAGCAGCCGCCAGCCTCACAGCTACAATGCACAGCAGACGACAACAGACTACAACGCCGCCTACGTCGGGGACACACACAGCGTCTCGCCGACAGCACACCCCACTCATGGATTCGAAACTCCCCCAAGTCCGCAACCCGGAGACTCCAGCCAAGCAGACGGCCAAGCAGACCTTCCATGTCTACTACCCGATGACTCAAGCTCACACGGTCATGTAATTTTCCCCCACGTCCGCAACCCGGTGACTTAAGCTCACGCACGCCATCTATTCTCCACTCCTGAATACGGATAGTCAACCTGTTCGAAACGTCGAGCCACTCCCGCCACTCATCCTCTCCAAGCGCTATAGTTCTCCTTAGAACTATAAGCTAAGAAAGAAAGATAACCAACAGTCTTTTTCAAGACTACACCAACAGTCCTTTTCAGGACTACACACCCTCAAGAAAGAATACCGAGAGTTCTTTTCAGAACTCCTCAATCCTCCCTCTCTCTCTCACATGGTGCACCCGCAAGCCTACTGTACATATCGATAATTGTATTGATAATAATTATATTAATAATAATAAAATAAGTATTAATGACAAAAGCAAACAATTTTTGTGGATTACCTGGTAGCATGTTAGTGTCATTGCTTTGAAATTTTTGTGATTTTAGTAAGTTTATAACATGTGTATGAATGGTATTTTAGTGCTGTAAGTGGTTTGTTATTCCCTCATCCGAAACAGTATCTTATTTATTTCTCCTTTTTTCTTTTATGAATTATTTTTCTTTTATTTATTGAAAAAGGCCTTTGCCCCTGTTGTTAATTCAAAATTTGCTTGTGATGTGTGCCATTTGATACTTTTGCGCAATGTTTTTTTTCTATCACGATTAACAGTAATATAAGAAGCCATGATTAAACTTCGTCCTATGAACACGTAGTTGTTAAATATCTGTGCAAATTGTAATGGTTTTGTAAAGGATTGATATTTGCTTGATACATGTGATTACATGTACATGTCTATTCAGCTGTGATGTAATGAAATATCACAGTTCATTATTAAATGAAAGAAGTCTTCATTCATTTAACACTGCTTGAATCTATTAATGGCCTCCTGATGTGAAAATACAATTTTGCTTTCAAAAATGTCTCCGGGTCCTCTTCATCTCAAACATATATTCACTCATCTCGACGATAACAACTACGACCGTGTTTCTGCGGTCGCAAACATGACCACTATAGAAACCATACATTTTAAAGAATACCACCAGACGATAGTCGCATATTTAAGCTCGTTCAGGTATGATGCGGTAAACCACTACAAATTACGCTTATATATGAATGGCAACTGTGTGCAACAAACGTCCTATGCCTACTGACTGAGCTCTTTGTTATAAGAATCAGAAATGTGATGCGTATTACACTTCACGTCATCGTTTGAAAGAAGTCGCAGTTTTCATATCTGAACGAAGTTTTATTTTGCATCTTTTTCTTGCAGTGCCTGAAGCAGTCACCTTGAATGAAGACAGTATCGCTGTTACTGCTACCACCATCGCTGCATCATGGACCGTGCCCAATGGTATATGGGAATACTATTTAATCTCCTGTTCCAATGGAGCTGCTTCACCAGCCCAGGTCAACTCCTCAGACAACAGGATAGCATGTTGTACTGGGCTATCAACTCCAGGAGATAACTATACTATCTCTGTGACATCAGTCAGCAATGGTAAACGCAGTGCAGCATCGATCATCACAATCACTGCTTGTAAGTATGTCTTAGAGCATGCCTACACCAAAATAATTGTTCATGGAAAATTGTATATTATTTAAAAAATAATTATGTTAAAAGAAATAGTGTGTAGCAATAAAGGAATACACACCTAAAAAAGTTAGATATAAAGAATCTAGTTTTAAAGAGGTAAACAGGAGTGTAGGATATATTTTCTGGGGTTGTATTCGACTAGTAGTTGTCGTTGGGGGTAGAGGTGTCGTGGATGGATATGTCACCGGACTGTGGATCACAAGTTCAAGTCCCACCACGGCACTAATGTCCTTTGGCAAGACATAGATCTACATTTGCCAACCCAGGTGTTAAATGGGTACCCGGTAGGATGCGAAAGCTAATGTGCTTAGATTAGCCGCTTGTAAAAATGACGCCTGGCTGGAATGCTCCCAGGGAGTGGAGAATGTGCATACATTGTGTGCGGGCAAGCCTGAATCCGATGACCGGGGTAATAATATATGTATCTGTAAAGCGCTTTGAGAGGGCCTTCGGTCCTGAAAAGCGCTATATAAGAACTAGCTATTATTATTATTATTAATTGCCCAAGTGCGTAATTGTCCTATAACCGTTTAAAATCCCCAAATCCCAATACCCGTTGTAAATTAACAATTGGCTTGTAAATTGTGCCGTGTAATTCTATTACGCCATGTTTTCTTTTCTATCAAGATTAACAATAAAATAAGAAACCATAATTAAACTTTTCCCCTATGAAATCGTTGTTGGAATATACGATTGCAAAGTTTTTGGTTTAGTATACGTTTGATATTTGCATGATACATGTGAATACATGCACATGTTATTTTAGCTATGATTTAATGTAATGACACAGTTCATCATCAAATGACAGTAGTCTCAATTCATTTTAGACTGCTTGAATCTATCAATGGCCACCTGATTTAAGAATACCATTTTACTTTCGAAAATGTTTCCGGTTCCTTTTCTTCTCAACCATATGTTCAGTCACGTTCACGAATGCAACCACGACCGTGTATCTGTGATCGCAAACATGACCACAGGGATTATACGATTTAAAGAATACCATCAGGCGACAGTCGCATAAATAAAGCTTTTTCAGATAAGATGCAGTAAACCACCACAAATTACGCGTTAACGAATTACAAGTGTGTGCAACAAAGGTCCTATGCCTAATCACTGAGCTCTTTATTATTAGAAACATAATTGTGATGCGTATTAAACTTTTCCTCATCATTTTTAAACAGACGCGGATTTGCTACTTCATACTTGAACGAGGTATTATGTTGCATCTTTTTCTTTCAGTGCCTGAAGCAGTCACTTTGAATGAGGAGAGAAGCATGGTTACTACTACCACCATCACTGCATCATGGAACTTGCCGAATGGTATATGGGAATACTATGAAGTCTCCTGTTCAAATGGAGCTGCTTCACCAGCCCAGGTCAACCCCTCAGACAACAGGAGAGCATCTTGTACTGGGCTATCAACTCCAGGAGATAACTATATTATTTCTGTGATGTCAGTCAGCAATGATAAACGCAGTGCAGCTTCCACCATTACAATCACTGCTTGTAAGTATCTCTTAGAGCATGCTTACACCAAAATAAATTGTTATGAAAATTGTATATTATTTAAACAATAATTTTGTTAAAAGAACAAGTGTATAGCAATAAAGGGAATACACACCTGAAAAAGTTCCATATAAAGAACCTAGTTTTGAAGAGGTCAAAAGGGGTACATGTATGTGTCAGCTTAGATGACAGCTGGCCAGTCAGTGCGCAGTCACAGTGAGCCCTGCCCAAGGTTTCTTCCTCAACAATATGGCATTCATATAATTAGTTGTGGGAACCCGATTCTTATACATTCTTATACACTATAATTATTTCATATCTTATAGGTGTTGGTTTTGGGTTTGGTACACTGTTTAGGCCAATGTTGAAGTTATGAATTTGTTTTATGGTTATCTTACAACCCAACGTTTTTGAGCCTCTTTTTAGTCACGGCATTTTTTGCAGAAATAAAATGTTTTGCGTCACCCCAATCCCGAATTCATCACATAACATTACTTCCACATTTCTCTGAAACTAGTCAAGTGCCACGAACACACCAACAGCTTTATTTGTTTTAAATTTTTGCTTGCGAGAGAAGAGAGCCAGACCAAAAAATTGCATCTGTAATATGTTCAACATTATTTTGTAAACAACACACTACAGAAGATGCAAGATAATATATGCGCGCACAGTATTACAGTATAATTGTGGATGGTTGTGCAACTAAAACTTTATCTTACATCGTCCTAGTTGCTCATAATGATAATGAAAATACTATTAAAAGTAATAACGACAATGATTGTACCACTAGCTTTTTCATCAATTATTATAAGATGATGACGTGGATCCTAATCAAATGATTGTTTGAAAGCGTACACGTGACCAGGCATGTATTTTGTCTAACGCGTAATTTGGATATTGACCGGTCATTATCCAATTCTAATGACCGATCATTATCAAAACCATGTTATAAAACATCATTTTATAAAACAAATAAAACATAATCTTATAAAACAAATAATACACATCATTTTGTTCGGGCATTAGTAAAATTACCCACACTCGGTACCTTCATAACAGTCCAAACGCCCTCGGCTATCGCCTCGGGCGTGTTGGACTGTTTCAAAGATACCTCGTGTGGGTATATTCTTACTAATAAAATGCCCTCACTGATGTGTATTATTTGTATACTACGCCTAGGATAATTAGTACTACTACTGTACTGCTACTAATTATAGTGATATTGATAGTGTAATAACAATGAAAATTATAATGACTATGGTATTAATGATAATGATATTAATAATCCTAGTAATAATGGTAATAATAATAACAATTATATTGATAATTGCATTAATAATAGCTATATTTATATTAATGAAACATAATAGTAATAATACAAATAAAAGTTTAAGTCGATTGGTCTGCAACATGTTAGCGTCAGTGCTTTGGATTTGATTGTGGTTTGAATTAGTTTATAACATTTATGTGTATGGCATTTCAGTGCTGTAAGAGATTTAAACTTCCCAAGTCCCAATACAATATTTATTTTTTTCTTTTTCTTTTACTAAGAGAGGCTTTTTGCCCCCTATTTTACATTAAAAATTGCTATTTAATTGTCTCGTGTGAAACAAATACGCAATATTTTTTTTTCTACCAAAATTAACAAGAAAATAGAAAGCCATGAATAAACTTTTTTCCATTGAAATCGTTATTGTAAAATGTGTGTGCAGAGTTTATGATTTAGTAAATGTTTGATTTTTGCATGGCCACGTGAATACATGTACCTGTTTATTCAGCTGTGATGTATTAAATTAAATGCTACAGTTCATTATCAAATGAAAGTAGTGTTCATTCATTTAAGACTTCTTGAATCTACTGATGGCCTCCTTATTATGTGAAAAGACCAATTTGCTTTCCAAGTCACCGGGGTGCGGACGTGGGGGAAAATTACATGACCGTGTGAGCTTGAGTCTTCGGGTAGTAGACATGGATGGTCTGCTTGGCCGTCTGCTTGTCCGTCTGGGCCGGAGTCTCCGGGTTGCGGACTTGGGGGAGTTTCGAATCCATGAGTGGGGTGTGCTGTCGGCGTGACGCTGTGTGTGTCCCTGACGTAGGCGGCGTTGTATAGTCTGTTGTCGTCTGCTGTGCATTGTAGCTGTGAGGCTGGCGGCTGCTTTGATGGTTCGGCGGGTGGCGGTGGTTGATGTACGGGTGTCTGCGGGGGTGGTGAAGGCGGTGGTGGAGTCGGTGGTGGAGGAGGAGTGACCGGGTACTTGTTGATGAGGGGTTTCCAGATGTCGTTGATGTATAATCCTGAGTCTTTGGGCACGGTGTTGTGGCGGTGAATTCCGATGGCTTCTCGGATTCGGCGTGTATGCCAGTGCTTCATTATGGAGATGAGATGACTGTTATCCCATTCGATGGTGTGTTCGTGTTGCTGGGCGTGTTTGACGATGGCGGACTTATCCCAATTTATCGCTGAGTCTGAAGCTAGTTCTGTGCTCCTTGAGACTTGTTTCCAAATTTCTCCCCGTTTCACCAATGTAGACTTTTCCACATTCGCATGGTATTTTGTAGACTCCAGCTTTCTTGTGGTTTGGATGCTTGTCTTTGTGGGAGTGGAGTATCGAATGGAGTTTGTTGAAGGAACTGTGTCGAACTTGGATGTCTGCTGCTTGAAGGATACGTTTAATCTTGTGAGAGGCTTGACCGATATAGGGAAGAACAACAGTTTGTTTCGGTGGTGTAGCTGCGGGTTGGTTCTCTTCAGGGATGGTGTTGGCTAGGGGCTTGCTGGCGGGAGTCCTGGATTTGATCTTATGTCTTGGGTATTTGTTGATGGTAGTTAGGGCTGTGGTGACATGCTGGATTTCCTGATCTAGATGGTCGGCATCGCTGAGTTGATGGGCTCGGCGGATGAGGGCGTTGGGGACTGATCGTAGTACGGATGGATGGTGGAAGGATCTGTAGTGAAGATATCTATCGGTGTGTGTGGGTTTCCTGTAGACTTGGTGAGCGGGCTTGCCGGATGGCGATTTCGTAACGAGGACGTCTAGGAAGGGGATGCTGTTGGTTGTTTTGCTCGGTCTCCATGGTGAATTTGATGCTCGGGTGATGCTGGTTGATGTGGGCGAGGAAGTGGTCTAAGTCACGTCTGCTATGTGGCCAGATGACGAATGTGTCGTCGACATATCGGAGCCAGAGAGAAGGGCGTTGTGAGAGAGTCTGAGAGAGTCCTCCACCACCGACTCCACCACCGCCTTCACCAGTACCCCCAGACACCCGTACATCAACCACCGCCACCCGCCGAACCATCAAAGCAGCCGCCAGCCTCACAGCTACAATGCACAGCAGACAACAACAGACTACAACGCCGCCTACGTCGGGGACACACACAGCGTCTCGCCGACAGCACACCCCACTCATGGATTCGAAACTCCCCCAAGTCCGCAACCCGGAGACTCCAGCCAAGCAGACGGCCAAGCAGACCATCCATGTCTACTACCCGATGACTCAAGCTCACACGGTCATGTAATTTTCCCCCACGTCCGCAACCCGGTGACTTAAGCTCACGCACGCCATCTATTCTCCACTCCTGACGACGGATAGTCAACCTGTTCGAAACGTCGAGCCACTCCCGCCACTCATCCTCTCCAAGCGCTATAGTTCTCCTTAGAACTATAAGCTAAGAAAGAAAGATAACCAACAGTCTTTTTCAAGACTACACCAACAGTCCTTTTCAGGACTACACACCCTCAAGAAAGAATACCGAGAGTTCTTTTCAGAACTCCTCAATCCTCCCTCTCTCTCTCACATGGTGCAACCGCAAGCCTACTGAACATATCGATAATTGTATTGATAATAATTATATTAATAAGAATAAAATAAGTATTAATGACAAAAGCAAACAATTTTTTGTGGATTACCTGGTAGCATGTTAGTGTCATTGCTTTGAAATTTTTTGTGATTTTAGTAAGTTTATAACATGTGTATGAATAGTATTTTAGTGCTGTAAGTGGTTTGTTATTTCCTCATCCGAAACAGTATCTTATTTATTTCTCCTTTTTTCTTTTTTGAATTATTTTTCTTTTATTTATTGAAAAAGGCCTTTCCCCCTGTTGTTAATTCAAAATTTGCTTGTGATGTGTGCCATTTGATACTTTTGCGCAATGTTTTTTTTCTATCACGATTAACAGTAATATAAGAAGCCATGATTAAACTTCGTCCTATGAACACGTAGTTGTTAAATATCTGTGCAAATTGTAATGGTTTTGTAAAGGATTGATATTTGCTTGATACATGTGATTACATGTACATGTCTATTCAGCTGTGATGTAATGAAATATCACAGTTCATTATTAAATGAAAGAAGTCTTCATTCATTTAACACTGCTTGAATCTATTAATGGCCTCCTGATGTGAAAATACAATTTTGCTTTCAAAAATGTCTCCGGGTCCTCTTCATCTCAAACATATATTCACTCATCTCGACGATAACAACTACGACCGTGTTTCTGCGGTCGCAAACATGACCACTATAGAAACCATACATTTTAAAGAATACCACCAGACGATAGTCGCATATTTAAGCTCGTTCAGGTATGATGCGGTAAACCACCACAAATTACGCTTATATATGAATGGCAACTGTGTGCAACAAACGTCCTATGCCTACTGACTGAGCTCTTTGTTATAAGAATCAGAAATGTGATGCGTATTACACTTCACGTCATCGTTTGAAAGAAGTCGCAGTTTTCATATCTGAACGAAGTTTTATTTTGCATCTTTTTCTTGCAGTGCCTGAAGCAGTCACCTTGAATGAAGACAGTATCGCTGTTACTGCTACCACCATCGCTGCATCATGGACCGTGCCCAATGGTATATGGGAATACTATTTAATCTCCTGTTCCAATGGAGCTGCTTCACCAGCCCAGGTCAACTCCTCAGACAACAGGATAGCATGTTGTACTGGGCTATCAACTCCAGGAGATAACTATACTATCTCTGTGACATCAGTCAGCAATGGTAAACGCAGTGCAGCATCGATCATCACAATCGCTGCTTGTAAGTATGTCTTAGAGCATGCCTACACCAAAATAATTGTTCATGGAAAATTGTATATTATTTAAAAAATAATTATGTTAAAAGAAATAGTGTGTAGCAATAAAGGAATACACACCTAAAAAAGTTAGATATAAAGAATCTAGTTTTAAAGAGGTAAAAAGGAGTGTAGGATATATTTTCTGGGGTTGTATTCGACTAGTAGTTGTCGTTGGGGATAATTGCCCAAGTGCGTAATTGTCCTATAACCGTTTAAAATCCCCAAATCCCAATACCCGTTGTAAATTAACAATTGGCTTGTAAATTGTGCCGTGTAATTCTATTACGCCATGTTTTCTTTTCTATCAAGATTAACAATAAAATAAGAAACCATGATTAAACTTTTCCCCTATGAAATCGTTGTTGGAATATACGATTGCAAAGTTTTTGGTTTAGTATACGTTTGATATTTGCATGATACATGTGAATACATGCACATGTTATTTTAGCTATGATTTAATGTAATGACACAGTTCATCATCAAATGACAGTAGTCTCAATTCATTTTAGACTGCTTGAATCTATCAATGGCCACCTGATTTAAGAATACCATTTTACTTTCGAAAATGTTTCCGGTTCCTTTTCTTCTCAACCATATGTTCAGTCACGTTCACGAATGCAACCACGACCGTGTATCTGTGATCGCAAACATGACCACAGGGATTATACGATTTAAAGAATACCATCAGGCGACAGTCGCATAAATAAAGCTTTTTCAGATAAGATGCAGTAAACCACCACAAATTACGCGTTAACAAATTACAAGTGTGTGCAACAAAGGTCCTATGCCTAATCACTGAGCTCTTTATTATTAGAAACATAATTGTGATGCGTATTAAACTTTTCCTCATCATTTTTAAACAGACGCGGATTTGCTACTTCATACTTGAACGAGGTATTATGTTGCATCTTTTTCTTTCAGTGCCTGAAGCAGTCACTTTGAATGAGGAGAGAAGCATGGTTACTACTACCACCATCACTGCATCATGGAACTTGCCGAATGGTATATGGGAATACTATGAAGTCTCCTGTTCAAATGGAGCTGCTTCACCAGCCCAGGTCAACCCCTCAGACAACAGGAGAGCATCTTGTACTGGGCTATCAACTCCAGGAGATAACTATATTATTTCTGTGATGTCAGTCAGCAATGATAAACGCAGTGCAGCTTCCACCATTACAATCACTGCTTGTAAGTATCTCTTAGAGCATGCTTACACCAAAATAAATTGTTATGAAAATTGTATATTATTTAAACAATAATTTTGTTAAAAGAACAAGTGTATAGCAATAAAGGGAATACACACCTGAAAAAGTTCCATATAAAGAACCTAGTTTTGAAGAGGTCAAAAGGGGTACATGTATGTGTCAGCTTAGATGACAGCTGGCCAGTCAGTGCGCAGTCACAGTGAGCCCTGCCCAAGGTTTCTTCCTCAACAATATGGCATTCATATAATTAGTTGTGGGAACCCGATTCTTATACATGTACACTATTATTATTTCATATCTTAGGTGTTGGTTTTGCGTTTGGTACACTGTTTAGGCCAATGTTGAAGTTATGAATTTGTTTTATGGTTATCTTACAACCCAGCGTTTTTGAGCCTCGATCTCTTTAGTCACGGGACTCTTTGCAGAAATAAAACCTTTTACGTCACCCCAATCCCAAATTCATCACATAACATTACTTCCACATTTCTCTGAAACTAGTCAAGTGCCACGAACATACCAACGGCTTTATTTGCTTTTAATTTTTGCTTGCGAGAGAAGAGAGCCAGACCAAAAAAATGCATCTTTATTATGTTCAACATTATTTTGTAAACAACACACTACAGAAGATGCAAGATAATATATGCGCTCACAGTATTACAGTATTGTTGATGGTTGTGCAAATAAAACTTTATCTTACATCGTCCTAGTTGCATGTTAGGGTCACTCATAATGATTATGAAAATACAATTAAAAGTAATAACGACAATGATTGTACCACTAGCTATTTCATCAATTATTATAAGATGATGACGTGAATCCTAATCAAATGATTGGTTAAAAGCGTACACGTGACCAGGCATGTATTTTGTCTAACGCGTAATTTGGATAATGACCGGTCATTATCAAAACCATGTTATAAAACATCATTTCATAAAACAAATTAAACATAATCTTATAAAACAAATAATACACATCATTTTGTTTGGGCATTAGTAAAATTAGCCACACTCGGTACCTTCATGACTGTCCAACGCCCTCGGCTATCGCCTCGGGCGTGTTAGACTGTTTCAAAAGTACCTCGTGTGGGTAATTCTTACTAATGCCCTCACTGATGTTTATTATTTGTATACTACGCCTAGGATAATTAGTACTACTACTGTACTGCTACAAATCATAGTGATATTGATAGTGTAATAACAATGAAAATTATAATGACTATGGTATTAATGATAATGATATTAATAATCCTAGTAATAATGATAATAATAATAATAACAATTATATTGATAATTGCATTAATAATAGCTATATATATATTAATGAAACATAAAAGTAATAATACATATAAAAGTTTAAGTCGATTGGTCTGCAACATGTTAGCGTCAGTGCTTTGGATTTGATTGTGGTTTGAATTAGTTTATAACATTTATGTGTATGGCATTTCAGTGCTGTAAGAGATTTAAACTTCCCAAATCACAATACAATATCTATTTTTTTCTTTTTCTTTTACTAAGAGAGGCTTTTTGCCCCCTATTTTACATTAGAAAATGGCTATTTAATTGTCTTGTGTGAAAATAATACGCAATATTTTTTTCTACCAAAATTAACAAGAAAATAGAAAGCCATGAATAAACTTTTCCCATTGAAATCGTCATTGTAAAATGTGTGTGCACAGTTTATGATTTAGTAAATGTTTGATTTTTGCATGGCCACGTTAATACATGTACCTGTTTATTCAGCTGTGATGTAATTAAATGCTACAGTTCATTATCAAATGAAAGTAGTGTTCATTCATTTAAGACTTCTTGAATCTACTGATGGCCTCCTAATGTGAAAAGACCAATTTGCTTTCCAAAATACTCCGTGTCGTTTTCTTCTCAAACATATTTTCATTCGTGTTCACGAGTGTAACCAGGACCGTGTATCTGTAATCGCAAACATGACCACAGGGACCATACGTTTTAAAAAGTACCACCAGACGATAGTCGCATGAATAAAGCTTTTTCAGATAGGATGCAGTAAGCCACCACATATTACGCGTAAATGAATGGCAACTGTGTGCAGCAAAGGTCGCATGTCTATTCACTGAGCTCTTTGTTATAAAAAGGTATGTGATGCGTATTACACTTTTTCGTCAACATTTCTAAAAAAACGCGGTTTTGGAACCTCATATCTGAACGAGGCACGAGGCCTTATGTTGCATCTTTTCCTTGCAGTGCCTGAATCAGTCACCTTGAATGAAGACAGTAACATGGTTACTACTACCACCATCACTGCATCATGGACCGTGCCCAATGGTATATGGGAATACTATGAAGTCTCCTGTTCCAATGGAACTGCTTCACCAGCCCAGGTCAACCCCTCAGACGACAGGAGAGCATCTTGTACTGGGCTATCAACTCCAGGAGATAACTATACTATCTCTATGACATCAGTCAGCAATGGTAAACGCAGTGCAGCATCGATCATCACAATCACTGCTTGTAAGTATGTCTTAGAGCATGCCTACACCAAGATAATTGTTCATGGAAAATTGTATATTATAGTAATATTAATGACTGCTATGAGAGGCATAGTTGTTTTTATTGCTCAAGGGAAGGTTACCTCGTGCTATCACCCTGAGGCGTGCCGAGGGGTGATAGCACGATGAACATGTAACATCCCCGAGAGCCAAAAAAACAACTATGCCTCGAATATTAAAGCAGTCATTCTAAAATTTATATACTGAAAACAGGGTCATAGAATACAATTTTGTGCGACTTACTGGTCAATCATGCATGGTAATCAAGTTTGTTTACGCTATCGAAGCCTGTGTTGATAAACTTGCAGTCTCAGCTCCCTGCTTAGTTGGCCATTGAGATTGCACATAAATATCCAATGCAGTTTACGTGCATTGCGCGTTCATGCCAAATTGGTCAAACTAATAAATTAAAAATCAAGATTCAAACCTTTATTGCTTGTGATCCTGAAGGTAATACTCAAAAAATGAGGTGTCATATGAAAGAGCAGGTTTATCTCTTTTTTTCCAAAGAGCGTCATCTCGTCAGTACATGTAGATCTAGGCCTAGTTACAATCGAGATCGGCGGTCGTCTGCGCTGTACTGTGTAGCAACCAAATTAATCGCGGCACAAAAAATGTATGGAATGCCGCGCGCGCTCCGCACAAACCAATGGGGATCGCAGGAGGATGAGGATGAGGGTACAAACTTTTAACTATTCCCTGTGGGCTCTAGCTATTCCCTGTGAGTGGGTGTGAGTGGGGCATGGCTTGAAATCACGACTCCAATTTCGACCACTCAGATGGATAGATTTCTAAAGTGAGGTATATAATATTTAATCAATAATTTTGTTAAAAGAAATAGTGTGTAGCAATAAAGGAATACACACCATAAAAAGTTACATATAAATAATCTAGTTTTAAAGAGGTCAAAAGAAGTGTAGGATATATTTTCTAGGGGGGGAGGGGTAAATTGTCCTCGGAGAGGGGGGGGGGGGTTGTATTCGACTAGTAGTTGTCGTTGGGGATAATTGCCCAAGGGTGTAATTGTCCTAAAACCGTTTGAAATCGCCGAATCCCAATACCATATCTATTCCTTTCTTCTTCTTTAATCAAGACAGAACCCCGCCCCGTTGTAAATTAACAATTGGCTTTTAATTGTGCCGTGTAATTATATTACGCCATGTTTTCTTTTCTATCAAGATTAACAATAAAATAAGAAACCATAATTAAACTTTTCCCATGAAATCGTTGTTGGAATATACGATTGCAAAGTTTATGGTTTAGTATATGTTTGATATTTGCATGATACATGTGAATACATGCACATGTTATTTCAGCAATGATTTAATGTAATGACACAGTTCATCATCAAATGAAAGTAGTCTCAATTTATTTTAGACTGCTTGAATCTATCAATGGCCACCTGATTTAAGAATACCATTTTACTTTCGAAAATGTTTCCGGTTCCTTTTCTTCTCAACCATATGTTCAGTCACGTTCACGAATGCAACCACGACCGTGTATTTGTGATCGCAAACATGACCACAGGGATTATACGTTTTAAAGAATACCATCAGACGATAGTCGCATGAATAAAGCTTTTTCAGATAGGATGCAGTAAGCCACCACATATTACGCGTAAATGAATGGCAACTGTATGCAGCGAAGGTCGCATGTCTATTTACTGAGCTCTTTGTTATAAAAAAGGTATGTGATGCGTATTACACTTTTCGTCAACATTTCTAAAAAAACGCGGTTTTGGAACCTCATATCTGAACGAGGCACGAGGCCTTATGTTGCATCTTTTCCTTGCAGTGCCTGAATCAGTCACCTTGAATGAAGACAGTAACATGGTTACTACTACCACCATCACTGCATCATGGACCGTGCCCAATGGTATATGGGAATACTATGAAGTCTCCTGTTCCAATGGAACTGCTTCACCAGCCCAGGTCAACCCCTCAGACGACAGGAGAGCATCTTGTACTGGGCTATCAACTCCAGGAGATAACTATACTATCTCTGTGACATCAGTCAGCAATGGTAAACGCAGTGCAGCATCGATCATCACAATCACTGCTTGTAAGTATGTCTTAGAGCATGCCTACACCAAAATAATTGTTCATGGAAAATTGTATATTATAGTAATAATGACTGCTATGAGAGGCATAGTTGTTTTTATTGCTCAAGGGGAGGTTTCATCGTGCTATCAACCCGAGAGCCAAAAAAACAACTATGCCTCGAATATTAAAGCAGTCATTCTAAATTTTATATACTGAAAACAGGGTCATATAATACGATTTTGTGCGACTTACTGGTCAATCATGCATGGTAATCAAGTTTGTTTACGCTATCGAAGCCTGTGTTGATAAACTTGCAGTCTCAGCTCCCTGCTTAGTTGGCCATTAAGATTGCACACAAATATCCAATGCAGTTTACGTGCATTGCGCGTTCATGCCAAATTGGTCAAAGTAATAAATTAAAAATCAAGATTCAAACCTTCATTGCTTGTGATCCTGAAGGTGATACTCAAAAAATGAGGTGTCATATGAAAGAGCAGGTTTATCTCTATATTTCCAAAGGGGCGTCATCTCGTCATTACATTTAGATCTAGGCCTAGTTACAATCGAGATCGGCGGTCGTCTGCGCTGTACTGTGTAGCAACCAAATTAATCGCGGCACAAAAAACGTATGGAATGCCGTGCTCTCGCTCCGCACAAACCAATGGGGATTGCAGGAGGATGAGGATGAGGGTACAAACTTTTAACTATTCCCTGTGGGCTCTAGCTATTCCCTGTGAGTGGGTGTGAGTGGGGCATGGCTTGAAATCACGACTCCAATTTCGACCACTCAGATGGATAGATTTCTAAAGTGAGGTATATAATATTTAATCAATAATTTTGTTAAAAGAAATAGTGTGTAGCAATAAAGGAATACACACCTTAAAAAGTTACATATAAAGAATCTAGTTTTAAAGAGGTCAAAAGAAGTGTAGGATATATTTTCTGGGGGAAATTGTCCTCGGAGAGGGGGTTGTATTCGACTAGTAGTTGTCGTTGGGGGTAATTGCCCAAGGGTGTAATTGTCCTAAAACCGTTTAAAATCGCCAAATCCTAATACCATATCTATTCCTTTCTTCTTCTTTAATCAAGACAGAACCCCGCCCCGTTGTAAATTAACAATTGGCTTGTTAATTGTGCCGTGTAATTATATTACGCCATGTTTTCTTTTCTATCAAGATTAACAATAAAATAAGAAACCATGATTAAACTTTTCCCATGAAATCGTTGTTGGAATATACGATTGCAAAGTTTATGGTTTAGTATATGTTTGATATTTGCATGATACATGTGAATACATGCACATGTTATTTCAGCAATGATTTAATGTAATGACACAGTTCATCATCAAATGAAAGTAGTCTCAATTTATTTTAGACTGCTTGAATCTATCAATGGCCACCTGATTTAAGAATACCATTTTACTTTCGAAAATGTTTCCGGTTCCTTTTCTTCTCAACCATATGTTCAGTCACGTTCACGAATGCAACCACGACCGTGTATCTGTGATCGCAAACATGACCACAGGGATTATACGTTTTAAAGAATACCATCAGACGATAGTCGCATGAATAAAGCTTTTTCAGATAGGATGCAGTAAGCCACCACATATTACGCGTAAATGAATGGCAACTGTGTGCAGCAAAGGTCGCATGTCTATTCACTGAGCTCTTTGTTATAAAAAGGTATGTGATGCGTATTACACTTTTTCGTCATCATTTCTTAAAAAACGCGGTTTTGGAACCTCATATCTGAACGAGGCACGAGGCCTTATGTTGCATCTTTTCCTTGCAGTGCCTGAATCAGTCACCTTGAATGAAGACAGTAACATGGTTACTACTACCACCATCACTGCATCATGGACCGTGCCCGATGGTATATGGGAATACTATGAAGTCTCCTGTTCCAATGGAACTGCTTCACCAGCCCAGGTCAACCCCTCAGACGACAGGAGAGCATCTTGTACTGGGCTATCAACTCCAGGAGATAACTATACTATCTCTGTGACATCAGTCAGCAATGGTAAACGCAGTGCAGCATCGATCATCACAATCACTGCTTGTAAGTATGTCTTAGAGCATGCCTACACCAAAATAATTGTTCATGGAAAATTGTATATTATAGTAATCATGACTGCTATGAGAGGCATAGTTGTTTTTATTGCTCAAGGAGGTTACATCGTGCTATCACCCCGAGGCGTGCCGAGGGGTGATTGCACGATGTACATGTAACATCCCGAGAGCCAAAAAAAAACAACTTACCTCGAATATTAAAGCAGACATTCTAAATTTTATATACTGAAAACAGGGTCAAAGAATACAATTTTGTGCGACTTACTGGTCAATCATGCATGGTAATCAAGTTTGTTTACGCTATCGAAGCCTGTGTTGATAAACTTGCAGTCTCAGCTCCTGCTTAGTTGGCCTTTGAGATTGCAAACAAATATTCAATGCAGTTTACGTGCATTGCGCGTTCATGCCAAATTGGTCAAACTAATAAATTAAATTAGCTATTCTCTGTGAGTGGGTGTGAGTGGGGCATGGCTTGAAATCACGACTCCAATTTCGACCAATCAGATGGCTAGATTTCTAAAGTGAGGTATATAATATTTAATCAATAATTTTGTTAAAAGAAATAGTGTGTAGCAACAAAGGAATACACACCTTAAAAGTTACATATAGAGAATCTAGTTTTAAAGAGGTCAAAAGAAGTGTAGGATACATTTTCTGGGGTAAATTGTCCTCGGAGAGGGGGTTGTATTCGACTAGTAGTTGTCGTTGGGGGTAATTGCCCAAGGGTGTAATTGTCCTAAAACCGTTTAAAATCGCCAAATCCTAATACCATATCTATTCCTTTCTTCTTCTTTAATCAAGACAGAACCCCGCCCCGTTGTAAATTAACAATTGGCTTTTGAATTGTGCCGTGTAATTATATTACGCCATGTTTTCTTTTCTATCAAGATTAACAATAAAATAAGAAACCATGATTAAACTTTTCCCATGAAATCGTTGTTGGAATATACGATTGCAAAGTTTATGGTTTAGTATATGTTTGATATTTGCATGATACATGTGAATACATGCACATGTTATTTCAGCAATGATTTAATGTAATGACACAGTTCATCATCAAATGAAAGTAGTCTCAATTTATTTTAGACTGCTTGAATCTATCAATGGCCACCTGATTTAAGAATACCATTTTACTTTCGAAAATGTTTCCGGTTCCTTTTCTTCTCAACTATATGTTCAGTCACGTTCACGAATGCAACCACGACCGTGTATCTGTGATCGCAAACATGACCACAGGGATTATACGTTTTAAAGAATACCATCAGACGATAGTCGCATGAATAAAGCTTTTTCAGATAGGATGCAGTAAGCCACCACATATTACGCGTAAATGAATGGCAACTGTGTGCAGCAAAGGTCTCATGTCTATTCACTGAGCTCTTTGTTATAAAAAAGGTATGTGATGCGTATTACACTTTTTCGTCATCATTTCTTTAAAAACGCGGTTTTGGAACCTCATATCTGAACGAGGCACGAGGCCTTATGTTGCATCTTTTCCTTGCAGTGCCTGAATCAGTCACCTTGAATGAAGACAGTAACATGGTTACTACTACCACCATCACTGCATCATGGACCGTGCCCGATGGTATATGGGAATACTATGAAGTCTCCTGTTCCAATGGAACTGCTTCACCAGCCCAGGTCAACCCTCAGACGACAGGAGAGCATCTTGTACTGGGCTATCAACTCCAGGAGATAACTATACTATCTCTGTGACATCAGTCAGCAATGGTAAACGCAGTGCAGCATCGATCATCACAATCACTGCTTGTAAGTATGTCTTAGAGCATGCCTACACCAAAATAATTGTTCATGGAAAATTGTATATTATAGTAATCATGACTGCTATGAGAGGCATAGTTGTTTTTATTGCTCAAGGGGAGGTTACATCGTGCTATCACCCCGAGGCGTGCCGAGGGGTGATTGCACGATGTACATGTAACATCCCGAGAGCCAAAAAAAAACAACTTACCTCGAATATTAAAGCAGACATTCTAAATTTTATATACTGAAAACAGGGTCAAAGAATACAATTTTGTGCGACTTACTGGTCAATCATGCATGGTAATCAAGTTTGTTTACGCTATCGAAGCCTGTGTTGATAAACTTGCAGTCTCAGCTCCCTGCTTAGTTGGCCTTTGAGATTGCAAACAAATATTCAATGCAGTTTACGTGCATTGCGCGTTCATGCCAAATTGGTCAAACTAATAAATTAAATTAGCTATTCTCTGTGAGTGGGTGTGAGTGGGGCATGGCTTGAAATCACGACTCCAATTTCGACCAATCAGATGGCTAGATTTCTAAAGTGAGGTATATAATATTTAATCAATAATTTTGTTAAAAGAAATAGTGTGTAGCAACAAAGGAATACACACCTTAAAAAGTTACATATAGAGAATCTAGTTTTAAAGAGGTCAAAAGAAGTGTAGGATACATTTTCTGGGGTAAATTGTCCTCGGAGAGGGGGTTGTATTCGACTAGTAGTTGTCGTTGGGGGTAATTGCCCAAGGGTGTAATTGTCCTAAAACCGTTTAAAATCGCCAAATCCTAATACCATATCTATTCCTTTCTTCTTCTTTAATCAAGACAGAACCCCGCCCCGTTGTAAATTAACAATTGGCTTTTGAATTGTGCCGTGTAATTATATTACGCCATGTTTTCTTTTCTATCAAGATTAACAATAAAATAAGAAACCATGATTAAACTTTTCCCATGAAATCGTTGTTGGAATATACGATTGCAAAGTTTATGGTTTAGTATATGTTTGATATTTGCATGATACATGTGAATACATGCACATGTTATTTCAGCAATGATTTAATGTAATGACACAGTTCATCATCAAATGAAAGTAGTCTCAATTTATTTTAGACTGCTTGAATCTATCAATGGCCACCTGATTTAAGAATACCATTTTACTTTCGAAAATGTTTCCGGTTCCTTTTCTTCTCAACCATATGTTCAGTCACGTTCACGAATGCAACCACGACCGTGTATCTGTGATCGCAAACATGACCACAGGGATTATACGTTTTAAAGAATACCATCAGACGATAGTCGCATGAATAAAGCTTTTTCAGATAGGATGCAGTAAGCCACCACATATTACGCGTAAATGAATGGCAACTGTGTGCAGCAAAGGTCGCATGTCTATTCACTGAGCTCTTTGTTATAAAAAGGTATGTGATGCGTATTACACTTTTTCGTCATCATTTCTTTAAAAAAACCGCGGTTTTGGAACCTCATATCTGAACGAGGCACGAGGCCTTATGTTGCATCTTTTCCTTGCAGTGCCTGAATCAGTCACCTTGAATGAAGACAGTAACATGGTTACTACTACCACCATCACTGCATCATGGACCGTGCCCAATGGTATATGGGAATACTATGAAGTCTCCTGTTCCAATGGAACTGCTTCACCAGCCCAGGTCAACCCCTCAGACGACAGGAGAGCATCTTGTACTGGGCTATCAACTCCAGGAGATAACTATACTATCTCTGTGACATCAGTCAGCAATGGTAAACGCAGTGCAGCATCGATCATCACAATCACTGCTTGTAAGTATGTCTTAGAGCATGCCTACACCAAAATAATTGTTCATGGAAAATTGTATATTATAGTAATAATGACTGCTATGAGAGGCATAGTTGTTTTTATTGCTCAAGGAGGTTACATCGTGCTATCACCCCGAGAGCCAAAAACAACTATGCCTCGAATATTAAAGCAGTCATTCTAAATTTTATATACTGAAAACAGGGTCATATAATACGATTTTGTGCGACTTACTGGTCAATCATGCATGGTAATCAAGTTTGTTTACGCTATCGAAGCCTGTGTTGATAAACTTGCAGTCTCAGCTCCTGCTTAGTTGGCCATTGAGATTGCACACAAATATCCAATGCAGTTTACGTGCATTGCGCGTTCATGCCAAATTGGTCAAACTAATAAATTAAAAATCAAGATTCAAACCTTCATTGCTTGTGATCCTGAAGGTGATTCTCAAAAAATGAGGTGTCATATGAAAGAGCAGGTTTATCTCTATATTTCCAAAGGGGCGTCATCTCGTCATTACATTTAGATCTAGGCCTAGTTACAATCGAGATCGGCGGTCGTCTGCGCTGTACTGTGTAGCAACCAAATTAATCGCGGCACAAAAAATGTATGGAATGCCGTGCTCTGCTCCGCACAAACCAATGGGGATTGCAGTAGGATGAGGATGAGGGTACAAACTTTTAACTATTCCCTGTGGGCTCTAGCTATTCCCTCTGAGTGGGTGTGAGTGGGGCATGGCTTGAAATCACGACTCAATTTCGACCACTCAGATGGATAGATTTCTAAAGTGAGGTATATAATATTTAATCAATAATTTTGTTAAAAGAAATAGTGTGTAGCAATAAAGGAATACACACCATAAAACGTTACATATAAATAATCTAGTTTTAAAGAGGTCAAAAGAAGTGTAGGATATATTTTCTGGGGTAAATTGTCCTCGGAGAGGGGGGGGGGGTTGTATTCGACTAGTAGTTGTCGTTGGGGATAATTGCCCCAGGGGGTAATTGTCCTAAAACCGTTTAAAATCGCCAAATCCTAATACCATATCTATTCCTTTCTTCTTCTTTAATCAAGACAGAACCCCGCCCCGTTGTAAATTAACAATTGGCTTGTTAATTGTGCCGTGTAATTATATTACGCCATGTTTTCTTTTCTATCAAGATTAACAATAAAATAAGAAACCATAATTAAACTTTTCCCATGAAATCGTTGTTGGAATATACGATTGCAAAGTTTATGGTTTAGTATATGTTTGATATTTGCATGATACATGTGAATACATGCACATGTTATTTCAGCAATGATTTAATGTAATGACACAGTTCATCATCAAATAAAAGTAGTCTCAATTCATTTTAGACTGCTTGAATCTATCAATGGCCACCTGATTTAAGAATACCATTTTACTTTCGAAAATGTTTCCGGTTCCTTTTCTTCTCAACAATATGTTCAGTCACGTTCACGAATGCAACCACGATCGTGTATCTGTGATCGCAAACATGACCACAGGGATTACACGTTTTAAAGAATACCATCAGACGATAGTCGCATGAATAAAGCTTTTTCAGATAGGATGCAGTAAGCCACCACATATTACGCGTAAATGAATGGCAACTGTGTGCAGCAAAGGTCGCATGTCTATTCACTGAGCTCTTTGTTATAAAAAAGGTATGTGATGCGTATTACACTTTTTCGTCATCATTTCTAAAAAACGCGGTTTTGGAACCTCATATCTGAACGAGGCACGAGGCCTTATGTTGCATCTTTTCCTTGCAGTGCCTGAATCAGTCACCTTGAATGAAGACAGTAACATGGTTACTACTACCACCATCACTGCATCATGGACCGTGCCCGATGGTATATGGGAATACTATGAAGTCTCCTGTTCCAATGGAACTGCTTCACCAGCCCAGGTCAACCCCTCAGACGACAGGAGAGCATCTTGTACTGGGCTATCAACTCCAGGAGATAACTATACTATCTCTGTGACATCAGTCAGCAATGGTAAACGCAGTGCAGCATCGATCATCACAATCACTGCTTGTAAGTATGTCTTAGAGCATGCCTACACCAAAATAATTGTTCATGGAAAATTGTATATTATAGTAATAATGACTGCTATGAGAGGCATAGTTGTTTTTATTGCTCAAGGGGAGGTTACATCGTGCTATCACCCCGAGGCGTGCCGAGGGGTGATAGCACGATGTACATGTAACATCCCCGAGAGCCAAAAAAACAACTATGCCTCGAATATTAAAGCAGACATTCTAAATTTTATATACTGAAAACAGGGTCAAAGAATACAATTTTGTGCGACTTACTGGTCAATCATGCATGGTAATCAAGTTTTTTTACGCTATCGAAGCCTGTGTTGATAAACTTGCAGTCTCAGCTCCCTGCTTAGTTGGCCTTTGAGATTGCACACAAATATCCAATGCAGTTTACATGCATTGCGCGTTCATGCCAAATTGGTCAAACTAATAAATTAAATTAGCTATTCTCTGTGAGTGGGTGTGAGTGGGGCATGGCTTGAAATCACGACTCCAATTTCGACCAATCAGATGGATAGATTTCTAAAGTGAGGTATATAATATTTAATCAATAATTTTGTTAAAAGAAATAGTGTGTAGCAATAAAGGAATACACACCTTAAAAGTTACATATAAAGAATCTAGTTTAAAAGAGGTCAAAAGAAGTGTAGGATATATTTTCTGGGGTAAATTGTCCTCGGAAAAAGGGGGTTGTATTCGACTAGTAGTTGTCGTTGGGGATAATTGCCCAAGGGGGTAATTGTCCTAAAACCGTTTAAAATCGCCAAATCCCAATACCATATCTATTCCTTTCTTCTTCTTTAATCAAGACAGAACCCCGCCCCGTTGTAAATTAACAATTGGCTTGTTAATTGTGCCGTGTAATTATATTACGCCATGTTTTCTTTTCTATCAAGATTAACAATAAAATAAGAAACCATGATTAAACTTTTCCCATGAAATCGTTGTTGGAATATACGATTGCAAAGTTTATGGTTTAGTATATGTTTGATATTTGCATGATACATGTGAATACATGCACATGTTATTTCAGCAATGATTTAATGTAATGACACAGTTCATCATCAAATGAAAGTAGTCTCAATTTATTTTAGACTGCTTGAATCTATCAATGGCCACCTGATTTAAGAATACCATTTTACTTTCGAAAATGTTTCCGGTTCCTTTTCTTCTCAACCATATGTTCAGTCACATTCACGAATGCAACCACGACCGTGTATCTGTGATCGCAAACATGACCACAGGGATTATACGATTTAAAGAATACCATCAGACGATAGTCGCATGAATAAAGCTTTTTCAGATAGGATGCAGTAAGCCACCACATATTACGCGTAAATGAATGGCAACTGTGTGCAGCGAAGGTCGCATGTCTATTCACTGAGCTCTTTGTTAAAAAAAAGGAATGGGTGCGTATTACACTTTTTCGTCAACATTTCTAAAAAAACGCGGTTTTGGAACCTCATATCTGAACGAGGCACGAGGCCTTATGTTGCATCTTTTCCTTGCAGTGCCTGAATCAGTCACCTTGAATGAAGACAGTAACGTGGTTACTACTACCACCATCACTGCATCATGGACCGTGCCCAATGGTATATGGGAATACTATGAAGTCTCCTGTTCCAATGGAACTGCTTCACCAGCCCAGGTCAACCCCGCAGACGACAGGAGAGCATCTTGTACTGGGCTATCAACTCCAGGAGATAACTATACTATCTCTGTGACATCAGTCAGCAATGGTAAACGCAGTGCAGCATCGATCATCACAATTACTGCTTGTAAGTATGTCTTAGAGCATGCCTACACCAAAATAATTGTTCATGGAAAATTGTATATTATAGTAATAATGACTGCTATGAGAGGCATAGTTGTTTTTATTGCTCAAGGGGAGGTTACATCGTGCTATCACCCCGAAGGTGGCCGAGGGGTGATAGCACGATGTACATGTAACATCCCCGAGAGCCAAAAAAACAACTATGCCTCGAATATTAAAGGAGTCATTCTAAATTTTATATACTGAAAACAGGGTCATAGAATACGATTTTGTGCGACTTACTGGTCAATCATGCATGGTAATCAAGTTTTTTTACGCTATCGAAGCCTGTGTTGATAAACTTGCAGTCTCAGCTCCCTGCTTAGTTGGCCATTGAGATTGCACACAAATATCCAATGCAGTTTACGTGCATCGCGCGTTCATGCCAAATTGGTCAAACTAATAAATTAAATTAGCTATTCCCTGTGAGTGGGTGTGAGTGGGGCATGGCTTGAAATCACGACTCCAATTTCGACCAATCAGATGGCTAGATTTCTAAAGTGAGGTATATCATATTTAATCAATAATTTTGTTAAGAGAAATAGTGTGTAGCAATAAAGGAATACACACCTTCAAAAGTTACATATAAAGAATCTAGTTTTAAAGAGGTCAAAAGAAGTGTAGGATATATTTTCTGGGGGGGGGGGAGTAAATTGTCCTCGGAGAGGGGGGGAGGTTGTATTCGACTAGTAGTTGTCGTTGGGGATAATTGCTCAAGGGGGTAATTGTCCTAAAACCGTTTCAAATCCCCAAATCCCAATACCATATCTATTCCTTTCTTCTTCTTTAATCAAGACAGAACCCCGCCCCGTTGTAAATTAACAATTGGCTTGTTAATTGTGCCGTGTAATTATATTACGCCATGTTTTCTTTTCTATCAAGATTAACAATAAAATAAGAAACCATAATTAAACTTTTCCCATGAAATCGTTGTTGGAATATACGATTGCAAAGTTTATGGTTTAGTATATGTTTGATATTTGCATGATACATGTGAATACATGCACATGTTATTTCAGCAATGATTTAATGTAATGACACAGTTCATCATCAAATGAAAGTAGTCTCAATTTATTTTAGACTGCTTGAATCTATCAATGGCCACCTGATTTAAGAATACCATTTTACTTTCGAAAATGTTTCCGGTTCCTTTTCTTCTCAACCATATGTTCAGTCACGTTCACGAATGCAACCACGATCGTGTATCTGTGATCGCAAACATGACCACAGGGATTAAACGTTTTAAAGAATACCATCAGACGGTAGTCGCATGAATAAAGCTTTTTCAGATAGGATGCAGTAAGCCACCACATATTACGCGTAAATGAATGGCAACTGTGTGCAGCAAAGGTCGCATGTCTATTCACTGAGCTCTTTGTTATAAAAAGGTATGTGATGCGTATTACACTTTTTCGTCATCATTTCAAAAAAACGCGGTTTTGGAACATCATATCTGAACGAGGCACGAGGCCTTATGTTGCATCTTTTCCTTGCAGTGCCTGAATCAGTCACCTTGAATGAAGACAGTAACATGGTTACTACTACCACCATCACTGCATCATGGACCGTGCCCGATGGTATATGGGAATACTATGAAGTCTCCTGTTCCAATGGAACTGCTTCACCAGCCCAGGTCAACCCCTCAGACGACAGGAGAGCATCTTGTACTGGGCTATCAACTCCAGGAGATAACTATACTATCTCTGTGACATCAGTCAGCAATGGTAAACGCAGTGCAGCATCGATCATCACAATCACTGCTTGTAAGTATGTCTTAGAGCATGCCTACACCAAAATAATTGTTCATGGAAAATTGTATATTATAGTAATAATGACTGCTATGAGAGGCATAGTTGTTTTTATTGCTCAAGGGGAGGTTACATCGTGCTATCACCCCGAGGCGTGCCGAGGGGTGATAGCACGATGTACATGTAACATCCCCGAGAGCCAAAAACAACTATGCCTCGAATATTAAAGCAGACATTCTAAATTTTATATACTGAAAACAGGGTCAAAGAATACAATTTTGTGCGACTTACTGGTCAATCATGCATGGTAATCAAGTTTTTTTACGCTATCGAAGCCTGTGTTGATAAACTTGCAGTCTCAGCTCCCTGCTTAGTTGGCCTTTGAGATTGCACACAAATATCCAATGCAGTTTACATGCATTGCGCGTTCATGCCAAATTGGTCAAACTAATAAATTAAATTAGCTATTCTCTGTGAGTGGGTGTGAGTGGGGCATGGCTTGAAATCACGACTCCAATTTCGACCAATCAGATGGATAGATTTCTAAAGTGAGGTATATAATATTTAATCAATAATTTTGTTAAAAGAAATAGTGTGTAGCAATAAAGGAATACACACCTTAAAAAGTTACATATAAAGAATCTAGTTTAAAGAGGTCAAAAGAAGTGTAGGATATATTTTCTGGGGGGTAAATTGTCCTCGGAAAAAAGGGGGGGGGTTGTATTCGACTAGTAGTTGTCGTTGGGGATAATTGCCCAAGGGGGCCGTAATTGTCATAAAACCGTTTAAAATCGCCAAATCCCAATACCATATCTATTCCTTTCTTCTTCTTTAATCAAGACAGAACCCCGCCCCGTTGTAAATTAACAATTGGCTTGTTAATTGTGCCGTGTAATTATATTACGCCATGTTTTCTTTTCTATCAAGATTAACAATAAAATAAGAAACCATAATTAAACTTTTCCCATGAAATCGTTGTTGGAATATACGATTGCAAAGTTTATGGTTTAGTATATGTTTGATATTTGCATGATACATGTGAATACATGCACATGTTATTTCAGCAATGATTTAATGTAATGACACAGTTCATCATCAAATGAAAGTAGTCTCAATTTATTTTAGACTGCTTGAATCTATCAATGGCCACCTGATTTAAGAATACCATTTTACTTTCGAAAATGTTTCCGGTTCCTTTTCTTCTCAACCATATGTTCAGTCACATTCACGAATGCAACCACGACCGTGTATCTGTGATCGCAAACATGACCACAGGGATTATACGATTTAAAGAATACCATCAGACGATAGTCGCATGAATAAAGCTTTTTCAGATAGGATGCAGTAAGCCACCACATATTACGCGTAAATGAATGGCAACTGTGTGCAGCGAAGGTCGCATGTCTATTCACTGAGCTCTTTGTTAAAAAAAAGGAATGGGTGCGTATTACACTTTTTCGTCAACATTTCTAAAAAAACGCGGTTTTGGAACCTCATATCTGAACGAGGCACGAGGCCTTATGTTGCATCTTTTCCTTGCAGTGCCTGAATCAGTCACCTTGAATGAAGACAGTAACATGGTTACTACTACCACCATCACTGCATCATGGACCGTGCCCAATGGTATATGGGAATACTATGAAGTCTCCTGTTCCAATGGAACTGCTTCACCAGCCCAGGTCAACCCCTCAGACGACAGGAGAGCATCTTGTACTGGGCTATCAACTCCAGGAGATAACTATACTATCTCTGTGACATCAGTCAGCAATGGTAAACGCAGTGCAGCATCGATCATCACAATCACTGCTTGTAAGTATGTCTTAGAGCATGCCTACACCAAAATAATTGTTCATGGAAAATTGTATATTATAGTAATAATGACTGCTATGAGAGGCATAGTTGTTTTTATTGCTCAAGGAGGTTACATCGTGCTATCACCCCGAGAGCCAAAAACAACTATGCCTCGAATATTAAAGCAGTCATTCTAAATTTTATATACTGAAAACAGGGTCATATAATACGATTTTGTGCGACTTACTGGTCAATCATGCATGGTAATCAAGTTTGTTTACGCTATCGAAGCCTGTGTTGATAAACTTGCAGTCTCAGCTCCTGCTTAGTTGGCCATTGAGATTGCACACAAATATCCAATGCAGTTTACGTGCATTGCGCGTTCATGCCAAATTGGTCAAAGTAATAAATTAAAAATCAAGATTCAAACCTTCATTGCTTGTGATCCTGAAGGTGATTCTCAAAAAATGAGGTGTCATATGAAAGAGCAGGTTTATCTCTATATTTCCAAAGGGGCGTCATCTCGTCATTACATTTAGATCTAGGCCTAGTTACAATCGAGATCGGCGGTCGTCTGCGCTGTACTGTGTAGCAACCAAATTAATCGCGGCACAAAAAATGTATGGAATGCCGTGCTCTGCTCCGCACAAACCAATGGGGATTGCAGTAGGATGAGGATGAGGGTACAAACTTTTAACTATTCCCTGTGGGCTCTAGCTATTCCCTCTGAGTGGGTGTGAGTGGGGCATGGCTTGAAATCACGACTCCAATTTCGACCACTCAGATGGATAGATTTCTAAAGTGAGGTATATAATATTTAATCAATAATTTTGTTAAAAGAAATAGTGTGTAGCAATAAAGGAATACACACCATAAAACGTTACATATAAATAATCTAGTTTTAAAGAGGTCAAAAGAAGTGTAGGATATATTTTCTGGGGTAAATTGTCCTCGGAGAGGGGGTTGTATTCGACTAGTAGTTGTCGTTGGGGATAATTGCCCCAGGGGTAATTGTCCTAAAACCGTTTAAAATCGCCAAATCCTAATACCATATCTATTCCTTTCTTCTTCTTTAATCAAGACAGAACCCCGCCCCGTTGTAAATTAACAATTGGCTTGTTAATTGTGCCGTGTAATTATATTACGCCATGTTTTCTTTTCTATCAAGATTAACAATAAAATAAGAAACCATAATTAAACTTTTCCCATGAAATCGTTGTTGGAATATACGATTGCAAAGTTTATGGTTTAGTATATGTTTGATATTTGCATGATACATGTGAATACATGCACATGTTATTTCAGCAATGATTTAATGTAATGACACAGTTCATCATCAAATGAAAGTAGTCTCAATTTATTTTAGACTGCTTGAATCTATCAATGGCCACCTGATTTAAGAATACCATTTTACTTTCGAAAATGTTTCCGGTTCCTTTTCTTCTCAACCATATGTTCAGTCACATTCACGAATGCAACCACGACCGTGTATCTGTGATCGCAAACATGACCACAGGGATTATACGTTTTAAAGAATACCATCAGACGATAGTCGCATGAATAAAGCTTTTTCAGATAGGATGCAGTAAGCCACCACATATTACGCGTAAATGAATGGCAACTGTATGCAGCGAAGGTCGCATGTCTATTCACTGAGCTCTTTGTTATAAAAAGGTATGTGATGCGTATTACACTTTTTCGTCAACATTTCTAAAAAAACGCGGTTTTGGAACCTCATATCTGAACGAGGCACGAGGCCTTATGTTGCATCTTTTCCTTGCAGTGCCTGAATCAGTCACCTTGAATGAAGACAGTAACATGGTTACTACTACCACCATCACTGCATCATGGACCGTGCCCAATGGTATATGGGAATACTATGAAGTCTCCTGTTCCAATGGAACTGCTTCACCAGCCCAGGTCAACCCCTCAGACGACAGGAGAGCATCTTGTACTGGGCTATCAACTCCAGGAGATAACTATACTATCTCTGTGACATCAGTCAGCAATGGTAAACGCAGTGCAGCATCGATCATCACAATCACTGCTTGTAAGTATGTCTTAGAGCATGCCTACACCAAAATAATTGTTCATGGAAAATTGTATATTATAGTAATAATGACTGCTATGAGAGGCATAGTTGTTTTTATTGCTCAAGGGGAGGTTACATCGTGCTATCACCCCGAGAGCCAAAAACAACTATGCCTCGAATATTAAAGCAGTCATTCTAAATTTTATATACTGAAAACAGGGTCATAGAATACGATTTTGTGCGACTTACTGGTCAATCATGCATGGTAATCAAGTTTGTTTACGCTATCGAAGCCTGTGTTGATAAACTTGCAGTCTCAGCTCCCTGCTTAGTTGGCCATTGAGATTGCACACAAATATCCAATGCAGTTTACGTGCATTGCGCGTTCATGCCAAATTGGTCAAACTAATAAATTAAAAATCAAGATTCAAACCTTCATTGCTTGTGATCCTGAAGGTGATTCTCAAAAATGAGGTGTCATATGAAAGAGCAGGTTTATCTCTATATTTCCAAAGGGGCGTCATCTCGTCATTACATTTAGATCTAGGCCTAGTTACAATCGAGATCGGCGGTCGTCTGCGCTGTACTGTGTAGCAACCAAATTAATCGCGGCACAAAAATGTATGGAATGCCGTGCCTGCTCCGCACAAACCAATGGGGATTGCAGTAGGATGAGGATGAGGGTACAAACTTTTAACTATTCCCTGTGGGCTCTAGCTATTCCCTCTGAGTGGGTGTGAGTGGGGCATGGCTTGAAATCACGACTCCAATTTCGACCACTCAGATGGATAGATTTCTAAAGTGAGGTATATAATATTTAATCAATAATTTTGTTAAAAGAAATAGTGTGTAGCAATAAAGGAATACACACCATAAAACGTTACATATAAATAATCTAGTTTTAAAGAGGTCAAAAGAAGTGTAGGATATATTTTCTGGGGTAAATTGTCCTCGGAGAGGGGGTTGTATTCGACTAGTAGTTGTCGTTGGGGATAATTGCCCCAGGGGTAATTGTCCTAAAACCGTTTAAAATCGCCAAATCCTAATACCATATCTATTCCTTTCTTCTTCTTTAATCAAGACAGAACCCCGCCCCGTTGTAAATTAACAATTGGCTTGTTAATTGTGCCGTGTAATTATATTACGCCATGTTTTCTTTTCTATCAAGATTAACAATGAAATAAGAAACCATAATTAAACTTTTCCCATGAAATCGTTGTTGGAATATACGATTGCAAAGTTTATGGTTTAGTATATGTTTGATATTTGCATGATACATGTGAATACATGCACATGTTATTTCAGCAATGATTTAATGTAATGACACAGTTCATCATCAAATGAAAGTAGTCTCAATTTATTTTAGACTGCTTGAATCTATCAATGGCCACCTGATTTAAGAATACCATTTTACTTTCGAAAATGTTTCCGGTTCCTTTTCTTCTCAACCATATGTTCAGTCACATTCACGAATGCAACCACGACCGTGTATTTGTGATCGCAAACATGACCACAGGGATTATACGTTTTAAAGAATACCATCAGACGATAGTCGCATGAATAAAGCTTTTTCAGATAGGATGCAGTAAGCCACCACATATTACGCGTAAATGAATGGCAACTGTATGCAGCGAAGGTCGCATGTCTATTTACTGAGCTCTTTGTTATAAAAAAGGTATGTGATGCGTATTACACTTTTTCGTCATCATTTCTATAAAAAACGCGGTTTTGGAACCTCATATCTGAACGAGGCACGAGGCCTTATGTTGCATCTTTTCCTTGCAGTGCCTGAATCAGTCACCTTGAATGAAGAGAGTAACATGGTTACTACTACCACCATCACTGCATCATGGACCGTGTCCAGTGGTTTATGGGAATACTATGAAGTCTCCTGTTCCAATGGAACTGCTTCACCAGCCCAGGTCAACCCTCAGACGACAGGAGAGCATCTTGTACTGGGCTATCAACTCCAGGAGATAACTATACTATCTCTGTGACATCAGTCAGCAATGGTAAACGCAGTGCAGCATCGATCATCACAATCACTGCTTGTAAGTATGTCTTAGAGCATGCCTACACCAAAATAATTGTTCATTGGAAATTGTATATTATAGTAATCATGACTGCTATGAGAGGCATAGTTGTTTTTATTGCTCAAGGAGGTTACATCGTGCTATCACCCCGAGAGCCAAAAAATCAACTATGCCTCGAATATTAAAGCAGTCATTTTAAATTTTATATACTGAAAACAGGGTCATAGAATACGATTTTGTGCGACTTACTGGTCAATCATGCATGGTAATCAAGTTTGTTTACGCTATCGAAGCCTGTGTTGATAAACTTGCAGTCGTTGCTCCCTGCTTAGTTGGCCATTGAGATTGCACACAAATATCCAATGCATTTTACGTGCATTGCGCGTTCATGCCAAATTGGTCAAACTAATAAATTAAAAATCAAGATTCAAATCTTCATTGCTTGTGATCCTGAAGGTGATACTCAAAAAATGAGGTGTCATATGAAAGAGCAGGTTTATCTCTATATTTCCAAAGGGGCGTCATCTCGTCATTACATGTAGATCTAGGCCTAGTTACAATCGAGATCGGCGGTCGTCTGCGCTGTACTGTGTAGCAACCAAATTAATCGCGGCACAAAAATGTATGGAATGCCGCGCGCTCGGCACAAACCAATGGGGATCGCAGGAGGATGAGGATGAGGGTACAAACTTTTAACTATTCCCTGTGGGCTCTAGTTATTCCCTGTGAGTCGGTGTGAGTGGGGCATGGCTTGAAATCACGACTCCAATTTCGACCAATCAGATGGATAGATTTCTAAAGTGAGGTATATAATATTTAATCAATAATTTTGTTAAAAGAAATAGTGTGTAGCAATAAGGGAATACATACCTTAACAAGTTACATATAAAGAATCTAGTTTTAAAGAGGTCAAAAGAAGTGTAGGATATATTTTCGGGGTAAATTGTCCTCGGAGAGGGGGGGGGGTTGTATTCGACTAGTAGTTGTCGTTGGGGATAATTGCCCAAGGGTGTAATTGTCCTAAAACCGTTTAAAATCGCCAAATCCCTATACCATATCTATTCTTTCTTCTTCTTTAATCAAGACAGAACCCTGCCCTGTTGTAAATTAACAATTGGCTTGTTAATTGTGCCGTGTAATTATATTACGCCATGTTTTCTTTTCTCAAGATTAACAATAAAATAAGAAACCATAATTAAACTTTTCCCATGAAATCGCTGTTGGAATATACGATTGTAACTATGCCTCGAATATTAAAGCAGTCATTCTAAATTTTATATACTGAAAACAGGGTCATAGAAGACAATTTTGTGCGACTTACTGGTCAATCATGCATGGTAATCAAGTTTTTTTACGCTATCGAAGCCTGTGTTGATAAACTTGCAGTCTCAGCTCCCTGCTTAGTTGGCCATTGAGATTGCACACAAATATCCAACGCAGTTTACGTGCATTGCGCGTTCATGCCAAATTGGTCAAACTAATAAATTAAAAATCAAGATTCAAACCTTCATTGCTTGTGATCCTGAAGGTGATTCTCAAAAAATGAGGTGTCATATGAAAGAGCAGGTTTATCTCTATATTTCCAAAGGGGCGTCATCTCGTCATTACATTTAGATCTAGGCCTAGTTACAATCGAGATCGGCGGTCGTCTGCGCTGTACTGTGTAGCAACCAAATTAATCGCGGCACAAAAAATGTATGGAATGCCGTGCTCTCGCTCCGCACAAACCAATGGGGATTGCAGTAGGATGAGGATGAGGGTACAAACTTTTAACTATTCCCTGTGGGCTCTAGCTATTCCTCTGAGTGGGTGTGAGTGGGGCATGGCTTGAAATCACGACTCCAATTTCGACCAATCAGATGGATAGATTTCTAAAGTGAGGTATATAATATTTAATCAATAATTTTGTTAAAAGAAATAGTGTGTAGCAATAAAGGAATACACACCTTAACAAGTTACATATAAAGAATCTAGTTTTAAAGAGGTCAAAAGAAGTGTAGGATATATTTTCTGGGGTAAATTGTCCTCGGAGAGGCGGGGGGGGGGTTGTATTCGACTAGTTGTTGTCGTTGGGGATAATTGCCCAAGGGTGTAATTGTCCTAAAACCGTTTAAAATCGCCAAATACCAATACCATTATCTATTCTTTCTTCTTCTTTAATCAAGACAGAACCCTGCCCCGTTGTAAATTAACAATTGGCTTGTTAATTGTGCCGTGTAATTATATTACGCCATGTTTTCTTTTCTCTCAAGATTAACAATAAAATAAAAACCATAATTAAACTTTTCCCATGAAATCGTTGTTGGAATATACGATTGCAAAGTTTATGGTTTAGTATATGTTTGATATTTGCATGATACATGTGAATACATTCACATGTTATTTCAGCTATGATTTAATGTAATGACACATGTCATCATCAAATGAAAGTAGTCTCAATTCATTTTAGACTGCTTAAATCTATCAATGGCCACCTGATTTAAGAATACCATTTTACTTTCGAAAATGTTTCCGGTTCCTTTTCTTCTCAACCATATGTTCAGTCACGTTCACGAATGCAACCACGACCGTGTATCTGTGATCGCAAACATGACCACAGGGATTATACGTTTTAAAGAATACCATCAGACGATAGTCGCATGAATGAAGCTTTTTTCAGATAAGATGAAGTAAACCACCACAAATTACGCGTTCACAAATTACAAGTGTGTGCAACAAAGGTCCTATGCCTAATCACTGAGCTCTTTATCATTAGAAACAGAATTGTGATCCGTATTAAACTTTTCCTCATCATTTCTAAACAGAGGCGGATTTGCTACTTCATACTTGAACGAGGTATTATGTTGCATCTTTTTCTTTCAGTGCCTGAAGCAGTCACTTTGAATGAGGAGAGTAACATGGTTACTACTACCACCATCACTGCATCATGGAACATGCCGAATGGTATAGTGGAATACTATGAAGTCTCCTGTTCAAATGGAGCTGCTTCACCAGCCCAGGTCAACCCCTCAGACGACCTAAGAGCATATTGTACTGGGCTATTAACTCCAGGAGATAACTATACTATTTCTGTGATGTCGGTCAGCAATGATAAACGCAGTGCAGCATCGACCATCACAATCACTGCTTGTAAGTATGTCTTAGAGCATGCTTCCACCAAAATAAATTGTTATGAAAATTGTATATTATTTAAACAATAATTTTGTTAAAAGAACAAGTGTATAGCAATAAAGGGAATACACACCTGAAAAAGTTTCATTTGAAGAACCTAGTTTTGAAGATGTCAAAAGGGGTACATGTATGTTAAGTGTCAGCTTAGATGACAGCTAGCCAGTCAGCGCGCAGTCACAATGAGCCCTGCCCAAGGTTTTTTCCTCCACAATATGGCATTCATATTAGTTGTGGGAACCCGATTCTTATACATGTACACTATAATTATTTCATGTCTTAGTTGTTGGTTTTGCGTTTGGTACACTGTTTAGGCCAATGTTGAAATTATGAATTTGTTTTATGGTTATCTTACAACCCAGCGTTTTTGAGTCTCTCTTTAGTCACGGCACTCTTTGCAGAAATAAACCTTTTGCGTCACCCCAATCCCAAATTCATCACATAACATTACTTCCACATTTCTCTGAAACTAGTCAAGTGCCACGAACACACCAACGGCTTTATTTGTTTTTAATTTTTGCTTGCGAGAGAAGAGAGCCAGACAAAAAAAAATGCATCTTTATTATGTTCAACATTATTTTGTAAACAACACACTACAGAAGATGCAAGATAATATATGCGCGCACAGTATAACAGTATTGTGGATGGTTGTGCAAATAAAACTGTATCTTACATCGTCCTAGTTGCATGTTAGGGTCACTTATAATGATAATGCCGGCAAATACTATTAAAAGTAATAACGACAATGATTGTACCACTAGCTATTTCATCAGTTATAATAAGATGATGACGTGGATCCTAATCAAATGATTGGTTTAAAGCGTACACGTGACCAGACATGTATTTTGTCTAACGCGTAATTTGGATAATGACCGGTCTTTATCCAATTCTAATGACCGGTCATTATCAAAACCATGTTATAAAACATCATTTCATAAAACAAATGAAACATAATCTTATAAAACAAATAATACACATCATTTTGTTCGGGCATTAGTAAAATTACCCACACTCGGTACCTTCATAACTGTCCAACGCCCTCGGCTATCGCCTCGGGCGTGTTAGACTGTTTCAAAGGTACCTCGTGTGGGTAATTCTTACTAATTCCCTCACTGATGTGTATTATTTGTATACTACGCCTAGGATAATTAGTACTACTACTGTACTGCTACTAATTATAGTGATATTGATAGTGTATAAACAATGAAAATTATATTGACTATGGTATTAATGATAATGATATTAATAATCCTAGTAATAATGACAATAATAATAACAATTATGCTGATAATTGTATTAATAATAGCTATATTTATATTAATAAAACATAATAGTAATAATACAAATAAAAGTTTAAGTCGATTGGTCTGCAATATGTTAGCGTCAGTGATCGGTCATTCATTCTAATGACCGGTCATTATCAAAACCATGTTATAAAACATCATTTCATAAAACAAATGAAACATAATCTTATAAAACAAATAATACACATCATTTTGTTCGGGCATTAGTAAAATTACCCACACTCGGTACCTTCATAACTGTCCAACGCCCTCGGCTATCGCCTCGGGCGTGTTAGACTGTTTCAAAGGTACCTCGTGTGGGTAATTCTTACTAATTCCCTCACTGATGTGTATATTTGTATACTACGCCTAGGATAATTAGTACTACTACTGTACTGCTACTAATTATAGTGATATTGATAGTGTATAAACAATGAAAATTATATTGACTATGGTATTAATGATAATGATATTAATAATCCTAGTAATAATGACAATAATAATAACAATTATGCTGATAATTGTATTAATAATAGCTATATTTATATTAATAAAACATAATAGTAATAATACAAATAAAAGTTTAAGTCGATTGGTCTGCAATATGTTAGCGTCAGTGATTTGGATTTGATTGTGGTTTGAATTAGTTTATAACATTTATGTGTATGGCATTTCAGTGCTGTAAGAGATTTAAATTTCCCAAATCCCAATACAATATCTATTTTTTTCTTTTTCTTTTACTAAGAGAGGCTTTTTGCCCCCTATTTTACATTAAAAAATGGCTATTTAAATGTCTTGTGTGAAACTAATATGCAATGTTTTTTTTCTACCAAAATTAACAAGAAAATAGAAAGCCATGAATAAACTTTTCCCATTGAAATCGTTATTGTAAAATGTCTGTGCAGAGTTCATGATTTAGTAAATGTTTGATTTTTTGCATGGCCACGTGAATACATGTACCTGTTTATTCAGCTGTGATGTAATTAAATGCTACAGTTCATTATCAAATGAAAGTAGTGTTCATTCATTTAAGACTTCTTGAATCTACTGATGGCCTCCTAATGTGAAAAGACCAATTTGCTTTAAAAAATTCTCCGGGTCGTCTTCTTCTCAAACATAAGTATGTTCAGTCATGTTCACGAGTGTAACTCCGACCGTGTATCTGTAATCGCAAACATGACTACAGGGACCATACGTTTTAAAAAGTACCACCAGACGATAGTCGCATGAATAAAGCTTTTCCAGATAGGATGCGGTAAACCACCACATATTACGCGTAAATGAGGGAACTGTGTGCAGCAAAGGTCGCATGTTTATTCACTGAGCCTTTTGTTATAAAAAAAGGTATGTGATGCGTATTACACTTTTTCGTCATCATTTCTAAAAAAAAACGCGGTTTTGGAACATCATATCTGAACGAGGCACGAGGCCTTATGTTGCATCTTTTCCTTGCAGTGCCTGAATCAGTCACCTTGAATGAAGACAGTAACATGGTTACTACTACCACCATCACTGTATCATGGACCTCGCCCAATGGTATATGGGAATACTATGAAGTCTCCTGTTCCAATGGAACTGCTTCACCAGCCCAGGTCAACCCCTCAGACGACCTGAGAGCATCTTGTACTGGGCTATCAACTCCAGGAGATAACTATACTATCTCTGTGACATCAGTCAGCAATGGTAAACGCAGTGCAGCATCGATCATCACAATCACTGCTTGTAAGTATGTCTTAGAGCATGCCTACATCAAAATAATTGTTCATGGAAAATTGTATATTATTTAAACAATAATTTTTTTAAAGAAATAGTGTGTAGCGATAAAGGGAATACACACCTGAAAAAGTTACATATAAAGAATCTAGTTATAAAGAGGTCAAAAGGAGTGTAGGATATATTTTCTGGGGTAAATTGTCCTCGGAGAGGGGGTCGTATTCGACTAGTAGTTGTCGTTGGGGATAATTGCCCAAGGGCTTTTTCAGATAAGATGCAGTAAACCGCCACAAATTACGCGTTAACGAATTACAAGTGTGTGCAACAAAGGTCCTATGCCTAATCACTGAGCTCTTTATTATTAGAAACAGAATTGTGATGCGTATTAAACTTTTCCTCATCATTTCTAAACAGACGCGGATTTAGCACAATAAATCAATGTATCTAACTATTATTTGCTAGTTTATCTAAACTACGCCACCATCGAGAACTCTTTAAAAACGTCACATTCGTGCATGCCCACCCCCGTCCCATTCCCATAATTCACGTGCGCGCCGCACGCCCACCATTCATCCTCTTTCTATTCTCGCCTACCGGTAGAGACATCGTATACAGCTGAGTCACATTAAAAATCAAAGATTTTGTCCTTTTTCGTGAGGCTTAGCTCTTTTTACGTATTGAATTCCGTCCTCATTTTAATTGCTATTAATTTGGTGGTACGGGTTCCCTAGTCACATTTTTATTTTTGCGGAAATCTGAGTATCATTTCTGCTCCACATATTTCCTTTTTCACGACCGTAAATTACAGGCGGTACGCCCTGGGTTAGGGCGTTTGGTCCTAACGTTTGGTCCTGGCGTTACAGCCTTTGCTTTTGGGATTGCCTACGTGTAGGTGGGGCGATTAATTTATGCATCGCCTTAACGTCCCGTCTTGGCTCGTTACGCTTCGCGGTTCACTGCTTCGGCTGTGCGATCCTTTTCTGTTCGTGAATGTTTGGATTTATTTTTCGTGCATGCTGTTGGGTTTAGTGTGATATTAAACATTTTATTTGAAACTGTTTGGCTGGAAATATAGTGAGCGTGGAGTTTATTTCACTCTCGCTCCTTTTGTCTGGCGTTTCTCTTTGTTTACTTTTCTTCGATACAGGTTCATGATGGGTGCGTTGGAGCCTGGTACCCGTGTCTCTCCCCCAGCTAGTGCAGCTACTGGAGGTGTGTTCAACAAGCTGACCACTCGTTCGTTCAGTGTGGCGGCGGGTAAGCTACGGAGCGTTACTAGCGTCTCTCGGACAAGCTCGTTACTGTGTGCCGGCTCGACTTCTGTCGGGCTCGGTATGATATCCAATGATATCCATCAATAGCCCCCAACGCACGATAGAGACGGGCGTCGTTGGCTTGCGGCCTCTGACGCTCGGACCCGATCACTGGCCTTGCTCCCGCTATTGACACGTGCAACTTGAGCGATTCCGCAGTACTTGAGACTAGCTTGAATCCTCAGAGGCCGGCTTCCTCCCGTCGGGTGGAAGTCGTAAGAGACTTTCCGACCGGCCCACTAGGGTACTGTCCGTCAGTCTCGAGTGTTTACTCGAGTGAATCCGCAGCACCCCGTGCCGCCTTGATAACTCAGGAGTACACTCTTGCTAGCTCTCTCGCTCCCGTCACAGTCGGGTGCTTATGAGACAAGCAAAATATTTCCGACCGCCTGCTCGACAGTGCCGCCCGATATATCCGGACCCGGACCCGGACCCGGCGGTTATCTGATATCCACCCCGGTTTACCGGTCCGGGTTTACCGGTCCGGTTTCCATATATCCGAATCGGAGATCTGACTCACGGTCACCCGCCATGGGTGTCTGAGAACTATGAGAGTTATGCATAAGCCCTGAGTGACTCAGTTTGTTTTTTGTGAGCAACTACAGTAACTCAGAGTGTCGTCGTTTATGCAACCACTGACACTCGGGCCTCAATCACTGGCTTAACTCTAGACAGTGATGTGTGCTATTTGAGAGATTCTGCAACACCCTGTGCAGCCTTGAATCCTCAGGAGTTGGCTCCCTCCCGTCACAGACGGGTTGGGAGTCTTTGAGACTGTCCGACCCTCCCGTCCCGTCCAGACAATGCTCAGGTGGAGGCTCTTTTGCCGACGGTTCCCGTCCACAAAAAGACCCGCCTCGTAACTGCGGTTACGAAATCGAAGTCGAAGTTTAAGGCTAAGACGGGGAAGAGAAGCGCGGTCTCGGCAGAGTTCCGCTCCCTCCCCGTCGGTCGGCTTCCTCCCGCAGACGGGTTGGGAGTCGTAGAGACTGCCAGGGTACTGTGTGTACTCGTGTGAATCCGCCGCACCCCGTGCCGCCTTGACAACTCAGAAGTTCACCCTTGATAGCTCTCTTGCTCCCGTCCGCGGGTAGTCATGGAGTAAAGCCATGTCCCGGCCATGTCTCGGTTATGTCTCTTTCTAAGTCGATGTCTGCCTTGGGTGCACATTAGACTACGGCTAGGAGGAGGGGTACGGCCTCATTTAGACGCCAACCCTTCTCCGTTGCCATCGATCATGCTGAGCCTCTCGATTACTTGAAGCTCTTTTCTGAGGAAAGCGGGCGGGCTAAACCCCCAGACCTTTGGCCGACCTCTGGTGGTATAGGCCTTCCTCGTACGCGGTCGGCCCTGTCCGGTCTTTGGACATGGGCGTCCAGGACCTCAGTCCGGTTTAACCCTGTCCGGGTTCGGACCCGTTCCGACATTGTGGCTTGATCTGGTACCAGTTGCCTGGATTGTGTCCCGATCTTTGGATCTCTCCTTCCAGTATCCGGACCTGTTTACATGTTCCTGATACTCAGGACCCTGTTCTCATACTGGTCTGATACCCGGTTTTGGTCTTTCCCTGCGGCTCGGTGCCGCCTGGCCAAAGCTGCCCCTCCTATCTCGGTCGCCGCCCGGCGAGGAGACTAATGATCGTGGTTGCGTAGCTGATTTTGAGGGATCAGGTTGGTGACTCTGAGTCACTAGTCAGCGCGGCTCCCAAGCCCCTCGTGGTATGGCAGCCGACGTGCAGGCTCTCCCAGAGTCTTAATCACCGGAGGCCTTCACACTGGCTCTGCCAGGTATGGCCCAGGCTTCCCTTCTCCTTCCGCGGGAATACCGCTCACGGTGTTTTGCCAGTCCGGTGACAGGTATCTTGTGAGTTTGGAGGTTTTCCCTCCTCCGGTGATCTCCTCCCCTTCTAGTTATGACAGGCGCCACCCTAGGGTCGGCCATTCATGTAGAGGTCGTCACACTGAGCTCCGCCTTTGGGTCAAGCTCTGTGTCTTACGGTGTGGTTGCGATACAACGGCCAGTTGGGAGTGGCCCCGGTTTCACCCACAACTTTGTTTGATCCACTTTCGGGAAACGCAAAGTTCCCGATCTCACATCTCCTGTTGTCTTGTTTGTTGAGCCACTGACGCAGTGGAGCGGGTCGGACCCGGTCGCACTGAGCCTAATTTTTTGGCTTACGAAGTCTAGTAAGGCCGCTATGCTCGCTTCGTCTCCCGTATCTACGGGTAAGAAGCGCAAGCATTCTGACGTCCAGCTTCTGACTGGGTCAAAGGTAGAGAAGACTGAGTTAGGGATTACTTCAGTCGGTGTGTTCTCTAGCCGCTCGGGCTGGGCTTCGTGCCTTTTTTGATGCTTTTGGCGACTGGAAATACCAGTAGTCCCGAAAGGCATCCTGGGTTCGGGCTGAGGCTCAGTTGCTGCCTCTTCCCGTGCCTCGACTAGCAATGGGCCGGCCCTGGTCACACCTTGTTTGGATTTTGCGGGTGTTGCTACTCCGACATCCGAGACACTTTAGGTCCCGGTTGCCTGGTCCTGCTTTTGGCCTTCCGCCATGTGCCGTCGGCCTGTTGGCGGGAGTTGGGCCTGTAGCTCCTGCTGCCCTTGACGCTCCTCCAGGAGGAAGTCGGCGGCTGTTTTGGGTTCCTTTCTTCACCTATCAGTCTGACTACCCCTAGCCCGTCAGTCTGACTGGGGTATTTTCTCGCGGTTGTTTCGGTTGATTTCACCACTCAACAGAAAGGTCTCGACCACATGTAAGCCTTTCGCACCAAGTTCTTGCAGTCTCGGATGCGGTGAGGCGTGGTCTAGTGGTGACCATGCTGAGCCTTTTTTAGCTAAACCTTCCAGCTTTAGCAAGGCCCTTGGGAAAGCTTCGTCACCCGACGCTTCGGCGAGGGTAAGAAGTTTGTAGTTGGTATTTTATGAGGATTATTGTAGCCTTCTAATATCCAGTCTCCGACTGTGACTTAGACGGAGAGGGCTGTGGTGATTTTCAGACCTCAGCTTGCCTTCTCTCCAACCGTTCAGACTGGGCTTCTCGTTGTGTCAAAGCATTTTGGTGGGCGACAGGTCCCGTCTGTCCGGTCTGAAGCCCAGTTACGTTTATCTGGTGTAAGCCGGTACCCGCTTTAGGTTGGGGTCCGTCTTGCCGAACTCGACCTCTGAGAGGCTCTGTTCTGTGGCTGGCATTTCCCCTCGTGCCTTATGCCCATTGGTGGTGGTGGCTGAGCTCACTTCTCCGGCTTCCTTTGCTACCCCTCCAAGAGAGGCTTTCCTTTGAAGCCTAGTCCTGTGGCTGACCAGCCCTTGAGGGCTGTTGTGCCGCCTTTTTCGGGGGAATTATCTCTTGGACACAATTCCCCAGCTCACCTTAAGGGTAATCAGAGTCGCTGATGTTTGGGGCAACGGGCTCCCCGGCGGGTTCCCCGTTTCCGGCTTGTTTCAGTTCAGTGTTTCGGGTTTTCTGTCTGTTTTTGTTGCGGACATCTGTCCCTCTCCCGCTGAGACCAGACCTGTGGTCCCAGCCTCTGTTGGGGATTCTCCGTCATTGTCCCACGGTGCATACTCTCTCTGACCGCCGGGCCGGTGTCGGGGAGGACGCTATGACTTTTGGACTCTCTGAGAGAGCCTCGCAGTTTATAGTCTAGAGTCATAGGGATCCCACGAGGACCCTTTATAACTCTCGTTTGGAGCCCTGCTCCATTTGGTGTGAAGAACTTGGGGTCTCACCCGTAGACTACGGTAGGTATCATGGCTGATTTTTAAGTTGCTTGTTTGACAAGGGTAAAGTCCTTTCACTTTTCCGTTCCCGTTCGGCCCTCGCAGCCACTCGTGTCTGGTTTTCCGGACGGCTCGGTGGTTTATCTCCCATTTCTTGTCCAAGTTACTGCGTTCTTTTCTGCAACGGCCAGCTATCCCGAAGCTGGCTCCTGCTTGGAGCCTACCGAAGGTTTTGGACGCTTTGGCAAAGCCTCCTTTTGGGCCTTCGTCTAAGGCCTCACTTATTCGCTTGACGATGAAAACGTGTTTTCCTTATGTCAATAGCTTCCGGACAGCGGAGGAGTACGCTCCTTGCGCTGTCTACCTCCCCATGCCACATCAGGTGGGAGAGGCGGGGAGTTCGGCTGGTCCTACGGCCTTCCTTCGTTGCCAAGAATAAGTCGGCGTCATCCGGACTGGTGGAGGTTTTTCCTCATTCTTCCTGAGGAATTCTCCTCGGTCGTGGAGGACAAGGTTTGGTGCCCCTTCAGGGCACTCAAGTGGTATTTAGATAGAACTAAGGTTCAGCGAAAGGGTGACCAGTTGTTCCTCATTTCGCGGGAGCCCTTTTTCTCCTGCGTCTCGAGAATCCATCTCCAGATGGATAGTGGACGCTGATTAGGCGGCGGGTCATGAGGCCCTGCTCGCTGAGGGCAGGGCCAAGGCCCATGATACCAGAAGTATCAGTACTTCCTGGGCGTTGTTCCAGGGAGTGGGTTTGGATGACCTTTTTGGCGGTCTCCCAATTCCTTAACGTCTTTTATCTTCGGGACGTCCCTCTGGGGAGGAGTTATTTGCAACTGCGTCCCTGTGGGCGGCTTCGGCTGCCATTGTTCCCCAGTAATCTCCTTCTCGTTCGGGACATGCCTCCCGGTTCGTGTATGTGCTGGTCTAGCAAATAATAGATAGATACATTGATTTATTGTAATCAGAAAAATCAGAACTGATTTTGTTATTTACTATATAAATCTATGTATCTACCTATGTCCCTCCCTCCATCCCTCCCTCCGTCCCCTCTCCTTGCGGGCAACATGTCCGAAGCTTTGTCTTTGGAGGCTCGCGAAAGAGGATGAATGGCGGGCGTGCGGTGCGCACGTGAATTATGGGAAGGCGATGCAATGGGGGTTGGGCATGCGCGAATGTAACGTTTTTAAAGAGTTCTCGATGGTGGCGTAGTTTAGATAAACTAGCAAATAATAGGTAGATACATTGATTTATATAGTAAATAATAAAATCAGTTCTGATTTTTCTGATTTGCTACTTCATACTTGAACGAGGTGTTATGTTGCATATTTTTCTTTCAGTGCCTGAGGCAGTCACTTTGAATGAGGAGAGTAGCATGGTTACTACTACCACCATCACTGCATCATGGAACAATGCGAATGGTATAGTGGAATACTATGAAGTCTCCTGTTCAAATGGAGCTGCTTCACCAGCCCAGGTCAACCCCTCAGACGACCTGAGAGCATCTTGTACTGGGCTATCAACTCCAGGAGATAACTATACTATCTCTGTGATGTCAGTCAGCAATGATAAACGCAGTGCGGCATCGACCATCACAATCACTGCTTGTAAGTATCTCTTAGAGCATGCTTACACCAAAATAAATTGTTATGAAAATTGTATATTATTTAAACAATAATTGTGTTAAAAGAAAAAGTGTATAGCAACAAAAGGAATACACACCTGAAAAAGTTCCATATAAAGAACCTAGTTTTGAAGAGGTCAAAAGGAGTAATGTATTTTAAGTGTCAGCTTAGATGACAGCTGGCCAATCAGTGCGCAGTCACGATGAGCCCTGCCCAATGTTTGTTTTGTTACAATATGGCATTCATATTAGTTGTGGGAACCTGATTCTTATACATATACACTTAATTATTTCATGTCTTGGGCGTTGGTTTTGCGTTTGATATACTGTTTAGACCAATGTTGAAGTTATAAATTTGTTTCATGGTTATCTTACAACCCAGCGTTTTTGAGCCTCTTTTTAGTCACGGCACTCTTTGCGGAAATAAAATGTTTTGCGTCACCCCAATTCCAGATTTATCACATAACATTACTTCCACATTTCTCTGAAACTAGTCAAGTGCCACGAACACACCAACTGCTTTATTTGTTTTTAATTTTTGCTTGCGAGAGAAGAGAGCCAGACCAAAAAATTGCATCTTTAATATGTTCAACATTATTTTGTAAACATCACACTACAGAAGATGCAAAATAATATATGAGCGCACAGTATTACAGTATTGTGGATAGTTGTGCAACTAATACTTTATCTTACATCGTCCTAGTTGCATGTTAGGGTCACTTTATAACGATAATGATAATACCATTAAAAGTAATAATGACAGTGATTGTACCACTAGCTTTTTTATCAATTACTACTCCTAGGATAATTAGTACTACTACTGTACTGCTACTAATTATAGTGATATTGATAGTGTAATAACAATGACAATTATAATGACTATGCTATTAATGATAATGATATTAATAATCCTAGTAATAATGATAATAATAACAATTATATTGATAATTGCATTAATAATAGCTTTATTTATAATAATAAAACATAATAGTAATAATACAAATAAAAGTTCAAGTCGATTGGTCTGCAACATGTTAGAGTCAGTGCTTTGGATTTGATTGTGGTTTGAATTAGTTTATAGCATTTATATGTGTGGCATTGTAGTGCTGTAAGAGATTTAAACTTCCCAAATCCCAATACAATATCTAGTTTTCTCTTTTTCTTTTACTAAGAATGGCTTTTGCCCCCTGTTTTACATTAAAAAATGGCTATTTAATTGTCTAGTGTGAAACTAATACGCAATGTTTTTTTTCTACCAAAATTAAGAAGAAAATAAGAAGCCATGAATAAACTTTCCCGTAATTTTAAAATGTGTGTGCAGAGTTTATGATTTAGTAAATGTTTGATTTTTGCATAACAAGGTGAATACATGTACCTGTTAATTCAGCTGTGATGTAATGTAATGCTACAGTTCATTATCAAATGAAAGTAGTGTTCATTCATTTAAGACTGCTTGAATCTACTGACGGCCTCCTAATGTGAAAAGACCATTTTGCTTTCAAAAATTCTCCGTGTCGTTTTCTTCTCAAACATAAGTATGTTCAGTCATGTTCACGATTGTAACCACGACCGTGTATCTGTAATCGCAAACATGACTACAGGGACCATACGTTTTAAAAAGTACCACCAGACGATAGTTGCATGAATAAAGCTTTTTCACATGGGATGCGGTAAACCACCACATATTACGCGTAAATGAATGGCAACTGTGTGCAACAAGGGTCGCATGTCTATTCACTGAGCTCTTTGTTATAACAAGAAAAGAAATGTGATGCGTATTACACTTTTTCGTCATCATTTCTAAAAAACACGGTTTTGGAACCTCATATCTGAACGAGGCACTTTGCCTTATGTTGCATATTTTTCTTGCAGTGCCTGAAGCAGTCACCTTGAATGAAGAGAGTAACATGGTTACTACTACCACCATCACTGCATCATGGAACATACCGAATGGTATAGTGGAATACTACGAAGTCTCCTGTTCAAATGGAGCTGCTTCACCAGCCCAGGTCAACCCCTCAGACGACCTGAGAGCATCTTGTACAGGGCTTTCAACTCCAGGAGATAACTATACTATCTCTGTAACGTCAGTCAGCAATGGTAAACGCAGTGCAGCATCGATCATCACAATCACTGCTTGTAAGTATTTTTTAGAGCATGTTTAAACCAAAATAAATTGATATGAAATTTGTATAATAATTAAACAATCATTTTGTTTAAAAAAAAGTGTATGGAGAAAAGGGAATACACACCTGAAAAAGTATCATACAGATAAACTTGTTTTAAAGGGACTTGGTAATATTGTTTAGATGAGAGAAATGGTGCTAAGGTAGTGTCTTCAATGCTAGATGTACAATTAATGATAATCTGAAATTTTGAGTGAAAAAAGACCATTATTAATGATAAAAATTGGGGAAAACTGATCTGATTGATTCCTTTATTATTACAATTTAATTACATTTAAGGTGAATGTAAATCGTCACAAAGCAATGAATTGGCTCTATATACCATTCCAATCATTTGACTGTTGACAGATTATTGAATGTCTGTTTTATGTCTTATTGTCATGGAAAAATGGTTGGGAGAATTTACTGTTGAAAACTATAAATATCTTTGTGGATTGAGAATGTTTTCAGGATTTTTTGCATGTTCGAGGGTTAGTACAGTAGAAGGAATATAATAAGTAGCATTTTATACAAAAATTACGTTTTTTTTCATCAACTTTCAACAATGTTACCGGTTCACTTTAAAGAGGAAAAAGGGAGTATATTTAAGTTAAGTAACAGCTAAGATAAGACCTAGTCAATCAGCGTCACAATGAGCCTTGCCCAAGGTTTTTTTTCTTCACAATATGACATTCACATTAGATGTTGGTACCTGATTCTCATACATGTACAATGAATTTTACATATTTTGGGTTTGAGGTTAGCGTTAGGTATAATATTTGGGCCAAGGTCGAAGTTATGAATGTGTTTATTTTGGTATCGTACAACCCATTGTTTTTCAGCCTCTTTTCAGTCACGGCACCCATTTCAGAAATAACAAGTTTTGCGTCACCCCAATCCAAATTCATCACATAATATTACTTGTACATCACTCTGAAACTCGTCACGTGCCATTAACAAACCTATGTGTATATTTGTTTCTAATGTTTGCTTACGAGCGAAGAAGTCGAGACAAAAGACCGCAGATTGATAACTTTAAAATTGTTTTGTAATCAACACACTAGAGAAGATATGAAATAATGTATGCGGGCACAATAAAACAGTATTGTAGATAGTTGTGCAACTAATACTTAATCTTCCATCGTCCTGGTTGCATGTAAGTGTCACTTTAAAATGATAATGATAACACTATTAATAGTAATAATAATAATAATTATACTACTAGCTATTACTACATTTACTACTACTAGGACTAGTACTACTACTTCTACTGTACTACTACTAATTATATGGATATTGATAATGTAATAACAATGATAATAGTATTGATAAATCAATGGAATTGTGATTTTAACCAATTATGAACATCCTGTACACAAGCTGTTAAATTGTGAAGTGAGTGGTTGGTTTGATGAAGTTTTAAAAAATTGTATCCATATCTCATGAAGCTTACAATAAATGTATCATCATTCAACATTGGACACTCCAAGCTACGGTCTTAATGCCTAGGTCACATTTGCCGTGGCGGCCGTGCGGTCTAAAATATCTACGGCCAATAGCAATTATAGGGCCTACGGTCGCCGCAGGCACACCCTAAGGAGGCCGTGCGTCATCACTTCAAAGACCGTACGCAGCCGCAGGTTTTCTCTCTCCACAAATTCAAAATACGCCGTGCGGCTATCCTAACATATGTGATTGCTACCGTATGTAACCGTGGGAACGCTGCGGTGGCCCTATAATTGCTATTGCCCGTAGATATTTTAGACCGCACTGCTGCCGCGGCAAATGTGACCTAGGCATTATTTACACTCAAAAATCCGCGGCGGCTCTTTTGCGGCAGTTTGCCACGCCGTAATCCGAGCAAAATCTTAACAAGCTCCTATACGAGTATTTACATTTCAGTTATTCACGATAGAAAATGTTATTTTTCAACGTTTATGTAATCATCCGTTAAGTCACCTTGGTTACCACAATATCTTGTCTACAAACCAATTTTTACTTTTTGTATAGTTTCTGACCAGTGTATTTACTGTACGAAACAGAAATCTTAAGAAGAGTCATGTTTGCGAGTACTCAAATTTTCGTTCACCTTATTTCGTGACCATCGCGAGGAACTAAAATATATGAACAACAATGTTACCTTTGTATAATATAGAGGTTTGACATAAGAACTCGAACAACACTACAACATTATTAAATACTACAAAATACAAAAAAGATAGACTGGAAGTGAGAGCCCTGATATTGAAAAGTAAAGAAAGAGTAATCATGGTGATAGAAATTAGCCACAATTAAAAAGGGAACGTTCAATAAAAAGATCAACAAACATGAAAAAGTTATGTGCAAATGTGGGGGGGGGGGTGCCGTTATTCTGATTGTAATGAAGAAAACAATATTATTTAACCGTTGGATAGTAAAACTATTTTATCTATCTATCTATCTGGCTAAATGTCCCATAGCATGGAGGCCGTATAGGAGCGAAAATGAAATGGACCTTGAGACACAGTCTCTCCCTAAGTTTCTGTCCGCAGCTGTTTTAGTTCAGTTTTAGTTTAGTTTCTTTTATTTCACATGAACAAAAAACAATACATGAACAAAACATAGCATATTTACAAAATTGATATTCGTGAACAATAAAGACATCTACACAGTATAAGTTTGTATTGCATTTACACTAAATAATTTTGAAGTTACATGTGAAAAAAGGGAACTTAATAAAAGATAGTTAGCAGCTCAAATGACATTCTCGTCCACTGCTTGATGTTATCAGCCCAACTAGGTGTTTAAAAGGTTACCATGGAGCTAATCAAGAACAGAAATGGCTATTTCTGTAAAGCCATCGTGTTGCAGAAAGCAATCTTTTCGTTAATTGGTGCAAATAGATTTGTGCCTATATGCACTTGTGGCGGACGAGCGATCGCGCCAATTGGCGCCGATTGCAAATGAAAGATTCGAGTGGTGTTCGCCTTGCTGGCTAAGGGACGGCTTTAGGTTTATGTTATGACTAGTATTCCTATACATATTTGGGAGTCAGGTAGGAAGGAAAGAACCCCTCTCACTTTTGGGGTTCTTTACAAAATCCACTTTCATCGTCTATCAGTAGGCTTAAAACATAACATTGTGTGTTTCTACGAAACTCGCTCCTGCGACAATTAACATAAATATGTGGAGGTTCTTTTTTGAATTTCGTACACGTGTCTTGATTGAATTCATTTATACATTTTATGTACTTTAATATCTTTTTTTTGCCCGTCTTTCGCTGATCCTCAAATCCTTCTTGATAAATTAAATTCTGAATTAAGATTTGTATGTGATTGGTTACAAGCAAATAAGTTATCTCTTAATTTCAAAAAGACAAATTACATGGTATTTAGTAATTCACTGCATACTTTGCCTGGTGATGTTTTCATGAATGGCAATGACTTAAAACAAATTGACTCAACAACATTTCTTGGTCTTTACATTGATTGTAAATTAACATGGAAAGTCCATATTGACTACTTATGTAAATTGCTTTCAAGAAATCTAGGAGTTACCAATAAACTCACACATCATTTTCCTCGTTTTGAAATTATTATATTTTACTTTATGATTACCATACCTAAGTTACGAAATATTAGTTTGGGGAAATTCTTCCAAGACGAAAATTGATTCCATACTCAAAATTCAAAAAAGAGCTGTAAGGATAATTTCTTCTGCCGATTTTTTGTCACATACAAATCCATTATTTCTTTCTAACAAGTTATTGAAAGTAAGAGACCTATATCACTATTTTGTAGGGATATTTATGTATCAACTTAATAAAGGCGAATTGCCGAGTGTTTTCACTAATATGTTTTAAAAAAATTGTGACATTCATTCTTATCCCACCAGGCAATCATGCAATTTTCATCTATCCCCCGTACGCACCGTTCTTGCCCTTAAAACATAAGCAAATACAGGACCTTCATTTTAGAACAGTTTGGACGCTGCGTTAATTCAATCACCCTCGCTTTATTCATTCAAGCGTAAACTCAAAACTTCCTCTTGAAATCATACGCATATGGCAATTTATCGTTATTTTTTTATTTGTGACTTTTTTCTTTCTTATTTCGCCTCGCTCGAGTGACTATTATGACTATTATGACTATTATGTAACCCCATACTTATATTTATTGTGTATCAATTATATTCCCCGGATTCGTCTCTCTTCATTGCACTAGATTTTTAATACAATCATTGGTATATGGGAACCTTTATTATACAAGCATTGCTTTTTAATAATAGGTTCCTCATATTTCACGTTATTGATTATTTACTGCCATCGTTGTCTTTTGTCATTATGCTTTATCTTGCTGACATTTAATAATATATATATGTAAACTGTTATGTTGTGGAATGTAAAACACTAAAAAACAAATCATCACAAGAAATATGTTGACTTAATAAAGTTGTAGGTGTTCATTTCCTACATTTATTTTTCATTTTCAAATTAGTTACTACATTCATAACTCAGGGCATGACTCTATGCTATCCGATTGAGAATAATTTAAATGAATGCGACTGTTGAATTTAAAGGAAGTGTCGAAAATTAAGGTCTGGTTCATGAATATTTATGTCAATACTGTTTGAATGTTTCTACAGGCACTCATGATTTGTTCGATTATTTTCATTTTTAACTCAGTAAATACGTGCACCGTACCCTCGTTAGAAGAAAACGTATCTTCTTTGTGTTCTACCGGTACATCAGTAAGCTACAATCAATCATGCGATTTCTCTTGTCCGACTGGTTATAGCCTAGCGGGTCCGTCATCTGTTACCTGCGAAAGCTCGGGAAGTTTCTCGCAAACCTTTCCTAGTTGTGAGGGTAAGTGTTACATGGGAGCACTGTCGTATATTGGTAAAGGGTTTTGATCTAGTCTCTTCTCTGTTAACCAAATCTTGATGCATGCAATGAGAGCCATTCTTGTATCGTGGCAAGCATCAGGTCTCCAGCCGTGACGTGAGATTCATTGTCACAGCGAGCTCATGATATTTAAAGACATAGGCGTTCCTTTAATTCTTTGAGATCGATTCATATGTGTTCAAAGATGAAATGGTGAACTTCAACAGAGCTTCGGTTGTTACAAAAAGTATAGAGAATGTCATAAGCATAACTAAAGACCTCAATATTAACGTCGTTGCCATCTCGACCTTACGAATGTTACGCGGTTACAGAGCAGGACGTAACAAGTGAGTTTTGGTGACCAGCGTCCAAAGTAACGATCAATGAAGTATATAGATGGGACTGTAGGTGTTTATACCTAGAGACTGGTGTTTGCCGAGGTTATACAGCAATTTACGCTCAAAGTGTCACAAAGTAAATATAAAAACAGTTAAAATGAAGAAAAAAAACTCCAGTTTACAATAACGGTGTGAATTCTCTTGTCCGACTGGTTATAGCCTAGCGGGTCCGTCATATGTTTCCTACGAAATTTCGGGAAATTTCTCGCAAATGTTTCCTCGTTGTGAGGATAAGTGTAATATGGAAGCACTGTGGTATATTGGTGAAGGTTCTTGACTCTCCTACAACCACTCGAATCGTTCATTTGCAATCGGCGCTAATTGCCGCGAATTAGCGCCGATTGCAAATGAAAGATTCGAGTGGTGTTCGCCTGCTGGCTAAGGGACGGCTTTAGGTTTATGTTATAATTAGTCTTCCTATACATATTTGGGAGTCAGGTAGGAAGGAAAGAACCCTCTCACTTTTGGGGTTCTTTACAAAATCCACTTTCATCGTCTATCAGTAGGCTTAAAACATAACATTGTGTGTTTCTACGAAACTCGCTCCTGCGACAATTAACATAAATATGTGGAGGTTCTTTTTTTAATTTCGTACACGTGTCTTGATTGAATTCATTTATGCATTTTATGTACTTTAATATCTTTTTTTTGCCCGTCTTTCGCTGATCCTCAAATCCTTCTTGATAAATTAAATTCTAAATTAAGATTTGTATGTGATTGGTTACAAGCAAATAAGTTATCTCTTAATTTCAAAAAACAAATTACATGGTATTTAGTAATTCACTGCATACTTTGCCTGGTGATGTTTTCATGAATGGCAATGACTTAACACAAATTGACTCAACAACATTTCTTGGTCTTTACATTGATTGTAAATTAACATGGAAAGTCCATATTGACTACTTATGTAAATTGCTTTCAAGAAATCTAGGAGTTACCAATAAACTCACACATCATTTTCCTCATTTTGAAATTATTAAAATTTACTTTATGATTACCATACCTAAGTTACGAAATATTAGTTTGGGGAAATTCTTCCAAGACGAAAATTGATTCCATACTCAAAATTCAAAAAAGAGCTGTAAGGATAATTTCTTCTGCCGATTTTTTGTCACATACAAATCCATTATTTCTTTCTAACAAGTTATTGAAAGTAAGAGACCTATATCACTATTTTGTAGGGATATTTATGTATCAACTTAATAAAGGCGAATTGCCGAGTGTTTTCACTAATATGTTTTAAAAAAATTGTGACATTCATTCTTATCCCACCAGGCAATCATGCAATTTTCATCTATCCCCCGTACGCACCGTTCTTGCCCTTAAAACATAAGCAAATACAGGACCTTCATTTTAGAACAGTTTGGACGCTGCGTTAATTCAATCACCCTCGCTTTATTCATTCAAGCGTAAACTCAAAACTTCCTCTTGAAATCATACGCATATGGCAATTTATCGTTATTTTTTTATTTGTGACTTTTTTCTTTCTTATTTCGCCTCGCTCGAGTGACTATTATGACTATTATGACTATTATGTAACCCCATACTTATATTTATTGTGTATCAATTATATTCCCCGGATTCGTCTCTCTTCATTGCACTAGATTTTTAATACAATCATTGGTATATGGGAACCTTTATTATACAAGCATTGCTTTTTAATAATAGGTTCCTCATATTTCACGTTATTGATTATTTACTGCCATCGTTGTCTTTTGTCATTATGCTTTATCTTGCTGACATTTAATAATATATATATGTAAACTGTTATGTTGTGGAATGTAAAACACTAAAAAACAAATCATCACAAGAAATATGTTGACTTAATAAAGTTGTAGGTGTTCATTTCCTACATTTATTTTTCATTTTCAAATTAGTTACTACATTCATAACTCAGGGCATGACTCTATGCTATCCGATTGAGAATAATTTAAATGAATGCGACTGTTGAATTTAAAGGAAGTGTCGAAAATTAAGGTCTGGTTCATGAATATTTATGTCAATACTGTTTGAATGTTTCTACAGGCACTCATGATTTGTTCGATTATTTTCATTTTTAACTCAGTAAATACGTGCACCGTACCCTCGTTAGAAGAAAACGTATCTTCTTTGTGTTCTACCGGTACATCAGTAAGCTACAATCAATCATGCGATTTCTCTTGTCCGACTGGTTATAGCCTAGCGGGTCCGTCATCTGTTACCTGCGAAAGCTCGGGAAGTTTCTCGCAAACCTTTCCTAGTTGTGAGGGTAAGTGTTACATGGGAGCACTGTCGTATATTGGTAAAGGGTTTTGATCTAGTCTCTTCTCTGTTAACCAAATCTTGATGCATGCAATGAGAGCCATTCTTGTATCGTGGCAAGCATCAGGTCTCCAGCCGTGACGTGAGATTCATTGTCACAGCGAGCTCATGATATTTAAAGACATAGGCGTTCCTTTAATTCTTTGAGATCGATTCATATGTGTTCAAAGATGAAATGGTGAACTTCAACAGAGCTTCGGTTGTTACAAAAAGTATAGAGAATGTCATAAGCATAACTAAAGACCTCAATATTAACGTCGTTGCCATCTCGACCTTACGAATGTTACGCGGTTACAGAGCAGGACGTAACAAGTGAGTTTTGGTGACCAGCGTCCAAAGTAACGATCAATGAAGTATATAGATGGGACTGTAGGTGTTTATACCTAGAGACTGGTGTTTGCCGAGGTTATACAGCAATTTACGCTCAAAGTGTCACAAAGTAAATATAAAAACAGTTAAAATGAAGAAAAAAAACTCCAGTTTACAATAACGGTGTGAATTCTCTTGTCCGACTGGTTATAGCCTAGCGGGTCCGTCATATGTTTCCTACGAAATTTCGGGAAATTTCTCGCAAATGTTTCCTCGTTGTGAGGATAAGTGTAATATGGAAGCACTGTGGTATATTGGTGAAGGTTCTTGACTCTCCTACAACCACTCGAATCGTTCATTTGCAATCGGCGCTAATTGCCGCGAATTAGCGCCGATTGCAAATGAAAGATTCGAGTGGTGTTCGCCTTGCTGGCTAAGGGACGGCTTTAGGTTTATGTTATAATTAGTCTTCCTATACATATTTGGGAGTCAGGTAGGAAGGAAAGAACCCTCTCACTTTTGGGGTTCTTTACAAAATCCACTTTCATCGTCTATCAGTAGGCTTAAAACATAACATTGTGTGTTTCTACGAAACTCGCTCCTGCGACAATTAACATAAATATGTGGAGGTTCTTTTTTTAATTTCGTACACGTGTCTTGATTGAATTCATTTATGCATTTTATGTACTTTAATATCTTTTTTTTGCCCGTCTTTCGCTGATCCTCAAATCCTTCTTGATAAATTAAATTCTAAATTAAGATTTGTATGTGATTGGTTACAAGCAAATAAGTTATCTCTTAATTTCAAAAAACAAATTACATGGTATTTAGTAATTCACTGCATACTTTGCCTGGTGATGTTTTCATGAATGGCAATGACTTAACACAAATTGACTCAACAACATTTCTTGGTCTTTACATTGATTGTAAATTAACATGGAAAGTCCATATTGACTACTTATGTAAATTGCTTTCAAGAAATCTAGGAGTTACCAATAAACTCACACATCATTTTCCTCATTTTGAAATTATTAAAATTTACTTTATGATTACCATACCTAAGTTACGAAATATTAGTTTGGGGAAATTCTTCCAAGACGAAAATTGATTCCATACTCAAAATTCAAAAAAGAGCTGTAAGGATAATTTCTTCTGCCGATTTTTTGTCACATACAAATCCATTATTTCTTTCTGACGAGTTATCGAAAGTAAGAGACCTATATCACTATTTTGTAGGGATATTTATGTATCAACTTAATAAAGGCGAATTGCCGAGTGTTTTCACTAATATGTTTTAAAAAATAGTGACATTCATTCTTATCCCACCAGGCAATCATGCAATTTTCATCTATCCCCCGTACGCACAGTTCTTGCCCTTAAAACAATAGCAAATACAGGACCTTCATTTTGAACAGTTTGGACGCTGCGTTAATTCAATCACCCTCGCTTTATTCATTCAAGCGTAAACTCAAAACTTCCTCTTGAAATCATACGCATATGGCAATTTATCGTTATTTTTTTATTTGTGACTTTTTCTTTCTTATTTCGCCTCGCTCGAGTGACTATTATGACTATTATGACTATTATGTAACCTCATACTTATATTTATTGTGTATCAATTATATTCCCCGGATTCGTCTCTCTTCATTGCACTAGATTTTTTAATACAATCATTGGTATATGGGAACCTTTATTATACAAGCATTGCTTTTTAATAATAGGTTCCTCATATTTCACGTTATTGATTATTTACTGCCATCGTTGTCTTTTGTCATTATGCTTTATCTTGCTGACATTTAATAATATATATATGTAAACTGTTATGTTGTGGAATGTAAAACACTAAAAAACAAATCATCACAAGAAATATGTTGACTTAATAAAGTTGTAGGTGTTCATTTCCTACATATATTTTTCATTTTCAAATTAGTTACTACATCCATAACTCAGGGCATGACTCTATGCTATTCGATTGAGAATAATTTAAATGAATGCGACTGTTGAATTTAAAGGAAGTGTCGAAAATTAAGGTCTGGTTCATGAATATTTATGTCAATACTGTTTGAATGTTTCTACAGGCACTCATGATTTGTTCGATTATTTTCATTTTTAACTCAGTAAATACGTGCACCGTACCCTCGTTAGAAGAAAACGTATCTTCTTTGTGTTCTACCGGTACATCAGTAAGCTACAATCAATCATGCGATTTCTCTTGTCCGACTGGTTATAGCCTAGCGGGTCCGTCATCTGTTACCTGCGAAAGCTCGGGAAGTTTCTCGCAAACCTTTCCTCGTTGTGAGGGTAAGTGTTATATGGGAGCACTGTCGTATATCGGCAAAGGGTTTTGATCTAGTCTCTTCTCTGTTAACCAAATCTTGATGCATGCAATGAGAGCCATTCTTGTATCGTGGCAAGCATCAGGTCTCCAGCCGTGATGTGAGATTCATTGTCACAGCGAGCTCATGATATTTAAAGACATAGGCGTTCCTTTAATTCTTTGAGATCGATTCATATGTGTTCAAAGATGAAATGGTGAACTTCAACAGAGCTTCGGTTGTTACAAAAAGTATAGAGAATGTGATACGCATAACTAAAGACCTCAATATTAACGTCGTTGCCATCTCGACCTTACGAATGTTACGCGGTTACAGAGCAGGACGTAACAAGTGAGTTTTGGTGACCAGCGTCCAAAGTAACGATCAATGAAGTATATAGATGGGACTGTAGGTGTTTATACCTAGAGACTGGTGTTTGTCGAGGTTATACAGCAATTTACGCTCAAAGTGTCACAAAGTAAATATAAAAACAGTTAAAATGAAGAAGAAAAACTCCAGTTCACAATAACGGTGTGATTTCTCTTGTCCGACTGGTTATAGCCTAGCGGGTCCGTCATATGTTACCTACGAAATTTCGGGAAATTTCTCGCAAATGTTTCCTCGTTGTGAGGATAAGTGTAATATGGAAGCACTGTGGTATATTGGTGAAGGTTCTTGACTCTCCTACAACCACTCGAATCGTTCATTTGCAATCGGCGCTAATTGCCGCGAATTAGCGCCGATTGCAAATGAAAGATTCGAGTGGTGTTCGCCTTGCTGGCTAAGGGACGGCTTTAGGTTTATGTTATAATTAGTCTTCCTATACATATTTGGGAGTCAGGTAGGAAGGAAAGAACCCCTCTCACTTTTGGGGTTCTTTACAAAATCCACTTTCATCGTCTATCAGTAGGCTTAAAACATAACATTGTGTGTTTCTACGAAACTCGCTCCTGCGACAATTAACATAAATATGTGGAGGTTCTTTTTTTAATTTCGTACACGTGTCTTGATTGAATTCATTTATGCATTTTATGTACTTTAATATCTTTTTTTTGCCCGTCTTTCGCTGATCCTCAAATCCTTCTTGATAAATTAAATTCTAAATTAAGATTTGTATGTGATTGGTTACAAGCAAATAAGTTATCTCTTAATTTCAAAAAAACAAATTACATGGTATTTAGTAATTCACTGCATACTTTGCCTGGTGATGTTTTCATGAATGGCAATGACTTAACACAAATTGACTCAACAACATTTCTTGGTCTTTACATTGATTGTAAATTAACATGGAAAGTCCATATTGACTACTTATGTAAATTGCTTTCAAGAAATCTAGGAGTTACCAATAAACTCACACATCATTTTCCTCATTTTGAAATTATTAAAATTTACTTTATGATTACCATACCTAAGTTACGAAATATTAGTTTGGGAAATTCTTCCAAGACGAAAATTGATTCCATACTCAAAATTCAAAAAAGAGCTGTAAGGATAATTTCTTCTGCCGATTTTTTGTCACATACAAATCCATTATTTCTTTCTAACAAGTTATTGAAAGTAAGAGACCTATATCACTATTTTGTAGGGATATTTATGTATCAACTTAATAAAGGCGAATTGCCGAGTGTTTTCACTAATATGTTTTAAAAAAATTGTGACATTCATTCTTATCCCACCAGGCAATCATGCAATTTTCATCTATCCCCCGTACGCACCGTTCTTGCCCTTAAAACATAAGCAAATACAGGACCTTCATTTTAGAACAGTTTGGACGCTGCGTTAATTCAATCACCCTCGCTTTATTCATTCAAGCGTAAACTCAAAACTTCCTCTTGAAATCATACGCATATGGCAATTTATCGTTATTTTTTTATTTGTGACTTTTTTCTTTCTTATTTCGCCTCGCTCGAGTGACTATTATGACTATTATGACTATTATGTAACCCCATACTTATATTTATTGTGTATCAATTATATTCCCCGGATTCGTCTCTCTTCATTGCACTAGATTTTTAATACAATCATTGGTATATGGGAACCTTTATTATACAAGCATTGCTTTTAATAATAGGTTCCTCATATTTCACGTTATTGATTATTTACTGCCATCGTTGTCTTTTGTCATTATGCTTTATCTTGCTGACATTTAATAATATATATATGTAAACTGTTATGTTGTGGAATGTAAAACACTAAAAAACAAATCATCACAAGAAATATGTTGACTTAATAAAGTTGTAGGTGTTCATTTCCTACATTTATTTTTCATTTTCAAATTAGTTACTACATTCATAACTCAGGGCATGACTCTATGCTATCCGATTGAGAATAATTTAAATGAATGCGACTGTTGAATTTAAAGGAAGTGTCGAAAATTAAGGTCTGGTTCATGAATATTTATGTCAATACTGTTTGAATGTTTCTACAGGCACTCATGATTTGTTCGATTATTTTCATTTTTAACTCAGTAAATACGTGCACCGTACCCTCGTTAGAAGAAAACGTATCTTCTTTGTGTTCTACCGGTACATCAGTAAGCTACAATCAATCATGCGATTTCTCTTGTCCGACTGGTTATAGCCTAGCGGGTCCGTCATCTGTTACCTGCGAAAGCTCGGGAAGTTTCTCGCAAACCTTTCCTAGTTGTGAGGGTAAGTGTTACATGGGAGCACTGTCGTATATTGGTAAAGGGTTTTGATCTAGTCTCTTCTCTGTTAACCAAATCTTGATGCATGCAATGAGAGCCATTCTTGTATCGTGGCAAGCATCAGGTCTCCAGCCGTGACGTGAGATTCATTGTCACAGCGAGCTCATGATATTTAAAGACATAGGCGTTCCTTTAATTCTTTGAGATCGATTCATATGTGTTCAAAGATGAAATGGTGAACTTCAACAGAGCTTCGGTTGTTACAAAAAGTATAGAGAATGTCATAAGCATAACTAAAGACCTCAATATTAACGTCGTTGCCATCTCGACCTTACGAATGTTACGCGGTTACAGAGCAGGACGTAACAAGTGAGTTTTGGTGACCAGCGTCCAAAGTAACGATCAATGAAGTATATAGATGGGACTGTAGGTGGTTATACCTAGAGACTGGTGTTTGCCGAGGTTATACAGCAATTTACGCTCAAAGTGTCACAAAGTAAATATAAAAACAGTTAAAATGAAGAAAAAAAACTCCAGTTTACAATAACGGTGTGAATTCTCTTGTCCGACTGGTTATAGCCTAGCGGGTCCGTCATATGTTTCCTACGAAATTTCGGGAAATTTCTCGCAAATGTTTCCTCGTTGTGAGGATAAGTGTAATATGGAAGCACTGTGGTATATTGGTGAAGGTTCTTGACTCTCCTACAACCACTCGAATCGTTCATTTGCAATCGGCGCTAATTGGCGCGAATTAGCGCCGATTGCAAATGAAAGATTCGAGTGGTGTTCGCCTTGCTGGCTAAGGGACGGCTTTAGGTTTATGTTATAATTAGTCTTCCTATACATATTTGGGAGTCAGGTAGGAAGGAAAGAACCCCTCTCACTTTTGGGGTTCTTTACAAAATCCACTTCTATCGTCTATCAGTAGGCTTAAAACATAACATTGTGTGTTTCTACGAAACTCGCTCCTGCGACAATTAACATAAATATGTGGAGGTTCTTTTTTTAATTTCGTACACGTGTCTTGATTGAATTCATTTATGCATTTTATGTACTTTACACCTGCACCTGACAGACAACAACACACATCATTTGCAGTTTGATTGTGGATTTAATATTTTACCAATATGAGTAGCATTATCCTTGCCATTATATAATAACTTTACAACTGTGCACCTGACACCAATTTGTACATGTACTTGAATTTTCGGCACCTAGCTTAGCTATAACCCGATCACCAGCGTTAAAGCCCGACCCCCGAAAATGCCTCCAGTCAGTAAGACATCCCCAGTAACGAGTCAACGCCGTCCATGATCAATTTGCTGCTCCCTGCATAACCGCCGAGCGGAAAGCTGACTGACCCAAACCCCCGGCATACAGGCGAGTACGTGTAACCAAACACGAATACCATCCCTGGCCCACCATCAGGCTTCAGGGGCATCCCTGGGACACCAATAGGCCTCAGGGGCATACCAGCAGCTCCCTCGACATGTTCCACCCTGTCTAGCCTCGCAATTACGAGGTACACAGGGCGATCGGGCGAGCTGCTAAACTGCCAAAATTCGCTGAAGCTAAGTGCCGAGGCCTCATAACACAACCATCCCTGTACACCACAGGGGATATACCGATTTACTCACTTAAATCAATGTACACCATATAAAGCATCCCCAAAACTTTCCTTCTTAACTATAACATGTTAAGTGTGCACATACCTTGTAATTATACAAAACTGCGCAGAGGCGCAAAATTACGTATTTTAGGCCAAACGGGCTTGCCCGCCGCCAAAAGCGCAGATTTGTTGTGAATGCACCTTGTAAATGGAAGCCAGGCTTGCAACAAGTTATGCTCTCTTCGGCATACCCAAACATAAAAACCAGCATATTACATTATGCTCGTTTAACCCCATACACTGTTAAATGAACGCATAACTATGGATAATATACTTCTCTGCCATCGCACAATGATAACGCTGCAACAGTATTTAGGTTGGCCGCATTGCATCTTCGATGCATAATCATACGAAACAGCAAACCCAAACTAAAAACAACAGAACCAACGTTCAACATTCAAAATTCAATAACACAATTGAACACTTTCCTTTTATCCATCCTACAGCTTCCCCAGGCATTAAATCGTAATGCGTCGAGCCTTCTAAACTAATCCTTTTCATATTCTAACCCATTCATCATTGCCAAGAATTGTTACAATTATTAAAACCAAATCTTCCAATATAACAACTTATTTAACAGGCACAGCATCTTAATTTCCATACAGCTACATATCCGGCAATAGTATCGAGGCCTTTCTCCAAAACAAAACAACAAAAAAGGCTCTCATGAATATCCTCCCGGAACTTATAACTTCAATGTCAATCGCGTAATATTCCCCGCAATGCGGAGCAGATGCTGTCCAGCAACGCTTCCAATCCCGCAGGTGACAAATGGATCCCGTCCCTTCGGAATAATTCCGGTCTCACGTGACGTATCAATGGGTGTTTGATTGCTTTGCCACCATGTTTGCAACATCCCAGCCTTGCGTGCTTGTTCACGGCCCGTCTTGCCCTATCGATCTTTGGTTGCTCTTCCGCCGAGAAACCTTGATAAGTCACGCGAGGTAGTATATCTGACCAAATGATGCAAGCACCTGGGAATGTGGCCCTGAGCATCTGTAACACTGCCTGCACTTGAGTAAAAATCACCCGCTTCGGCAGACTGCCTATGTCGTTAGTCCCAACGTGTAGTAAAATATGGGTAGGCTTGCTCCCCTCCTGCTCTCTACTGCATGACCGCACATGATCTGCTACTTGGGCCAGCTTGAGTCCCCGACGACCCATCCATCTCATTGTCACTGGAAGACCCATCCTGCCTGATGATCTTTGGCAGACGTAACAGCCAGCCCAGTACATAATAGAGTCACCTATCATCCAGATTATGCTACCACCTGCATAAGAATAAAAAAGAGCTTCCGGCAGAAATATGTTCTTCACTACAAATATATATCATATCATACAATATCAGTAAACGAACGTGAGCAAATGAATACATTCTGATTGCCAATCATTATTTACTGTAACATGTCACAACTAAATACGGATGTATCGCCTGTGCGCATTAGAGGTCCAACGCCCCATCCGTTGAATCATTGCGTCACTAAAACCTGCCATAGCTGCCGACGTGGCAGCACCGATTCTGAACGAGTGTGCTGAAAATCGTGAAATAGGCATATCTAAAAATGCCAAACATTGCCTCAATACTCTTGTAAATGCTCCCCGACTCAGGGGCTTACCGTCAAAGTGACAAAAGAACGCTTCTCGATTGGTGGGACAAAGCCTGGAATATTCTATCACTGCCTTAACTGGACAAATGGCGGAATTATGTACTTCCGGTATGCTAATGTAACACCCCTGACCTCGTTGGTCCGTCTTCGAGAAACGAATGTGGACTTTGAGACACCGTGACAATGTAGCCGATCCAACAATTGAAACATCCTCCCTCCTCAGGGGTATATTCTTATCATTTATCGAGGTTACCGTAAGCTCTCCCACTCGCATGAACCCGAAAAATGCAACCATGAATGCCGCCCGAAATAAGCTTGCCTCAAATGATCCACATACATGTTGTAGGGCTGACATCACCCGCATAAGTATAGACAATGTAATAGGACAACGGGTATCAGTCCGTACTTTCCTCCGCCGACAACCCTCTAACAATCGGCTCACCGTAAAGTTCTTAGTAATATCTGATTGACCCCGTGAACGTAAGCGGAAGGCAATCCCCGCGACATATGTACAAATGGTAGACGCCGCATAACCTTGTAACGACAAATATGATACAAAAAGGGCTATATCCTCATGGGACAGTGCGTCACTGCGCCGATAGTCTAACCGAAACTTAATGAATGTACTCCAAGCTTTGTTATATACCGTGTAAGTATTGGTGGACCGAGAAGCGCTAAGCAATCCTTCCCTCTCTACTTCAAGCTGCTCCAAAGATGGTCGGGCAAAGGACATGCTGCCCCGTCTGCGTCCGGGGCCTCCCGGCGGAACCGTTGCATCTGGAAACGGGAAAGAGCATCAGCAATATGATTCTCAGAACCTGGCACATAGCGAGCCCCAAAGCGGATATTGTGACACAGGCATGCAACTACCAATTGCCGCACCATACGCATGATGTACGGACATTTCGAAGTTTGCCGATTAATCACCTCAACCACTGCCTGATTATCCGACCAGAAGAGAACCCGTTTATTTGCCAACTCCCGACACCACATCCTAACTCCAACCACAATAGGAAACAACTCCAGGAAAGCAATTGAAAGCTTAAGAGCTTTCACCTCATCCGGCCATTTACCCTGAGCCCAGCGACCTCCAAAGTAGACTCCAAAACCTATACCTGCCGCTGCGTCAGTATAAAATTCCAAATCCACGTTATCCAATCGTTCCATTGGCGTGAACAACACCCTACCGTTAAAGTGCGACAAAAACTGGAGCCAGACCCTAAGATCTTCCTTTACACCGCTTGACATCCTCACCTTGTAGTACGGCTTGACAATTCCCTTAATAGAATCGATCAAACGCCGAAGAAATGCCCGTCCGGGCGCAACAGCCTTGCAAACAAAGTTCAGCCTTCCAATAAGGCATTGCATTTCTCGTAATGTGATCTTGTCCCTTTGCAGCAAGGCGCCAATAGATTCGCTAAGTGCCTCGACTTTATCCATAGGGACCCTAACCAACCCCAACACCGAATCGATTTCTAGCCCCAAGTAAACCATAATGGTGGTTGGTCCTTCGGTCTTTTCCCCGCAATTGGCACTCCAAAGCGTTCGCACATAACTGCAAAACACGTCATCAAATGTCGACACTCTTTGTCAGACGAGCCGGCAAAGAAGAAATCATCCAAATAATGCAAAACACAACGCGAACCAGATACCTTCCGGCAGCAATCTTCTAAAAATGAACTAAACTTCTCAAATGTCGAACAAGCAACTGAACATCCCATTGGCATACAACGATCAAAATAATATTCACCATCTATTTTCAATCCCAACAAATCAAAATCGTGTGGGTGCACCGGTAACAGGCGGAAAGCTGATTGAATGTCAGCCTTCCCCATGCATGTACCTTTACCCATATTTCTAATCAAGGCTACCGCCTCATCAAAGCTTGTATACACTACCGTACAGATTTTGGGATCGATTTGTTCATTAACTGACTGCCCTCTAGGAGCCGAAAGATGATGTATCATACGGTACTCCCTGGGGCTTTCTTTGGAACCATACCTACTGGAGAACACCGGAAATTATCAAACGGTGGAACGGAAAAGGGCCAACTATTCTTCCCAGGGAAACTTCTTTATCAACTTTGTTTATGAGGCTAGCCTTCAATTGCCGTGCCGACTTCAAATTACTTTCTTCAATCTTAACTCTAGAACCCTGAAAGCCCAAATGAAACCCCTCTGCAAAACCGTTCCTTAGAAATTTAGCATCCTCCCTTTTCTCATAATTCGACAGGAATGGAATTAGACTATCAATTTAATTGGAGTTGGCGCTAACTCCTTAGTCCCAGTCCCATTCTGGGCCCCCCTAGGGCTGCAGGTGCTTGCTCCGTGCCTATCGGACCTGCACTGCATGCACAAATGGGCAAACTTGCATCCTTGCCAACTGCACTGCCCTCTGTTGAAGGCATAGCATAATCCAGCCTGGCCGCCAACTGACCGTCTGAATTTCCCGACAGAAGGGATCCTGCTTGCCGCGAACGTTCCCCGTGAAGCCCCAGTAGAGGGCGAAAACTAGGGGCGCGAGACCCCGCCGCAAATGGTGTATTGAATCTCGCTGCTGCCGTCATCAACCATAGCTCACTGTCCAAAGACGCCCATGAACGTGTAGGCTGTAGCTCCTGCCGCAAGCGGAATTGTACATCATACTGCCGCCACCCGTATCCCCCAAAACGAGCAGCCGTGCGAACCGTATCCATGTATTTGAAAAGCTCAATGGAGCGCCTAGCATGCTTCTCCGTATAAATTGACGCAAAAACTAGGAAAGCGCTTGTCCACTGCTCGATATGTGTAATACGGGCGGTCTTGCGCTGGGGCTGCAACTGCAAGCCTGCTCCCGATGCCGCTAAAACAAATGTAGTGCTAGCTTCGGAATACTGATTGGGAGCATTCTTCAACAACATGCCCAGATCCACATATTCCCCCTTCCATATCTTTTGCTTCACTGTAAAAGGAACATCTATCCCTAGACAATCCCCCACCCGCGCCACCATACTAGGCCGGGAAAAATCAGCGTGCCCAACTACAGTGGAAGGCTCAATATCAAATGCGGCCCCACACCATCACCCGGCTCACTCAAACTGTTCCCACCGACGGCCAAGGGGCCTGTAACAAATCCCATGGCATCGACTCACCTTCATTGTGTGGGTTGCCGAGTGGGTCCGCCCCCTCTGCCGACGTGCTAGCTATTGGTAGATCTATCCCAGCACCCTGTTGAATTGAAGCCTGATCACTCGCTGACCGCTGCCGAGTGACGCTTCGTCTCCTCTCAACCGGCTTGCTAGCTAGCCTCTTGGATTTAGCTTTAGCTTTGGCTTTAGGCATTGCAATGGATTTACCGGAGCTCAAATTTTTACGTCCACTATTTACCAATCCACAATCAATTATGAAACTCTGTTCCCACGCTCAGCGCGCGTATCATACAAGCGTTGTAATTTACGCGCTTGTAAATGATACATTCGACCGCTTGTAATTTACGCGCTTGTTATTTTCTTTTATAATCTCCCGCCGTTATCGTGGGAACAACCAGACTATTAATAGGTCAGGAACATCTGTAAATCATATTAACGCTTTGGCGTTAATATGTATTAATATCTTTTTTTTGCCCGTCTTTCGCTGATCCTCAAATCCTTCTTGATAAATTAAATTCTAAATTAAGATTTGTATGTGATTGGTTACAAGCAAATAAGTTATCTCTTAATTTCAAAAAAACAAATTACATGGTATTTAGTAATTCACTGCATACTTTGCCTGGTGATGTTTTCATGAATGGCAATGACTTAACACAAATTGACTCAACAACATTTCTTGGTCTTTACATTGATTGTAAATTAACATGGAAAGTCCATATTGACTACTTATGTAAATTGCTTTCAAGAAATCTAGGAGTTACCAATAAACTCACACATCATTTTCCTCATTTTGAAATTATTAAAATTTACTTTATGATTACCATACCTAAGTTACGAAATATTAGTTTGGGAAATTCTTCCAAGACGAAAATTGATTCCATACTCAAAATTCAAAAAGAGCTGTAAGGATAATTTCTTCTGCCGATTTTTTGTCACATACAAATCCATTATTTCTTTCTGACGAGTTATCGAAAGTAAGAGACCTATATCACTATTTTGTAGGGATATTTATGTATCAACTTAATAAAGGCGAATTGCCGAGTGTTTTCACTAATATGTTTTTAAAAAATAGTGACATTCATTCTTATCCCACCAGGCAATCATGCAATTTTCATCTATCCCCCGTACGCACAGTTCTTGCCCTTAAAACAATAGCAAATACAGGACCTTCATTTTGAACAGTTTGGACGCTGCGTTAATTCAATCACCCTCGCTTTATTCATTCAAGCGTAAACTCAAAACTTCCTCTTGAAATCATACGCATATGGCAATTTATCGTTATTTTTTTATTTGTGACTTTTTTCTTTCTTATTTCGCCTCGCTCGAGTGACTATTATGACTATTATGACTATTATGTAACCTCATACTTATATTTATTGTGTATCAATTATATTCCCCGGATTCGTCTCTCTTCATTGCACTAGATTTTTAATACAATCATTGGTATATGGGAACCTTTATTATACAAGCATTGCTTTTTAATAATAGGTTCCTCATATTTCACGTTATTGATTATTTACTGCCATCGTTGTCTTTTGTCATTATGCTTTATCTTGCTGACATTTAATAATATATATATGTAAACTGTTATGTTGTGGAATGTAAAACACTAAAAAACAAATCATCACAAGAAATATGTTGACTTAATAAAGTTGTAGGTGTTCATTTCCTACATATATTTTCATTTTCAAATTAGTTACTACATCCATAACTCAGGGCATGACTCTATGCTATTCGATTGAGAATAATTTAAATGAATGCGACTGTTGAATTTAAAGGAAGTGTCGAAAATTAAGGTCTGGTTCATGAATATTTATGTCAATACTGTTTGAATGTTTCTACAGGCACTCATGATTTGTTCGATTATTTTCATTTTTAACTCAGTAAATACGTGCACCGTACCCTCGTTAGAAGAAAACGTATCTTCTTTGTGTTCTACCGGTACATCAGTAAGCTACAATCAATCATGCGATTTCTCTTGTCCGACTGGTTATAGCCTAGCGGGTCCGTCATCTGTTACCTGCGAAAGCTCGGGAAGTTTCTCGCAAACCTTTCCTCGTTGTGAGGGTAAGTGTTATATGGGAGCACTGTCGTATATCGGCAAAGGGTTTTGATCTAGTCTCTTCTCTGTTAACCAAATCTTGATGCATGCAATGAGAGCCATTCTTGTATCGTGGCAAGCATCAGGTCTCCAGCCGTGATGTGAGATTCATTGTCACAGCGAGCTCATGATATTTAAAGACATAGGCGTTCCTTTAATTCTTTGAGATCGATTCATATGTGTTCAAAGATGAAATGGTGAACTTCAACAGAGCTTCGGTTGTTACAAAAAGTATAGAGAATGTGATACGCATAACTAAAGACCTCAATATTAACGTCGTTGCCATCTCGACCTTACGAATGTTACGCGGTTACAGAGCAGGACGTAACAAGTGAGTTTTGGTGACCATCGTCCAAAGTAACGATCAATGAAGTATATAGATGGGACTGTAGGTGTTTATACCTAGAGACTGGTGTTTGTCGAGGTTATACAGCAATTTACGCTCAAAGTGTCACAAAGTAAATATAAAAACAGTTAAAATGAAGAAGAAAAAAACTCCAGTTCACAATAACGGTGTGATTTCTCTTGTCCGACTGGTTATAGCCTAGCGGGTCCGTCATATGTTACCTACGAAATTTCGGGAAATTTCTCGCAAATGTTTCCTCGTTGTGAGGATAAGTGTAATATGGAAGCACTGTGGTATATTGGTGAAGGTTCTTGACTCTCCTACAAGAGGTCCTGGGTTCGATCCCTGTTCGGTGCTTACATCCTTGGACAAGCCGTTTATGCCTCCATTTCGACCCTCTGCTCAGGTGTAAATTTCTACCTGTCATTGCTAGGTAATTAACAAAATGCTGGGGGAACAGGAAGAGTAACATTGGGTAAATAATACACAATTAATGTTTCTGTCATTATTATTGTTGAAAAACATTCCGGATGATAAAATTGGTCCGATCAAGCAATGCAAAATATATTTAACTACTTAGGCTTTCTAAAGCTTACTAAGGCTAACTAAAGCTTTCCGCAAAACAAAGTGCTGTTTTTGTTCATAAATTCAGTTTAGGTTCTTAGTTCAATTTTTTTTTTCTCGGTGCAATTCACGAAAAAGATATTTACTGATCTAGTAAACATTTATAACTAATAATTTATACTTTCTGTCTTTTTTCTAAATTTGGCTGCATTCAAATTTATTTCACATATCAAAGCTCACAGTACATTTATTACTTGCAAGCATAATGAGCATTACATTCCTGCTTCCTTTTTCATATATTTGTAACGTGCACTATATTGTTAATACAACCACAATTCTTTGGGTCACTAGTATGCTGCAATAAAGAATGCCCTTTTTCTTGGACGACTGGTTATAACAGATTAATTACTTTGTTTTTTTTTAAGTTAAAATATTGAAAAGTAAAGAAGGGTAATCATAAAGTGTAGAATAAACCACAGTTAAACAGTGAACCTTCACTTAAAAGCCCAACAAACATGACACAAGTATTTGCAAATAGAGGTTGGGTTCATTCTGATTGTAAAGAAGATAACAATGAAGGGTGTAACAGAAACGGGGATTTAAAAGTTCAGGTAATTAGACAGTGAAGTACGTCCTAGGCGAAGTGGTCATGGTCCTAACGATGCTCATAAAACATAGTGATCGACACATTTGAGAACTCGCGAACATGACTCTTATCATGGTTTTCTGTTTAGTACTGTTTTTACGCATCATCTGTGGTAACGATGGATACTGACCAGTGTATAACATATTTTATCTATTATTTTTGCAGATTGTAACGTATCCGGGGGTTGTAAAGCAGGTATGTTGCTATTAAACCCAAGTTAAACAACGGATAGCAATTGTCCTATTTATATTAGGCTATTTACTCGTGATTTAACACTTAATATGGCCCAGAAATAATCTCTATGTGCCACATAGTATTATCGTGGGATGCATATACCATAGGCTTCTATATTAGTTTCCGTTTAATAGTAAAACTATTCTATCTATCTCACTATCTACCTGAATATCTCTATGTCCCTCTATGTCCCGTAGTTTGGAGGCCGGTGGGGCTAAAATCAAATAAAGTGAAATGGACCTTGAGACACAGGTTCTCCATAATTTTCTGTCTTCAGATGTTCTAGTTAGCTGCTGAAATGACATTCCCGTCCTTTGTTTGATAATATCAGTCCACATAGGTGTGTAAAAGGTTATCATGGAGCTAACCAAGAGCAGAAATTGATAATTCTGCAAAGCTATTGTGTTGCAGAAAGCAATCCCTTTGTCAGTAGGTGCATATAGATTTGTTCATATATGCACGTGTGAAGAATAAGCGATCGTGCCATTTAGCGCTGATGGCAAATAAAGTATTCGAGTGGTGTACGCCTTGTACGCTAAAGGACGGCTTTGGGTATATGATATCATTATTATTTATGTACATATTCGGGAGTCGGGTGGGAAGGAGAGAACCTATCACTGTTTTTCTTCATATTTTTAATTTCACTTTCGGCACTGTCGTTCGGCCCTTAGCCCCCTCCAAACCGTAGACACTGTTAAAAACATGTTTGCAATCAATCGCAACGGCCAATCATGATCATTATTGCATGCACATTTTGTTCAAAAGGTTGACTCTTAACTAATCAAAATCGTTGTTTAAAATTTGTAACTGACCTCTAACTTTTTTTTGTTACGGGGGCCTGTTATGTTTCTTTGTTAAAAATAATTTAGCATCGACGTTGGGCATGTACACTGTGAATGACACTAATGGTCGAAGGAAACGTGCAGCTGTGCCCATCGGGTCAACAGTGGTTCAGAACCTGCTGGATTCAGTAAGTGTAACCTTGGTCATTTCATGAAATTGTAATTTGGTCATTTGGGAAACTCTCTGTGCAAGTATATCGATCACCTAATTAAATAAGTTATGTACTGCTAGAATGTATAAAGTCAACCTTAAAAACTTTACTTGGCGTTCTATCAAACCAAGCCCAAGGAACCCAGGTCGGACTTGGGTTTCGTGTGGGTCCTATTCTATGGAGTGCGTACTGGAACGTCTATTAGTGTACTAACCACATGTAACCCCTAACATACTGAACAAACTACGTTTTGGTGATTGGTACACTTTATAATGTTTACTGTTTTATTATTCTAAAAGGGTGCGTTGCATTCCTTAGGTAAACAGAATCGGTCATGATCGGTTATGAATGGGCAAACTTGAAATTGACATTTAATGAAAAATGAAATTATACGAATTATTTAAACCGCATTTTTATTGATAGGCGTACTGGACAAATTTGAACTCCTAACATGCCTCATAAAATGCACCCTAAAGCAAAAACCCATTTTGGTATCCTTTTTCATATGAAAATATTTTCCTTCCCCTGGTACCAGTGGATTTGATTCCATATTATCGGAAGTATATTAGTCCGTTTTTCTAGGCCACCCTGCACTTTTTTAAATCCTAATATTTCTTCCACATTCTTACATTGTGTGCTCAACAAATTTCTAATGTTGAATTGTAAAAAATGTTTCGCTATTTTTATATATAAATAGATTAGTGAAACGTACCATCATCAGCAGCAGCGAACCCATTTGATTAGCCTATTTAGGACTCTTCATACAGGGACTGTTGGTGCGGCCAGCAGTCAACAATAGGCCATTTGTGTAATGTAACCAAATCTATTCTTAAGTGCGCCGATACGAATTATTTCATTCACCTGTTACGAATAATTTTATTTCAATAGTCAGAATGCAAATTGCATATCTTACGTGTTGTTATAGGTATGGAAAGCCATAATGTTTGTCCTACCTAACAACGACTAATGTGTGCGATTTGAGTTCTGACTATTGAGATACATTTATTCGTAACAGTTGAATGAAATAATTGGTATTGAGGCGCTTCACAAAGGCATATGCATTAATATGGTTACATAACGAATATGGCCTGTTGATGATACCTGAATTGGCTTCTGTTTGCAATTGCGCAAAAATAATGCTGTGAAAATAATTTTAAAAAAGTTTTGTCATGTTTGTATTGCTATGTAAAATTGAATAACTGCATCAACAAATTGATATTTTCTCTATCTCTTTAGATCGTGAGTGCAGTCGACAGTCTTCCAGAAGTAATTAGGGTAAATGGAATAGCCATTTCGGCGAATGATGACGTCATAGATCTCATCACAGCAACGATCAGAATGGACGTGACCTTTAGGAATGACGTCATTATTCAACAGTTGATATTACTCGTGATAGCCTCTACCAACAACATCCCTGGAGTCAACACTCAAAGTGAGTAATGCAGCAATAATACATTTGCCACTCTCAGCCCAGGTATAAATGGGTACTGGTAGGAAGGAATTCATTGACTGCTGTTGGCCCTGGAATATGTAGCCGGGCTGCGATTTTTTTTCTGTCAGGACTTGCGCCACCGACGAGAGAGGGCAGTATTCACGCTATAACTTGTGGCTATAAAACATGAATAATTCATAAATCAAGGCTTCTTTACAGCGTGTGACGTAACAATGACGTACCCGTTAGGGTAAGGGCTATACTAATCATGCAAACCTATCTTGGCTCGATCGGTAAAGTCAGCAAACGAAAATCTTAGGGTTGTGGGTTCGAACCCCAGTAATAATTGTGTCCTATTTTTGGACTTTATAAATAGTGAGGCAAAGCAATAAATATTAAAAGTCTAATTGCTTGTGACCTCTTTCCAAGCTGCTAAGGACGTAAAAAACATATCAGCCAATCGGAAGACCGAAAATACAAACCTGTTCATGGATGGGTGATGGTCAATACCGCCCTCTCGCGTCGGTGGCGCAAGTCCTGGCAGAAAAAAAAATATCGCAGCCGGGGTGATATAAAAGCACCTTGAGCCCCTTGGGTGGTGTATGCAGGGGCGGCGATCCCGGGGGGGGGGACGTCCCCCTCGATTTTTTTAGGGGGGATCGTCCCCCCCGGAAAATTTTTAAAGGTGCAAAAAAAAAAATGTACAGCAAATACTGACTGAAGACTGCAACACACTTTAAGGCTCTGGAGGGCCCAAAAGTGCAGCGTTTAGACAAATAAAAATGCAAAAATCTTCTCACTCGGGAGCTACGCTCCCTCGCATAATATCTTTCAAAATGTAAAAGTAGATATTGTAGAAAAGTGAAGTGTGAAATAAGTATATTGCTTGTTTTTATACTATAGTTTTTTTTAATACAACAAAAAACTTAAAAAGCTGTGAGGGGTAGTCACTTCCATCACCTTCATCCCTCTCGTTCACTATGCTCGATCTCGCTGGCGTACTGATGGGGGGGGGGGCTTGGGGCCAGTTGCCCCCAAAAAATAAAATTCATATATGTGGTTTATTTCTAATTCGATACCAGTGATTTACAAATGTTGCTGAAATGGCATGATTTTTTCGTGAGCTTCCGAGTGCTCCGCCCCCTGCACCCCACCAGGGCCCTATGGCGGGCCCCTGGATGCTCATCTGACGTTATCAAATGCCTAAAACCCCTGAGCTTCATGGGGGCTCTGCCCCCTGGACCCCACCAAGCGCCCTAAGGCGGCCCCTGGATGCCCATCTGATCGTAATTTAATGCTTAAAACCCTGAGCTTCCGGGGGTCCGCCCCGGACCCCACTCCAATTAGTGACCTGCATGCCAGTGACACAAAAAAAGGTATCAAAATATGCTCATCTCGGGCCGTAATTAAATGCCTAAAACCCCTGAGCTTCCGGGGGCTCCGCCTCCTGGACCCCACCAGGGTCCTATGGCGGGCCCCTGGTTGCTCATCTGACCTTAATTAAATGCCTAAAACCCCTCAGCTTCGTGGGGCTCTGCCCCTTGATCCCCGCCGGTGCTTTGCCCCTGGACCCCAGGCAAATTTACGCTCCACGTACTTGCTTTGCTCTACCTGATCGTAAATACTTTAGCCCCCCCCCCCACCCCCACTTTGAAAAACGTTCCGCGGGGCCTTCATGTAGCATGTAAGAATGGTGGTGATTTTTGTTCTGCCCCCAAACGTTTTTGGTCATTACGCCACTGCTCCCTCGTCCCTTGCATTTCGTCCCCCCGGTCATGAAAAGAAATCGCCGCCCCTCGGTGTATGGGTATATGCGCTCTAACCAATACCAATTTTGTTTTCTTCTCTTTCTTCTTCTTCTCCTCCATCTTCTTTTTATATTCTTCTTCTTCTTTTTCATTATTAGCTCACCTGAGCCAAGGCTCAAGTAAGCTACTGTGATCGCTTTTTGACCGTCGTCCGTCGTCCGTAAACTTTTCACATTTTCAATTTTGTCTCAAAAACCCATGGCCGAATTCTTACCAAGATTTTTAGGAATCACTTGTAGGAAAGGACATATAAATATGTTCAAATGGGGTATATGGCCCCAAAGGGGTTTTGGGACGGCCTTCAATTTCCACCATCCAAAAAAAAAAAAAAAATTGGAGCAAGGCAAACTTAAAATATTCGCGTCCACGTGCGAATTTTGAACGCTGAAACTTGAAATATATATTTTGTTTAATTGTTTCATTTCAATCAAGGTTAACTCTTCAAAATATCTGGTAGGCCTCATTTTATATTTCATGTTCTGATATTTCATAAAGTGTAGATATGATTTCGGACCAAAACGTTAGTACGGATTCTGGCTTAACATTTTAGGAATCATTTCTATGTGAAGAAGACCTAAATTTGTTTGAATGGGATACCTGCCCCTGCAGGGGACTTGGGAGCAGCAACCCTAAATTGCCCTACTGTTCCAATAAATCCTATTTTCTTGATGCAAAGAGGATGGGAGCTAGGTCCTTTGTTGCGAGGCCCCTATTTTCATCCGCTCAGGTGAACGTAAGGTCCGTGGACCTGTTGTTATTATTGCTATTATTTTACTACTGTATTATTTTACCATTGTATTGTTATCTTATTATTATCATTATTATTATTATGATTATTATTAACATTATTATCATTATTTTCATCATTATCATTTTGGTTATTATGATTATTATTATTATTATTATAATTATCGTTTTTATCGTCATCATCATTCTGGGTAAAGCGCTTCACAGATACATTATTACATCAGTCATCACATCCATGCTTAACAGTATATCTTTTCAAAACGAACGAATTTTTGTTCACTTTTCCTCAAAATTTCATCAAACTGATTCCTTGATTTTTCTTTCACATCTCCGCACACTACCACCCACACATCTGACTTATCGATCTCTGTTCTACACACGCCCTCAAGTCTCTTCACTCAATTATCATTTGAACATAAAGGAATGTCAGTCACTCTTGACAAATAATTGAAACAAATGAAAACAAGATATGCAAATGTACTATACAATTTAATATGTACCACTGAATACAAATAAATACGACTGTGTACAAATCTATTACTATTACAGCTTAATAAGGATAAATTTATCTTCGTTTGACAGCTCAACGAGGATAAATTTATCTTCGTTTGACACCTCAACGAGGATAAATTTATCTTCGTTTGACAGCTCAACGAGGATAAATTTATCTTCGTTTGACAGCTCAACGAGGATAAAATTATCTTCGTTTGACACCTCAACGAGGACCTTTCGTATAAGCCTTATACTTGCACAATGTATGCACATTTGCCACTATCAGTAAAGGGAAGGCAAAGAGGGGGGTATTCCAGTCAAGCACCATTTTTAAGACGCTCACCTATATTAGTAATAAGTACCAATTCCTTTCTGCAGTTATCGCTGTTGGATCCAATTTAATGAATAATATTGTTCCTATTTCTATGGTATCGGGTGCTCTTAAATAAATAAAATAATGCACATAAATGCTTTATTTTAAGCGCGTATTCCCATATAGTCGTTATCGTTCTGATACATTTGAGGTTTGTTTGCTTGTTTTACCGGACTGCTAAGAAAGCATGTGTATGCTTGTAAGTAAGCAACCAGGGGACCGATGGCTTTAAGTCCAAAGGGCACTAGTGCATCGACTTGGTTTCGAACCCGGGACCTCCCGCTTACGAGACCACTGCTCTACCACTAAGCCACCGCGACTCTTGTTGCTCTAACAAATGCGGAATATACATTGCTAACACTTGAACATTTTGAATCATTTCTATCCGCAGGTTTTGAACTGCTGACTGACCCATGTTCAGTGGACAACCCTTGTGGTAATGGTGCTACATGTGTAAGGGTCGAGCCCGGCTCATGGAATGTCACTTGCACGTGGGTTTCTTCTGTTTTTATATTCTTTAAATAAGCCTACTTTTTCTGTTTATCGGAACGGGACAGGGGCGTTGTGTGTGCGCGTGTGTGTGTGTCAATCTATTTAGGGGACATGGGACGGGAGAAGAGGGTGGGGTGGGGGAGGGGGATAGGGAAAATTAAATGTGAATTCACAAGGCTATTTGATGGGGTAAGAGTGCAGGATATGGTCCAGGCGTCTTCTTTGCTCATTTTCTCTTATTCCTTTTCCCCCCTCTATTTTGTTTGTTTCTTCTTGCGTTTTAATGTTTTCACCCTACATCACGTGCCCCCGCACCCCCTGTAGTTAGGCCACTGCAACAGGTAAGCGTCTTTGACATACGATTCACATTCTTTAGTAGTATAGTTTTACCTCATCACTTTCTAGATTTCTTTATATTAGGCGGCGGAGTGACTTCCAAAGTTGGGGGGGGGGAGGGAGGTGGCACCAACAAAAAAGGTCACTTTCTGGAAAAAAAGCCCCTCCAAAGGGAAATCTCTAAGCGAAAATATACAATTATTTAGACATTGGTATATACCCCTATAATTGTGATAACATTATGAGGGATGATTTAAATATTTGTTTCTATTTATACATCGTATAAGATATTGCTTAAGCATCATACTTTGCAGTTGGGTGTGATGGTCTGAAAATTCATTTGCGAGCGAGGAAAAATATCAAGAGGTCGCAGTGCAAAAATTACATCTTATAAAGAGGAAACACCCAATACTGATAGGGTTATAAGCACATTCCCATAACAAAAGACTGAAAAGACCTTTGATAAGTAACATAATTATAACATCTATAAATGCGAGCGACTGTAGCGTGCGAGCTTTGCGGGATACTTAGTCGGTTGAAATTAGGGGCACGTTTAATGATGAGAGGAAAAGGGGACATTTATCGAAAGGGATGACAATTATTAGAAAAGAAAAGGAGCACATGTCAAAGTACAACGGATAATTTACCGAGGTGAAAATGGGGCACTTCTTACACCTAAAAAAAGGGGCACTCACCAAGGATGAAAAAGGCACTTATGAGAATGGGAAACGGGCATTTGTCGGCGGAAAAGAGGCACCCATCAGATTTTGGTAGGGGAACTTATGAGAATTAAAAAGGGACACTAATAATAAAGGGAAATGTGCATTTGTTAAAAGAAAAGGGGCACCGATTAGATTTTAATAGGGGGATTTTATGAAAAGGGGGAAGTGGCTCTTATTACAAAGAAATAGAGGCACATGTTAAAGTAAACGGGGCACTTATCAGAGATGAAAAGGGGTACTTATAAAAAGGGGAAGGAGCACTTATAAGAAGTAAAAAGAGCATTTATTAGGAAAGAAAAGGGGCACGTGTCAAAATAAAAAGGGCAGTTATTAGAGATCGTTCGTTCGTGTGTCCTTAGATCAAGATAGTTATGTAAAGTTCCTTAATTAAATTAGATTGAAATAAATTAAGTTCTTCCATCGCCCAATGGCTGCGATGGCCGTCTCATTAACGAGGGCCAGGTCTTCATCTGTGCAACCCGTTCCGCCGCACCGCAAGATGTGGTCCATCGTCTGAGTCTCTCCACAGTCGCAGAGAGTATCGTCTTCATGGGCATAGCCCCATCTTGCCATTTTGGCCTTACACCGCCCCATTCTCGTCTGCATTCGATTTAGACATGTCCACTCCGGCCACTTCAGGTTGAGTACTTTGATGAGTACGGGCTTGGCTGATGGTGGAGGGTCTGTTCAGGTGGTTGGACAGAATCGAGGAAGCTGTGTCGGGATACAAGGCGTTTGTGGGGTTGTAGGTGGCGGTATAACATATGTCTCTAATCTGTCGCCTGCTTCATTCGTTCCTTTAGGCAGTTATTAGTGCGTCTTTGGTTGGAAGATCCGATGCCAGCGAGATGAAATATCTCCTCAACTTTTGTTGGTTTCAGGCAGCCTGTTATCTTTCGATATGTGTTATTGAGTGTGGTGTCAAGCTTCTTCACATGGGCTGATCTGCTCCAAACTGGGCAAGCATTTTCTGCGGATGACATACAGAGGGCAACAGCTGCAGTTTGTACAGTTTTGGGGTCAGCGCCATAGTGTGAAGTTGCTAGCTTCCCGATGATGGCATTTCGAGATTCTACTTTGCCTATTGTCTTCTCGATGTGTTTCTTAAAGGATAAAGTGCGATCGAGTTTTACACCTAGGTACACTGGATGCTCGCAGTGGTTTAGCTGCACATTGTTCCACTCTAGCTTCAGTTCTCCCTTTGCCTCCCTGTTCTTCAAGTGGAAGACACACACCTGAGTCTTGGATGGGTGTGCCTGTAGGTAGTTTGCTCTGTATTATTCTGAAAGGCTTGCGAGTGCTGTGTTGATATGGAGTTCAATAGCTTCGTAGGTACTATGCTGGGCTGTGATGCAGGTGTTGTCTGCATAGATGAAGTTTCGAGTGTTCTCAGTTGAAGGAATGTCAGCAGTGTAGATGTTGTAGAGTGTTGGCGCCAGGACGCCACCATGGCGTTTCCGCCATCTGCTCTTCTGCCCATCAAGTTCGACAAAGAAGCGTCTGTTCTGCATCATCTTATGGATGAATCTGGTGAGTTTGAGGTCATTTGTGATGTCATAAAGTTTTATCTGTAGCCTTTGGTGATTGACAGTGTCATAAGCCGCAGATAAATCCACAAATACTGAACCGGAGATGAGGTTGTTCTGAAAACCGTTTTCGATGTGTTGGGTCAGGTTGAGAAGTTTCCCCGTGGTGGATTTTCCTGGTCGGAAACCTGCCTGCTCACAGTTTAGTTGGCTGTCAACGTGAGGCGCAATTCTGTTGAGAATAAGGCGTTCAAGCAGCTTGTATGTTTGGCACAGGAGCGAGATCGGTCGAAAGTATGCCTATTAGAGATGAAAAGAGCACTTATCAGGAGGAAAAGGAGCACTTGTCAAAGTAAAAGGAGTATCTCTCAGAATTTAATAGGGTCATTTACCAGAGATGAAAAGGTGCACTCATGAGAATAAAAATGGACTATTTGCATAGGTGAAAAGGGGCGTTTATGAGAAGGGGAAGGGGATTTTCTTTTAATGGGGGCACTTATCATTAGGAAAAATGGCAGTTATTAGAAAGGAAAGGGGGCACATGTGAAAATATGAGGTGCGCTTATCCGAGTTAAAAAGGGGTAGTTATCAAAAAGGAAAGGGGCACTTCTTACAAAGGAAAAGGGGCACTTGTCAAAGTAAAAGAGGCACCTCTCAGGTTTGAATAGGGCAATTATCAGAGGTGAAGGGGCGCTTCTCAAACCTGATAAGGGGCACCTACTAGAGATTAAAAATGGCACTTATGAAAATAGAAAATGGACACTTATTGCAAAGGAAAATGGGAACTTGTCGAAGGAAAAGGGCTACGTGTCAAAATAAAAGGGTCACTTATCAGAGGAGGAAAGGGGAAGGGCACTTTTAAAAATGAATAGGGGCACTTGTCAATGTAAAAGGGGACTTCTTACAAAGTTAAAGGGGCACTTTTCCTATGTAAAAAGGGGCACTTTCAGGGTATTTGAAAAAGTGGAGGGGGCATTAGCTGTGCCCCTGCCCCGAGCGCCGCTTCTGTATACAACATTTTACGTTCAATGGTTTCGAAAAAATTGTAGTTCTTTCGATAGAGTCTGAGCAACTAAACAACGTGTTTATCATTTAATGTCTCTAAAGTTTCAATAGCTGGAAACTATATTCCTAAACAAGACTGACTCGATGTTTGTTAACATTGATTATTCCAAAACCTCACAATATATGCCACTTCTTAATCGCTACATAATCGAACTTTTTCAAATGCTTCCAGACATTTTCTTTCATATTAACGTGTCCATACTAAAATTTCTCTTTATAATTAGTCCTCCAAGTGTTGATGACAGTACAACAGATCTTATCATCGCGCTGCCCATCGTGGCCGTCCTTGCCATTCTCCTTCTCATGGGTTTCCTTGCACTTGTCTTCCGTCACCTGAGGTGGAAAAGGGAGAGTATGTACGGTGTACCACGTGGAATGCCGGGTAGCTTCAAGAAGGCGAGCAGTCGGAATGGAGGTACTAGACCGTCGCGACACCGTTCGACCGAAGACTTTGTACAAGTAAGTCCTCAGGATCGCTTTCAGAATTTTACAAAAAGAGGTGGGGGGGAGGGCCCAATATTCCTAAAATAAACTGACAAGCTGGGGAGAAAAAGGTCACCAGGATTTCCCTGTGACTTTCTACTTAAAAAATAAAATAAAGAAAGCAAAACAAAAACAAAACAAAAAATAAAATGATATTACCCAACAAACAAAAAAACAGGCGGGGAAGGGGGGGGGGCGGACAAATTTCATGACTCGTGAACTAAAATGAACCCAATTTGATTTAAAGGGGGGCATGTGCCAGACGTCCCCGATTTTCGCAACGATAAAATTGTTGCTTCTGTCAATCAAATTCGGGCACTGCCTCCTCCACTTCTGCTACCGGTGACACATCACAGGAGTGCAATGGTTGGCTCAAAGATACGGTCGTCGAAGTTTGCCCTAAAAAAAAAGCCGGTGGCCAGGCAATCCCACCGAGCCAATGATATCATTGAGGGAGACTCATTAGCATAAGTCGTTGAGGTCTGACCTACAGCAACGATTTTCTATTCATTTTTCTCATAAACAATTGTTTCTTTGGGTGGCACTTGAAAGGGGCGCAAACAAAAACGCAAAAGAAAGAAAGAGAAAGGGAAGGAAAGGAATGAAAGAAGAAAAAAATCACACTCCGTAATGATCATATTACTCTGGGGAAAAGCGCGTTAGAAATAGATTTTTGTTGAGTGTTTAAAACGCGAAAGTTTTCTATATGTAGGTCGCTTAGCTCGTAATTTTGCGCCCAATATAGGATATAGTAGATACATAAGATTTCCAATTTGTCGTTCTTGTTGATTTGCTCCCTGTTATATGTTTTTCATTCTTGTTAATTATTTCGCCGTTAACAAGTTTAAAAGAAATCTAATTATATGGTTACCTCGCTAGAATTCCTCGACTATACTGACTACTTGTACATTTACGTGATTGGGCTGAGGACGTAGTTTCGTTGTTTGCCCTGGGCACCAAAATATCTAGATACGCACAGATTACAAAACGGGAGCGATTTGAGAACGATTTAACATTCTAGTGATCTTTGTCGTTATGGATGAAGTCTGACCAGACCTTGAAATTGATAATGCTATATTTAAAAGAAGAAGAACAAAAAAAGGGGGGGCACGTTATACTCGTTCACAAGTATTCAGAGCTCGTGATATTTCTTTTTTATATTATTTTGTGTTGAAAGTAGAAGAATTGGATAAATATTTTCGCAGGGGCGCATATTGTACAACCTACCGCATCATTTCGTAATACAATGATGTATTACGAATCTATGGGATATACAAAGGAATATTGGAATTACCTTTAAGTTGATTTCTTGACGGAATTTGCTGTAGTGTTTTTGGCACATGCCCTTGTTTTGTACCACCTAATGACAATAGTTCTTTGACGTTCACTCTTTGAGTAGTTGATACGTTTCTAAATGGCTCGTTCCGATATGACGTGTAACCACCCCCCCCCCTCAAACACCTTTTTTGTTATTGTTTTTTTCTTCAAACGTGTAAATGAACGTGTATTCACTGAGCTCCGTCTTATAAGATACATCAATGGGAAGCGTATACATTTTATGTCATCATTGAATAAAACCACCATTCTTTATCCATCAAACTTATCAGGAAGGCACTTCGGGAGCAAGACGACAGCGGAGCAGAAGTGTCGATCCCCTGCCTTCGGGGTACATCAACCCTCCATTCGTGCACCAGTACACCGATGAGCTAGAGATGGGCGGGAGGTTGAATACTGGTGGGATGTATCTCTATGATCCCGAAGCCCAGGGCCTGTCCTATCGGAAGACGGTAGACGACAATGGATTTTCATATGGACATCGAGCAACAAGTGGTTACCGGGCAAAGGAGACCTACTCAAATGGCACCTCAGAAAGGAATGGCCAGCATGGATCTCTGGACACGTACTTCTAAACGATTTTTTAAAATTTCGGGTTGAGGGAGGGGGGGGGGTGATCTATAATGGAATCCAGTAGCTTATTCAGTGTATAATTTGGCTAGCACAGCCCTCCTCTCTGTTTAGATTCCTTGACACACAAAGGAATACTTCTTCATGTCGTCGGGCCTATGTCTTCCTCATGCTGGGTTTCCATTCCATTCTGCCTTTCTCTCTGGTGGGGATGCACCCCCCTCCCATTGCTGGATACGCCACTGTGCTTATGTATTTTTATGCTGTTACCTCGGTCTTTCTGACCTTTGCTATGGTTTCTTTTACATGTCTTTCGTAGATTACTGTTAACGGTGTAAATATAAGCTTCATAATTAACCTTGCTACCGTTTGTATGTTATACTACCTTTAAGTTGTCTGTTAATACAGGGTGTCCAAAAAGCAAATGGAGCTAGACTTTCATTGGCAACATGTGGCTGTGTCTTTTAATTACACAGCCTATAGTGTGCAGACACTTTTACGCACGACTGGCAAGGATCTGTGTCTGCAAATTAAATGATTACTTTATGGGATGCAGCTGATTCGATAATAATTTTTAAATTAATTATTATTAACCATAACATGATATCAAGAATTTTGTATAGTGTTGTAAAAAATTGTAGCAACCTAAATTTTACTATGGTGCCGGTTCCTACTTTCTTTTCTATCATCTTTCATAGCTTTTATTCCTATATGTTTTTATCAAAATGTACGCACATAAGTTGCATGGCTTTTATTTTAAAGACAGTACTTAAGATTTAGGTATATTGCTATCTACTGCTCACAATGTCATGATGTGACGACAGCCTTGTCCCACAATGCATCACCAACTGCATGATGCGCGCATGATGATTATTGGGTTAAGGAACCGGAAATCGCTCTATGTACGCCTGAAACGAAGAATGGCGCAATTGAAATTACACTACAGCAGTGGTAGCGATAACGGTAAGATACCCTGCATGTAAAAAGGGATCTTGTATTTTTACTTGTCTCCAATTTCATGGAGGCATATATTAGCGAAATTTTGCTTTACTTTAAGAACGCTACCCTGTAATCCAATGAGTCGGAAATGTGCGAACATTACAATGACGTAATCCAAAAATAATTTACGTGTATATAGGTAATACTACCATGGTGTATTGAAAATTCCCTTAAAATTATATCTTATAAGTATTAGCAATTCGTATATTACTTGTTGTTATTATTAGGATTGTTATTATTATTGTTGTTGTTAATATCATTATCATAACTATTGTTATCACCGTATATTAAGTTGCTGTTTTATATTGCAGCTGATACTATACTATACTATACACTTTTGAAAATATTTTACATTATAAAGCAGTACTATTTCAAATATGCAAGATAATATGTTTTTTTTTAATGAATGCATTTAAGCAGATTCCTATACGTATTTTGTTGGTGATTGGGGGCTTGTACTTTGTTGCTATATATTCAGATATCGAAATAATTAAGATTCGAATGATATTATTTTCAAAATTTCAATCAGTCATGAACTTAAATGATACATTATTAAGAAGTATTATACAACTCACTCCTAGATCCTAATCAAATGATTGGTCATGCGCGGTCACGTGTGATTCATTTACTGAGACTATCCCACGTTTTTCATGAAAAAGCGTGCAATATTTTCCAGTACTATCCAACGTTTTTTTAGTGCATGTACATGATGCGCAGTAGTGCGCGTAAAGGTTAAGAGCGCTTCTACTGTGTGTAGGCCTATTATTGCGCAGCACTATGCGTAAATGTGTATAGAGGTAAGTGCGCTTATATATATGTGCGCGCTAAAGTAAGCCTATTAAACTTGAGATATATTTGTCAGCCATACTGTCACGAAACAATCTTTAATGAATTCTTTTTACATCAAATAAACAAGGATCTAGGAGTTTCGTAGTATAAAACAAATGATGCATGTTTTCATTCGTTCATTATACGATCTATCCACCCTCGTTGAGGCTATGTGTATCTATCGCACGAAGCCGTTAGGCTTTGTGCGATAGAAACACATCCTCAACTCGAGTGCGGATAGATTGTATAATGAACTCATGAGCATGCATCATTTGTATAATATTCATTCATGATGAAAATTCATATCCTACGAAACCGATCGCAAAGACTTCACTTCTGCCTCACTTCCCGAAATGTGCGAACATTACAATGACATATACTGCCTTATATATTATGTCTTTTTATATTGACACAGTGCTGAAATAAATATATCACGAAAATCTTTTACAATCTTGCTTTTTCTCATGCATGATTATTATAATACAGTTTATATCGTGTAGTCATTGTCTATACATGTAGTCAGAATGTAAATATATTGTAGTCCCAATTAAGTCGAAATGTAGCCATCATGTAAACAAAAAAATACACAAAAACCATATTGATACACGAAAGTTAAAAAAAGATATTGTAATTGTATTTACAACACTGCTTTTGAATGCATTATGATTTTAGTATATACTAATTGCAGTGAGAATGTAACTACATGAAGTAATTATTACCATGTTACGTGTAATCATGATTATCACGTAATTATGATCATCGTGCAACCATGTAATCCTCCTGGCTATCATGTAATTATGATTGTCATTTTATAGCGAAATAATAATAATCTAGTAATTACGTACCATGATTACATGCGTTCGTGTAATCATAATGACCGCGTGAACATTAGTATCAAAATGTTAATATGCCCATTTTCATAGCGCGGGTACGATACAAATATACTGTACACAGTATCATACTATTGTCCCGGATGCAGGCCCGTAACTAAGAATTTAAGGGGGGATAAAGAGGTTATATGAGGTGGACCCTTTTCGAGGGCGCAAATTAAGCGCCCAAGCGAAGGAAGGGTCTGGTAAGGAAGGGTATGGAAAAAATTTGCATTTTTCTGTCTGAAAATCAAGTTTTAGGTACATTTTTTTAACACCAAAACTGTTTAACTAATAACTGTGTCCTACCTATGTTGTTTGCATTGTTTCCTTAATACCTATATCAAACTGAAAACCATCCTCCTTGAATGGCTGTTCTAAAATATGTCTACTAGCTCCTCCAGCTTGATGACCTTTTCATAATGAATGTGCATAAGCAGAGGCGTAGCGTGGGCTCCGACAAATTTAGTTTTCTAGATCATAGTTTTTCAACCTTTTTTAAAATAATATTCACGGCACCTTTTTAGGAGTTAAAAAGTTTCGCGTCACTCCAATTCAAATTTCATCAAAGAGGATTGGTTTTCCACCCTGTTATAAATAAATATACGGGCACATTTTCGCGTGAGGGCCTCTTGCCCGAAAATATAATAGGCCTATCTGAAACTCAAATATTGCGAGAGAGCGAAAAAAAAAATTATTGCAAAAATGTTATCTAGTTATCAACATACACTATTTAAAATTGAAATTTATATTTTCGGTCATCTCGTTGCCAGGAATCATCCCGATTTATCATTTTTGCGATTATGACGATATTAGGGCAGCGACATATCATCATATTGGTATTTTCATTGACCTCGCTGCCTGAAACTATCCTGTATCTACATTTGCGTGCGAGCGAAGCGAGCAAGGAAAAGTCAACTTTGCCATCTCTGAAAAGTTATTCCCTTATCGAAATACCCAAAGTGATACATAGTTAGTAAATCAGTAATGATACCTCCCTAAACATGGGCAACAATATACGTGTACATAAACTAGTAGCACTAGAACAATCCAGTATTCAGACCAAGTGCATTCCTGTTGCTCTCATATTGATATATGCCTACAAGAAAGGGTCGTCAGTCAAGATACAAAACTATTTACATGAATATAACCTTATTACATAGATTATATCTAATATTGCGTAAATGAAATGAATATATATATATATGCTAGACAGATGGAGAAAAAACCTCTTCCATATATATGAAAAGATATCTCATCAGAAAGAGAATAAATACTTTATCTCATTAATCATTACTCTAAAGTACTCTTATCATGCGTAAAAGTATATGAGATGTAAATGTTGGCCTAGTCTAAATATTATACAAAAGCAGAACGTAAGGTGTGAACAATTGTTGTTTTCTAACCTAAAACAAAGGAGCCATGGTCAGCACCAGGCGAAACCCCTTGCCCCTTTAGAGTGGAAAATGTTTACACTTTAAAGTAAAACGGACACACATACATACTCTCTCTGTCTCTTTTCCCGAATGTCTTCTATATTTCATTCATATCTCCATTTCATTTTCTTTTCTGCTGAACGCTACATCAAGACCGCAGATCAGATCACCCCATAGCCTTTTTCAATAATCGTTTCATGCACTTCTTGCAACAGATATCATTTTAGATGTTTCATGTTGTCCCCACGTAACTGATTCACATAATAGTATAATCTTTGAAGAGCATTTTCGAGCAATCTATCTCCTTATATTTTCTTACGTTTTTTTCCTTTTCCTTCATCTCTCACCTCGCTCATACCTATCTCCCGGCCCCCATCTTTTTTACCCATTCGATCGACGGGGCACGTGCCCCATGCCCCTGTAGCTACGGCACTGGCTCACAGTATTTCATTTCATTTCATTTCATTTCATTTCATTTCGAAATACATTATAAATTCAGTATACATCAAAAACATACATGGATAAATATAAACGTATAAACTTAGTTTAACCAGAACTGGTCAGGGCTCCAAGATAAGCAAAGCTTGATGCCTTGTGAACCCTGAAAATTAAGTACAAGTTTAATAAATATGTTAGGGAATTCCTTGTGATGCAAAATTACAACAAAGAGAAGAGAAGAATGATAGGTAGAGATAGAAGAGTGATTGGGAGAGAGAGATGGAGAGAGAGAGAGAGAGAGAGAGAGAGTGAGAGAAAGAGAAAAGAGACAGAGAGAGAGAGAGGGGGGTTGAAGTGACAAGGAAATACAGATGATTAATTGCATATATCGTTGCTATAAAGAACAGTATATTTGGATAGCAGCACCCTTTTCACAGTGTTTATTCATTTGATTCAAAGGCAGGGAATTCCATATGGCCGGGCCGCGAAATTTTTATTCCCAAACAGGTTTGCAATTTCTTACATTTCCGTTCTTCTAATTGGCTGATATTTTTTACGTCATTAGCAGCTTGGAAAGAGGTCACAAACAATTAGACTTTGATTTTTTTTTGCCTTGCCTCACTATATATAAAGGCAAAAATAGGACAGAAAATTACTGGGATTCGAACCCACAACTCCAACATTGTATTACGCTGACCTTACCGATTGAGCCAACGATGGATTGATGAAAAGTGATTCTGCATGATTTCTATAACCCTATCACTCACCCTAACGGTTACGTCATTGCTAATGACGTAACATATCAGCCAATCACATGACCGGAAATATTAGTATTGGCAAACCTGTTTGGGAAAAAAAAATTCGCGCCGGGCCACTATGTCTAATTGATTTATGTGCCGTAGCCGTTTTGGGATTTGATAGGTGACATTTATTTGACTGTCTTGTTGGATAAGAATGTACGTCTCTGTTTTTCTTAAAAAAGGGCAGTCACAGCAGGAGGCAATTGGCAGTGGTAAATACGAAACAAAAACAGTGTAAAAAGTTAACATCCGAATATTTAAGGGAATTCAATTTAAAAGACAAGAGGGCGCAGTGATCTCTGTAGCGAGAACCAATACAAATACGGATCGCCTTTTTATGATATTTTAAAATCGAATAGCTCAGACATTTGGAATTCGCCCATATCAAATCACAGTATGTTAAGTACGGTTGTAACATATAGTGTTATACATTATCAATAAAACGTTTAATGGTAGGTAAGATTTTAATCTAGACAGAACACCAACATTGCGTGAAATGCTTTTAGATATATATTTGACATGGTCACCCCCAGGCGCGGATCCAGGGGGGAGGCCGAGCGGGCCTTGCCCCCAGCAAAAAAAAAAAAAAAAGAGAGAAAGAGAGAGAGAAAGAAAAGAAGGGAAAGAAAAAAGAAGGAAAGAAAAGAGGGAAAAGAAGGAGATCGGGGGGGGGGGCCGAAAGGGCCTTGCCTCCCAGGCTGTTGCCTCCCCCTCCCCCAAGCAAAAAAAATAAAGAGAGAAGGAAGGAAAGGGAAAGAAAAAGGGAAAAGAGGAGATAAAGGGAAGGAAAAATAGAGGAAGAAGAAAAGAAGGAGGATATCAGTTGCAATTTTCCCGCCAAAAAGTTGTGGATCGGGAGGAAGGCCCTTGCCTCTACCCCCGGCCCCTCAAAAAGAGAGAAGGAAGAGAAAGGGAAAGATGAGAGCTAAAATGGAACAAAAAAGACGAAGAAGAAAAGAAAAGGGTGTAAAGAAGGGGAGATCAGTTGCGATTAATTCCGCCAATAACGTGTGGATCGGGGAGGGGGAGCCGAAAGGCCCTTGCCTTCCCCCAGCAAACCTAAAAGAGAGAGAAGGGAAAGAAAATCTTGCTGAAATGACACAGTTTTCTGAGTATTTTCCTCACTTTTTAGTAAATTATATTTTTTTATGCGTTTGTTGGAAAATAACAAATTCCTAAATTTACAGTCAGGGAAGAAATTTCCGAGTTTTTTCCTCAGTTTTTAGTAAATCATATTTTTGTATGCGTTTGTTGGAAAATAACAAATTCCTAAATTTACAGTCGGGCAAAAAATATGCTTATTTAGAGGCCTACATGTCAGGGCCCGCGGAACTGCGAGGCTCGAGGGCCTCGAGCCCCCCAACTTTTTTTGAAAAAGTATATTAAAGAAAAATAGAAAGAAAGAATAGTGACCTGTCAGTGTCACAAAATAATGGGGTATAAAAATATGCTCATCTGACCGTGATTAAATGCCTATACCCCTTGAGCTTCCAGGGGCTCTGCCCCCCCCCCGACTCCGCCTAGGGGTCTAAGGCGGGCCCCTGGATGCTCATCTGACGGTAATTTAATGCCTAAAACCCTTAAGCATCTGGGGGCTCCGCCCCCTGGACCCGACGGTAATTAGTGTCCTGCTAGTGTCACAAATAAGGTATTAAAAAAATGCTCGTCTGACCGTAATTAAACGCCTAAAACCCCTGAGCTTTCGGGGGCTTCGCCCCCTGGACCCCTCGCCAATTAATGACCTGCGAGTGTCACAAATAAGGTATACAAATATGTTCATCTGACCGTATTTAAAAGCAAAGAACCCCTGAGCTTCCAGGGGCTCCGCCCCCTGGACCCAACCAAGGGCCCCAAGGCGGACCCCTGGATACTTACCTGACCCTAATTGAATGCCTAAAACCCTTGAGCTTCCGGGGGCTTCGCCCCCTGGACCCCTCGCCAATTAATGACCTGCGAGTGTCACAAATAAGGTATACAAATATGCTCATCTGACCGTGATTAAATGCCTAAAACCCCTGAGCTTCCAGGGGCTCCGCCCCCTGGACCCAACCAAGGGCCCCAAGGCGGGCCCCTGGATACTCACCTGACCCTAATTGAATGCCTAAAACCCTTGAGCTTCCGGGGGCTTCGCCCCTTGGACCCCTCGCCAATTAGTGACCGGCGAGCGTCACAAATAAGCTATAAATATATGTTAATCTGACCGTAATCAAATGCCTAAAACCCCTGAGCTTCCGGGGGCTCCGCCCTCTTGACCCCACCAGGGGCCCAAAGGCGGCCCCTGAATACTTATCTGACCGTTATAAAATGCCTAAACCCCCTGAGCTTCTGGGGGCTCCGCCCCCTGGACCACCCACCAATTATTGTCCTGCCAGTGTCACAAATAAGGTATCAAAATATGCTCATCTGACAGTAATTAAATGCCTAAAACCCCTGAGCTTCTGGGGGCTCCGCCCCCTGGACCCGGCGCTAATTAGTGTCCTGCTAATGTCAATAAGGTATCACAAAAATACTCATCTGACCGTAATTAAACGCATAAAACCCCCTGAGCTTCCGGGGGCACTGCCCCCTGGACCCAAGGCGGGCCCCTGGATACTCACCTGACTGTAATTCAATGCCTAAAACCTTCGAGCTTCTGGGAGCTTCGCCCCCTGGACCCCTCGCCAATTTATGACCTGCGAGTGTCACAAATAAGGTATCAAAATATGTTCATCTGACCGTAATCAAATGCCTAAAACCCCTGAGCTTCCGGGGGCTCCGCCCCCTCGACCCCACCAGGGGCCCTAAGGCGGCCCTGAATACTTATCTGACCGTTATAAAATGCCTAAAACCCCTGAGCTTCTGGGGGCTCCGCCCCCTGGACCACCCACCAATTATTGTCCTGCCAGTGTCACAAATAAGGTATCAAAATATGCTCATCTGACAGTAATTAAATGCCTAAAACCCCTGAGCTTCTGGGGGCTCCGCCCCTTGGACCCGGCGCTAATTAGTGTCCTGCTAATGTCAATAAGGTATCACAAAAATGCTCATCTGACCGTAATTAAACGCATAAAACCCCCTGTGCTTCCGGGGGCACTGCCCCCTGGACCCAAGGCGGGCCCCTGGATACTCACCTGACTGTAAGTTAATGCCTAAAACCTTTGAGCTTCCGGGAGCTTCGCCCCCTGGACCCCACGCCAATTTATGACCTGCGAGTGTCACAAATAAGGTATCAAAATATGTTCATCTGACCGTAATTAAATGCCTAAAACCTCTGAGCTTCCGGAGGCTCCGCCCCCTCGACCCCACCAGGGGCCCTGCCTTGGATCAATTCGAGTGGCTGTAATCACGCGTGCTTCCTGCAATGCAGCCTAGTTTGCGTGAAAGCCGCGGTCATCCTAATCCCTCTATTCAAAAGACGCACGCGGGAATCCCGCGTAAAGAACGCGTCCGTTCCTAACATCTTCACCGCAGCGAGCGACCGACTTATCGTGCTTGTAACTGATACCAGTTGACCGCCCTCTAGAGGCCTGGTCCGCCCTGTGCGTTTAACTCTCACACTATAGAGTGGTGAAGTGTGACGTCATCAAAAATCTATTTTTGGAATTTCTCAATTTTTTCTTCATTTTCCGAAAGACCACCAAAAATAATGTCCAAATGTCGAAAACCAATTGAATATGTTAAGTATTTGCTGAGATATGACCATCTGCATAAAAAGATTGCCAATGGGAACTCAGTGTTATATTGCTCTGGCTCCTAATGTTATGAGCCAGAGCAATATAACACTGAGTTCCCATCATTCAGATGGTCATATCGATTGCTCTTTCGGAAATGAAGAAAAATTGAGGATTTTATGACGTCACAGCTTCGGTACTCTATACTATACTATGCAGGGGCCGCGGAACCGGGTGGCTGGGGCTTTTTTTAGTAGACACGTTTCATAAAAGCTCCGAAAAGGGGGTTTATATATTGTTGGCATGCTGCAGCCCCCTTTCAAAAACGCTCCGCGGTCCCTGCTATGTAGGGTCTGAATTCAGGTTCCCTTTCACCAAAGGGAGAACTTATTAAGACAAATTATTATCACACATTTATACAAGTCATACATTAATGCCCTTTCTTCCTTTAATATGTTTTGCTTTGTTGTAGCTTCATTTGTCACGTTTTCGTTTCCAAACTTTATTATTTTTATGGAGTTATCTTAAACAATACTTGACCTCTGGAACACTTTTAAACATATGGGCCATGATACGCTTGACTAATCATGAAGAGATTGTTTAATATTTATAGATGAATGGCGCAAAATGTGAGCTTTTTTAATGACAGCGCCCTAAAAACCAAACAATAACAACAACAACAGCAGCAGCCTTCTTTTTTTCTCTCTTTTATCCCCAAGCGAGGTTTTTATTTCCATAATATACATTATTACTCAATGATTGAGTGAAACATAACATAGAAATTAAAGTATATACAACAATTCTTCCAGCTTAGTATTATTTTCTTTCATTACACAATCATGCCTTAAAAATTCTTAGCAACGACTTGACAATCTTTTTAACGCAACATATATTAATGAAGAAAGATGGATATTATATTTAGAGTTCAGAAATAAACAATATGAAATGAAACAATCGGAGTGATCGAGAGGGAGGAAAAGAGAGAGGAAAAGAGAGAGGAAGGAGATGAATTCAGACAAAAATAATAGAATAGGATCGTGGGAGGGAATTCAATAAAACAATTAACTTGAAGTTATATAAAAATGTGAGGAACAAACAAAGACCAAAAGTCTATCAAAGGTTTGTCCCCATTATATGAAATGAAAAGAATCTAACACAGTTACACTGGCATTAAATAAATTTAAAATAAAACAATAACACAACGAAAGGGCAAAATTAACCTTTTAAACGATATGAGATTTTATGAATTATATCTTTTGCAATTCTTCTCTTGGCTAATGGCCTTTTTTCGAATAAACTGAATCACTTTGGATCACTTTATGTAATTATGGTTTGATAAAGAATGTAATTAAATGTTGGTATCCGAATGCAGTGGATCGCCAGGTGGAGTATAGGTGCAACAGAACAACTTTCCTGAAGACACTAATTTGAAAACTTGAAGCCCGGCTCAAATTGAGCAAATACGAGAACATAAAATTAGCTAATTGCAACATGTGTAGGCCTGTATCTGGACTTTTACTGATTAACTGTAGATACAACGATCTAGGCACATTACAGCTACCTTCTCGATTGTGACCATAATAATATCTACGTTTCACTAACATTGTGATTAAACATGTTTATCGAGTTTAATTGAAGTAAACGCATCGTATTATTATTTTTTGTAAAATGTTCACTGTCAACCATTTGACAATAGAGCAATGACATTGCCAATGATATACATGTATTCCGTCTTTCCATCAAATACTATTATGTTCGTCCTTGATATTCAGTTCAGTAACTGAAAGCCGACGACTGAAATGCTCTTTTTACTTTAGTCAACCCCACCGTTTACCCCAGGCCGCCGATACATTAGCGCGTTTTAAAGCCACACTGTACTACTTGTAGCTACTAGCTCCCTCTATATAGAAAACAGTGCCTAAGTGGTGCCCGTTGGTACCACATGGTCCTCCTGTTCTTATGTTTATATTATTGACAGCTGAGTTGATGTGATAACCACCTGTCAGTGATCACGCTAATCCCTCTAATCCCTCCTTGCCAAACTAGTACAGAGGGCCTTTAAGTATAGTGTACGTAATAATAGAGGTAATTCATTGTTGCCTTTGCCCAACTCCGCGCATTAAACAGTAGTGTATTGAATGGATGTCACGAACAATACACTGGTCAACGCTTCCCCTTTGTTCCTAGACCCCCTTTAACCTCCCCCTCTCTATTAAACTAGCCTTTCATGGTATGGCTACGTTGCGTTAACATATTATGCGCCATATATAATATGTTAGTGATTGTGATAGATTTTGAGCGAAAGAATCGGAATAAGATAACAAAAAAGTATTAAACAGGGAAACAAGAACCACAAAATCATATTGCTATAGTTTAAGCTGACATAAAACCAAGCGAAGGAAGATGGATATCATATTTAGCGTTCAGTAGAGTAGAGTTTATAACCATGACAACGACCTTTACCCTCTGCCACGTTCATTGTTCCTCTTATGCAACTTAGCTGTAGGTGGGCCTGAGACATAACTCTTTTCCCATATTCTATATATAGGTCTCAAATACTTTCAAATATTTCTGTGTCATTTTTGTTTTGTATATACTTTGTCAATACATATACTAACAAACTATATATTGTCAAAATTTGCCAATACTAAAAAACTATCACGCTTACCCTATCATCTTCCGCTCTATAGAATCCCTTTTTTAAATTTGTTGTGTACTTTTCATTTTTGTTGTTGTCCTCCTCTCCATGATTTCTTCTGATTTTGTAGAGTACTTATGCTATTTTTTGTAATAAGTAAAAGAGAAAGCTTCATTACTTCTCTTATAATACTCTCCACCTCCTTCTAGATAACCCTTCTATGCTGAAATATAATTTCCGATGTATATTATTTCCGTCAATAGCATATATAATGAACGTTTCATTTTATTTTGATGCAACAGAGATTTACATTCAAAATCAAAACTTTTACTTTCTATAGTTTTTGTACAGTAATATTCTTTTCATTTCGACAATATCAGCCACTTGTTCTCTTTTTCGTTTCCTATAATAAATATAAGGTATATGTGTATATCATCAGGGATATGTTATAATTTATCTCAAATAAGGAATGATGCCGACATACAAGCAAATGGCGGAATAGAAAACAATATGAAAGATGAAGATGGAAAACGACATTGACATAGAGAGAGACAGAGAGCCTAGAGACAGACAGGCAGATAGAGAGAGAGAGATGAGAGAGAGAAAGAAAGAGAGACAGACAGAGAGAGATGAGAGAAAGAGAGACAGACAGAGAGATGAGAGAGGGAGAGAGAGAAAAATAATTATTACTTGTGTTATTATAATTATTAGTCTTATTATGATTATCATTATTATTGTCATTATTAAAGTACTATCATTATTGATATCATTATCATTATTATCTTTGTATATAAAATAATAATAAATGGAAATGGGGCATGCACTGGAAAAGCCAAAGGAAGGCTTGTTATAAAATCGCACACACCCAAAACATTTGATCATTACAATAATTACAGTATACAGGATATAGATGCGGCAAGTACCAGGCAATGAAATATAAATAATATTGAAAATAATTAAAGGGTTAAGCTTAAAACTAAAAAAAACATAATAAAACAAACAAAACAAACAAACGAGACAAAAACTGAATTCTAAGGAATCAATAACTGATTTCTAATAAGTCAATAACTGGTCATTTCTAAGGAATCAATAACTGCTCAACAAAACACAGTGAAATGAAATGAAGCACAGAGGTTTATATCAAAGAAGACAATGTATAATGAAATGGAAAGAATATTTCAAATATGCTTCAAAATACTTTTATGTTGTCTTGCGAATAATATCTGCTTAGACTGTTGATGCGTAACGTTGCCGCAATTCTATATGAATTATTAGAGGTTTAGATGGATACAACTTTAAGTTTAACTATGAAATATTTTCAAAGGATATATATATATATATATGTATTATGCGAGATCTAAGGAATCATAATTATAATTACGAAAAAATTATATGAAAAATATGTATAGATTATTAAACATACAATGTATCATGCTGAAAGTTATTTCCATATCCAAGAAAAATGTATGAAATTACTCTCGACCTCTCCGTTCATTTTAGCTACTTCTGAATGTTCGCGTTATATTTCTTAATCTCTTGATGATATACAAACACCTGAAGCTAGTATTCAGTGGATGCAAACAAAACATTGCAGCTGATGGGTTCGAAATTTAAAAACATGAATAGACTTCCTGTTTTTTCACTGCAGATCATAACAAAGAGAATGCAAAGTGGGCAGACTGTAGTTCAGATAATCCAGCTATTGTGTTGGAATAATCCCCCAGCTCCATCTTCACACGCAAACAGGCCGGTGAATGGACTGTCGTTGTTGTTGTTGTTTTATTTAGGCAAGTCAGTCAGTTTATGACCATTATTGCCGAATAATATGAACATTTTTTTTAAATTCAAATGTACGTATACGCACTCACATAACATGCGTGTATATTATTAATAATATATAAATATACACTGTTGCTAATAAAGTTGGAATATTTGTTTTTACCCATATTTATGGAATGATTTTGACAATGATTTATTCCTAATAGATCTAGATAATAGTTTACATTCTCAGATTTTATTGGATAATAATTTGTAAGTGTTTGTTTTGCGTGAATGCTTAAGCATCTGTATGCTTCTATGCTAAAGAACTAGGGGACCTACGCCCTTAAGTCATAAATCATTGTCAAAATCATTCCATAAATTGAGGTGTAAAAACAAATATTCCAATTTTATGAGCAACAGTGTATATAAATAATATTTAAAAAAATATATTTATATAAGATATATATACAAATGTGAATTAGTAAAATGTCGCAGACGAAAAGATGACATAAGAAAGGATTTTTTTTTCTCTCTCTCTTTCTTTGTCTCTCTCTCTCTCTTTCTCGCTTTCTTTTTTTCTCTCTCTTTCTTTCACTCTCCTTTTCTCTCTTTGTAATTCTCTCTCTTTCCTACTCGCTTTCTCAGCGCCATTTTCCATCTTCATCTCTGGTATTGTTTTCCGTTCCGATAATTGCTTTTATTCCGAAAGTATTCCTTTCGATCATGAAATAAACTTTTATACCATAACCTCGATACGAAGAAGAAAAACACGGAACGAGCGCCTGATGATATAAAAATGAGAAGAATATTACTGTACAATGATTATAAAAAGTAAAATTGTTGAATGTAAATCATGATGAAAAAAAAACTAAAAAGTAATCCAGAGCGCCGGGGTGAGGTGGGGTTGATCGGAGAGACAAATAGCATAATAATAAATAACAATACGTCCAACATTCTCTCTCTCTAGTTTTCTCAATGTCATTTTCTATCTTCATCTCTCATTGTGTTTTCTGTTCCGCGATTTTTTAATGAGATCGCGTTTCGACGTACTCCTAAATAAAAAAGAGCTGATCATAATTATAACCTAAAACCAAATTTGACCCTATCTGAAATATTCATTCAAATGTATAACAGTCATGATGGAAAGATAAAGGAACAATTAAAATGTGATTTAGTAAAATGTCACAGACGAAAAGGTGACATGAGAAATGATTGTTTCTCTCTCTGTATGTCTCTCTCTCTCTTTCTTACTCGCTTTCTCAGCGCCATTTTCCATCTTCATCTTTGGTACTGTTTTCCGTTCCGCTATTTGCTCGTTTTATTCCGAAAGTATTTCTTTCGATCTTGAGATAAATTATTATACCATAACCTCGATATGGAGAAGGAAAACGCAGAGCGAGCGCCTGATGATTTCAAAATGAGAAGAATATTACCGTACAATAATTATAAACAGTATAACTTTTGAATGTAAATCTCTGCTGCATCAAAATGATATGAAGGAAAAAAAAAGTTTATTATGCTATATTGACGGTACTTATTTACGTCGGACAGATATAAACAAACAAAAAAGAAAGTAACTAAAGAAAAAAGCATTAGAGCTGGGGGGGGGATTAACAGGGAGACAAATTCATAATAATAAATACAGTATATTACAGACTACGTCCAACTTTCTATCTCTCCCGCCCCCTATTTCTCGCTCCCTCTCTCCCACTCTCTGTCTTTCAGTCTGTCTTTCTATCTCTGTATTTCTTGCAATGTCGTTTTACATCTTCATCTTTCATGTTGTTTTATATTCCGCCATTTGCTTGTATGCCGGCATCATCCCTTCCTTGAGATAAATTATTATAACATATCCCTGATGATGTACACATTATACATTATATTTATTATAGGGGACGAAAATAGAGAACGAGCGGCTGATATTGTCGAAATGAGAGGAATATACATCGGACATTATATATTTTAGCACAAAAGGGTTATCTAAAAGAAGGTATACAACATTATAAGAGAAAGAATAAAACTTTCTCTTTTATTTATAAAATAAATAAATATAGCATAAATACCCTACAAAAACAGAAGAAATCTTGAAGAGGGAGACAAGAAAAAATATAAAAAGGACACAACAAATGAAACAAAAAAATAGGATTCTAGAGCGGATGATAATATGGGATACGTAACAGTTCGTAAGTATTGGCAAATTTTGACAATATTATTGTAGTTTGTAAGTATTGACAAAGTATAAACAAACAAAAATGACACAGAAATATTTGAACGTATTTTAGACCTATATAGAATATACGAAAAGAGTTATGTCTTAGGCCCACCTACAGTTACGTAAGAGTTACGTAAGAGGAACAATGAACGTGGCCGAGGGTCAAGTTCGTTGTCATGGTTATAAACTCCAACAATAGAAGAGCGGAACTTCGAAAGTAAGGTATTTGGGTGCGTGCCATCATAAGCTTCTACAGGGCGAGCGCGGATTACGCTGCTCCCAATGAAGTACCAGCAGTATCAGTATCAGTATCAGTATTTGGATCTGATATATACACATTATCGTACGGGGAGGGGCACGGGGCAGAGGGGAGGGGGGGGGGATAGGGAGGCAGGGGGATAGGGAGGCAGACTGCACCCCAAATGGCTGACAAGTGACACAAAAAAGGAGAAAGAGAGGAGAAAAGACAGGCAGGGAAAGAGATGAAAGAGAGAAAGAGAAAATATTTTCTTTGAAGAGGGCTTTATACAAAGTCCAAAGAAAAAAATAATAATGAAACCTTTCTTAAAATGCGTTTTGCCTCTTTATGTTAAACAACAATGGAATAGCAATGGGATGGGGGGTATTTTGATGCACAATATCAAGTCTCCAAACAAGAATTCATGAATAAACACATTGGCTTTATGGCCCGTACGTATTGTTCATACCGGCGAGAGAAAAAAAATCCCGCTAGTCGGTAAACGCGAAAACCATTTCTTCTTCTTTTCACTCACTACCCTCGCACGAAAAATTGTATGAACATGAATTTTTATCGACCTAATAAAGAATACACATTTTACAATGACATCACTCAGCAATGGTTGATGGTCGCTGAAGTTTTCGGTCGATTGCTTGCCCCCCTCCAACCCCGACTGGATATGCCAGGTACGCCACTAATTAGTAGACATGACTTTAGTTTTGAGAGTCTGTGCTCAGATGTTTTCTTCAACACTAAGTTTTCTTTGTATTTTAAAGCTTTGGGCCATTTGCAAAAATGTTGCTTCCTTACCCCGCGGTACCAATAAAAAAGAAAGACACGACACCACGCGTTAGGCTTAAACCCTTAAATATATTGTCCGCTGGAATTCTAACTTCTAAATCCACAATCAAGTTTTTACCATGCAGGATGGTTATCTGGACTTTATTATTCATTACAATATAAATTCGACATATATATATGTCAGCTGGTTGTTTAGATAATATTGTAAACAACTGATTGCATTTTTAAACAGGTCGTATTATTTTTCTAAACCCTTTTAAATGGGGTTTTTATTGTGTATGATCTATTCCCTAACGGAGTACAATGCTTATTCGACACGAACGCTAAAACACGCTAAAACACGCTAAAAACGCTAAAACAACCTTTATAATTTAGCCGCAGAGGGAGCTAAATAGGTATGGCGAATCTATCGATGTGGAGAAAAATTACTTGCAGGCTTCCTGCAAGAAAAAGACGCGGCCCTGAATACTTAACTGACCGTTATAAAATGCCTAAAACCCCTGAGCTTCTGGGGGCTCCCCCTCTTCCCTGGACCCCATACCAATTATTGTCCTGCCAGTGTCACAAATAAGGTAACAGAATATGCTCATCTGACAGTAATTTAAACGCCTAAAACCCCTGAGCTTCCGTCGGCTCTAGCCCCTGGACCCAACCAAGGGCCCCAAGGCGGGCCCCTGGATACTCACCTGACCCTAATTAAATGCCTAAAACCCTTGATCTTCCGGGGGCTTCGCCCCCTGGACCCCTCGCCAATTAGTGACCTGCGAGTGTCACAAATAAGGTATAAAATATTTTCATCTGACCGTAATTAAATGCCTAAAACCCCTGAGCTTCCGGGGGCTCCTCCCTCTCGACCCCACCAGGGGCCCTAAGGCGGCCCCTGAATACTTATCTGACCGTTTTAAAATGCCTAAAACCCCTGAGCTTCTGGGGGCTCCACCCCCTGGACCACACACCAATTATTGTCCTGCCAGTGTCACAAATAAGGTATCAAAATATGCTCATCTGACAGTAATTGAACGCCTAAAATCCCTGAGCTTCTGGGGGCTCCGCCCCTTGGACCCGGCGCTAATTAGTGTCCTGCTATAATGTCAATAAGGTATCACAAAAATGCTCATCTGACCGTAATTAAACCCCCTGTGCTTCCGGGGGCTCTGCCCCCTGGACCCAAGGCGGGCCCCTGGATACTCACCTGACTGTAATTTAATGCCTAAAACCTTTGAGCTTCCGGGAGCTTCGCCCCCTGGACCCCTCGCCAATTTATGACCTGCGAGTGTCACAAATAAGGTATCAAAATATGTTCATCTGACCGTAATTAAATGCCTAAAACCCCTGAGCTTCCGGGGGCTCCGCCCCCTCGACCCCACCAGGGGCCCTAAGGCGGCCCTGAATATTTAACTGACCGTATTAAAATGCCTAAAACCCCTGAGCTTCTGGGGGCTCCCCCTCTTCCCTGGACCCCATACCAATTATTGTCCTGCCAGTGTCACAAATGAGGTAACAGAATATGCTCATCTGACAGTAATTTAAACGCCTAAAACCCCTGAGCTTCCGTCGGCTCTGGCCCCTGGACCCGACCAAAGGCCCTAAGGGGGGCCCCTGGATGCTCATATGACCGTAATTTATTGCCTAAAACCCCTGAGCTTCCGGGGGCTCCACCCCCTGGACACCACGCCAATTAGTGACCTGCGACTGTCACAAATAAGGTATCAAAATATGCTCATCTGGCCGTAATTAAATGCCCATATCCACTGAGCTTCCAGGGCCTCCGCCCCTTGATCCCCGCCGGCGCTTTGCCCCTAGACCCCACGCCAATTTGCGCTACGCTCTACATGATGACAAATACTTTAGCGTCCCCCACCCACTTTGGAAAACGTTCAGCGGGGCCTGGAGGTAAGAGTGGGGAGATGCAGATTTGTTTGTATGCCCCCCCCCCCAAAAAAACCGTTTTTGCTCATTACGCCACTGCTAATCACCATTACGTACCAATATTTGGCTCGCATAATCTCAAATTTGGGCCCCCCCCAAGAAATCCTGGATCCGCGCCTTGTCAGACCAATTTTAAAGTTCGTTATTAAATATAAACTCCAAAAAATTTAGTATCGGTTTTTTGTTCGATTACAGTTTCATTTTTGTTTAATGGTATATCAAATTGTACTGGTTTATTATGGGTTCTAAAGTTTATGTGGTTTGCTTTCTTAAGATTCAAAGTTAATATATTACATCGAAACCATATGGCAAGCTTTGGCAGTTCTGAGTTCAGAGTGTCGATGAGAACATTGAAATTCGAATGGGAGAGAAATACATTTGTGTCATTAGCAAACATGATATATTGTAAGACAGTTGACGTTTTAGAAATATAATTGATATGAAGTAAAAACAAAAGCAGGCCTAATATTGAGCAATGTGGGACTCCACATTTAAAAATATGTAATATTTCAGAATTAACATGATTATAAGAATTAAACTGGTTCCTGTTTGACAATTAGCTCTGAAAGCTATTTAAGGCTATTCCTCTAACACCATAACACTTTAGTTTTTCAAAAGAATAGAGTGATCATGAGTGTCGAATGCCTTGCTCAAATCAATAAAGGCGCCAATGACATGTTTACGATCAGCCAAGGCATTCGACACTCTGTCATACAATTGTACTATTGCATGCTCAGTTCAATATGAAATTCATACGATCTTTAAAAAAAAATACCAAGGTATATTTGAAAAGCTTGAAAAAATGGAAATTGGGCGATAGTTACTTAGATTAAGAGGCATCATCTTTTATATATCGGTACAACTGTTTCTTTTTTAAACATTTTGGAAATACACCAGTTGCTAATGAAAATTTTAATATTAACACACGAAGAGTTAAAAAGCTACCAATTATTTTCTTTAATACACTGGTGCTAATTTCGTCATCGCCATATGAATGGGTTTTCTTTAACGAATGCAAAATGCGTAGTATTTCAAGATGATCAGTAGGTTTTAGGAACACTGACTTGTTTATATATTTAGGAAGATATTTTTCAAAATCGTTTACTTGTGAATCTATCTTAGCTGCTTTCTCAGGACCTATGTTAGCAAAATGTTTATTAAAACCGTTTGCAATATCTTTTGGGTTATCCAATGTATGGTTATTAGAGAAAAGGGTTTGCATTTCAGGGAATCTGTCCTGTTTACAAAGTATATGAGTAATTACTCTCGATGTAGAGGTCATATTTTCAGGTGCATTCTCTGTCTGTTTAGAGAAGTACAGTTTGCGGGAAAGCCATATAAATTTATAGTCAGCTTGTTTTTATATTTTTTGTAAGTACTAATATTAAGATCTCTAGGATTTTAAAAGCTATTTTTATTTTTCTAATTGATATTAAGAAACCTTTTTGAATTGACGGGATCCTTGAGGTATTCTTGTGAGAACATTTTTCAATTTTTGGAATATTCTAACTGATATTTTAATCTTTCCCCCAAAACCTCGTATGCAATATTTGGTTCATTGCAACATTGAATGTGGGTATTACAGTGGCGTAGCGTGGGCTCAATCATGCGGACCGTATTATTATTCTACTAGATTAGCGTTTTGCAACCCTTTAAAAAAAATTAGTCACGGCACCCTTCTTGGAGTTGAAAAGTTTCACGTAACCCAAATCCAAAATTCATCAAGGAGGATATGTTTCCATCCCTCGTAATCGTTTACATAGATGTACATACATATACTGTCCGGATATCAAATATTGCAAGCGAGAAAAAACAATTTCACTTTTATTATGGCAAAAATATTATATCAAATACAAACTAGATAAAATGTAAAATCATATCTAGGGTCATCTCGTTGGCAGGAATCATCCCGATCTATCAATTTGGGAGAAGTCATCGATCGAAGCGAACTAGTTGTGGTATGAATTTAATTTCGATTAAGAAAAACACACACACTAATTTAGGTTATATTCGGGCGCCATAATTTTGCATTAATAAACTTCATGACACACTCTTGTTTTTTGTTGTTTCTTATGCCTGGATTACATTTGCCCCGGTTGCCGTACGGTAATTGGTCTACGATTTTTCATGCGACATCGTAGGAGGCTACGGGCTACGATGTTTGTGTTTACATTATCTACGAGCATAGTGCCATTTCTTGTATTGGCCCCTGGGGGCAGGCCGCGGCAAATCCGTGCATAGGCTGCTCGGAGATTGTACGGAAATCGTGCAATTTCAGTGCAGTAGCCGTGCAGTCTCCGCAGCCTCCGCACGAAATCGTACGGACACCGTTCAGCTTCCGTGCAGAGGTTGTGCGGAGAAGGCGTGGTGACCGTGCAGCCGCCGTGCTGTTTTTGAGCGTTTTTTGCCTCCATGTTCACCGAAAAAATCGTGTGTTTGCTGCACGATCAGCGTGAGCCTCCGCGCGATGCCCGTGCGGGGATTGTGCAGTGCCACCTACGACATGTCTACGGGCTACGGGCTTACGATTTTTCAAGTTTGTATAACTTCCCGCGAAACAAAATCGTAAAGGCTGCGGAGCCCGTGAATCCGTACGAAAATCTCACGGCCACCTCCTGCCTCCGCACGGAGGCCGCACGGAAAAGGGGATACGGGCAGAATACGGGCTCCGTATACTAATCGCAGGCCAAATGTAATCCAGGCATAAGTCATCTTATGAAGCAGAATGGTAGAGTGAATAGAGAGAGGGTCTTTTTGTGTGAGAGGGAGAGAGAGAAAGAGAGAAAGAGTGGGAGAGAAGGAAACAAAAATCTAAATGCAGCATGATTAAGACACAATTAGTTCTTTATTGTTTTACCCGAGTTCAACAAAAATATATTTTTGAATCAGAAAAGGCCATTTTGTAATATAATTAAATCTATTGCATACGTATTTGTTGCGTGTCTCGTTACGAATTATTTCATTCACCTGTTAGGAATAATTGTATTTCAATACCTAGAATACAAATTGCAAATGTTACGTGTAGTAAGGTCGGGCCATCCATAATGTTTGTCCGACCTAGCAACAACTAATGTATACAATAAAATACGACAGGTTATCGTTATTAGGTATACACGCACATAAACGTAAATACATTTTGAAAATGGTCTATTCTGACAAAGCTTAACCACAATGTGTTTTCACCTATTATGTACAATCCTTTCATGTGATTTACTAATTAAGAATGCGCTGGGTTTGCGAATTAAGATTATAAAGTATAATGTCTTGTTGTTGTGTTTGTAAAAAAAAACGGATGTTGTAATCTGTCAACTGAGAACTGGAAAATATAAATAGAAAAATAGAATTATTTGGGCTTGGAAATATGTCTCATTTGTGGGCTTACTTCGAATCATCGGAAGGTCGCGTTACCCGGCCTTTTGCGAAAACATGCCCCTTTTTCAAGGAATATTGGGGGTAATGTTTGTGAAATAAACCCCTTTCATCAACAAATGGTCTGGTCCAATTTACCCGACACTTTGTGAAAAACCTACGGCAAATATACAAAATGTCGCGTCATCTTCCATTTTCGTTTCACGAAGCTCGTGTAACGCGACCACCTGACCAGTGGCGGATCCAGGGGGGTGGCGGTCCCCTCCCTAGAAAAAAGAGGTAAAACATTCTTTTTGTAAAAAAAAGAAGAAGATGGGCCCTCCTGACGCTCAAGGGGTGGTGGTTGAAAAATAGCACTTCCCCCGTTGAGCCCCCAAAAAAAAAAAAAAAAAAAAATAGTGCTCACTAACCCCCTATCCACCCCCACCCACTGAGCGAAAAATCGACCGACACGATTTTCCAATTTTCGGGGGCCAAAACAAAAAATGGGGTCCCCACCCCTCACTGAGCGGAAAATCGGCCGGCACGATTTTCAAATTTTTGCACGAAGTGAGGCCCTTTTGGGCCCCCTCTCTTGCCACCGGCTGGATCCGCCCCTGCCCCCGACCACCCGACTGGACGCGATGCCCGATGATTCAAAGTAAGCCCATTTTAATTTTGTTTCCACTTGAATGAATAAGTATTTTGGAAATATACCAAAAATTTTGGGGAAAACCAAAAAGCGTATTAGTGTGGGTCCAATACAGCGGCAAACGCTCCGAATGAATGAGCAGTGCCTAATTTCTATTCATTAAACTTCCCGAAATACTATACTTTGTTGATATGCATGGGCATATGAATTGGATTTTTAGTTGACAGTCCGGGATATTACTTGAGATAGTCGAAATTAAATATTGGGATATATTTCTAATGTGTTGCGACACCTTGAGGTACATGAACTAATACAGAGGTGAGTACACACACACTGTAGTAATCAGAAGTGTAGGCACTGTTGAGTTTTAAAAGGGCGTATTTTGCTCTTGCACAGATTTATTGTAATATTTAGAGTTTGTATTGTGTGGTGTTTTCAGCAATTGAGAAAGAGGTATAGATCAGCGGATATTATTAACGTGATTAATGGAAGAGATGAACGGACAGGGGTAAGTTTAGATTATATCAGTGGGGAAAATCCGTTCCGAGAAGGGAAGGGGTGGGGAGGGAGGGGGGTGGGGGTGATCACTATCAAACGCGCAAACATACACACGATTCTTTTGGATTGAGATAGATGTGAGATTTGGAAGGAAACGAAATTGGGCTCAATTTCGGACGTTCTAAACCTAAATATAAATATATATATATATATATACTTAGTATTTTAACAGCTTTTTAAAATAAAAGCTACTTATATTGAAGTTTTCACATTTTCTTCAACTGATTGATTTTTTTTCCATCGAAAATTGGGATATATACACCGGTCACCCCATGAAATTGGGGGTGAGGAGGGGGAGGGGTGGACGGACGTTTACCCCTCCCCTATCCCTCTGAGTTATGTCCGTGGTCCTAAACATAAGTGCACCCCATTTCGTTTCCGTACTCAGGTATTTTATTTAGTGGGAAAACCAAAAAGTGTATTAGGGTGAAGTCAATATAGAGGCAAACGCTCCGATTCAATGAGCAGTGTCGAATTTCTATTCATGAAAATTCCCGAGATACTATGTACCAGGATATTCATTTTCAGTTAACATGCGTGGACAATAGACTCGGTATAAATAACCACCCGATGACCATATCGTTATGTTCGATTGCCAAGCACAGTTTTGCATTTATGAATAGCTTCCCCAAAACAATAAACAGAACGGGGTACAGCATTGAAAACTGTCATAATGAGACAGGCATGTAGAATCGGGCTGTTGCAAGTTATTTCTGTTGTTTGTGAGGTAGAGTGATCTCAATCAAACCCCAAGATTTCTCGTGCAACCATAGACACGATGCTTAGGGATTGAGTTTTGGAAGGAAAAGACATCGGGCTTAATTTCGGACGTTCTAAACCTATATATATATATATATATATATATATACTTTAATAGAAGGTTCATTGATTTTGAAAACTAACTTTATCGTCAGAAACGTTGATTGGACAAGGTTATCAAAATTCAATGCTTGGAAATATTCAAGGTAATGATTATTATCAATTACAAAACGCTTAGATACAGCCCCGGCATAGCATCTGAATAGCTGATGAGATGTGTGACCTCACATGGTGAACATGATTTGCACAATCAGACGATGTTCCATGACATCTCACACATTTTCAGTGCCTGTTTTATGATCTTCTCTTCTGTTATTTCTCTTACTTCACTACCCTCAGGATAAATTTGTAATCTATTGCCTCACTCTTAACTCCGCGCATGGTATTATTTTGATGAAAAATGCAAGGATAAAAAAAAAGGAATCCGTCGCTTGTAAACAAAGTAATACGCCATTGTATTTTCAGCTGCACACACCGCGGTATGTTCGGCGTTTCAAGAGGGAACAAATGCCGTCCTTGCCACTATTCCGGGGGGTTTTAAATTTGAAAGTGTGGTTTCTTTGATTGTTCATTAACCCCTATCCTGTGTATTTGCAAACAAAATAATTTAGTTATCAGAATCGGTTTCATATTCCTTTTGGAATGGTGTAAAAATCCAACGCATTTATATACACTAAACTCATTATAATTTGAGAAATAATAGCATTGCAATTATGTTCATTCTTTATAGGATGTCGTCTGCTTGGGCAGGATTGGTTCACATTTTGACGGCATTAAAACATCGTTACTTTTCTGGTGAATCTCTCGCATACCTCAGATGCTCTGGAGGTGGTTTTATTTGTATTTTTATAAATCACCCGATATGCAGTTGACCTAAACTTGTACGATGGCCATCTCTTAGCTTATCAGTTTCTAGTGATAAATTATTTGCCATATTTGTAATTTTCCTTGGACAGGCACTTTAATATTTTAACAGCTTTTCAAATAAAAGTTACCTATATTGAAGTTTTCAAATTTTCTTCAACTGATAGATATTTTTTCGCTCAAAAATTGGAATACATAATTTCCACCGGTCACCTCCCTCAAATTGAGGGGGGTGGGCGGAGGTAGACCCCACCCCTACCCCCTGAGTTACGTCCGTGGTCATTAACACAAGTGCACCCCATTTGGTTCCGTGCTCAGATATTTTATTTTGTGGGAAAACCAAAAAGCGTATTAGTGTGACGTCAATACAGAGGCAAACGCTCCGATTCAATGAGCAGTGTCGAATTTCTATTCATTAAACCTCCCGAAGTACTATGTACCAGCTTATTCATTTTCAGTTGACATGCCTGGACAATAGACTCGGAATGAATAATCACCCTATGAGTATATCGTTGTGTTCCATTGCCAAGCACAGTTTTGTATTCATGAATAGCTTACCAAGTAAAAAAGAAAGAAAAAAGAACAGGATACAGCATTGCACACTGTTATAATGAGACAGGCATGTAGAATCGAGTTTACTGTTGTTTGTTTGTGAGGTAGAGTGATGCCCTTCCTCATTCCCGAATACTCCACACGGGAAGAAAACTGCAGATAATTTATTATAAGTATGATTGTAGCAAGGAGAATGCTTTTGCTTATGATGAATTTCAAAACCTCAGAGTATCTACTAAGTAATCAGGCTATCCCAATTGCCCAACGAAGTTTCTTTCACAATGTAATCGCATGACTAGAACTGATCTATATCTTTGACTTTCGAATTTTACACTCAGGTTTTCTCCAAGCCCAATGTTATCACCACCGCTGATACTCCGTGAATTCAAATCCATTTTATCTTTCTTTGTTTCTTTCTTTTGTTTCCGTTCGTCGCACATTTAACGTATTGTGCTCTTGCACAGATTTATTGTGATTTTTAGAGTCGGTATTGCGCTGTGTTTTCAGCTATTGAGAAAGAAGGTTAAGATCAGCGGATATAACTAACGTGATTAATGGAAGAGAAGAACGGACCGGGGTAAGTTTAGATAACATCAGTGTTGAAAATCCGTTTTGAGAAGGCCAAGGGGTGGGGGGTGATTACAATCTAACCCCGAGATTTCTCGCGCAAACATATACACAATTCTTATCGATTGAGATAGAAGTGAGATTTGCAAGGAAAAAATATTGGGCTCAATTTCGGACGTTCTAAACCTTTATATATATGTTTAGTATTCTAACAGCTTTTAAAAATAAAAGTTACTTATATTAAATTTTTCAATTTTTCTTCAACTGATTGATTTTTTCATTTGAAAATTGGAATATATAATTGTACACTGCTCACCCCCCACCGGCCATATACCAGGCTCCCCATCTCCCCGATTTACGCCCGTGGTCCTTTTTTGTTTGTTGTTTTTATTTCCGTATAATAAAATCAGATAAAATACATACAAAGTAATCATACAGAGAAAAAGGACAAAATACGACTGGTAGCCCATTTTCAGCTGCAACTGTATTGTTGCTGCTGGTCTTCCATGGGGCCAGTTTATACAGTGTACAAAATATACATAATATTAGAAATGAACAGAATAAATAATTACAGTTTCAGTCGAAAACATAATATAAATAATAAAATAAATAAATAAGTAAATACGTATATACACTGTTGGTCGTAAAGGTGGAATAATTTTGTTTTACCTCAATTCATGGAATGATTTTGACAAAGATTTATTCCTAATAGATCTAGATAATAGTATACATTCTCAGATTTTATTGAATAATAATTTGCGAGTGTTTGTTTTGCGTGACTGCTAAAGCATGTGTATGTTTCTATGCTTATCAACTAGGAGACCTACGTCCTTAAGTCATAAGTGACAGTAATGAGGATTAATGCCTCACAAAGGGCACTAATATATTACTTTGACACGGTTTTGATCCTGGGGCCTCACAGTTACGAGGCCATTGCTTTGCCACTGAAGCATGACTGTACGCAGCGGGGGCTAGGGTAGGGCGCAGCCCCCACAAATAAAAAAAAAGAAAAAAAAGAAAATGCAATAAATTATCAATAATTCATTGCATTTTCCCCCGGTCCCCAAAAGAAAAAAATCCTCTGTACGGCCATGCATTATGGTCAAGGCATGGCTACACAGAGGACTTTTGTTTCCCATTGAGACTATTCGCAAAAACCAAGAAGTCCTCATAGTGATTAAAAACCTCGATTTTTGAATTTGGTGGTCTATACCAGTTAAAAAATGTAATTGGCTTCGTGTTCTGCAAACAAAATTATATGCACAATGCTTTTAAATGTTCAAGAGAATCATGACTAAGTTGAAATGAATAGACTCATGGACGTAAATGGCCACTCCACCCCCATTTCTATCCCTATCTTTTCAAAGTAATTAGTAATGGGGTATATAAATTTCACTATCGGCAATAAAGCTGTGTAATCTAGTCTCATTCGGAGCAAGAACATGTATTTCATTTTCATACATGATTTGCTTGATTTCTTCATGATATTTCGCAAGTCTTAAAATATTCAGGTGGACAAATTTAATCCCTTTACTAGAAAGTTGATCATATTTTAAAGATATGTTTTCACCAGATTTACATGAGGGATATTTGTTACTAGAATCGTCGACGTCGGACTCTGAATTTTTTCACAATATAATTTGGAAGATGGTTTAAAAGACATCTTTAACACTCCCAATTTTCAAAATGCTCATTTGGGTCATCGTAACTCATTACCGGGATTTCTGAACATGATATGTGTACCCAGTTTTGGCAAGAAGTAGACAAAAGTGCTTTCTGATTTGCTTTAACACATTTACTACAGCGAACGCATAGCAATTGTACCATTTCCAGAAAAGAAGTATAAAAAATACACTAGAATACTACTCAACACAACTTAATCATGTAAGATACGTCAATAAGATGCTTGTTTTGAAAATAAATCTAAATGATCAGAAGTGTAGTAAATACAGCGGTGTTGATATTCCATGTTAATTATTTACTCAACTTGAAAGCGATAAAGGGTCACAGTCATAAGACACGGCCATTTAATACAAATACAATAGATATAGATAGTGTTTTGACTAATAAAGTGGCACTATTCACTTGACTTCACTTGCAACGGCCCAAGGGTTCATGGAGCTCTCACACTCTGCCGTGTAGGCCTACCGTCCACCTGCCGGGCTATTAAAAAACAACAGAGTCCAGAACGTTGGGTTTTGAGCGAACTTGTCCCCGGCCGCAAAAAAAAAAAATCATAAAATTAATCTTTTCACCGTTTCGTTGCCATCTTCTGACCGTTCTCACCGGGCGCATACCGGGTGTTGAACGTGCTTCTACCGTCTTCACCGCCCAGATTGACTTTTGTTGAAAATTTTGGCCGTTTCCATACCGGGCCCATACCGGGTCTCGAACGTGTGCACCGGGTTTGTAGCAGCCACCTACCAGTCACTTAGCGTCCCCTCACCGCTCGGAGCGTCCTAGGAGCGAGTCCCCCGACTGCTGACGTCATGACACGACTGCCATTTTTTTTGCCCGTTCATCACCGTTCTGTAACGGGTTATGAGCGTGTTGTGAACGTGTTCATACAGTGTGACCGTTTTCACAACGTATTCATACCGTCCTCATACCGTTCAACACCGTCCTCTTGCCGCTTACTTGCGGCCGGTGACAGACGGCCAAAGTTTTGAACATGCCCAAAACTTTCGCCGGGTCCCACCGGGTGTAAATAAGCGCCAACGCCCTATTAACGTGTTGCCCGCTTTGATAACGAACCACCGTGTGCCCTCGCCGTTCTCCACCGTCCGCAGACATTTTCGCGCACGGTGGCACACGGTAGGCCTACACGGCAGAGTGTGAGAGTCACATTACAGCCACTCAAGTCAATGAGCTGAAGCCGTCACTGGATTCCACATTGTGCCTAGGTCACATATACACCGGGCCCCATACGATTTTCCCCACCCGGCGGCCTGCCGTGGATTTTAGATACCGTACGAGAACCTTCCGATCTTCATTTCTACGGCATGTGCGGTCACATATTCTGCGGCGCCCGGGAGGTGCCCGGTGAAAATTGGTCGAGTGAATATACGAGGTGCCGGCCGGTAATCTTACGGGCTCCGTCCGATGAACAGGTGCACCCAATGGCTCCCGTGGCCCGGCCGGTGTCCTCAAGGCGCCAGGCTGGGTGCCGTGCGGTGCACTGAACTATTTGTCCTCTGACATCCGCGCCTCCATTGAGAATTGACAGAAATAATCGTGGGGGCAGTCCGGGCACCGTCCGGAGCCCGCATGGGTCCCGTACGGTGCCCAACGGGTCTTTAGGGCTTTCTACGGCCTAACGGTCAGATAGAAACGCCGGGAGAATTTGGAGCAGCCAACTCAGCACCACGGCGCCCGTACGGCTTAAAAAAATATCCCGGCGCCCATAGGAACTGTACAGGAGCCGGCCGGGCACCGGCCGAAAATTCCCAAAATGTATATTTTTACTCGCCGTACGGGCCCCGGAGTATATATGTGAAAGCCCCATTAAGCATTTAGTGTTTTATTCTCAAAAGCTTAAAAAAGCAGAAAAGGGACAACTAAAGCAACATAACCATATGTGCACCATATTTGGTTTCCGTGCTTAGGTATTTGGGGAAAACCCAAAAGCATAATAGTGCGAAACCAATACAGAGGCAAACGCTCCGAATCAATGAGCAGTGCCGCATTTCTGTTCATGAAACTTCCCGAAATACTGTGTACCAGCCTTTTCATTTTCAGTCAACATGCGTGGACAATAGACTCGGTATGAATAATCACCCTATGAGTATATTGTTGTGATCCATTGCCAAACCTAATTTTGCATTTATGAATAGCTTACCAAGAATAATAAACAGAACGGGGTACAGCATGCACACTGTCATAATGAGACAGGCATGTAGAATCGGTCTGTTGGAAGTTATAACTGTTGCTTGTGAATTGGATTTATAATGGACAGTCTATGATATCGGATATAACTTGAGATAGGCGAAATTGAATATTGGGATATATTTACCAATGCGTAGCGACACCTTGAGGTACATGAAGTAATACAGAGGTGAGTACGTGCATTAAGTAGTAAGAAGTAAAGGCTCTGTTGACTGCCAAAAGGATGTTAGGTTAACGCCCGTCTGGCAATCAACAAATTTACAGCCGCTGAATCAGTGTTAGTCAATGTAGTTTAAACAATATTTCGGGGGTAGAGTGATGTCTCTCCTCATTCTGGAATACTCCACACGGAAGAAACAAAATGCGGATAATAATTGATAGGTATATATATAGCAAGAAGAATGCTTTTGAACGGGATTGGGAATGAGTGAAATTCCTATCATTTGGATAATTCAGAAACCACAGGGTATATACTGAGTAATCAGGCTTTCCCAATAGTTTCCACGAATTTTCTTTCACAATGTTATCGCATGACCAGAACTGATGTATATCTTTGAATTTCAAATGTTACACTGAGGTTTTCTCCAGGCCCAATTTAATCACCACCACTGATGCTCCTAGAAGTCAAATCCCCTTTTTTAAAAGCCTTTTTACCCTTTTTTCCGTTTCTCACACATTTAACGTATTTTGCTTTAACACAGATTTATTGTGATTTTTAGAGACTGTATTGTGCGGTGTTTTTAGCTATTGAGAAGGAGATATAGATCAGCGGATATTATTAATGTGATTAATGGAAGAGTTAAACGGACAGGGGTAAGTTTAGATCTTATGATTCTTATGGATTGAGATAGATGTGAGAGTTTGAAGGAAAATAATTGCACTCATTTTCGAACGTTCTAAACCTATATAATATATTATTAAGCAGAGGGCCAAAGTCAGAAAAGAGGGTTTTGCCTGCCACTACCACACAAACTAAACACACATTGTTTATTCGAAAGATTTTATCATAATATACAATATTTCAGAGGTGTTTAAAAACAAATTGTACCGCTAACCCCTAAATCGGAGGGGGCGTCTAAAAATGCAGACCTTTTGACGAAAAATAGTATTTTGTAAATTATATTTCAAAGAAACCTTGAGCCACCATCAGTTTGGGAACATATAAAGAAAAAACAAGATTTCCCTACATTTTGATACCAATTTGGCGACGTAATTAGGATTAAAAAACATCGAAATTATAAGTATATATCAAGATCAGAGAGGTGTCTCTTTTTCTTACTTTCCAGAAATCTGTTTATTTACAAGAACAATATCTTGTGCTAAGGAGAGGCTTATATTTTTTGTGTAAAAAGTTATAGCAACCCAAAGTTCATTACTTTCCACAAAAACGAAATTTTTGCCCATAACTATGTGTATTAACTGTAAGCATATACGTGTATAAGTGTATTGAGGATGTATTTGGTGTGTTTAAATCGGGTTTTAAAGATAACTTTCAGGTAAAATCACTAATCACCATGGGTTAGGTGTCAAATGATGGATAACTAAAATACCTTCAAGTTGATATCAATTTCACAGAGTTATGTAGAGTGTGACATATAAAAATGTGCTTTTTTGTTAATAATTTCCCCCCTTTTTGGCCAGTATCTCGGTATATTAGCTGGACGATAGTGATTGGACATTTAGTAGTGCAGATAGTTCAAATGATTTGAGTGTTGAGTGCAATTGATAAGCACCTTTTCTATACTCTGTGATTTCTCAGGAAAAGTGGGCATGGGCGTTTACCCCTAACCCATGCACCCCGCCCCTTCCAGCCGCTTGTCATAATCTTGTCCACGACCAAGACAAGTTAGTGCATCAGCATGAATAGAAGACAGTGAATAGTTTGGTTTGGTTTGATGGTTCATTTTGCCTGACTACTAAAAAAAAAGAATGTGTATGTAGGTAAGCAACCAGGTTATCGACGGTCGTAAGTCCTCTCCGAGGAATTTAGAATTAATGCCTTGCCAAAGAGCCCTGGCGAATCCACTTGGTGCCGCCTCCTCACTCCTGAATCAGAAGTGACCAAACCTCCTGGGCTTTGATGCTATGTTCTAAAGCATCGCTATAACATTTTACAGGGGCGGCAATCCCGGGGACGGGGACACGTCCCCCCTGAACATTTGAAAAAGTGCACACGAAAAAATGTAAAGCAAATACTGACTAAAGGCTGCAACACACTTTTAGGCTCTGGAGGGCCCAGGAGTGCAGCGTTTAGATAAATAAAAATGCAAAAATCTTCTCACTCGGTAGCTACGCTCCCTCACACAATACCCTTCAAAATGTCCAAGTAAACATTGTGGAAAAGTGAAGTGTGAAAAAAGTATATTGCTTGTTTTCATACTATAGTTTTGCTAAGGAATGTAAGTTTTTAATACAACAAAACTTCAAAAACCTGTGAGGAGGTAGTCACTTCCGTCACCTTCACCCCTCTCGTTCACTATGCTCCCTCGCACTTGCATACTGTTGGGGGAGGGGGCTTGGGGCCAAATAAAATTCAAACGTGGTTTATTTCTAATTCGATACCAGTGATTTACAAGTGTTGCTGAAATGGCATGATTTTTTCCCTGAGCTTCCGGGGGCTCTGCCCCCTGGACCCCACCAAGGGCCCTAAGCGGGCCCCTGGTTGCTCATCTGACCGTAATTAAATGCCGAAAACACCTGAGCTTCTGGGGGCTCCGCACCCTGGACCCCACTCCAATTAGTGACCTGCATGCCAGTGTCACAAATAAGGTATCAAAATTTGCTCATCTGACCGTAATTAAATGCCTAAAACCCCTGAACTTCCGGGGGCTCCGCCCCTGGATGCTCATCTGACGTTAACTAAATACCTAAAACCCCTGAGCTTCATGGGGCTCCGCCCCTTGACCCCACCGGGGCTTTGCCCCTGGACCCCACGTCAATTTACGCCCCACTCGCTTTGCTCTACCTGATCGTAAATACGTTAGCCCCCCCCCACTTTGAAAAACGACTCCGCGGGGCCTGCATGTAACATGTAAGAGTGGTAGTGATGCAGATTTTTGTCTGCCTCCCCCCAAAAAACATTTTTGCTCATTACGCCACTGCTCTCTCGTCCCTCGCATTTCGCCCCCCGGTCATCAAAAGAAGTCGCCGCCCCTGACATTTTGGATGGGGGCTCATGCGAACATAGTTTGCTAACAAGATTTTGGCATTATCCTGGCTGTTAAGAACGCCAGCGCAAAAGGAAGTGGGTCACATACATGGATAGATTCTGTATCTTCCTTATCTAGACTTGCTATAACTTTAAGAGCAATTTGAAGGATACTCAGAGAATGATGGGGATGCTGAGAACATTGTTTTTATTTAGAAAATCCAATATTATTGTGCATTTACAATTGGACAATGACTTAAAATCTTTGAAGAAAATGGAAAAAAGACCCTGCAAACAGGCCTTTCATGATTTATGGGAACGGGTGTGGAGGTTTTTTTCCAGACGAGTTATGGTGTACAATATTTTCCCTTTTTCAAAAAGAAATTGTTGGATATATCAAAAATACACGTAAGTTAGGGAAAGAGACCTTTTCCACACTATAAATAGTCTCAGATTTTAACCACCGAAAAGTGGTTATAATGCAAAAAGTTCTTAATTTTGAAGAAAATGATGGATTAATGCAGCATATGCATGTATTTTGGGGGTAAGTGTGGAAGAAATATTGGAGTTATTAAGTCTCCAGAATTGCTAAAGTGTACAATGCTTGGATATCATAAGTTTTTGCATGAAATAAAAAGAGCACATCCTGGATTGGTTTAAGAACGAGTCCACCACCCCTACCACCCCAATGAGAACGAAATACTGGGATTCAAAACTCCCAAAGATGTGTTTAGAATGCAAGCTAGTACTGAATTTTGAAAGAAATTAAGGCATAAGACATGAAGACCCTGCTTATTATGGAGACGGGTGTGGATGAATGTTTGAGCTTTGAATCACCAGGGGCGTAGTATGATGCACAAAATTGTTTTGTTTGTTGTTTTAAACAAGAGATAACGACTGCATTTATGTAAATTAGAAAATGGCATAGTTATTCATACAAAAAAATCCCTAGAATTCAAATTTCCTGACCAGATTAAAGAATATTCAGTGAAGAAAAAAGGGAAAAAACGCTCATTTGATTGTTGAAGATTTTTCGTCAAATGTTAGGATAAAATGTCTATCAAACTTTTGAGTTGACGTGGTGTCAAGCCCTCACCCTTCCTCTCTATCTCTCTCTATCTCAATTGACGCCTGTGTAGTTACTTTTTACAAGGGGCTTCCACTGACAACACCTGTCGTTTTTGGTAGAAAAAAAGAAGATACACATATCATAAAAAAAACATTCAGGGGCAGATTGGCCGTTGGGAGTTTGGGGATTTTTTTTCCCCCACGAGCCGCTCTTTATTTTTGGCCGGACCAATGTCCAGTCAATTTGTGGTCTGAGGACTACTTCATTCATGCATCTTATATATTGAGTGGGCTGGTCGCACTAAAGTTTCAAAACAAAAATTCAGTCTCATTCCGCCCCTAGAAACATCAAATGCGTATTGTGTCAAAGACATGATGTAGAAAATATAGAGACCTGTCTGGATGCTGTAGTCCAGTCGTATCTGGTTATTTAATTTTTCGACAGAGCTGTAATCTTTAAGTGGCTTTAGGACCTAATGGATAGCCATTTTTATTATTTTTTAAATTTGATTTTACCTCAATGAAATGGCATCCAAAGACATAATAGATTAATTTTGATAGTCAACTTGTGCTAGTGTGATCGGAAGTTGTCCGAATTAGAAAGAAAGGCGAATCAAGGAGTTTTCATAATGTCATCTCTTTCTGCTTAGGCGGATCCGAGGTGAACAAAACGGCGAGAGAAAAACCCCTCTGAGAGAAAGACATAAAATAATTAAGATGATAAAATTAAAAAAAATCAAAAACATCTAGAGGTTAGACACTAGTCTGCGACCCCTCCTTTTCAGAACCGAAAAGAGGGCCAGAGTGATTTCCGTGCGGGAAAAGTTCAGAAATGAAAATGGGAAATTCATTCCCTACACCCACCCCTTCGGAGCAATACACTAAGCTTTCGGATTAATGAATCTTCTTTTATTTTAAGAGTAATGAATGCAATGGTATAAGAATTTTGGGTGTTCTTAATTCAGAAAAATTAACCTTTTCAAAAATACGAGTGCCCCAGGCCACGCCACAACTGGGTTGACAAATAGCCAGTATGACATTGTTGTCTTTGAGATCACATGAGGAGTTTGCGAGACAAAATGCAAGTCGAAACATTGTGGATTCAAACAAATTGTTATTATTGTTAAACAAGAGGAATATAAGTACTGGGATTTGGTTTGGAACATTCATTTTGGCAACATTGACACCCATGTAGCGCCCCTTGGATTGATGTCCCTTGCAACCAGAAAGATTCACGACTCATGGAATACTAGATCAATATGATTGTTATCAGAGTAAATCCCTTATCACATTTGATAGTACAACCCTTTTCACCATTTTAATAAAAATATTTCTTATCATAGAATTCTATACACACTTTGCTTTTTGTATCCATGTTTGTTTATGAAACGAATCAGTATCAATGCCAAAGAAATGTATTGTGATGTTTGTTAGAAAAGAAATGCTTTCTACCAACAAAACAAATAATTTGTTGTAATTTCAGAGAAGAAATTTATTAGCAACTAGAAAATACATTTTAAAAAGGTGGAAACCGTAGAGATCAATCTTTAGGAGCAGTTCTGATATGTAAAATGCTATCAGTTTCTATATATGTTTTTGCTTCAATGAGAGTTAACGTCGTCACATGTCTTGGTATATTAATTGATGGAGAATTGAATTGGTCCAAGCACGTTGACAAAGTAACAAAAGTAACGCAAAGAAATATCAGTTATTCTACCAATAACATCTTTAAAGTTGCTATATAATGCACTCGTATTGCCTCACTTTGATTATTGTTCCTCTGTGTGGTCAAATCGGTATCATGAACAAACGAATAAACTCAAGAAAGTCCAAAAAGGAGCTGCTAGAATAATTTAAAACAAAAGTTACGAGACTCCATCACGTGAATTGATTAGCAATCTGAAATGGATGCCAATTGAGAAACGTTTTGAATTTCAGCGTGTTAATATGATCTACAAATGTACACATAATTTGGCGCCGTTCTATTTACAAGAAAGTTTAATTAAAGTAAGTGACATTCATCAATATAATACGAGGCAGGCAGATGAAGGTTTACTTTCTGTGCCAAAGTATAAAACAGAATGCTTTAAACATAGCCCCCTCGTATCTACAATTATAGCATGGAATCAGTTGGATAGATCATTGAGAATGGCAAGCTCTGTGAACACCTTTAGATACATGTTCAAACAATCTTGCAATATCGATTCCCAATAAGATAAAATTACAAGAGGAATTTTGTTTAGTGTCTTAACTAAAGTTTTATTGTAATTCCTTATAGCTTTCCAGCACATTTCTGTTGTACAAATCAAACGATTGGTTAATGATGCGCTTGCAGAACAACATGATAAAATGTGGTATTCATATACATCCTCATTGCTAGGAAAATTTCACTTGATGCTTTTTATTTTTTGACTTTATTTTTTGTTATTAGTTAGTTTTATTATCAGTTATAAATATATTTGTATTTTTATTGTTATTTAAGAGTGTACATTCAATTGCTAACTAGTTTTCATGCATTCATTTTGCATATTATCCAGTAATTTACTATCGTGTAATATTTTTGTTGTTGGTGTAAATATGTATAAAACAAATTTGGTATCCCTACTGTCTTTTTCCCTAATACGTTTTCTTGAACAAAAAAGCAAAGCAAAACAAACAAACCATTCATTCGTTATGAGGATACCAAATATTTTGTAAATATGTTTATACATGTTCATGATGTTCTTACTTATTCTTTGTTGCTATTAAGGGTTTAGGTTCATGATTTTGTTATTATTATTATTATATCTGTTTTTAAACAATTGTTTCTTATTATGTTTAACAGGGCCTCATGAAAGACCACCATTATTGGTGATAATGAGTCACCCTTTCTAAATATCAGAAATAAATAAATAAATAAATAAATAAATAAATGATGGAAAAGACAGAAAACACATTTTTTGGCTCAGATTTGATATCCACCTGAAAAATGATTTACACCACATAAACGCTCCAGCTTTCTGCATGGTCTTCTGAAAAAATTACTTGAGAGTTCACAAGACCGGCATGTCAGTCTTGTGAGCATTCTGGCAATTTTCCTGAGGGTTACATTCCTGTTCTCGTGGACTGTCTATATAATGCTAGGTAGACCAGAGGCAGGATTTTTTGTAGTTATCTTTCTTTGATTATGTTGAAATATTTGTCTTTACCATGGCAATATTTTACCAAGCATTCAGATAGCGGGAGGTGTCAAAGAATAGTTTATAGTACATGTATGTGTGTGTGTGTGTGTGTGTAGGGGTAACTGCCCATGCCCACTTTTTGAAACATTTAATATACAGAGATACTGGCCATATTAGGGGGAAAAATATCTACAGAAAGCACATTGTCAGCTCACTTTATATATTTCACACATTACATAACTCAGTGTCATTGATATCTACCTGAAGGTATTTGGATCATTCTTCATTTAACACCAAACCCATGGCGATTAGAGGTTTTACTTAAAAGTTATCTTTAAAACCCGATTTAAACGCACCAAATACATCCTCAATACACTAATACACGTATAATATTCATACAGTTTATACACATTATGGGCAAAAAATGTCGTTTTTGTGGAAATCAAGTAATGAACTTTGGGTTGCTATAACCTTTTACTGAAAAGAATTTTTTTAAATTGCAAAAGATATAGTTTCTTTACATCGTCAAATTCCTGGAAAGTTACAAAAGAGACACCTCTCTAGTTTTGATGTATGGAACATAACGGTTTTTTAAATAGAAAATTCACACAAAAAAAAAAAAAAAAAATCAAAATTTCTACTTAAAATTTCGGTGTTATTTAATCCTAATTCCGTGGACATTGGTATCAAAATGTACATAATTTAATTTTCCTGTATATGATACCAGACTGAAGGTGGTTTCAGGCTTATTTGAAATATTAATTAGAAAATACTATTTGTTGTCAACTGATTGATTTTTTCTTGAAAATTGGGATATGTAATTGTACAGCGGTCACCCCACCCCCTCAAAGAGGGGGCGATGGATGGACGTATGTTCCTCCCCATCCCCCTGAGTTACGCCCGTGATCCTCAACATAAGTGCACCCCATTTAATTTGGAGGAAACCCACAAAGCATATTAGTATGAAGCCAATACAGCAGCAAACGCTCCGGATCGATGAGCAGTGCCGAATTTCTATTCATGAAACTTCCCGAAATACTGTGTACCAGCCTTTTCATTTTCAATTGATACGCGTGGGCATATGAATATGAATGATCACCCTATGTATATATTGTGCTCCATTGCCAAGCACGGTTTTGCATTTATGAATAGCTTCACAAGAATAATAAAGAGAACGGGTACAGCATTTGCATTCTTATAATGAGACAGGCATGTAGAATCGGTCTATTGCGAGTTATTAATGTTGTTTGTGAATTGGATTTGTAGTTGACAGTCTGCGACATCGGATATTACTTGAGAAAGTCGAAATTGAATATTGGGATATATTTACTAATGTGTTGCGACACCTTGAGGTACAGGAAATAGTTCAGAGGTGAGTACATACATTGTATAGTACATGCAATAAGAAGTACTGACACTGGTGAGTACCAAAAGGGCGTTAGGTTAACGCCCGTCTGGAAATCAACAAATTTACAGCCGCTGAAATCAATGTTAGTCAATGTAGTTTAAACAATATTGGGTTGGGCCCCCAAAAGGGGAGGAGAGGGGTAGAGTGATGTCCCTCCTCATTCCTGAATACTCCACACGGAGAAAACTGCGGATAACTTATGATAGGTATATAGCAAGAAGAATGCTTTTAAACGGGATTAGGAATGAGTGAAATTCCTATCATTTGGATAATTCCGAAACCACAGAGTATTTACTTAGTAATCAGGCTTTCCCAATTGCCTCCTCAAAGTTTCTTTCACAATGTAATCGCATTACCAGAACTGATCTGTATCTTTGAATTAATTTTGTTGAGGTTTTCTCCAAGAAAATTTTGTTCATCACCAGAATTGACACCATACTCCATGAAGTCACAGCCAAATGTTCATGTTTTTGTTATTTTTTCGTTTTTCGCACATTGAACGTATTTAGTTCTTGTGCAGATTTATTGCAATTTCTAGAGTCTGTAGGCCTATTGCGCGGCGTTTTCAGCTATTGAGAAAGGAGATATAGATCAGCGGATATTATTAGCATGATTAATGGAAGAGATAAATGGACAGGGGTAAGTGTAGATCAGGGGGAAGTCCATTCCGACAAGTGAAGGGAGGGGGGTGATCACAAGCAAACACCAAGATTTCTCGCGCATACACGCAAAAAACTGAGGTGCTAAATGTTGGGTGCTGAGTGAGATTCTACACTTGAAGTGCCAAAATCAGCACTTGACGGGTTAACTTTAACAAGGAAACCGAAACGTGCTGAATATTTGAGTGCAGAAAACGAGTGCTATAACAATATGCAGCACTTAACATCGAGTGCTGACTGCATAACCTGATCTGATTGGTCGGTTAGTATAATAGCTGGGATCCAGATTTGTCCAGACTTGTTCCTCGCGTGCAAGTTTGCTGCACTGGCTCGATGGACCGGCCTGCGGTTCGCTAGGCTAGCTGCGCGGGTACGTGCCCGGTCGGGGCCAGGGCCAGGATGCCCAGCCAAGCGGAGCGCGCATGTGCACCACACAACGTTTGTTGCTTCTTATCCTGCATATATCAGCAGTCAAAGGGGTCAAAGCGAGGTAAGCAATCAAATAAACCAAGTTCAGGTTTAAGTTATAATTAAATTAAAGGCTGCTTTTCTAGTATAGACTCTAGTCAAACTTCGAAAATGGGATATATTTGCTATAAATGTCATTTGATTATTCCAGGGCCTGTTGGAAAGTTGATCAGCCATTTACATATTGCTCATGCGTTGTTTGACATGCCCCATCTACATTTGGTATGTGGTCAAGGTGGATGTCCTTCGTCATTTACCACTTTCAACTCTTACAGGAAACATTTATTAAACCAACATCCACAAGAAGAACCTGAACCTGAAGTTGTACAGGGTATGGAGGGTATAGTTGATGCTGATTTGGGTGTTGCTGTTGGTGAAGTGCATAATCCTGCAGCAGATGATGCATTTGATGATGATGATGATAGGATAGGCCTACTACAAGAACAAGATGGAGCAATGCATAATGACAGTACAAGACCAGCTGCATTTTTCATTGGTTCTCTTTTATCAAACACCAACATGACCCATGCTATGACAAACAGAGTGTTATCTGCTGCAACAGCTTTGAATACTGATGTTGTTGACAGTTTAAGGAGCAAAGTTATTCAGACTTTTGAGGCCTTGGGTATTGACCTGGAGTCCCAGGCACCACCTGTGATCCGACATTGATTTAAGGAGATTTTCTTGATGCACATACATGACATATTTGCATAATTTGCACAAGTACAAGTTGAATCCTGTTGATGCTCAAGAATAATTGGTTAAGATTTTCTTTTGTTAATAGCTTCCAAGGGTGGCCTGTTTTCACATAATATGTAAAGTTCATTATACATAATACATGTTGGACTTGCTAGCCAGTTTGTGAGGAAATGAAGTAAGAAATGAATCAGTAAGCATTGGTTAAAACATGTTCTTATAATTAGTTATGTATGGTTAAATTTGTAACAGTGTTTGGAAATGTTTCCAGTTCCATGTAGTGTTCACTCACACATGTACTTTTGAGGTTTCATGTTCAATTCTTGCTAAGTACCTGCTTTTCATGGAGAATGTGACCTTGGACTAGTTTATTTCATGACGTATACATGTATTTGGTGTTTTGGATTTTGTTTTCATGATTGGCATAAGTTAAATGCTCAGTTGATTATTTTGTTTTAATTAACAGATCTAATTTGACATTCATGATTTCTTTTAAATTAGTGCTTATAAGCCTCTTAGAATCTCAGTACATGTACATGTACACTTTTTTAAATGTGGTGTCTTGTTGAGGGAATTGTTATACTCATGCACTGATGACAATCTTAATTGTTTAACATGGGAAAGGGAGAAAACAGTGTGAGAATTTTAACCCTAAAAAGACTGGGCTATTTCAGTGGCTTGAAAGACTGGGAGGGCCCCTTGAGATTTCGGCCATCAATTGCGCAATGCACTTAAAATTTGGCAAGTGTGTATAGATCTTGATGTAAAGTAAAAGAATGCATATTATATTCAAATTTATGAAAATCATGACGATTTTTTTTTTTTTGTCATAGCTAATTTATTATGCAAATGTATGCACAAATCTGGTGCTTCGTTTGTAGAATCACAATGTTTGGTGTAGATATTCTTTAGAATCATTGTTACCACATTCCCTACAACCACGCGGCAAGATTTGAGCGCGAAATCGCGAAAATTGTCGAGGGGGGCTAACCCCAGTCTTTTAGGGTTAATCTATAAGCAAACTGCTATAGTTGAAACAAAATGGACCACTTAACCAGTTGTTATACATGTATGTTAATTTTCACACATCGAAATAGAACAGAATTTATGGTTTGGAGTTACAGCTTTAAATAATCTTGATTAATATTTGTGATGAAGCTTGAATGCGTATTTTGAACTCAACTTTGAACAGGCTTGTTTTCCATGCATGTGTTTTAATTCTTGCATGTACATTTTGGAGTGCATCGTATGATCTGCTATTAAAGTGGAACATTAGAAATATATATACATGTACTCTCATTTTGTTTTCATTCTGTCTCACATCACATCACAAAGGGTAAATTTAGCACTTAAAGATTTAATTTTAGCACTTTTTAGGAGCTCGTACACTCAAAAAGGTGCTAAATGTAGCACTTGAAGATTCAATTTTAGCACTTTTTAGGAGCTCGTATAGTGACTGCACTCGAAGTGCTGAGTTAGCACTTGCACAAGGGCTATTCTGCTAGCACCCAAAGAGAGCAAAACTTGGCACTTTAAGTGCACAACAGTCAGCTCCTTTGGGTGCTAGCAAAGTAGCCCGGGTGCAAGTGCTAACTCAGCACTTCGAGTGCAGTCACTGTGCGAGCTCCTAAAAAGTGCTAAAATTGAATCTTTAAGTGCTAAATTTAGCACTTTTTTTTTTGAGTGTACATACACACGATTCTTATGGATTGAGATAGATGTAAGATTTAGAAGGAAGAGAAAGTGGGCTCAATTTCGGATGTTCTAAACCTAGATATATATTTATGATTTAAACAGTTTTTAAAAATAAAATTTTCTTCAACTGATTGATTTTTTTCGCTTGAAAATTGGAATATCTAATTGTACATCGGTCACCCCCTCAAACCTATTCTAATATTTGTGATCAAATCAAACGGGGGCGGGGGCGTACATATACCCCTCCTTATCCCCCTGATTTACGCCCGTGGTCCTCAACATAAGTGAACCCCATTCGGTTTCTGTGCTTAGGTATTTTATTTGGGGGAAAACCAAAAAGCGTATTTAATAGTGCGAAGCCAATACAGAGGCAAGCGCTCCGAATAAATGAGCAGGGCCGAATTTCTATTTAGTCAGGTCAAGATATGGTTTGACCCCAAAAAAGTGCAACAAAAGGTTTTTCAACGGTTTCTTGTAGTATTCGACCTCAGGAATAACATACTAAAAGTAAACCAAAATCGAAGGTTCGGAAAGCTGTTATTTTCAAGATGGCGTCCAAGATGGCCGCCGATACCTAAAATGGCCATAAATCACTTATTTTCCATCATAGAGACACAATTTTGATGTCTATCCCATGGTTTCGGGGGTCAGAGAATCCATTGAGACAAGTAAGAATAGTTCGTGATGGTCTAGGAAACCCCAAAATCAAGATGGCGTCCAAAATGGCCGCCATAACATAAAAATGGCCATAAGTCACCTATTATCCATGCGAGAGACATAATTGGGGTGATAATGCTATGGTTATCGGAGTCATAGAATCCATTAGGATAAGTTAAAACGTTAAGCAGAGGTTCAGGAAACCCCAAAATCCAAGATGGCGTCCAAAATGGCCGCCATAACATAAAAATGGCCATTAGTCACTTATTACCCACCCGAGAGACATATTTGGGGTGTCTATGCTATAGTTTTCGGGGTCAAAGAATCCATTAGGATAAGTAAAAATGTTAAGCAGTGGTTCAGGAAGCCACAAAATCCAATATGGCGTCCAAAGGGCCACAACACCACTAAGATTTCACAATAGAGGGTGCAATTTATGAACAGGAAATGAACTTATAATGTTTCTCTCTCACCCTTATGGTGTCACCGACCCCCACCCCCAGAAAAAGGGTCAATTCAACTATTGACAGGTCATTTTTAACACTGGGGGAGGTAGGGGGGTGACAAAGACAAAGTAAAAACTGAATAATATCTTGACACACATTTATAATACCCACCATACAATTACATATGTTTAAAACCTCGTGTTGTTCATGTCATCTTATAGCGAATACACATGCAGATCTTCACATTCCTTCATTTTGATGAGGAATGTACTTGAGTAAAGGTAAATCGTCTTATGCTTCACTATCAAGGGACTTGTTATATGGATTGTGGCATACATCAAGTTGGCAAGGTCCACACACACTGTTACATGGGAGTCCGTAACCTCTGTAGGTACAGCGAGGTGTGCTACAATTAGCAGTACAGCAGTTGCAATGAACCAACTTTAAAAGATTACTAGGTGCAGCCTCCGTATTCAACATCACTGGAACCAGGTGATTGTTCTCTAATTTCCAGCCCCAGTCTGTGACGTCCATGTCTAATTCACTCTCCATCCATGCCATTACTTGGTAGTATGTTCTGAGGAGTGGAATTTGGTGGAGGCTTGTGAAGGAGCTAGGAGTCGCATTGGCAATTTCGTCGAAGAATCCACGAACCGTCACACGCGACCGCGAAAGCGCATAAGCACATTCGGAATAAAACGCGATTAAAGATCATGCCTTATTTCAACCAGCTAATTCGAGGCGCTTACTTCCGATAAATAGAACATATTATGTATGAAAAGAAAGAAGAGAATCTACTCTTTCTTGCCACACATAATATGTATATGACATGCGTACAATTATAACACAATAAGGCTACACACACGTGTGCCGCTTCGTGAAATCTTTCAGCGCGCACATAAACAAATCCACGAAGTGGCACATAGCCCTTGTGCCGCGCATAGCGCACTTGATCTTGCGCATTAAAAAATCCACGAAGTGGCACGTAGCCCTGTGTCGCGCACAACGCTCTCGATCTCGCAAATACAAAATCCACGAAGTGGCACATGCACCTGTGACAGTGGTGTAGCGTGGTCGGACTGATTGGGGGCATGCACATTATTAGGGGGGGAGGGGGCACACCTTCTGTATTTCTTTCCAAAGCTGATCCCTTTTCTTTTATATTAGTTTTTTTCTTCAATTTTGTTTTGGGGACAACCCCCCTGTGCTCCCCGTATAGCTACGCCACTGGCTGGTGACGCATACAGTGGTATTGCTCATGTGTTGTTTTATTTGTTTTATGCGAGCTGACCTCTTTTTCTTCACTATTGTAACCTCGAGTTCACAAATATTAATACCGATTGAGGCCCTTCAAAACCCTTTAGCAGGATCGGGATTAAAAAATTAAAAAAATCGGAAGGAATTCCCTGTCCGAAGAGGCCTTAGATTACAATCAATTTGTCAATGATTTGTTCTTACATTTTTCGTTATGCCAAATATGTTTATTTCAAAATAAATGTGCATTTGTTGTTTTAAACTCTTCAAATTGAAATTGATCCTTGAGCTCATAAGTTTAATAAGGTATTCGAATCCAATTTCTTGTTCGAGTCTTATTGTTGTCTGACAAGACTGCGCATACAAAATGACAATTTAATAACTATTATGGAATTGTGTTGTTCAACCATTCCGAATTCTATTTGTTATTTGTGCTATAAAACAACCCTCCCATAAAAATTGTTTCAATTCTCAATAATTTGGAACAACACCCCATGTGGAGACTTCAAGAAATATCAATGGTCAGAACTTCAAGATCGCCTTACAATTTCTGTGTCAAATTTAAACAATGATGTTGTACAGAAAATGACAAAAACATGAGGGCCTGTTAGGATTATTGAGTTCATATAATTTCGATATATAATTATATCGATACAATTTCCCAGTCTCATAGTAAATTCCATACTAGAAGGGTGGATACATTATTAACTCCTTTAATTTTTGCGCTGTGGAACAATTGAACTTCCATTCTCGAAGATGAGTACCAATAAAAAAGCCCCCTTCCTCGTTTAACATATTATACTTTTAAATCATGTATTCCTAATACATAATTGAAACTGGTGATTTATTGTATTATATATCGTTTAAGATCAATCACCAAGCCTTGCGACTTATTATTACATTATAATCACTATCATTCATTCTCACTTCAATCTCGAACTTCAAGCTTGTTTTGTGTGGATCTGTCTACCCCGCCCCCTCATGAACACACGCACAAACACACACACACACACACATATATAATCGCATAGTAGTCAGATATGATTATGACTTTTCACTAGAATTTAATTCAACATTTCAACATTTATTAAATGCAGCATTAAAAGTAACTTCATTTCATACTGAATTCCAGTAAAATTGTTTTTTACACGTTACAAATCGTTATAAAACATTTTTTTAACCTCAACATTGTGACTAAACACAAACAATCAAAAGTATATGACTCATCACATATTACCTTTGTGATATTTCATTGCTACGATTGACTTATAACTTTGATATCTCTTCTCTTCGATAATTCATTGAAATTGATTTCGCTTTATGAATACAATACAATACTACACAATACCATTATTAATTGAAAAATCATTAGCAGAGTTTTGCTCATGTGAACCTGTTATCCCTAATCATCTTTGCTAACCTGTTTAAAGCAGCGACCTTGAAGAGTAGCAATGGTAGCACAATAACAAGATGGGCACATATTTGAAGACGACAATGCAAAGAAGCAAAGAAATGTATAACTATTTGTTATGGATTGAATAGAGAAGCAAGCATGAAGATATATATATATATATAACACTTGAAACAGTACATTAAATAAATTTCATTATTCAATTCAATTCAATATCTGACATCACTTCAAATTTACCATATCAACTATTTCATTTTTGCATAATGAATAAATATATTTGAATTTAGCATTCTTTATAAATCAAGTCAACTATATGCAATTCAATATAAAACTTACCATGTGTATTAAAACATCATTTCATATTTACAATAATAACTGCTTCGTGCATAACAAAACAAATCAATTGCAATATAATATTTCTTATCAATAAAATTCCATTATCTGCACAAACTATTCAATATAATTTACATGTACAACTTATGCCTAGTGTAAAATATCTATTCATCTTATACACAATTGTGAGTGACATGAGTAGTATTCATTAGTCCTTAAATTGGGGACAGTATCAGTAAGTGTGGAATATTCAATATACATTGTATGTACTAAATATGTATATGCTAACCCAAAATTCATACCGATTACAACACATGAATTAATGAGAGACAATTTGGGGATGTAATTTTATTTAAGTATTATATATAAATGTTCATACTATTTAATGAAAAAGCAAAACTTATTATAAATTGTTATTCTGCCTGCCTGATTCTACTTACCTACAAATTATTAAAAAAAGGAAAAGTTGGGTAAATGTTGTTTTATGAGATATGTGCCTCGATGCAGAAAGAGATACAATCGATTGTAAGTTACAATCAATTGTATCGTTTTCTGCATCAGGGCACAATAAGATAAGCGAAGTGACAATAGCATAAACTACAGTAGATTATATTCATAATGTATTCCAGAAACTATCTCATGCAGAAACGTAACCTATTTTGAATAATTGTTTTATTCTTTTTAGCAAAAAAAAACAGACTGAAGACAATTCCAATTTGTTTAAGTTTGAAGGGATAAACCATAACAAAAATGATGTATTGCCAACTGTGTTATGTTTGTTAAACAAGTATAGCATATTCTCCCATCTCACGAACTTTGACTAAACATGCATTTCTGATTGCATATCTCACATAAAATACACAATTTCTGACACAAGCATTATATGATTATAAGAAAAGCAGGTCACGTCAGTAAACATCTTACATGTTAATTTAGCACATTTTGAAATAACAGGAGGTTGCAATATAATCATTTTTGTGAATAATTTCATCAGCTTCCCTCTAAAAAAATGGTTCCTTAGCGACTGGCTGTGTGCGCCTAACAAGCAACTGGCTGGAATACTCCCTAGGGAGTGAAAATTATGCACTTTGCAGTGTGTATCCGTTGACAAGGGTAATAATAGCGCTTAGAGGCTTTGTTGCAATTTGCGCTCTTTAAATAGCCACTATTATTACTATTATTATCTACTCCAATCAAATTTGGCTATTCTGATGGCCTCTGATGAAGTTTATCCAATCAACAGCTAGCAGATGTGCCACCATCAGAGGACCTCAATCTCAGGACTCCCATTTTCTGACTGCATGTCATCTAATCTGTGACATCTACATCTTGGCATCTTCTACAAGAAATGTATGCAGATTGGAAGCAATCTCACAGCTCCAACCCTTGGCTGAATGCATTACATGTAATTATGGTTTGTGAAACAATGCTGTTTGAAATGCCATCCAATTTTGTAATGGTAGATAATGGTTAAATGCATCTATTGTGATTTAAAAACAGTGGAATTTGAAATTTCTCAATTCTCAATAAACTGCAGTAATGATATTACTTTTGCGAAATTTGAAATATAAACATTTTGTCTTTAGTTTGTGCTCAGTCAACCATGAAGTAACGGTAACCTCTTACTTTTACACATAGTTTTCCTAACTACCATATAAATATTTTGGCTTGACGAAATCTTGAGATAATTCTTGGTTATGAAATTATGATAAATTGTTTAGGGAGTAACTTTTTGTGTTAGGTTTAGATTAGAGTGGCAGTTGCTTATAGAACGACTGGTAGTCTGGGTGCAAGACGACTGGGTTTCGTTGGCAACACAAGGACACGAGGTCTTCAAATTTTGCTTGTGCAAACTTTGGTGAACATCCTTCATAGAGGCTCTGTGGTTCCAGCACCTCCTCTTGACCACTACTTCTGGACAGGCGCCTCTGTCCTCCAATGGGCAGGCGGTGGTATACGTCAAGATGTGGAGATTCTATAAGTAGATTGTGTCCACTTCTTCTTTGCTCATCCTAATAGCCTTGAAGTTTGTCCAATCAACAGGTGTGCCGTCGTCAGCTGACCTCACCCTCAGGACTCCAATTTTCTGACTGTGTGTCTTCCAGTCAATGACATCTGTTGCTTGGACAGCAACAACGTCGTACCTCGGGGGCGTCTCTTTTGCCATACGGCAGAGAGAGCAAGTTGCGCAGGCAAGAACAATTCCGTCTGCCGTCTCAAGCAGCGCTCAATCACACTGTGCATGGAGTCTCCTTCAGACTGGCCAAAGTTAGTCTCGAAGTAGTTGATGCAAATCTTCTCAACATTAGCTGACTTGTTGAGGAATGATAGCATCATTGAGGAAAGTATTGAATTTTATTTTGACCGACGCAACCGTCACAAAAAAACTCTACTTCTCTGACTCCCTTGGCATCTTCCTCAATGAGAAAATCGATGCAGATTGGAAGCTATCTCACAAGCTCCACGCCGTGTCTGTCCTTCATGCGACAAATAACACGTACCCTCTTTGGAAGCAAGGTTATACACAGTGAAATTGTAATTAGCCAGGCGCCTCTTATAAAACAGTTCGTTTCTCTTAGATTGAGGAGGTAGATAACCTGTTGCAAGTCAAATACAGCTGCACAGAATTCTCTGTTCTCTTGTGCCTTCACTTTGGCTTCTTCTTTCCTTTTCGTACTTCCACCTGCTCCCTTATGTGCTGATCATACCTTTCTTGCAGGGCTCCTTCTTAGAAACAGATGCTTTCACATAAGAATCGCAGATACCACAAAGGTCTTTCTTTGGGCGATGGAATTTCAGATTAAGCTTTTCAAGCATTGATCGGTAGAAGGGATAGATGCTCCATTTGGATGCTCTGCCTTGTACTGTACATCCTGTGCATTATAGGTGCATTCAAATCTGATGACAAGTATTGGCATGATGATGAAGAGCGGCAGTAGTGAGATTCTACCCTGGGGAGCAGGTCTACCTTCAATGAGAGATAATAATAATAATAATAATAATATTCAGCTTTTATATAGCGCTTAATACATCTCGGATGTCTCTAAGCGCTTTACAGATATATTATTACCCCGGTCATTGGATTCAGTGCTTGCCCGCACACACTGTGTGCACAATCTCCACTCCTGGGGAGCCTTCCAGCCAGGCATTACTTGACGCTCAAAAATGGTGTATGCATACCTGCTGGTAGAGCTGCATAAAATAAACTAACATCAATACTATTAGAACGAAATGCAACATTGTGGTTCAAGCAGTTCTCACTCTGTGAACAGTGAGTGAAGCATAGGAGGCAATTACATATGTGACATGCAGCCCATACCTCCCCTGTGCAGAAAAAAAACTGTCACATTGATTCCAAACTGATGTCATGGATGTGTTGGGCTGCTGTGCCGTTGTCTTGTTCATGGATGTGTTGGGCTGCTCTGCCGTTGTCTTGTTCATGGATGTGTTGGGCTGCTCTGCCGTTGTCTTGTTCATGGATGTGTTGGGCTGCTCTGCCGTTGTCTCGTTCATGGATGTGTTGGGCTGCTCTGCCGTTGTCTCGTTCATGGATGTGTTGGGCTGCTCTGCCGTTGTCTCGTTCATGGATGTGTTGGGCTGCTCTGCCGTTGTCTTGCTCATGCTTGTGTGGCGTTCTGAAAATAGAGAAATAAAGTTTGTGTTTAATTTGCAAGTAATTGATTAATTGACTAAGCTGGTTTTGAAATGAAGTTAAAAATTATATGTATCGAACTAGAATAAATAAAAAGCCTGGCATATGGTAAGTGTGTTTGGGTCTTTAGTGACTTTCTTTAGATAATGATTGCATCCATTCTTTTAGATAGGGTCTTTTAGCAATGTGTTTTTTATAATAATTTGTTTTAAATAAGAGATGAAAATTAATAGCAGCGTAACATTTTGCACATGAAATATTGATATTCAGCAATTTAGTTTGCACATATTTAACTCCCCTGCAAAATTATTGTATTATGGAGTCCTGTTTTTCTTTATTTGCACTGCAAAAATTTTCATATACATTAATAATTTAGAGAAAAGTGGTTCAGACAACCATAAAATGTTTTTAAAAAAAAACAATTATTCAAATGCACAATATACATGTTTCCAACTACTCCTGCCCACAGGCCGGAAGACCATTGAAAGATAAAAGATACCAAAGGTTGAAGGCAAACAAATTATAATAACGAAAATTACAAGCAGGATCCACATATCCCTTCATTATATTTATAAGGCAGTATGATGAAATAAGTCTGATAATGCTCTACATACTTGCTGCTTGGACGATGGTGGCCAGTGGTACATCACTCTCCGATTCTGTGCTGTCTTCTTGATCTTCAGAGTTCTTAACGCCAAGAACTGTGGCCTCCCATGGTACACCTTCCCACATCATAGTTGCTGTAGAGCCCTTTCGTAGAGAGAATCGTACTGCAAATCTCCTGCAGATACGACGTGTGTTGCTCCATCATCCCAAGGCACTAACACATCTGCTGTTGTTGGATGTAGTCTGTAGAAAGTTAACAAAAGAAATATATTATACAAAAACTATTCAACAAAATGTTGACCCAATATTAAGAGAGCCTTTGTGAGTGATACTAAAGATCAAATCAAGTCATTACTTTTAGACCCACCTATATTTACTTAGTATTAATATTTAAAAGTGATTAAAGATAATGCATGAGTGTTGGTCCTCTCTAATTTTGTTTGTTATATTTTTGGTTGGTTTTGAATCCATGCAAAGGACACTTACTAAGGACTTCTAAATGATAATCATTCCTCTCCAAGTGCTTGTATACTTGTGAAAATTTGATTTAAAAATATTGTGTCTTTCACGTAGGTCCAGGACTATGATTATCATTCGTGCACTGAGATACCGCACTGTTAGAATTGCCACTGAACAACACAAACATGATGGCCATTCACGTAGGTTCAAACCAGCAGACATTAAACAGTAATTTGTGTGCACCTACCAGGCTAGTAGCGACATGAACGCAGTGTGTGTTTATTTT